>CM022395.1:76728980-77928980 GCA_011833715.1 Carcinoscorpius rotundicauda
GAAACTCATTCTTAACTAGTGTGCTGTATTCTTCTCTAATACTCTGAACTAAAAGAATAAACTTGGAAAATATTAAAAACATATATTAACAGCAAAAAGTATGAAATGTATATATAAAACATGTGAAAAACTTCAACATTAAAAGTAATTAAGTTTTATTTTAAGCTTACTGTATGCAAAAAGTACTTGAAAATATTGCTTTACAGATTTTACCTTTTGCAATAATTTGGCTGATACCGTTGCAAGTACTGTTAACTTAAATTGTTGCAAAATCTTCTTATGTAAATACAAAAGAGAAAAGTGTCTTTACAGTCAACATGTCACTCTGATTTATTGTGGTTAAGTTGTCGGTTATTCTTATATGAATCACCTGTACACTTTTTCTAGCTCTTAAAGCTGTCTTATACGAAGACACTCTCTTCACTTGTTTGTCGAAAATGTGTCTTTATCATATCTCTAAAATTGAGATGGAAGTACAGCTCAATGTTTCTCAATGTCTCCTTTGTGCAATGTTTCGGATCACTGTTAGTCTGACGGTGTCCGCTATAGTTTTGATGTATTAACGATTTGTACTCACAGTTTCTTAATGTTGTTTATGTATCAGATGTGATACTGTATTTTTTCGGCGTTGTACTTTTTGTATGCAGCATATCTGCCTTTACAGTCAACGTGTGACTCTGATTTATTGTGGTCTAACGCTGCATTTTGGTTGAATGTGTACTTCATCTGATCTAAGTGGCTGTCCATAGTTCAAATATATTAAAGGAGCATCGTTGAAGCATGTGAGAAAATTAACTAGATTTTAATGTTTGTAGACCATTAATTTTTTAATAATATTTATCACGACATACACATCAAGAGAAATATATCTGAAGCTGTTTGACAAAACAGAACACCTGTTTTGCGTATGAATAAAGGTCTGTCAGACTCGGAACATACAATTGTCCATATACATTAATATCTCATGTCAAGTCCTGTCAAAGTATTCTAATATCAAATTCGTGTCGTCTCGTACATCAGACAAATATTCTTTACAAACTGAGCTGAAGGTTTAATCAGCTAAAATCTACTTAGTAGGTTTTTTATATATATATCTTGAGCTACCTTTTGTTTTCTACCAAAATCACTGGTCATCATTAACAGTTAAATCCAACATTAACTTGCTCTAGAACTTTAATCTAATAACTTCAGTTTGACCTCTTTGTGCATTTAGAATTTCGACTGGTTTTGAGTGGTTTCATCACTCGTTGGGACAGCGGTCAGTCTACAGATTTACAATGTTAAAAACAAGGGTTCGATTCCCTTGGATGGACAGAGCATATAGCTTTACCATAAGAAAAACACGCACACACACACTGCCAAGATTTTATTACAAGACAAAGAGATCGAACGATTAATGTGAGACATCAGACAAATATATCACCACTGAATTTGGCTTTATAGCTCAGAAAGATTTGTAATAAATTTTCAACCAACAAAATATACCGACTATGTAATAATCGACTGGTTACAACATAGCATTCTGGGGACATTTTATCGTATACCATCTCTTGTAAGCCCAGAATGCCACCAACTTTCACTTGTGATTTTTTAAGTAAATGATTATTTGAACTGTTGATCAGCTAGATTGTTTATTTTTTGAATTTCGCCCAAAGCTACTTGAACTTCTATTTTGCCATAGAATAATTGGATTAACCGTCACATTATAACGTCCACACGGCTGATAAAACGAACATGTTTGGTGTAACGGGGATTTGAACCCGCGACCCTCAGATTAACTTTCAAGAGGGAATGTGAATATTGCTTTTGACATTGTGCCGTTGGATTCTTACAAGAACAAGGACCACAAAAACGATGCCAGGTACAACTCTGAAACCTACACCTAGATCCACGTCATGTATAGGTGGGTGGTGAAGACAAGCTGCCTTTCCTGTAGTCATACACTACTAAATCAGCGACGACTAGTGCAGATAGTCCAAGTGTAGTTTTGCGCAAAATTCAAAACAAAACCTCTAGGCTCGGCATGGCTTGGTGGTTAAGCCAGTTGATTTGTAATCTAAGGGTCGCGGGTTTTAATTCCCGTCACACAAAACATGCTCACCCTTTCAGTCGTGGGGGCGTTCTAAAGTGACAGTCAATCCCACTATTCGTTGGTAAAATAGCAGCCTAAGCGTTGGCGGTGGGTGGTGATAACTAGCTGCCTTCTCTCTAGTCTTACATGTTTAAATTAGGGACATCTAGCGCAGATAGCCCTCTTATAGCTTTGCGCGAAATTCAAAAATCAAAAACCTCTTAAAAGTATGTGAGATCAAACGTGGCACACGTGCTCAGGTGCATTGCAGGCGGATGTCCTAACGGGTTTGTTTGTTTTTCGGATAGAACTAATTGGCAACAATGGAGAAACTGATGGATGTATTGGAATCTCTGTGAATTATGGGGGGTCTTTAAACCCCCAGCGAGTAATTTATTTTATTGAGATTATAGTTGATGAACGTATAATTTTTGAAGTTGATCCAACTATAGTGTTTAGGTGGACTACCAGAATCTTTCCATTAGTTTACCAGATTACTCCACATATATACAACGTAGAAACTCGAATTAATAACCGTGCACAAGGTTGAAAATCCAGTAGCTATGTAACAGCTTAACAGATTAAAGTCAATCCGTAACTTATCCCAAACGTAAATAAATGTGAAGTGTATTGTCCAGCACATAAGATTAAAGTTTTTAGGTATACAGTTTACAAACCTGAATTAGGATAGTGCTAAAGCATTAACTTTGAAATACTTTTCAAGCAAACAACATTAAGAATGAAAATTGTTTAACAAAACGATTGTAGTTTTTGTTTGTTTTGAATTTTGCACAAAGCTACTCGAGAGCTATCTGTGCTAGCTGTCTCTAATTAAGCAGTGTAAGACTAGAGGGAAGGCAGCTAGTCATCACCACCCATCGCCAACTCTTGGGCTACTCTTTTACCGACGAATAGTGGGATTGACCGTCACATTATAACGCCCGACGGCAGAATGTGCGAGCATGTTTGGTGCTACCGGAATTCGAATCCGCGACCCTCGGATTACGAGTCGAACGCCTTAACACTTGGCCATGCCGGGCCTGTAGTTTTTAGTCTGATAACTAACTATTGTTACATTTATGTTAACTGTAAGGTAGAGTCTTTTGTCAAAACTGATTAATGTTTTACAAAGTAAAAAACTAGTACTGCAAACTGATATAAACGGCTTATTTATTTTTGGCTCGTAAGTGAATGATGCGAATTTTATAATGTGTTGTCTACAGTTTGGAAGTAACAGTTAAAAGTTGCAACGTGCGTTAACCGAACCGTGTGTGCTTTTAAAGTTTACATCTAAGTGATGTAACGTCCACCAACTCTAATTACTCAACATAAAAATGGAGGAGGTCAAACAAAACAGTTTGTAATTGACAGACCCTGCAGTTAAATCAAAGAAACCAACAAGATATTGAGGATATGTATATGTGGAAGTTAACATCACGCATATCAACCTTTGTCATTTACAAACCTGAAGGAAGCACCTGTTTTGTTTTTTTAACCTTGATACTGTGTGAAGGTATGACATTTTGCAAGACCTCCACTCATATGGGTTGCATGGCCAGTTGCCCATTTTTATCGAAAATGTTTTAATGGACCAGCAGTTACAAGTTTATGTGGGTTTAACACATAGACTACTCCATGTTGAAACTTTGTCTATAATAAAAAAATCAGTTCAGATTGTCTGTTTAGGGACAACAAACAAACAAGAATATAATCTGAAATGACTTACAAATTCTACAGTACTTTCGGAAAGAAGGTTCTGATTTGCTCCTGACAGAAAATGGCAGAATATGGGTTTCTCTAAAAGAGAAAAAGGAACTGGAAAAGGAGATGAGTCAAAAGAGCCGCTATGGCCAAGCGTGTTAAGGAGTTCGATTCGTAATCCGAGGGTCGCGGGTTCGAATCCCGCTGACACCAAATATGCTCGCCCATTCGGCCGTGGGGTGTTATAATGTGACGGTAAATTCCACTATTCGTTAGTAAAATAGTAGCCCAAACGTTAGTGGTGGGTGGTGATGATTAGCTGCCTTCCCTCTAGTCTTACACTGCTAAATTAGGAACGGCTAATGTAGATAGCCCTCGAGTAGCTTTGCGCGAAATTCAAAACAAAACAAACAAATAACCAGTTAAAACTCATAAATTTCCACAACAGTTCAACAATGGCTGCAACGGGATGTTGTTGCTTTTTTTTCATCAAAATATAAATTAATAAACAAATAAAAACCTTTTCCTGTCTCGTGATGTGCGTTTTAAAATCAATAACTTCTAAACTTACCACAAAGTCAAGGAGAGCGTTAAAATTAATGTACTCTTAACAACAGTATCATGTTATGGGAAAGTAAGAATCATTTTAACAATGATCGAAAATTATAATAATACAAATTACAGCTTCTACAGTAAGGAAGAATATATTTATGAAACAGGCACAAGGTTTAAATCACTGGTGAAATGTTCGGTCGATCTCCCACTGGGAGAGCGGAAAGTCATCGAATTTACAACACTAAACACAGGGGTTCGATTCCGTCCGGTTGACAGAGCAACTAGCCCATTGTGATTTTGATATGAGAAAAACACATATACTGGTGAAATGATTCTCAAGTTTTCACAAATGATCACACCAGTGATCGAGACGTTTTGACTGTCTCAAGAATATTCCTCCTTACTGTAAAGGCTGTAAGGTTTAATAATATAATATTCGTAATCAGTGAATAAGCTCAAAACAAAAGTATTAATGATCTACAACTTATTACAATAGCATGAAAGTCTTGAATAAAGACTTGTTACGATTTACGATACAAACCACAGTATTCACTTATAATTTTAAAATAAACAGCTTGTTTGCAGTTAAGCTACAAGCTATACAAAAGGTTATCTGTGCTCTGCTTACCACTGGTATCGAAACCAAGTTTCTAGCGTTTTAAGTCTGCAGACATACCACTAGGTTTCTTCAAAATGTTTTTATGTTTGAATTTTTCGCAAACCTAGGTGAGGGCTATGTGCGCTAGCCGCCACTAATTTAGGAGCGTAGAATTTGAGGGAAGGAAGGTAGTCATCACCGCCCACTGCAAATTTTTGAGATCCTCTACGACCAATAAATAGTGGGATTGACCGTTACATTATAACGCTCCAATAGCTGAAATGGTGAGCACATTAGGACGAGAAGGGATTCAAACCAACGATCCTCAGGTTACGAGATGAGAGCCATAACTTTGATGTTCGCTGGTCTAGCCAGATCAGAACGACTAAAGCTACGGAAAAGCAATTTGACTGCTTTATCAAGACATCAGGAAATGGAAAGTAGATATCAGAGAAAGTGAAGCATCAACATGATGGCCAATTACTGGTGGCCATTGAAACGAGATGTTCGAAATACAATACATAAAAAAAAGATCACAACACAGTTTATGAGACTAAGGCATATTTTCATTATAAAGTCATAATGAATGAGGATACATATTTTACACCAATTTTTACTCTTTTCTTTAGTTTGTTTGTACTTTTGTATTCGAACATAATTGTGAAACAAAATGTTCATTATTGTAAGCCCCCCAGTGGCTCAGTGGTATGTCTGCGGACTTACACGCTAAAATCCGGGTTTCGATACCCGTGGTGGGCAGAGCACAGATAGCCCATTGTGTAGCTTTGTGCTTAATTCAAAACAACAAAAACAACAACATTATTGTAAACGAATTAATAATTGGAAATAAGATAGTTTTTCTTTACTTCCCGATTCATAAAAAATTAATATTTTCAAATCCTGCATAACTAACTCGTGGAAAATTACTGTATGCTTGCAATTCATGAATGTCACAAATATTCAGTAAAATAGAAAACATTTGTTGCTTCACTTCGTAGTATAATTCATTAATGAAATATTTATTTTCCTTTGTTGGCTTGTTGTGTACACAATACAATGCTACTCTTGGAGAAATCTAATGAACACACTTTGTTAACCTGCTTTTGCTAGAGCGATGCTGGCTTTGTAAACTGTTTCTTGCAAGTCATTTAAATATGTGTATGGGAATATTCGATTTTTGACTCGTTAATGAGCTTTGAGTGTGTGTTTTATTATATTGCGTATTATACTTTATCTCAGACGAGTCTCAGATTTATTGTGTTATGACAGTTATGTGATAAGGTCTCAAATAGTCAGAAACTGTAATTTAAATTTGGAAGTTAATTGAATGTCAATGTGTATAGATTTATGATATTTGTTAAAAAAAGGATACACACAATTTTTTTTCTCAACGCAAATTTATTATACACACAAATCACACATTGTTGACACTTACACCACAGAATCGACAAATATGAAGTACAGGTAGGACGAGCACAACACACATTTAACAACATACATGTATTTCTACAAAAATAAAAATAAAACATATTAAAATACACATAAAAACATAAAAAAAAATTGGTGACACTTGGAGAGATGAAAACGTTGTCACTTGTCTCCCAGTTTCAGGAAAGGATGCTGTGTGTAAAATAAAAATATTTGTTCAGAAAATACGATTTTTCTACATTATACCCATTTTCGTAAATTAGTCTCTGTGCATTATGAGTTTAATACATTCTTACAGTGTACAGCACTCTAATGACATGCTGGCAAATTAAGAGTAAATAATTCCATATACCGAACTTCAAAATTTTACTAACACAATTTACACTAAAACGTCAAGTTGGACTGAAATACAACTAAACCATTCCTAGCATTGATAAAATCTTTGATGCTTGAAAAAAGAAAAAGTTTAGGTTTTATAAGTCTGCAAATCCAACGAGAACTACACAAGAATCTATAAGAATTTATTTTCAACCATTCCTCTGTAGGCACGTCTTTAGGTTTGAATTGTACACTAATAGAAAATGTTACACATACTTTATCATAATGATCATTAAAAATTAGAAAAATAAAAGTTACTTCACATCAGCAGCCCTACAAGTATTTCTATAACTTCTTGAACAATTCCCAATTCTATAAAAATATATGATATGATATAGAACATTCCTTACTTTGGTATGAGAGTTCAACTCTAAGCAGCAATAAAGAAGAAAAACAAAATCAACAAGGTTCTTCTAATTCCTTTCCTCAAACCATTAAAGAAATGAATTTTTACATGAATTATTAAACAAATATTTACACTGTTAATAAACATTTTCAAAAATAAATATTTGTTTTCCAATGGGGGTTTAATGTGCATACATTTTTAATAAATTTGTTTAGTTTTCTCTCACTCATGCATCAAAGAAAGTATTCAAAAATATGGAATGATCTTATATTCTTTATCATGTTAAAATGTCCAGATATGTATAGATGGTATTTTCTTTTAAAAAGCATTTACACAACCCACTAACATAGTTATTATTATTTCTATTTCCAATACATAATACTACAGTAAGTCATTTATTTATTTTTGAATTTAAAATATTTGCTATTGCAAAAATTTATAGAAATACAACAAACGGGTAAATAACTCTTACTACTATACAACAAATCGTGTCTTATTAAACTCATACACATAAATATAAAAAAGTTATTAATATCCTTCTTCACTGGATAGTATTTTTGTATTTATATAAATTTTTATGCATGTACACCACGTGTATGTATGAATGATGTCAAGGAAAAATGTTAACACTCAACAACTTTTTGTCATGACTAATATGTATAGAGAACTACCTATTGGATGAATTGTACAAAATGTAGTAAAAATAAAGTGTTTTCTATCAATCATTACTGTATTAAAATTTAAAGTTTCTGAAAATGAACTTCAACAAAACTGAGTTGTGTAATGTTAAAATTTTTATCAAAGGAACATTACTATTCCGTTCAAACACTTCTCCCAGTTACAAATCAACTAAAATAAATTTGAATGGCTGGATTTAAATGAAGTTAAAAATTTTTATGGGTAGAAATATTTACATTTATCAGGGATGTAAAAATTATTCCATTTTTTCACCAGTAAAAGATGATATTGTATGGAATTTATGAATATTACAAAATAAACATTATTTAATTATGAGGTGGTTTCTTAAATTGAAGCTCCCATTCTGTTAGATGTACAGCCAAGCATAACAGTGAACTTTTACATTTACTGATATTGTTTGTTATTGTGTACATTTAGATGTTAGGTTCAAAATAGAACAAAATATCCTAGTAAAATAACAGTAATTTATACCATACCTTCAAAAGTTCAGAAGCAGTGCTTCTCTTATTTGCATCAACTTCTAAACATTTGTTAAGAAAATTCCTGAAAACAGGAGACAAGTCTTTTTTTTATTAATGGTGTTCCATTTTTTGTTATTAGATGATATATCTGAAAAGAGTGTGTGACTTGATGAATAACCTAATTTAACTGCTTAAAATAATTCTGATACTAAAAATTTATGTATATATAATGAAATATATTCACGTATATATATATATATATTAATCATTTTAACCAATACTGTTAGTGACAATAGCATTAAATAGTTTGTACAATCCTCCTCAGATATGTATAGATGGCTCCAGAAGTATAACTATACATCTGTATGTATAAATATTATACAAAGCCTAGTTTATGCCTAAGTTGTTTCCTATAGTTGCTGGAAGACATTGTAGCCAAAGTATACAATTGTGTTTTCATGTGAAAAGAATGTGTTTCAAGAATCCTAGTATTGTGAAACAATGGTAGTTTTTATGAGGAACGTTAATTTAGAAACATTTGTGTTCACTGAAGTAAGGTATTAATGCACCCAAATTCTTAAAATATCTTAAAATTCCTGATGAAAGACTAATTGTATCCACAGGAAGACTCAGATAAATGTATCAAACAAATTTTGTTCAAATGCTTTAACTTTCTTTGTCCAATTCAGTGGTTTTATAACATTTAAAACCTAAACAACCCGTAACAAAAAAGAGAAACAGGAGAAATTCAAATAAAACGAAAACTGAAATTCAATCTTTTCTGGCTGCGAGTATTGACTAGCAACACTTACCATGAACTCTCTTTCGCCATAATAAGGTGGTTCACCTTGAACCATCTCTATGGCTGTAATCCCCAGTGACCAAATATCTGCTTTTGGCCCATATCTGTTTCTCGTTACGACTTCTGGGGCCATCCAATTGGGAGTACCCAATCTACTTCTCCTGTGATTTTGGTCTTGTGTGAGTTTTGCAGATACCCCAAAGTCGGCTGCATGATGGAAAAAAATTTATCGTGTGAGAGAAATGACTTGTAAAGAATTTCTAGGCAACCTCAAAAATTAACTTAAAGCATATTAAAACTTGTTACACTTTTATAGTCAGTTCAATATGACCAACTTAGCTAACAAAAGATCAAGGTTTTAAAAAGTCATTTAACTTTATTTAGGCAAGTATATAATATCCCTTTTATGAGAACACATGACAAGATTACCTTTGCATTATTTTTGTTCAATCTACCCCTATCAAATCACCCACATAAAAAAACATCTTTATAATGTTCAGACATAATTTATAACAAAATAAAATTATTATCATTCATTATAAATACATTAATAAACTAAATATTCAGTGTAAAAGTGTAAAATAGAAATATTTAATCATTGAAATGTACAATTAAATCTTGCAAACATACAAAACCTTGCTACAAATCTGTCCTTTTTGAATACATTTATTGCTTAGTTCCATAATAAATAGTATGTAATAAAATGTTATTTTTAATTTGCTGATGTTAAAAAAAATCAAACTGGATAAACAATTTTCAAACCAGTAATTATTGTACACATAATTCTGAAAAAAAAACTTGGAAATTAAATATGTTTGGCCTGGCATGGTCAGGTGCTTGAGGCACTCGACTTGTAATCTGAAGGTCGTATGTTCACATCCCCGTCACATCAAACATTATTACGCCCAACCCCACTAATCGTTGGTGAAAGAGTAACCTCAGAGTTGGCAGTGTGTTGTTGTGATTAGCTGCCTTCCCTATAGTCTTATACTGCTAGATTAAGGGCGGGTAGCGCAAATAGCCCTCGTGCAGCTTTGTTTGTTTGTTTGTTTGTTTTTGGAATTTCGCACAAAGCTACTCAAGGGTTATCTGTGCTAGCCGTCCCTAATTTAGCAGTGTAAGACTAGAGGGAAGGCAGCTAGTCATCACCACCCACCGCCAACTCTTGGGCTACTCTTTTACCAACGAATAGTGGGATTGACCGTCACATTATACACCCCCACGGCTGGGAGGGCGAGCATGTTTAGCGCGACGCGGGCGCGAACCCGCGACCCTCGGATTGCGAGTCGCACGCCTTACGCGCTCGGCCATGCCAGGCCTCGTGCAGCTTTGCGAGAAATTCAAAAACAAACGATGCATCTCATGGATGTTAAAAATGTAAATTTAAATTATGAAATAAGAATGATAGAAATGTTGTTTTTTTAATATGAATTGGGCATTTGGTAATTGTATAATTAAGGGTTATTTGGCAAAACAAATGTTACACTTTTGAGGATGACACATTAATATATGTCAAAATACGTCAAGTGTAAGAGACAGTTTTAAAGTCTCATTGGGGTTTTACTGATTTTAATCATGTACATTAAGTTATTCGTACTTTTGATATTGGCATAAGGTTGTACATTCGCTAATAAGCATTTGTAAAAGTCCAGCTTTTACATCGAGTTATACTGATTAACGGCACAATACATAGCTATGTCATGTAGTTGGTTTTATTTCGTTTTATATTGGACGTTTACCAAAAACATAATTTAATCAAGAGTCAACAATATTCAATACTTTACATAGCTAGACAATATATTCCAATAATATTTAAGGATTTGATATGGAAAAAAAATATGAAGAAATAAACAGCTACAACTTAATGTAAAAATATCAAATATAACAACTATTTAAGAAAAAATAAGAGGAAAACGTGGATATAATAATTTAAAAATTAATTAGGAAGATACAAAAGATTATAACTGTAAGTATATTGTAATAAACATAAGAATACGGAACAATTACACGATTGGAGCCCAATAAACAGTTTATTCAGTAACAGAACTCATTATTTTGACTGGATTTCAAGAGACAAAAGTTTACATCAAACACTATCTACACATGTGATAAAATAATTTAAATTTTGCATTCTAAATATTGTAAGCCACTAAAATGTTGTATAAGTTAAACATTATTATAAAAAATTTCACTATCGATGTTGTGTCTTCTCTATTTATTTCTTAATTGGTTAACTGTGGCTGAAAACCAGAGGTGTGTAAAACATAACCCAAAATGTATATTTTTTTACATTCTGATCTTCAGTAAACAAAAGAGGAATGTGAAAGAGAAAAAAAAAAACCTTCCACAATTAGCTTGTTTTTCTAAAAGCAAAAGTTTGAAAAATTAAAGTTTAGGCAGACAGACTTTAAAAACAATTTCTATATTTGTTCTGTGTTTGTTATGTTTATGTAACTGGCTTATAATACCTTGAAAGAAATATTACTTTTTATTAATATATGTAAATACATTAGTATATATACATGTACACACATAAATATTTTTGCTTTTTCAAAAATAAAACATCACTTTAACTAGATTGTTTTCAACTGGCAAACACTAGCGAAATCTTCTGTTTTTAATAAAACTTCAAGACTGATGCATTGTCAACTAATCTATGCTTAAAGGAAATTTTGTTACAAACAAGCTACAATATTTGGAACTGCATTTTTCACAAAGGCATATGTCTAAAAACTTACCTAATTTTACCTCACCACCTGTTCCAAGCAAGATATTATCACTTTTTACATCTCTGTGTATAACATTATTAAGGTGAAGGTATTCTAATCCCTGAAGAACCTAAATGAAATATGAATTTATTTCAACTATTAATATTTTAATAAATAAATATCAGATATTTGAAACTTTATATGGAGACAACAGTACAAATTCTAAGTGAAAGAAGAAAATATTAAAGCTGTTTATATTGATAACCAGGAAAAGTGTTTGGCTTCACACAAGTTATTATGTTGATATATTAGTTGGTTTCTCACGCCCTGACCATGATAAAAGCATGGGATTGCCTCTGTGCAGTTTTAATCTTAAATTGTTTCTGAATTAAGGTATTTTCTGTTCTATCGTGAATACTTTTAATGGAAAACACATATTTTTAATGAATGAAGACGATAAATTAAGAAATAAACAACTATTCTCCCACTTCTGTCATTTATATATGTCATGTTATATTTCCTATCCACAGGTTAACAACAATATCAGACTATACTTTTTTAGCCAAGTAACATGACATAAAAGCCATTGCTGGAAAGCATTGTTATCAAACTGCACTAGTTTCCCCATATATTACATGTTGTTATACAAACTAAGGTACCCAGCTTTGCTCAAGTTATTACATTTGTATATTCTACACTACAGACTGGATTACGTGTTCTTCACAACCTTAAATAGTTTTTTGTTTTGTTTTTTACTTTGTGTAAAATTAATTCTAAGATTGTAATGTTTTAACCTATTTTCAGGCTGAACCATTTTTTAAGTCTTTCTGGTATTTATTTCTTTGGAATATACCATGCACTTAATATCAAAGGTTTACGTTTTAACGTGGTTCAGACTGATATGTAGTACAGTTAAAACTTGCCAATGGTAAATTAAAAAAACAATTGTAAACTTGTTGAAGATGTGTTTCCATATAATGCACTGGAGGTGAAACTTCTTGTACGTTCAAGTAACTTCACAGAGTTTATACTATGATAACCTCATCAGTTTTGGATGGAATTACATTATTACCAGCTGAAATATTATTTAAATTGTTCTTTATCGCTGTGGAAATGAAAGTTCACGGAAGTATCAATTTTTTTGCAACAAAGTTCATAAGAGTTTTTTTCAAGGAAATAAAATAATCATTCAACAGACTTAAGTCACACACTCTTCTGTAGAACACGTCAATTTACAACAATGAATCTCACATACTTTTCTACAAACTCCTGAAATTTCCTTTTCATTCATGCAGGTTTTTGTTACAACATCTGCTAGTGATCCACCGGACAAATACTCCATTACAATCTATACAAAGGAATTTAAAATTTCACTTACATTTTGTTATTTACTAAAATCATACGTATTAGTAACACAAAATAATTTTTACTTTCTGATTTATGATTCTGTCAGTAATGACATTTCTAACAAAATACTCATACCAAAATTCATCCACAAATTTATTCATGAAGTTGGATAAAAGTAACAATAGTTTTTTAGTATTCTTTAAGAGATAGATTTGTATTATATATAAAGCTGTGTGGTTCACAGAAGATAATTATATTAAATTCAGGTTTAAGGGTGTTGAACTAGCAAAGAATACTTTAATACCTTTTTGTTAATTTTTTCTATTTGTAACTTTCATTTTTCAAGTACATTCTTTTATATAATTGGTGACTAAATCTGTGATCTGGTTCCTAACAGTTATAAAAAATTAAGTAAGATCGTATTTTGTGTGAACAATTGATTACTTATTGTATATAGCTTTTCTTAATACACTGTATCATGTAAGCTGCTAATAATTGAACAAACTCAAATTTTCCTGTATTAAACCGTTTCAACAACCACACATAAAACTACGTTCACCTAACCCACAGGGAAGATGAACAAAGCAATGGTATAAACTAAAATGTTACAGATAAACCTTATGCTGGTGAGAGATAATATACTGGTAGGAACACAGTATGTAAGTACAAAGTTATTCTAAATATATATACATATATGGAATGAATTAAAAATTATTTTAATTGAAGCAGATGTGTCTCCAACTTACAATCCTTCCTCTAAAACTTTTTATATATAATCACAATTAAGAAAAAATCAGATCTGTGAAAGTGGCACACAAAACTTTTCTTAAATTTGTCATGTTGCTCAGTATTAAACAAATTTATTTAACAAAGACAGTATCTTAACCCATACATTATAACATGCCAAATTATAAATAAAATAAAGTAATATGTAACACTTACCCAAAGCTCTTCACCTACAAGATAGGTGTCAATGTAGTTTACTATATTTTGGTGTTTGTGTTCCCTTAATCTAAGAATTTCATTGATGTACAGTTCAGTTTTATTTTCATGGGATAAGTTTATTTGCTTGATAGCAACTGTTCTACCAGTGCCAATTTCTGACGCTTTATAAACAATTCCCGAAGTGCTGAAACAATAAAAAACATTATAATCCGTGGTGCGCTGGTTACCTGATACAAAGACATCACTGTATTCTTGTAATAAAATTATTACGCCTTAACATGTTTCTAGCCTTATATTTTTGTAAGGTCGTTATACTGTATATTTACACTATTATACAGTATTTCTGTTCTCCTGTTACATTCAAGATACATCCATTATGTAATGTTAGTTTTGAATCTTTAATTTTGTAATTCAGATAAGCCTACATGCATAAATTCATCCTTTTTTTCTTGTGAATGCATGCTTTTAAGCATAACAATGCTAACGACACATGGCTTACTTTGCTCAATATACGTTGTAACTCTACGTGTGGTCAAATGTACTTTAAAAGTTCACATGGTAATGATGCCTTTCTATGGTGTAATTTTATTCTTCGTAATCTCCCAATTTCTCCTTTTACATCGAAATATCCAATAATTTATAACACTTTGTGAACTATGAGACTATGTTTGCTGGGACAAGTTATTTTTTAATGCAAAGGTTTGTTGATGTAAAATATACTAGCTGTCTTTGGATAAGATGAATCACACTGCCCACTTGTAACTAATATTTTTCCTTGATGTAGATCATAATGTGGCAAGGTGTTTCTATTGTTGAACATTTGTATATTTTCTAAGTTAAATCACATTTTCAATACCAATGGGTTTTCCAGCCTGTCCTTTGCATCATATATAGTGGTTTGTTTGTTTTTTAAATTGAATTTCGCACAAAGTTACTCGAGGGTTATCTGTGCTAGCTGTCCCTAATTTAGCAGTGTTAGACGAGAGGGAAGGTAGCTAGTCACAACCACCCAACGCCACCTCTTGAGCTACTCTTTTACCAACGAATAGCGGCTAGCTCAGATAGCCCTGGAGTAGCTATGCGAGAAACTCAAAACAAACAAACAAACTAAAAACTTTGTGGAAGGTTGAAAAAGAATAATGTTGCAATTTGTTTTTGCGCCAGCCGTCTCTAATTTAACATTTGTTTTGGAATTTCGCACAAAGCTACTCGAGGGTTATCTGTGCTAGCCGTCCCTAATTTAGCTGTGTAAGGCTAGAGGGAAGGCAGCTAGTCATCACAATCCACCGCCAACTCTTGGGCTACTTTTTTACCAACGAAAAGTAGGATTGACCATAACATTATAACGCCCCACGGCTGAAAGGACGGGCATGTTTGGTGCGACGGCGATTCGAACCTGCGACCCTGGGATTATGAGTGGAATGCCAAAGTTTTATGCGTTCATACTTTGGACTCAGACTTCGGTCTAACTCCAATACAAAACGTCAAACCTGAATTTAAATATTAATAATTGTAATTACCTTATTCAATTAGGCCTGGCATGGCCAAGCGCGTAAGGCTTGCGGGTTCGCGCCCGCGTCGCGCTAAACATTCTCGCCCTCCCAGCCGTGGGGGTGTATAATGTGACGGCCAATCCCACTATTCGTTGGTAAAAGAGTAGCCCAAGAGTTAACGGTGGGTGGTGATGACTAGCTGCCTTCCCTCTAGTCTTACACTGCTAAATTAGGGACGGCTAGCACAGATAGCCCTCGAGTAGCTTTGTGCAAAATTCCAAAACAAACAAACCCTACTCAATTATCATATATATTTTTTAAGTTTATACGAATAAAAGCTGGTGAGGTATATGTTATTTTTTAAACTTACCCACAACCAATTTTTTTAAAATTGGTATATTTTGTGTGAGGATCTTCCATTGACACTATAGTTTTAAATTTTTGAAGAAAGTCTTGATACGTCATGTTGTTACTCATTTTGAGATCTTTTGTTTCAAATCCAAAGGATGAGCAATTATTTAATGCTCTCTCCTTTTCAACAGGTTTTGCACACTGGTAAAGAAATGTAATCATTAATATAACAACTATGAAGTAATAATTCTAACTCAATGATATGCGTATATTTAGAAAGTAACTAAAAAATTCAATGCTCTGACATAAGTGATGTAAACAAAGAGCAGCTTTTGAATTATGTAATCACAAGACTGAAAAATAAACAAAATCCCGTATAGAATGCTCTAAATTATACCATTAAAGTTATGAACCACCTTGAGGTTACACAATTTAACTTGTAATATAATTCAATTTTAAAATATGTCATTTGTATTGCACAGGTGTTAAAGATAAAGCAAATATTAATGCTTGTGTAACAATACTGATATCAAAAGAAAACAGACTGGATATTTCTTACGGTGTTTCTAATTAAACGACTCCTCACGAAATGGATGAAAGTTTTTGCATTTGTATAATCCCTCTCTGCGGACACAACATTTTTCTCAATATGTTTTTCCTATAAAAATATACCGATGTTTGAATAAAAGTTGTTATCTTCCATAAACATTTTTTTACACATTGTTAAATGTAAACATACTGTAAAACACTACCGTAAGTCTCAAAGTTATTTTAATCTTGTAATAAGGTACTTTCCTCCTCTCACAAAATTAGATTTTCCAATTTTGTTCAGGTTTTGCACACTGGTAAACAAATGTAATCATTAATTCGGATCTTTCTCATTTATGTGACGTCATATTTCGAGCCATAGGTGCAAGCGACCAAGATAGCTATTTATTTGCATTCGTTCACAGGAAGATTGAGCATTATACGGGGCAACATTTGTCTGAAAGGGGCCCCCAAGTGGCTCAGCGGTATGTCTGCGGACTTACACGCTAAAATCCGGGTTTCGATACCCTTGGTGGGCAGAGCACAGATAGCCCATTGTGTAGCTTTGTGCTTAATTCAAAACAACAACAATAATTGTCTGAAAGGGATTTTGATAATTTCTCCTCACCCCAACCGAGTTTGCCATGCCTTCTCACACGCTTCCCGAGGATTCTGATCAACTTTCATTTGTTTTGATTTTCGACTTTATTTCTCACAAGATGTTTTGTTTCTTCATTCTACTTCTTATCGTCCCAGTCTTTCCCTTTCACTAAGTTCTGCCTCCCTACCTCATTTACTTGATATTTGGGTTTGTGTTGAGCACTTCACCTCTTAGTTGGGTGGTAGCATCAGTATGCTTCGTCCCTTCGTGCTATGGATCATTTCCTTCTCTCTCTCTCTTAACATTGGATAGACTGTTCGTGTCTGGACCAAAAAAAATGGTTGGGTTCACTTCTGACTGTTCGGGTGTTGGAGTGGCAGATAACGAATCTCCCATTCATCTATCGAGTATTCACTATTCCTGTCTTTGTCATATGGTGATGACCCTATTGCAGTACCTCTCCTCAGTCCATCTCTTGTCTGAGATTTTTTCACAGGAACATGAAGGAGTTTTCTGGGAGAGTCCTCTCACTCCTTATTTCCACATTGGCAATAACACCATGTAACACAATTTTTTTTCGTGGATAGTATGTGTTATTTCTTAATTGCTTATGTTGTAAAAGTACAAGAAATGGCCGTTATTCCCTTCAAACTTTGCTTTTGTGAGATGGATAATGAAATTTAGAAATTAACTTATTTTCTATGTAAAAACGTGCAAATTTGCACATTTTCGTTTGCATAAGATCTTAATAAAACAACATATGAATCGACATTTACATTTATTTATATTAAAGTTATTCAAAATTGAACAAAAATGTTTAAAAGTGAGTAGTTTTTCGAGATTTGGGAGTGTAATGTAAATCCCTTTCACGTATCTGGTGGAGAGGGTACGGGAAACTCAGATCACAAAAACAAAGTTTGAAGAGAAAAATATGTCTTTTCCATTTATTTTAGGCATAAGCAATTGGAAAATAATACTTTTTGCTCAGGAAAGAAAAAGAAAAAAATTGTTACATATTGTAATCCACCGTTGTTCACCTGGTGACCCATTAGTCTAAGTCAGAGCCAAGCATGGCACTGATTCCTGTCTTCCAACCATCCCTTTCCTACCCTTGACCCGTTCCTTCTTCCCCTGGTGCCACTACTCATGGTTTTCCTGAAGTCACATGGTTCATCAAAAACAGTTCTTATGTCTACCTGATGCGTTTAGGTCCAGTAGAAGTTTGTCAAGATGTTATCAGGTTTCATTATCCATTTCTTACTCCTCATCCTTTATTCATTGTACCTGTTTCCTTTTTTCCTCCTCAGGATCCCATTCTGTGCCAGCATTTTTCAGAGATGGTACAATGACCTTTTTACACCAGAAGTTATCGAATCTTTCTCGCCATGTTTTTGAGGCGTTTCCTCCCGCTAGTTTGTGGCCTCAAAAATGACCAAGCAAGGAGTGTCATAAACTTGTCCAATGTCAATAAACATGTTCATGCTTCATCATGGAATCCGATCTCACATTCTAGTGAGATCTCTCTCTTCAGCTTTGGATGACTAAGCTGGGCATCTTCAATGTATATTTTTTACAATCCTGTATCAGAGTATTATCATCCATATCTTTAGTTTTTTTTTATCGTCGGGTAACATACAGTTTCATGCTCTACCCTTGGGGTTGGGTCTAGCACCATTGCATGTTAGAAACCCTCTCTCTGTATCTTATTCTTTGGAATTGTGTTTTCACTTGTTTCTGAGCAACTGGTGTTTTTGCACTCATTCCAAACAGGAGTTGGCTAGTCATACTCATTAGCTGTTTCTCAAAGCTGCTTAATCAAATACTTTAGGGGATGATGTCTTCATTAACTGCTCTGACACACCTTTTCTTGGGGCTCATATGTGGTTCCTTCAATAGGTTCTTCACGAGAAATGAAACTATGCTCAGAATGTTAGATTCTCCTATCCTCCTTCTAAAGTTATGGACAGTACTTATTGCGGCTGGGCAAAGTTCATGTCTTCCCACTTCCTCCTACACGGCCAAATTTGCATGTCTTCAATGATGTATTCTCTTCAGGACTGTGCTGCGAATGTTATTGGCCTCTTCACATCAATGTTCTTGAACTCATTGTTGTTTCAGACCGAAAAGATCAGTGGATAGTATACTTATCCCCCTCTTGCTCTCTGATGGCCAGAAACTTGCAGATACCCTAGGTGAAAGTCTTCTCGTGCATCTCGCACTTCTGCTTCATCCCTCAATATCTTAGTCATTAATATACTAGCAGAGCAATCACCTCTTTTCTACTGAGCTGATCGTCTCTATGACCATAATCGCCCTTTATGCTGATGGAACTTACGATTGCTCTTCATTGATCTTGTAGTACACAAGTTGGACCTGATGATATTCAATATAAAATGCTATGCCATCTCTCTTCTGCCTCTCTTGCTATTCTTCTGGTTATTTTTAACTGAGTCTGACAGGAGAATGTTTTTCCTGACGCTTGGCAAAATGCTACCGCCTCTCATTTTCCCAAGCATGGGAAGGATTCCAAGATTCTTTGAAACAACCATAAAGATAATTTGACGAGCGGTCTCTGTAAGATATTACAGAGGATTTTTTATTGCTCATTTTTGGTTCCTTGAATTGAATACTCTCCTATTGCCCATTCAGTTTGGGCTCCAATGACAGTGCTCCATCGTGGACCACAAGATTTGACTTGAAACGTTAATCGGGAAATCATTCTCAAGCAACAACATATTGTTTCTGTATTTTTACGTAGAGAAAGCTTATGACACTACGTGGAGGTATGCCATCTTGTGAGACTTCCAATCAAATGGTTTGTTTGGCCATTATTAAACATTTTTAATGAACTGGTAATTCAAAGTCCGTGTGGATTCAACAATTCCCATTCCTTCCCACAGGAACATGGAGTCCCTTAGGGCTGTGTCTCGAGTGGCGCATATTTCATTATAAAGATTAATGCCATCAGCGGACAATTCCTCCTTACAGTTGCAAGTAGTCTTTATCTCAGTGACTTCTACTTCTCGTGACAGTTTTTGATTATGAGATTCATTAAATAGTAGCTGCAGGTTGCCTTCAGTCATTTATTGAAGAGGACCACAGCGTTCGTATGCAAGTTGTGCTTCCTGTGGTCCCTGAAGCAAGGTTCCTGGGGCTTATCACTGACTGTAAGCTGACCTTTTCTCCACGCATCAACAGCTATGAGTCAAGTGTACAAAGGCACTGAGCATCCTCCTTGTCCCCTCTTCCACCTCCTGGGGAGCAAGTTGATGTTTTATACTAGAAATCTATTATGTCTTCATTCATTAAAGCTGGACTACGAGTCACTGTGGCCTAGAGCTCTGCCAGCACCTTCTTCTTGAAGTTTATCATCAGGGGCTTCAGCTCTTCACAACGGCCTTTCGCACTTCTCCAGTCCAGGGTTTGTACACTGAGTCTCATGAAACCCCTATACATCTCTAGTGTTTGCAATAGTCTTTACTGTATGCTTCAAAACTTCTCTACCACAGCATCCCACCTTGGTTTGTGTTTTCTTTCTTCAGTAGCCCATGATTTTTCAGAATAGAGGGTTTGCCATTGTTCCTTTTGGCCTTTGTATCCAGGTGCAGTTCACTAAATTAGGTCTGTCCTTGCACAAAACTGCTGTATCCACTGGTCAGCCTATTTGAAGAAGGCAGATACTCACAACTGGAAGTACCTTCTTATATTTGCCGAATATATTTCGAACCATCCTTTCATTCCCATTTATATGAATGGTTCGAAATCAGGTGACTGTGGGCTCTGCCATGGTTTGGCGGTTTCACACAGAATCCCCTCATATAATTTGATATCATTAATAAAATGTTTTTTTCATGCACTACCGAAATTAAATAATATTTAGTATTATAGAAGAACAATTAATATACCACACAAATGTAAATAATCGTTTGCCAACAAAGATTAATTATAACATTTGTTTTTGAGTTTCGCCAAAAGTTACACAAGGGTCATCTGCGCTATCCTTCCTTAATTTAGCAGTGCAAGACTAGAGGGAAGGAAACTAGTCATCACCACTCACCTTTCCACTCCTTTACCAAAGAATAAATGAATTGACCGTAACATTATAACGCACCTGTGGCTAAAAGGGAAGCAATGTTTAATGTGACGGAGATTCAAACCCGCTACTGTTATCATTTTACGAGACAAGCGCAGTAATCATTTGGCCATGCTGGGCCTGATTATAATGTCTCGACTGCTGTATAGAACGTTCTAAATTACACCTTAAAGATATGAATGATGTTAAATCTCCTATTTAGACACAAAATCGATCATTCGTGTCTTTATTGTTTTTATCATAAAATAATAAATCCTTTATTGTTCTGTGCTGTTGGTTTGTTGCAATATTTTCAGATATAAAAGATAGCGTAAGCAGAATTGACTGATTTATTTTGTGAGATTATATTTCATTACTTTTTTATGTAATAAGAGTTAAAAGCACACGATCGTTGGAAGTTGTGTTTGTAAGTCGCTGATCTAGATGTTGACGCCTCAATAAAATATATAAAAATGCAACTACTGGGTGAGCTGGCTGGATGAGAGCGAAAATTGAACTTAATTAACTGAAAGACAGTTTCGGTCAAACGAAGGTAAGGTAACATAAATGTCGTAGGAATGAATGGCGTAACGGTTATCATGTTTAGAGGGAGATTAGCAATTTTCTGCCATTTTTAGAGAATAACTTGTCTTGTCAAAGCGTTTTCTAAGACCATTGAACCTGCCTTTCACAAAAACAACAGACGTGTGTCAAAAGTGAGGATACTATTATGATAAAAGAAACAACAAAGGTAAAAGACTGTTCATTGATCAAATTAAAAATAAAGATTGTTTAGTTTTTCAACTGGATTCTAAAGCATTTTATTGACAACAAAGAGATAACTCTATTGTATACTATTTGAAATGCAACTATGATGTACATACATGTAGTGTAAATTCTTTTTGTGCGTATAACTTGTTTTAAATATACACTATTATAAAATAAGCCAAGTGTGTACTGTTCATTTATTGCCAAATTTACCGCCACCAACAAGTTACATACTTTGTCCAACACACCCATATATTTCACTTGTATTACTGTATACTTCTAGGCAAAAAAATGCTTGACAAACTAAAAATTAACTTAATCACTATAAAAAAAAAATAAACTTCAAACAGGTAACCCTGACATTTAATTTATGCGATAAACACCAATAAAAAATCATGTAATCGTGTTTAAATCAAAGCTTTTTTTTATAATGGACTAAAGAATTGTCAGTAAATATCCTACATTAGGCGATTTGAAATAAAATCTCACCTTTAATTCCTGAAGCAGTAGAAGAAACGTTCTAAGAGAAATGAATATTGAAAATACTCCACACAAGATGATGACAAGGTTTATTAAGTTTTGAACTCTCGTATCTCCTACTGGGCAACTGTGGTGATAACAGCTTTTCGGAGAATACGAAAAGCTGACAAAATAGAGCATGTTCAAGGATATGAGATTTATATGTTCGTTACAAGTTGATTAACTTATTATTTTCGTATACGCACCGACAACATGGATAAACATCTTTACAAAGATCCGTAGGACCAACAATTGCAATTACATTAGTGTAAGTATATAATAAGTGAGTAATTGCGAATTATGCAAATTAACACAAAAGGTATGCCTCAATAATTATTTATTCCACAACAAATTTAAGGATATTAGTACAGAATTACGGATTCAATTCAAATAAAGAGACAATGTAATCATGTTTGTTGCTTTAATTCCATGTTTTTCACAATCAAATACTTTTCACGTGAAGTAATCAAACTATTTTTTAAATACAACTCTTGACTTACCCAAATTCGTCAATGAAGAAAATATTGTAACAAATAATAGTAATGACACTTTGTATGACAACTACTAAGCACAAGTTGATCTTAATAAAAATGTTGTCAGAAGGTATTTTGCAAAATGAAAGCATTTTCATAGAATATAACTTCATAAACTATCAAATACGCCGTTTGTACGTTAGATTGATTAGAATTATTGTTTCTTGTTTCCAAGGCTTTACCCTTAGTAACGTGACGTGTCTACAATATCAGATGAATAATTGTTGTTGGAAGAGAGAGTTGCTATATTTTGGCATTTTAATGGCCATAACAACAATATGTAGATCTGCACTGAACTTACAAAAATATATTACAATTTACAAATTCTAGAAAAAAAAATCGAAAATTCGACTCGAATCGAAACTATTACGAAAGAATAGTTGAAAGACAAGTATAATGAAAGCCGAACAAAATATGTTAAATGAAAGATCGAACAATCGCCGACATTCCAAATACCATATACGTAGTTCTTAGAATTCTACGCATGCGTCATTGTTGAAAACTGTATGATCCGAAGAAGCTCGCGAGCTCGAAACGTCATCTTTCTTTTAAAATAAAAATGTATACAATTTAGCAATTGTCCAACTTTTCAGTTTCAATCAGTGTGCTATTGTCTAATCAGCAAGTAAATCTGCAAGTAAGTTTATTCGTAAGTTAGGGTATATTAAATTTAGAATTTCTGTTGAAATACTGTTTGAAAGTTAAGCCAACCAGTAAATAACTTATGTTAATGGCCCTGCATGGCCAAGTGGGTTAAGGAGTGCGAATCGTAATCTGAGGGTCGTAGGTTGCACCAAACTTGCTCGTCCTTTCTGCTGTGGGGGCGTTATAATGTGACGGTCAATCGCACTATCCGTTGGTAAAAGAGCAGCCCAAGAGTTGGCGGTGGGTGGTGATGACTAGCTGCCTTCCTGCTAAATTAGGGACGGCTAGCATAGATAGCCCTCGAGTAGCTTTGTGCGAAATTCAAAAACAAACAAACATACAAACGTTATCGGGAGAAACTATGTATGAAACTGCCAATATTAGTGACAATATCCGGGGAAAATCCATGTAATATCGCCACCCAGCCCCACACAATACCTCAAGTTCTTGTTGGTCAATTTTTAGTGATCACATAACTCGTGTTTGTGTTCACTCATTAAATAAATAAAGAAAAGAAAGAGGAATTTAAGTTACTGATTACCCAGCACTTGTTATTCATGTCATATTTTCTTATTGGATAAAATTGTTGTAGGCTTAAGATGTACAGTGTTATTGTTAAGGAGAAACGGTAACCATTTTCAAAAGCCTCAGATATTCTGGTTCTAATGGCCTGGAATACACCAGAAAACAGTGAAAGTTTGTGTTAGAAATAGAATTCAGGAAATTGAATATTGCATCTTAGTTGTCACACGTTTAAAGACACACACACTATAATCATAAATTTAGTATAGCTATAACACTAAGTAAATAACAATAAACAAACACTTAATTCGTTGTTAAAAATTAATCATATGTTGCAAGGTGTGCAGCTTACACGAACTTTGTATACAGTGTACCTATTGGGCAGATATCCACTAACATGATCACTGATATCAGTATGTCTGTGCATTTATACAGTTGAAACAGAAAACTAACACGTCACGTGGTTAGTCTTGTTTTTAGTTAAGCACAAAACTACAGATTGGGCTATCTGTGTTGTGCCCATCACCTGTATTAAAAACATCTTAATCTACCAGGTTGTAACTGATCCTTAATTATTATTCATCCTGTACTACACATCTTAATCAACCAGGTTGTAACTGATCCTTAGTTGTTATTCATCCTGTACTACATATCTTAATCTACCAGGTTGTAACTGATCATTAATTATTATTCATCCTGTACTACATATCTTAATCTACCAGGTTCTAACTGATCCTTAGTTGTTATTCATCCTATACTACATATCTTAATCTACCAGGTTCTAACTGATCCTTAGTTGTTATTCATCCTGTACTACATATCTTAATCAACCAGGTTGTAACTGATTCTTAGTTGTTATTCATCCTGTACTACATATCTTAATCTACCAGGTTGTAACTGATCCTTAATTATTATTCATCCTGTACTACATATCTTAATCTATCAGGTTCTAACTGATCCTTACTTGTTGTTCATTCTGTACTACATATCTTAATCTACCAGGTTCTAACTGATCCTTAGTTGTTATTCATCCTGTACTACATATCTCAATTCATCAGGTTGTAACTGATCCTTAATTATTATTCATCCTGTACTACATATCTCAATCTACCAAGTTGTAACTGATCCTTAATTATTATTCATCCTGTACTACATATCTTAATCTATCAGGTTCTAACTGATCCTTACTTGTTGTTCATTCTGTACTACATATCTCAATCTACCAGGTTCTAACTGATCCTTAGCTGTTGTTCACCCTCTACTACATCCATAGGGGAACACTTTATACACGTTTTTCAGAGATTAATAATTATGTTGTTTAATATTATATTTAAATAGAGATGTATAGATCAAGGTAGTTTAAACCCCATCCCTTCTCGCTGTTCCTTTTTTTTTTAAAGTAATATCTGTATCATTTAATGGTTTATAAGTAGGTTCAGATCTGTGGGGTCTTAACTCCTCCCCCTCCATTCCCCCCTTAATTTGATTAGGAAAACAGTCAATAGTATTGAAAATAAATATTAGGTTTCAATATCTGTTTGATTGGTTTATTAATTACCTTTAGCATTATTTATTTGAATATAGTCTATTTAGAATCTATAACTGTCAGGTATAGCTTCAGAAATTAACTTATGAATACAATATGAAAACAAACTAAATGGTAAATTGTCAGGTCTTGGTTTTTTTACCAGAAATTAACAGTGTACATGCATTCTAGACATTATGGAAAATTGTTTTCCTTAAAGTAAGTGTTATTTTTTGGAATTTACAATGCATTTTGGAGGGGTTTAGACATTTTCATTGTTGGTTGGTTAGCTTGGCATTTTATGGTGCAAAGCAACTAAGCTGTATGCACCAGACATTTGTGTAATGAAGTTATAAAAATTTTACCTTTTTTTCTCTAAATGATAATAAAGAAAACTTTATTTCAACCCAAATTTTGAAATAACTATTTATGGTTGTTATTTCTTACATCATTTGTAGCCCTTATATTTATGACACCTGTAGCTCTTGTAACATATGCCTACTTTAAAATCTGTTTTTCGTTGTTTGAAAGTTATAATGCTCCTGACAAATGTTTTAGTACTGTTGATACCTAAAATAAGTAAAAATGCAAGAAATAAAAAAATGAAAACAGACTGATGTTTGCAAACACTAAAATGTGAATATAGGTGTAGACATGGCTTTTCTTTCAAAATATAATAATTTAATTTAATTGAAGTTTTCAAATATTTGTCTAACTGTTTTTATTTTCTAATTGACCACTTTAGTAGAAATAAAGATATAGATTTTAAATTGTTCATTACAACCAATAATAATAGACTTTCTTATTAATTTTATCCCTAATTACTTGTAACACATAGGTTTTATAAATAAACAACATTGAATGTGATGTACACTTATTAACTAAACTACTATAAGTCTAATTAGACCCCCTCTTCAAAGAAGAAAGAAAGAGAAACTATTCTTGCTATGAGAACAGTTATTGAGAAAGTGTTAAATGTTCTTGGATATAACACACAGACTATCATGTGTTGATAAAGTTAAAATATAGGTTGTTTTTTATAGCTTTGTTAAGTTTCTTTTCTGTTCCCTTTGTTGTGAATTCTGAATGTATTTGTGTATAAAATTATATATATTTTAAAGCTGTAGAAATTTTCTTCAAAAAGAAAATATATGATAACTTGGCATAAGGTTAGTAAGCTTATACAATTTAAATATGGGTTAAATTGATAACAAATCTTATTAAATTTAACATGATAATGAATGTATAATGTTTGGAAAAGGTTTCGTTATCATCAGGTTTAATAATATACCTATACACTGAAATGTATGTTGTATGAAGCAAAGAGGTTGCATAACTTGAGATTGTTTAAAGCATAGAAAAGTTATTTTGTTGATGTTGTGTTTATAATCACTATTTTTAATTTTTAATAAACACATTATGATTTTATTAAGTTGCAGTGTTTGTAAACATATTTTTTAATATGTTCACCAAATAAAATACTGTCATCAAATAGTACAGGTTTACTATTTAGTGAATATGGTAGAAAATTGCAAAATATTGTGATGTTACAAATATTTATTAAGTAATGTTCTAGTATGTTTATTTTGTTTAAATAATGAAGATAAATAAATTGTTTAACTAAAAATGGTAACTGTTAAAAAGATGAAGGCTGTCATGTAAAATTAAGGGTAATTTGAAAATTAGTGAAAAAAAAACAACCCAGAGTGAAAGAAAAAATTTAAAATGATACTAGGTTAGAATAATGAATAATGACGTGGTTGAAAAAAGTTAAGGAGTAAGCATGTGCCTTTTTTGTATGGATTGTAAAAGGTGTGGTACTAATGGGTTGAGTGTAATTGATCAGTTCAAGGAATCAGTTATTACTTTCCACAAGTAGGGCACACAATTATTATCTAATGAGATTATTGAAGATTTAATAACAAAAAAGGGAAGAGGAACATTATTTAATGTTGTCCTTTGTAAAATTTTTGCTTCTTTGACAAGTACTCTCAACTGGTGGTAATAAATACAAACTGTAGATGTTTAAATCCTGATTTGTGTTTACACAGTACTAATTTACAAAATTGCAAACTTGTTAAGCATTTTTAGGAAGAAACTTCCCACTAATATAGTAAGTTCAAATACAGAAAATCAAGTTTTTCTAATTTGTTTACAATACCACTTGAATGGAAAGTACCTAAGTTATAAAAGACTTCTATTTAATGTTGTTTTTAAGCATTAAACACACAGAAAATACATTTTTGTCATTTAAAAACTTTAACAGCCCCTGAAATAAACTTGACAGTCAGACATGTACAGATCATATATAAATTTGTAACTGTAAAAGATGATACATTTGGTTTGTTTTCTCAAAACATCTCAGTGATGGTATACTTAACATGTGGTGAAACTTGTGGTTACCATGAAACACATTCATCTATTTAAAAAAACTGATACTGACACTTATAATGTATAAATATTAAAAACAGACTTATTTGTGAGCTTTCTGATATTTTAGTTATTAAACTTTCTATATTCCAGTTGTTAACAAAACATTTTGTATCATAAATTTAATACACGTTTACTTTAATAACTGACTGTATTCAAGAAGTATTATCTTTAAAATTGACTAACTTAAAAAGTATCTTATCATAAAAGACTACTAACAATTATGGAATTATTTTTGAAATAGAAATCCTGTCAACCTTTCAAAAGTGCTTGGGTTACCAGGAAACATATATTCTATGAACTATTGTAAGCGTTTTATATCTGGTACAATGTAGCCTTGGGCAAGAGTGTATGTGAAAAGGTGTTATGGATATTTTAGTTTAGAAATGGCTAAATATGTAAATATATATAAAACTGTGCTTAGGTGTTTCAGTAAAATAAATATGACACCTAGAGATTGACTGATAAAAATATATTGATCAGTTTATAAAAATAGGTATGAAAAATTATTTAAAAAAATGGTAAGTTTCAGGAAATTTTGTCTTCATAAAACTATTTAATGAATAAAGTTATTTTTCTTATGAAACCAATGAATGTAGATCACTGATTCCAGGATCTGTTTTAATTACAAAAGGTTTAACAGTATTTAGATGAGCAATCCCAAGTAATACTAAACATTCAAATAGAATTTCTCTTATTATTATCTATCAGTTTAAACTTAAACATTTCATGGATTTTAAAGAAACGTTTTTATCTTCTACGGCTCAATCATTGTCATAAACAGATATTTCCTGAAGTTCTTGTTGCCTCCTTCCAAAAAACAGAACTTTAAAAGGTATCCTTGTTCACAGAAAAGTGAATAACATCCTTTTCAAAAATGAGTGTCGTTCATGCAATAAAGCCTTTTGTCAAAACTGCAAGTTCATAAAAACCACCAACTCATTTTCTGACATGTACAAAGAAACTTTATATAAAGAAATCAGTTGTTAAACAGAAAACACCATTTTTATTACACAGTGTAAAAAAATGCAGTCATGAATGAATATGTAGGACATAAACAACCTTTAGAGAACATTTCAACAACCACAAATCTTCTATTAACACTGAAAATAATTTCCCGGGTTGCTCAACACTTTTACCAACCCACTTGGTTTATATGATTTACCATTTCAATTCTATCAAGACTTCTTGAACCTGGGTGTTTTTCTATCATGAATGATGTGTTTAAAATGCTTTACGTTTCTCAATGACCAACTATTAGAGCTATGAGAATTATTGTTGATTTCTTCTTGCTCTAATTCTGAATTTTTACAATATGATATATATATAGTAAATATATATATGAAAAAAACTTATTTTAATTTTTTTGAGTGATAATATAATCATTTTTAAACAATCCACTTAACTCTGCATACAGTAGTAATTCTTGTGTGCCTACTCTTTGTGTTTTTGCTCATGCCACTAACCTTGAACTATTTCCCACCAAAATCACATGTTTTGACATGAATTTCATTAGTACATAATACAGTCATCATGTAGTAATATCCCTTCACCAGTAGGAAGGTCATACATCCTCTGTGCTCATGGGTCACTATCAGAACTTGCACTTGAAATTATCTTTGTTCACAATTTAGGCACATTTATTTTTTAATTTTGAAAGATTTTGTGAAATCTTTGATTCATTCATTAATCTATTTTATCAAGTTACTATCTTTTTGATAATATGAATTTCATGGTTTCTGTGCAAGTGTGACACCCTTTTCTCTGTCATTTACATTCCCCAGTCTTCCGTACATGACTTATGTCTTGCTCCACTCATTTGCCACGAGGTCTCAAGATGCTCTTCTTTCCTTGAAGTTTTGGGTGGAAGTTTCTTGCCATCATTTAATCATGTTTTTTCTCTATCATCTTTATCTTTCCTTGACCCATGTACACTTGTTATTTCATAATTACCTCTTCTCACTTTCTCTGCCTTCTCTGACCATATTCTCCTCCCAGGAGGTTATCCTTTGTCTATTCTACTGGAAGCTACCTCTAACCTTTGAACCTAGTTGACTTGGTTCCTGTTGAATTGCTTTTTTATCTTTTCTACTCACTTCATAACCGACCTTTTCATCACTTTGCTTTCTACCCTTTGTCTATTGTCTCTTCCTCCTATTCTTCTCTCCCTATTTTTTCTTCTGTTTTCTGATCCATTGTCTCAATGACACAGTGTTAGAGCTCTTGGTTTTAAATGCCTTATAGAATGTTATTTTTTCTTTTTTTGGGTTACTGTTCCCACCTCTCTGTTGAACCCTGAATCATGGAGACTGATATCTTCTCATTGTACTTCTCTAAACCACTTCTGATGATTTCCTTGTTCTAAATAAAGGAGTTTCACTGTCTTAATAGGTTGTTTTTCCCCAACCTTTTAATTAAGGTGGTCCATGTCTTGGATACCTTTCATCACCTTCCAATAATCTCGTCATCACAATACACATTGTTTTGATATTCTACTTTTTGGTATGACTCTTGCTCCTTATGTCTCTAGCCATGTTATGAGAGCTTTAACTTGCAAGATTCACAGTCTTGGCCTTAGTTTCTTTTCTATTCTGGATACATGGTTGCATTTTACTTCTACCATTTCTGCAGGCTTATTCATTATTAATCAAGAAACAATTTATCTGAAAAGGCATGTCTTAATTTTTGGGTTGTTTCTGAATCTTATATTTGTTCATTTTCTCTCCACTCCTTATTTGGGCTCATCTATTTTCACTTTGTTTGCAAATTATGGAATATCTGGTTACCTGAGCTCTTTTTATCCAATGGTCGCATAACAAATGGTCTGGCTGTATACACCATCTTGCTTGTGCTGTTAATTTCTGTATGTGTTCCCTGCCATCTCCCCCTCTCCTTCGCAGTATCTTGTTGAAGTTCCATAACACCCCTTGTCAAGTTCTGTTGATAGCACATTATTGACCAGCTCTTTCTTGTTTTCCTCCTTTTCCAACTTTCTTTATCACTCTTTTATTTGGGAATGTTGTCCTTTATTGTTCACATGTGGGATTGTCCTTTTTTTTTTCAATGGGCACTTTCTCATGTTGTATTGCCCTTCTTTCATACTGCTTGATTCATTCTTTCACTCTAGGATCCCAAACACAGTTGGTAATGGTCTGTTCATATGATGAACTCCTTCCTGTACAGGTAGTTCTGGAACTAAGCTATCATATTTAAACAAGGTTTACTGATTGTGCTTTTATTCAATACGTGTAAATACATTAATACACCACACCCGAGATGATTAAAAGACCACTCAGTTATTACTTTTACACGTTTATCATCTACAATTGAATGGGTCATGTGTTGCTATGAGCATTAATGGTTTCCTTCCCGTTGCCGCAAAAGAGCACTCCACATGACCAGGTCATGACACATTCATTCAGTAACAGAGTAGTTCTCACTACTTAACAGCTTTTTACTTGTATATATTACTGGAAATGGTCCACTCTATATTATTGTAAGAGCACTTTCCCAATTTCAATGACTGAAGCATCAGCCTAAACAGTCAATGGTTTGTTGAAGTCTGGAATTCAACCAGGTGTCGTTATTTCTACTTTACTTTGTTTGATAAGCCTTTCTTTGTCAGGTTAGTCAAAGGTGTACCAATTTCAACATAGTTTGGGATGAATTTCCTGTAATATCAAAATAAATCCAGAAAGGATCTGACTTGTTGCTTTTTAGTCAGAGCTAGTGTATCTTGTATTTGGAGTACCTTCTTTTCCATGGCTGTCTTTCAGTCCTAGCACATAATATGCGGTGTAGCACTTGGACAGTCTGATGGTGAGACCAGCTGCTCTATCATGTTGTAATAGGTTTCTATGTTTCTTCATATAGTCTTCCCATTTCACATTATGCGTCAGGATGGCATCTGCATAGTGCTTGATATTGGTTGTGTTGCACAGCATCCTTCTTATCATGCAGTTGAATGTTTCTGCAGAGTTGACTTGGCACCTGCTGAAATTGGTAACATCCTTCTAGTATTACAAATGTCTTCTCTGTAAATCCTGTCTTCATTAGGATTTGACAGTAACCTTTACTGAGGTTGATCTTTGAAGAGAACCTGACCTGATAGTTTCTAGGTTGTCCATAGGTTCAGAGTTGAACTTCATCACAAGATTCAGCTTTTGGAAATTTATTTAAAAGCAGTTAACCTAGCTCTAATTTTTGTGATTAAAACTGGTAAATGGTAGGCTGAATTTGAAGGCTTAACAATTCCAGCTTCCAACATTGCCTCAGCTTCCTGCTTTGTAAGGTATTTCATTGTATAAGGCATCTGAAAGGGCTTCCCTTTAGCTGGATGTCATGTTGTTACGTGTGCACAACAAGGCCTATCTTTCCTGGTCTATCCATGAAGATATCTCTCCTCTTTCCATTCTTTTATCAAAATTTGACACGATTATATATCATGTAATCCCCATGCTATTTGCACTTTTACTATAGTTGTGCACATATTGGTCTATTTATAACCAGTCCTTCTCATTTTCTTCTACCACAACTTACCGCTGTGTAATCATGGCTGTGGCTTACCAAATGTTATAAACTTACTTAATAGTAATGTAAATTTATAGGTGTGTTGGGCTACAAAATTTTCTACAGTAGGTGTCTCTGACTTGTTGGCAGTGAAATTGACAAAAAATGAACAACATGCACTCCACTTGTTTTTTAAAATAATATGTTTGAAACAAGTTAAATGTATGTACAAAATTATTTACACTATGGAGATAATATTTGTATCTTAGACACTATACAGTTTTCTTTTTATTGTCCAAAGTCCACTTAAGCCAATTCAATTGTTTTAGAATTCAGTTGACAAGTTAACTTTTATTTCTTTTAATCACAGTAGTATCATGATATCACATGAGCTACTACGGTTGTATCCTTAACTCTCAGTATTATTCTGTTTTTGTACTTCCATTTATCATCTTTCTTTTGTTGAAGTCCACATATGTGGGTTCAATTGGTTTAGAACACCCTTTTATGAGACATGTTATTCTCCTTATCTCTTTGAAACTTTAAATGTCACCCTAACCAACCAAACATTAACTTCCACAACAGTTATCTTCACAAACTCTAACTTTTCTGTGACAGAAGTTCTCTCTCATGTGACTTTTACTCTTTCTTCATTCATCTAGTTGTAGTTATTTATACATGTATCACAGTCTTGACATCACTGGATTGTAAACACAGTGTTCAATAGTCTCAACATCAGTGAGTTACAAAGTAAATTAATTAGTAACACTACCTGCACTAAACAGTCTTATATTCAAGTTGGTGTAAAGATTAGGCACAAGTTTTCTCTGAATACTTTGTTATTACATTACTATTGAATAATATCATAATTTTATAAAGTTATATTTCTGTACATAAATCATTATCTATATGCATTCATAAAATTACATCTTGCTCTATGTAATTTATAAAATTGTGTTTTTTGTGTGCTTTATTATATACTATTGTATTATATCTAATTTTTACAATTGTGTCATTACATTCTGTGTACTTCAAGAGAGCAGCTCTTGGGTCTAACTTGACAAGAATTTCATTTTAAACATTTTTGGCTTGGAAAATGAAAAAGTATTTTATTCTTTGTCCATCCACACTTCAATACAAGTTTACTTATTGAATTTCATATTTTGTACTCTTGTCTTCCTCTTTTTTTATGTTTATGAAGGGCCCTCCCAGCCGTGGGGGTGTATAATGTGATGGTCAATCCCACTATTCGTTGGTAAAAGAGTAGCCCAAGAGTTGGCGGTGGGTGGTGATGACTAGCTGCCTTCCCTCTAGTCTTACACTGCAAAATTAGGGACGGCTAGCACAGATAGCCCTCGAGGAGCTTTGTGCGAATTTCCAAAACAAACAAACAAATGTTTATGAAGGATAGTATACTTTTAAAATATTTTTATAAAAATGTACATAAGTTGGTATCATTGTTATAAGTTTAGATTTTTTATACACTAGACTTTATTGACTTATAACAATTTAGATCTTTATTACATTCTTTTAATGAAAACGTGTGTAAAGTGTAACAGTTAATATATAAATCTGGGAAATAAGTACATACATATATATATATAAAGTATAAAAGACATTGTGTACAATTTTTTTTATTTTTGTCTGATTGCATATATGTTCAATATTTAATTGAATATATTTTGTAAGCATAGTATCAACACAAAACAACAACATTATTTTGCTTTGTGGATAGCAGAGAAGAAGAAAAAAGCTCAAGTGGAACAGGACAGGAAGAAAAGCAGAGTTTAAAGTGATATTGTAAAACTGTCATCATATGATGAGTGTTATTAGAAAGTTAAAGTTTGTTGACCATTGTTATGTGAATGTCGTGTAAATATTTTGTAAGCGACAATATGTCGTGTTGTGTTTAAATTTTCATTTCTATTATTTATTTTTCCATATTTATATTATTGTTTCGAAGTTTAAACTAATATTTTGTTATTCATTTAGGGTAACATTTAGAATTTTCTTGAATTAAGTAGACCAATCATATGTTTGTAAATGAAGTGCTGGTGACTTCGTGTCTAGACATGTAGTCTCGTACAAGAACGGACATGCGCTGATTACTCTGGAGATCTGTAGAAAGTTCGCGGTTATTCGAGGGGTCCAGGCCTACAATATATAAACAGACGAAGATGCGAGAGACAGGATAGATTCAGACATCAGTTTTTATTCGAAGAAAAGAGAGATTCAGTCATCAGTTTTTATTCGAAGAAAATAAAGGAGAGTTAGACATTAGTTTTATTTCAAAAGAAGAGAGTCAGTTATTTGAGAAAGATTAAGTGTTTGCTGTGATTATTCGACTTGGATTTGTGACTGAAGTTAGATCTACGGAAGCTGTGATATTATTTCGTCAATCTCTACGATTCATCTGAATTACTGCTTGTGCTGAGAGTCGGCGAATTTATTGAACTGTGAACTGTTTCTGAACTTCTTCATTTAAGCTTCGGAATTTCTTCGTGGGACCAAATTCACACCCTAGACTGGAATTTGAGACTTTCATTTTAGATCATTATATTAGATACAGGCCAGTACCATTTTGTATTGTGATTAATTTTGAAGTTTGAAACTAGTGTTATTTTGTTTTGTAATTAATTTCGAATGTTGTAACTTAATATCTGTCACTGTTATTATATAATTTATGTTATATCTGTTATATTTGTTAATAGTTTAGTGTAATAAATTATACAGGCTGTTATCTGCGTTTTTCTGTTGCGTTTAGTCTACGAAGAACTTAAAACATAAAAAATACGTAACAGAAAATTGGGGGCCCGTCCGGGATATCGAACAAACAATTTAATTTTATTCTAAAATAAGATTTATATTCTCTACAGATATACAGCTTGTATATTCTAAATGGCATTCCAACTTGAAGATTTTATATACGAATTTAATTGGAATCCCTCTTTCGAATTAATCAGTGAATTAAAAAAACCTGAATTGCTTGATGTTGGTAAACATTTTAATTTAGAAGTGAAGCAACAATGAAGAAAGCAGATATTAAACAAATTATTGTTGAACATTTGGTCAGCCAAAAAGTTTTGCCTCAAAAAGTTGCACAACAATTGCCTGCCACTCATTTTGACCCAGATTTCGAATTAAAAAAAATGGAAATAGAAATGAGATTTCATTTAGAAATAGAAGCCAAACGTATTGAGGCAGAACAGGAAAGCAAACGCCTTGATGCTGAAATACAATTGGAACGCATTAAAGCTGATAAGGAAATCAGTATGAGAAAGGCACAGACAGAAGAAAAGGTTGTCCAAATGCAGTTGGATAATTTTGATGCTTCCAAACAAATTCGTTTAGTACCTCCATTCAATGAAAAGGCTGTAGATAAATATTTTCAGCAATTTGAAAAATTGGACCTTAGGCTAAAATGGCCAACCGAATATTAGACAGTACTACTTCAGAGTGTTCTCAAAGGTAAAGCTCAGGAAGTATTTTCCAAACTCACGGCCGAGTAAAGTTATGATTACGAGCACGTCAAAAAATGCATTTTAAATGTTTATGAATTGGTCCCAGAGGCATACAGACAAAAATTTCGTGGTTACAAAAAGTTTGACAGCCAAACTTATGTCGAATTTGCTCGTGAAAAAGAAACTCTGTTCGACAGGTGGTGTGATTCCAAAGAAATTAAAGATGATTATACAAAACTCAGAGAACTCATGTTAGTTGAAGAGTTTAAAAGATGTATTCCCGTAGAGCTAAAAACTTATATTGATGAACAAAAAGCTTCCAAAATTCATGATGCTGCTGTCTTGGCAGACGAGAATGCTTTGACTCACAAAGATTTCTCATACAAAAGCAAAACAAATCACACAGCAAAGAAACCCAATGACTCATTCAAATATTATGCAAATGTCGACAGAGACAAAAAAGAGCAAACCTCTAATTCTCAAACGAAGACTCCATCTTATTCTCAAAACTCGTCATCTACCCAAAATGTGTCATTCTCATCCAAAACATGTGCTTATTGTAGGAAACCTGGCCATCTGATTTCTGAGTGCTATAAGCTCAAAAACAAGCCATCACCCCATAGTTTCATTTCGCCCTTGTTTGATACATCATTGGTTCCCAATGATTTTGACCCTATTCAGTCTACTGTGGATTCCAAGTCCAATATTATTGATGTACCTGAAAATCTTGTTGAGGACAAATTTAAGCCTTTCATCACTGAAGGTTTTGTTTCTTTTGTTGGCGATTCACGTCTACAACCAATTAAAATCCTGCGGGATACTGGAGCTTTTCAGAGTTTGATTTTGGAAAATGTACTTCCGTTTTCTGAAAAGTCATCCGTTGGGGCCAGTGTGCTCATTTCTGGTGTAAAAGGTGGCGTCGTTTCTATTCCTCTTCATAGATTAGATTTACATTCGGACTTAGTTTCAGGCCCAGTGACTGTGGGTATTAAAGCTTCATTGCCTGTTGAAGGTGTGTCTATGCTTTTGGGGAATGATTTGGCTGGTAGTAAAGTGGTACCAGAGGTTCGTGTTGTTGAAGCACCTGTTATTAGCCCCAGTACAGAGCAACTCGTTGAAGAGTTTCTTGATGTTTTTCCCGCTTGTGCTGTTACTCTTTCTCAGGAGTCCAAAGAGGATTTCTCTTTATCTGATACATTCATGTCTCACATCGATGAGATTTCTGACTCAACTTTAAGTTCTATTGATGACTCTAAGTCATTTTTCAACTCTCTTCATCGTAACAAACTTGTTGAGGAACATGACAATGATCCTGAAACTCGTTCTCTTCTACAACTGGCCGTTGATGAAAATGAAATAGGAACTGTCCCTATTTGTTACTACCAGAAGTCAGGTGTGTTAATGAGAAAGTAGACCTTCTGACGTTGCTGCTGATGAAGAGTGGAATGTTATTCACCAAATCGTAATTCCAAAATGCTATCGGAATTATATTCTTAGTCTTGCTCGTGATCATATGTTGTCAGGACACTTAGGTATAAGAAAGACACTAGATCGTATCCGACGACATTTCTATTGGCCAAAGATGCGCCAAGATGTTGTTGACTATTGTAAAACATGCCATTCTTGCCAAATGACAGGAAAACCAAATCAGGGGATTCCCAAAGCACCACTGCAGCCTATTCCTGCCTTTGAAGAACCGTTCTCAAGAGTCATTATCGATTGTGTTGGCCCGATGCCAAACAGCAAAGCAGGAAATGAATGCCTCTTGACGATCATGTGTGCTTCTACACGTTTTCCTGAGGCAATCCCTTTGAGAAAAATCACTGCTCCCAACATGGTCAAAGCTCTTGTCAAATTCTTTACCATGTTCGGGATTCCAAAAGTTGTGCAATCAGATCAAGACTTAAATTTTATGTCCAAGATATTTCAACAAGCCATGCATGAACTAAACATTTATCAAGTTTCATCCAGTGCATACCATCCTGAGTCACAAGGTGTCCATGGGCGTTTCCACCAAATTACTGCCACGAACACTCAAAGAACTGGGATGAGGGTGTTCCCTTGTTGTTGTTTGCAGTTCGTGAAGTTATGCAAGAACCGACTGGATTTACCCTTTTAAGTTGGTTTAAAAAACAAACAAACAAAAAAAGGTTTTCACAAGTTCAAACTTTCTTTTTACTTTTAAGGGGGAGAGTGTTACGTAAATATCATGTAAATGTTGTCGAGAGTGTTATGTAAATGTTATGTAAACGACAACCATGTCGAGTGTTATGTAAATGTCATGTAAATATCATGCATATGTTATGTAAATATAATGTAATGTCGTATTTGAATTCCCATATTTATTATTTATAATTCTATATTTATATTATTGTTTCGAGGTTTAAATCGGTGAAATTTAAAATAACATTTTAGAATTAATTAAAATTCATTTAGAAATTTTTAAAACTAAATAGATTGATCACTTGTATTGGCCTGGTATTTGTACTGTGGAATTCTGGGAAGTTACGCGATATAGTATATAAACAGACGGCGATGCGAGGGAGATCATCCATTTTTACTCGGGTCAAGAAGTGAATCATCCATTTTTACTCGGATCAAGAAGTTTGTCTCGTTTGAGAAAGTTTAAACTGAATTTGTGAATAGAGCTAGATCGACTAAAGCAGTGAAATTTTTATTCCGTCAATCTTTACAATTCAGTCGGATTACGGATTATATCGAAAGTCAATAGGAATTGGACTGTGAACTTTTGTTTGAAATTACTCATTCAAACATCGAAAATTTCTCCGTGGGACTGAATTCAACGCCTAGATTGGAACTTCGGATTTCGAATTTGGACACTTATCCTGGATCATATTATTAAGCACAGGCCAATACTTTTTTGTATTGTAAGTTGTTTTGATGGTTGAAACTGGATATCTGTTATTGATATTGGATAATTTATTTTGTGTCTATCACATAAGTAGATCATTATAATAAATTATACAAGCTGCTATCTGTGTCTTTCTGTTGCGTTCAGTCCACATAAAAAACGTAACATTTAGTCACTTAAAAATGTCACGTCACAGTTGCCTGACATACGCCACTCGACACACCCTTCAAGGCCGTTGCCATCTGTGTTTCCTTGGGTTGTACTATCACTGTTTGTTTTCTCTACCTGTCGCCTGGGTCCCTCGAATCAAACTACCTCTTCTCGCCCACCCAGTGTGGGTTTCGATAAAAGAGCTCCACCATTGACCACCTGATTTTACTTGAAACGTCAATCAGAGAAGCTTTTCTCAAACAACATCTTGCATCAATACTCTTTGACATTGAAAAGGCTTATGAAACAACATGGAGGTACGACATTTTGTGAGACCTCCAAATATATGGGTGATGCAGTCATTTGCCCATTTTTATTAAAACTTTTTTAATAGATAGCAGATTCCAAGTTTCTGTGGGTTCTAAACTTTCCTGTTCTTTTCTACAGGAACTTGGAGTCCCTCCGAAATATGTTTTGAGTGTCACACTTTTCAGCGTGAAGATTAATGCCATCACTGAACAACTCCCTCTTACTGTCAGGCTTAATGTCGATGACTTTCATATCAGTCATCGAACATGAGGTATACTGAGCGGGAACTGGACTGTTATAAAAACAAAGTAATTTTTCATATTTTACTTGGGTGCTTCACACGCTTGTTTGTTTGTATACCCCTTCCCTCTAGAGTACGTAGGACAATTGTTTTGTCTGCATTTTAAGTTTATCTCACTGCTGGTTGTGCAGATTACCACTGCCAACTATACAGTTAAAATATTTAATGAAGATCACAACACTTTTTTACATTCTATGTAAAATATAAAAGTCAGATTACATTTGTGAAATTGCCTACTTTTAAGTAGAGGAAATTGATAAAGACAATGAATTTTATGGTATCATTAGTTTTTCCACAGTGTATAATTGTTTACAAGTAACTTCTCTCAGGAATTAAAACCAACAATCCTGTCGCACACGTAAATGGAAGAGTTCAATGGAAGTATTTATATTTAAAAGGGTATCTTAAATGTATGTTCTATTTATCCTGTATATTTTCATACATGTCCACTACAAATGTTTGGTGCCTTCATTATTTTGTGCAATTTACATTTTTGACAAGCAAGTATATCTGCATACCTACTCTTTTATTACAGAAAACCTGGGAGATAGATGAGCTAACCAGACAAGTAATTCATCACTACAAACCAGGAGAAAAATATGTCTGGCAATTGATAACCTGAAACATATTTCAAGGGACATAATACTTTAGGAATAAACATTTCAATTGTAAAATATTTTTCGAAAACAAATATCAGTATGATGAGAAAGAGTAAGAAAAAGAAAAAAATCATTTGTCTTAGAAATCTTACATACAACAACATGCACACTATATTTCATCAGGAACACTATTTAACATAAGTATAGAAGGAATGAAATTTCTGCCTTTTAGAAGGTTCATGCTGAAGGAACTTTAAACAAACTTTCTAATTAACAGATGTTCCACAACCATAGCAATTCAAATTTGCTTGAAATAAAAGTTTCCACTTTTATACTTGGAAACTTATAGTGAGTATAATTATTTTGATAATGTAAGTCCTAAAACCAAATCAAATTCCTAAAACAAGAATTGTTGAACCCTTTACAAGGAAATATATATATATATGTAACTTGGTAATCACATTCAAAATTTATTTTCCTCAAACGTTTGTCCAGAGTAAAACTTAGTTTGCACAAACTATAATGACAAGAAATGTTATCACATTTTTAACTCATTCTGGGATAGTTCAATAGTCAAGAGACAGGGTTAAAATCTCCCTCATGTAAAAATGTTTTTCACATAGCTACTTACTTCTGCACCACTAAGAGCTATTCACTTATATACAACTACCACATACCATCAGCCTTGAACAAGCTCCCACGTGCATTATAACAGCTTATGACAATCACACTGCTATAGCCCTCTACCAATGGGAAGGTCACACAATTTCTATATAAACACAAGTTTTTTCTTTACAAGGCAAAGAAAATTAACTAAAAGTCAGAAAGATCAGGAAAGAATTGTCTGTTTTATTTGTTTTGTTTTTATAAGAGTTCAGAATTGACTATGTGAATTATATTCCCAGAAAACTTTCATTTCAACACTGGCCTCTTAGAAGGAGGAGATAGGTTCAATATTTTCCATTCTCCTCTGTTTAATACAGATTTTTGTTAAGTAATACCTGTGAGGTAAAGACGGCAACTTGGTGGTTTCCCATGGCACCAGGAATGAGAAGTGTAAGATGTTGTTCTTCATGTAACATTGTATCAGATGACTATCACCTTCTTCCATTCATTTTATTTTTTCTTATCAATGAGGAATTTTCAATGTGTTGAAATGTGTACATTAATCAAGGTTCCATAATATGTATATAAACCACATACGATTTAGGCTTTTTAAGAAAACCAAACACAATGTATTTCTGCTACGTTTCTATGGCATTGGAACTCCATGTTTTTAATTTATTTTGACGTTGTTTTCCAGAGATGTGAATGGTGTAGCTACAAAAATTATCTCACCATCAAATTTATAAGATACTTAGTTTTTCTGGTAAAGTTTCTTTTCTTTTCTTTGATGTTCGTGTGTTCACACAGAATATCTCCCATCACAAACTAGCCCAGTTCGCAGTGCTGAGCCAACAGCGACTTTTGACAGATTATAGATATTATAGATTGTATAATAAACTAAGCTTTAACTACACACATAATTTAACTGCATTTCTCATAAGTAAGAAATAATGCATTTTAATGTATGTACATTCAATTATCATACGGGATTAGTCACCTTAAATGCCTATCTATGTAAGTGAAAACAAAAACATATCGCTTTCCGACATGACCTACGTTTCACATGATTACACAGCTATAGTTTTAATGAAAACCAAACTTTAATCACAGACACACGAGAGGTGGTGATAAAAGGAATATCATCCAACAACATGTTTTATTTATGTATTTGTCATTGAAATATGGAGTATGTAATCCATAATATTCCCACCAAGATAAGTTTGGATTTCATACTTTTAGATTTTCAGGTGAAAATGTATTATTCCGCTACACAAGGGCCTCGGTAAAGAATGGGGATATAAAAAGAAGCAGAAACGTATTTAAGATATTGTGTTCCAGTGTTTCGAAAGTTCGCCAATCAGAATAGAGGTTTTAGTATGGAGTCTCATTTAGTAGAAATTTCTAGAACATCCAGAACCTCAGTAGTGAAGTCAGCTGCTAATTTTATAGGAAAAAAACAGCTTTGCTTGTAAACTCTTGTTAACGGTTTTTATATACATCTGTTTACTTTTCAATAGCTCATCAGCTTCAGTAGTAAGTTAAACAGATCAGATTTTATCAACAAATCCTGTATTTTTTGTTCTGTTTATTGGAGAATAAATGACGTGTTTGAATCTACAGAAAACAACCCACTGAAAAACGAATCGTTGCTTAGTAGAATCATACAATAAAAGTTCCTTTAAGAGATAAAATTAACTTTGTCAGAAATTATGCTGAAGGAGTAAAGTGAATTATTTAGTTAAATCTACAGTTCCTTTTGTCAGCTTTGAAACTTGATAACAAAATCATAAAACTGAAACAAACATTAAATTCATGTCAAATTCTTTCTTGAGATCGAATATTCATTATTTGAGAAAAAAAAAGCGTGCTAACAGTGACTGACAGAACCCAGAAATTGTTGACATGATGCATCAGAATCCTGTGATGTGTATCACACACATATATATGTAAAACTCAACTTCGTTTTTTTAAAAATAAGAAATGTTGCATTTTATTGTATGTACACTGAATTATTATATGGCATTAGCTACCTTATATATTCATATAATGTTCACTATTGACTGTTGACTAATTAGAAAGACAATATATTTCATTGTTGTAAAAAATTAGTAATTATAGTGACAATTACTACCATTAATTCAAAAATGTCATACAATATATGTCATACAACTTTGCTGCTGGAGAATAGTGTCTGTAAATAGTCTGTGGATGTATGATAAATGGAACGTTACTGAGTCATACGTATCTGGTTTGCTGCGGGTGTGAAGTGATAGCGCTAACGCGAGCGAACGTCGTCTTTACCCGGAAATGTTTCGTCAAATGAATTGACTCACTCAGGAAAGGAGTTTTGACTAGATTAGAGACGCGTCCCTCATTATTAGTTGTTTAATCAAAGTTTATGCGTAAAGCACACTTTATGAAAAACAATGGTCTTCTGTGCTCTACTAACTACAGTATCGAATCCCAATATTTAGCATTATAATTTTTGAGACTTACCTTCAAGCCATCAGGGACTTGAATATGCATCGTTCCTAAACAATAAAACTATCATCTGAATTTTAGGTCAACTATGATGTTTGTGTTGAATATTCATGTTGATTTATTAGAAAGGTTTATCTTATGACAACTTTGATGATATAACAGAAAACTAGTTTTTAATTGAGAAGTTTATGACACTGAGTTGAAGGAAAAAGCAAAATAGTTTGCAAAGTAGTTTTCAGCTAAGCCTTACGTCATGTTTTTTGGAGGAAACTAGAGTGTTCCGGCATGGCGAAGCGCGTTAAGACGTGCGACCCGTAACCTGAGGGTCTCGGTTTCGCATCCCTGTCGCTCCAAACACTCTCGCCCTTTTAGCCGTCGCTTTTAGCCGTCGTTCGATGATATAACAGAAAAATAGTTTTTAATTGAGAAGTTTATGACACTGAGTTGAAGGAAAAAGCAAAATAGCTTGCAAAGTAGTTTTCAGCTAAGCCTTACGTCATGTTTTTTGGAGGAAACTAGAGTGTTCCGGCATGGCGAAGCGCGTTAAGACGTGCGACCCGTAACCTGAGGGTCTCGGTTTCGCATCCCTGTCGCTCCAAACACTCTCGCCCTTTTAGCCGTCGCGGCATTATAATGTTACGGTCAATCCCCACAAAATTCCACTTGTAATTATTTTTAGATGGAATCTAAGAGTAAGTATTCCTGCAAACGCATTTAAATGTTTGAATTTATATTTTTACATGGAAGCGATTATCTGTATTATACGAATTTTTATGTTTGGATTCCTTTAATGAAGATTATAATTGAACTTCTATCATTACTTTGTATTGGAAGTAAATACGCACTCATTTGCTTTCAACAAATTCACTAGCATTACCATTTTTATCATCAATACTTTTAAATTTCCTAATTTGGAATTTCTACTTTGCTCTATAAATGAACATTTCCTGGTGTCACATTCTGAAGGTTCATTTCATGGAACGGATCACTTCTTGTTAGGAGACTATTAATTATTCTTGTATTTTCACATTTACTTTATTGATAAATATGCGATGCAAACAAATCTAAAGTGCACGTGCCTGTTCGGTGTGTATTTATTATTATTTTTTGATTTTTCGAGTTAATGTTTCTTGTTTTTCCTGTAACCGGACTCCTGATTTTTATACATTCATCTTCACTATTAATTTTCCAAGAAGTGAATTTCCGATTAAACTAATCCATAAACTTCATTCCCTCCTTTGTTTTATTGTAAAGTTATCTATATTTATAATTTACAGATTTCTAAATTTGGTTTTCTGCTGCTAATTCAGTAAATATTCATTGTAAATCCAATCCAAATCTGTATCCTTATTTTGGTTTGGGGTGAGCACGTGTTATGTTTTTTGACAATTTCATATAATTGAATTATGATATTAGTATCTATATTCTATATTAATTTGGGGTCTCAGTGTATGGTAGCCCAAGAGTTGGAGGCGGATGGTGATGACTAGCTGCTTTCTCTCCAGGCTCACACTGCTAAATTAGGGATGGCCAGCGCAGATAACCCTCGTGTAGCTTTGCGCGAAATTTCATTAAGAGTAACGAGAACTCTTTCTGTAATGGAAAACACTGAAGAATAATTCATAATTTGACTCAAGGCAAGTAATCAATTGAGATGTAACTTTTGGTAAGTTATCGAGTTCGGGAAGTAATATAGAAAGGATCTAATTGATCGCTTTAAGAAGTATAATGCGAGTCTGGACCGTAGTGGAAGCAGAAACGGTTTTGAAAAACGAATCTGAGAAAGATCCAGCATCACACATAACTCACTTATAAGCTGGCCAGACATACACGCCGTTCATGTTCCTCTTTTGGCAAATCTCATTATGAATGTAAGTTTAATGGAATTTTAATACTTTTTCCTTCTGTAAAAAAGTAATTCCTTTTAAATTTTATGCTGATATTATGTACTTTGATGTCAGTTGTATAGGTCTATTTCAATGTCATTTTATGACATCAAGGCAGGTTATGAGGTTACAGCTAAACACCGCATTAAGTCTGTGACAGTGACACCATTTCGATGTGACGAGCTTCACGCGCAGTCCACATTCAGATATTTCACGGATATTATTTGTTTAATAAACAATGAAGTTACATATGACATGGCAAAGAAAGTAAAATACAACCGTGAATATAAATTTTTCTCAACTTAAACTAAGAAACATCAATCATGCTAAGTTTTTGTTCATCTAATAACACAGGTATTCCAATTTAAACTTCATAAAAGTTGTTTTTGTTGCCAGGCATGGCCGAGCGCGTTAAGGCGTGCGCTCGTAATCCGAGGTTCGCGCCCGCGTCGCGCTAAACATGCTCGCCCTCCCAGCCGTGGGGGTGTATAATGTGACGGTCAATCCCACTATTCGTTGGTAAAAGAGTAGCCCAAGAGTTTGCGGTGGGTGGTGATGACTAGCTGCCTTCCCTCTAGTCTTACACTGCTAAATTAGGGACGGCTAGCACAGATAGCCCTCGAGTAGCTTGATTTCTTCCTTTCGGGACGGGACCCGGCCATTCTTTCCGGTGCTGCCTTTGCCTCCGCCCAAGACAACATTTAGAGTGACATCCTCCACCCAAAAGAGAGAAAAACAACAACTATTCCTAATAACAATTCACGAAAGGGGACGAAGAGGAACAACAACGTTTTTGAACACCCCAGTTGGAGAGAGAACTCTTCTGAATTTCTCTCTCTCTAAACTAAACCCCTGCCACGTTAGTTTGGGTTTTCTGTTTTACACACATTGTAAGGCATTGGATTTTTAGATCCCAGCCAAGACAACACTGTTGTCCAGCCTAAATCGGGTCGTTTTACGTTGATATCTACTTGTCGGGCTCTGGTCTAGCCAATTTTTCCGGTGCCCTTCATTTTGCTCCCTCTTTCTCGCCCGTCATTTTTATAATACCCCTCCACATTTCATCACCTTAAACAAGTAAAAGTTAAATGTAGTCAAAATTTCAATTAATTTAAATTATAGGTCATGTGAGGGGAAAAAGAGGAACCACAACTTTCCTGACCACCCCTGTTTGAAAGAGAATTCTTCAGGTTTCTCTTCTCTAAACTAAACCTCTGTCATGTTCGTTTGCGTTTTGTACATACACTTATTGACGAGTGTTACCATCACATATTTCACTTTGAAACCAAATGCCCACATCGCTGACCCTTCAAATCGTGGTAAACAAAGTGCCAAGACAATACAGACAATCAACGGACAACTTTCACTGGAAAATTATAGAAATACCGCCGAGTCTAGAACCATCCAGAAAAAACAAACAAACACGAATGCAGATTCAAACAACACAACTCCGAAGACGACAACTACCACTGTTAACAATACGTCCAGACTCAACAATCCAAGGAAGACAAGTGGTAACTCCCACTGTTAACAATACGTTTAGACTCAACAATCCAAGGAAAACAAGTGATAGTTCCTGCCAGACCTCAGTTCCAGTTTCACGGAATACAACCACCAGCCAGACTCAGACCATTCACATGACAATTACACTGGTTTACAAAGAAATTGAGGCAAGCACAAAAATAGCTGTTTTAACCTAATTTGGGGGCACTAAATTCAGATTTGAAATCCGTTTTTACTCATCACCTCTAGTTTTTAGATATGCATACTGTAAATTTTGTACACATACTGTACATAAAGGCGTATATGCATTCAGGGTTAATTTCTAATATTGTGTGACTTATGTCTTCTTTTTTAGTTATTATGCAATAAATGTAAGCGATAGCATTACATTATATATATATATCAAGACGGATCACCAGTTTCAGGAATCGGAACAAAGACCTTGCTTCATTTTTCGACGTGGAAAACAAGTTGTGCTACTGCACAAATGTACCTGGCTTGTTCACTTTCCTTGGTTTGCCACATAATCCTTCAGACTGGCGTCTTTTCATAGACTCTTCAAAGCGAAGTATCAAGACTGTGCTTCTGCACAACGGAAATAAATATTCCATCATTCCCACAGCACACTCTGTCCATTTAAAGGAGTCCTATGACAATATGGAGCTTCTTTTAGAAGCTGTTAAATACAACCAGTACCAGTGGAGTCTGTGTGGGTCATTGGTCTTCTTATGGGTATCCAAACGGGCTTCACAAAGTACTGTTGCTTTCTCTGTCTCTGGGATAGTCGAGCTTTATCCCAGCATTACAAGCAGAAAGACCGGGGGTCTAGAAGCACTTTCGTTCCTGGCGAACACAACGTCAAGAAGAATCCTCTGGTTGACATGAAGAAGGTGCTTCTTCCTCCTCTTCACATCAAGCTTGGTTTTATGAAGAATTTCGTGAAGGTCATGGACAAAAATGGTGCTGCCTTCCAACACTTGTCTACTGTGTTCCCAGGTCTCAGTGTTGCTAAGCTCAAAGAGGGCATCTTTGTCGGACCTCAAATCCGAGAAGTGCTGAAGGATACTGATTTTGAGGAGCTTCTTACCTTAAAGGAACTGAGAGCATGGGAAGCATTTAAGTCAGTCTGAAGTGGCTTCCTTGGTAACACACGCGTACCAAATTACCAAGCCTGTATTGAGAAGTTGCTAAAGACTTATGAGGATATGGGATGCCGAATGTCACTCAAAATTCATTTTCTCCATTCCCACCTCAACTTCTTTCCTCCAAACCTTGGAGCAGTGAGTGATGAGCACGGAGAAAGATTCCACCAAGACATTACTAAGATGGAGAGCAACTACCAAGGCAAGTGGAACCCCAGCATGATGGGAGACTTCTGCTGGATGCTCTTGCGTGACATCTCGTAGGCAAAATACACCAGATCATCTAAGAAAACACACTTCTAACTGTCTGCGGTACTATGAATTGTGTACATTGTGTCATCCTAGTATATTTATTCCGTCAATGTTCTTTATCTATCCTGTTTTATCTGTAATAAGCTGTTGTAACTGTTGAAATAAGCACGTATATACTCTGTATATACTAAAATGAGACTATTTAAAAGCCAAAAACTAGAGGTGATAGAGGAAAACTGTTTATAAATTTGAATTCAGCACACCCAAATTAGTAAAAAACACCTATTCACATTCTTGCCTCAGACAAAAAATATTTTTTTGTAAACCAGTGTTATTGACGCGTCAATTCAAACACAGAACCGTTGTTGTTGTTGTTTCGAATTAACAACAAAGCTACACAATGGGCTATCTGTGCTCTGCCCACCACGGGTATCAAAACCCGGATTTTAGCGTGTAAGTCCGCAGACATACTGCTGAGCCACGGGGGGCACACAGAACCGAGCTAAAATTACATAAAATACACAAACAAAAATTATAAGAAGAAACAGAGCATCCCAGACCGAAGAAGAACAATTCGCCGAGGAAGAACAGACAATCGATTTACCACCACACTCACGGTTTTTTCCATCACAATTGAGCATTAGGTGTGAACCCAAGTTCAATCTGAAGTTTCTATCTGTTCTATAAGACCGCAGCTAGCGATTTTCCTAGTTACCAGACAACCAGCCACATGTATACAATTGCTACGATCCAACAGTTTTTCTTTTTCATTTCAATATGTTTTAAAAGCCATGATTTCTTCCCAGATATTTCCGGGCATGGTCTAGATTGATTTTTTGGTGCCCAAGCCGTGAAAGTGGGTTTTCTCGGGGTACTTTCGTTTCCCCTCCACAGCTAAATCTCTGGCATCTAATCTCTAGATCTCAGCTAAGGCAACATTCTTTCTTGGTCCACAAAAGAGCCGTTTAAGTCAATGTTTAGTTATCGCCAACCGTCAGGTTATTCTGACCATGGACTCTAGCCCAGCTCACTTCCCTTATGCTGCCCTTGTCCAGGTCTTTCTTCTCACGCATCAGTTTCATATCTCCCACCTCACTTCTTCACTTTAAATAAGTTAAAACAAAATAAAGGCAAAATCCTACGTAAATTTCAATAATATTTCACTAGAGGAAACGAAGAGAAACCACAACGTTTCTGACCAGCCCTGTTAGGGAGAGATTTCTTCAGACTTTTCTCTCTAAACTAAACCTCTGCCAAGTTCGTTTGCATTTGCGTTTTACACACACTAACATTAAGAAGAAAGGCGGAAGAGTTTCGAAACATCGTCCTTTACACTTGTGTCTCCACAACAGGTAGTTGTTGTCCATTCTACAAAGTTTCTTCATGAATACTCTGACTAAAAATCTATCAGAGAAACCAAGTGCTAGTTCAGAGTCTAATACTTGTTAAGTAATTTTTGAAGACCTGATAAATGCGGCTGATCTCGGTTTTTCTTGAACAAGGTTATTAGAACTAACTGCTTTCATGACAACCTTTAAAGTATGTATCTTAATTCTAGTAATCTGAAATTCGATATAATGGCAGTTTCTGCTTTTAAAATGTTATTTCGTTACATCAGATATCATAGTTCACTTAATGCTTTCAGTATGTCTGTTTAAATCAAAGTTATAAAAGTTTTAAATTTATTTTTGGGTTCTGTGGCAGTTAATAAACGCTTATATTTTAAGTATATTTTAAACAATAAGTGTTTCATCTGTCCTAAATCATATAAAAGTAAAGTTTACTTGATTTTAAAACTTTAGATTGTTAAAAAAAGAAAGAAAAGAGAGCGAAGAATGAACGGAGAGAGAAGAAATGTGAAGAAAAAATATGCTGCACTTGAGAACTAAAAGTATCAGATAATCCCACAAGTAATGTCCGAAAATTTAGTAGGGAAAGTGCATTATCATTTCTGTCTTTGTATAAGGCTTTAATGGCTAAAATATGTAGTAGGACGTGTATAAAAATGTTCAGACAAATGAAAGAAACTAACCCAATGCCACTTTTTTTCAGATCATTAATCAAATAAACCATTGTGAAGATGGATGTGTCCCAGGAGCACATTAGGCATGCAATACTTTACGAGTTAAAAAAAGGCAACAGTGTATACCGAAACTACACAAAACATTCAAGGTGTTTATGGTGCAGAGTCTCTCAATGAAAGAACGTCGAAGGTGGTTCCAGAAGTTCAGGTCAAGTGAGCATAGCTTAAGTGATGCGCCACATTCGGGTCGTCCTGTTGAGTTTAATGATGACTTGCTGCTGGCTGCACTCTCGTGAATGTAACTCACCTTTTTCGGATTAGTGACTGGAGCTAAAAATGGATATATTATAAGAATTTTAACCACCCCAGACATTGCCTCCGTCCAGGTAAACTGGCTAAAGCACAGCTCTGAATGGACCTTCACCCAAGGAAAGTCTTGTTAAGTATTTGGTGGTATATTGGTGGTGTGATCCACTTTGAGTTGCTACCACTCAATTTTTCAATTTCTGTAAGATGCTATCTTACACCAAGATAATGCACGGCTTCATACAGCAAGGATCACACTGGCAAAGATTCAAGAGCTAGACTGGGAAAAATTTTAACACCCTTCTTATTCTCCAGAACTTTGCTCCATTTGATTATCATTTATTCCGAAGTTTGCAGACTATCTTGATGGAAAAGAGCTTGTAACACATGAAGATGTCAAAACTACCCTCTCTACATTATTTTCTTCCAAACACCAAGAATTGTTCAGAAGTGGCATTCAGAAAGTTGTGAATAGTTGTCAGGAAGTAATTAATAATAAAGGAACATACATTATTGATCAAATAACATTAAAAACTTTTGAAATCCTTTGTCTTCTTCTGAATCTAAAATCGGATATTACTTAAATGATGACCTGATAGTTCTAAACCTAATCTTTTTATGTGTTATTGTTATTGCCCCCCAGTGGCTCAGCGATATGTCTGCGGACTTACACGCTAAAATCTGGGTATCGATACCCGTGGTGAGCAGAGCACAGATAGCTCATTGTGTAGCTTTGTGCTTAATTCAAAACAAAAACAACAGTTATTGTTATTAATTTCTTTAAGTGAGCAAATAAGCAATTTTTTTTTTCAAATATATATACACATATGTAATAAAATGTATTATTTGTGATGTCCAGTAGTGTGCTAATTATTTTCTTTTACACATCTGTAACGCTGAAATTCAATCAAATATTTGTTGATGCCACTTGAAGAAAGTATTAGATAAACAAAAGAATAACAAAACGATGTTGATAAATAATTACATATTTATCTTATTATTTTTATTAATGCAGATAGTCTTTATTGAACGAATACAATGCATAAAACACATTCAAATGTATAACAAAAAGAAAAATTCAACTTATGTAAATCGTATTTATACGATGCTTTTAATCAATACAATAATTGGCTCTAAATTAATTTTGTGGTTTAAAACAAAAAAATAAAAAATTTAGAAGTAACATAGTTAAAAAAGGACCTCATTTTACCATATAGTACATAGTTAAAAAAGGACCTCATTTTACCATATAGTAGTTGTCTTGTTTACTTGCAGGTACATAAAACGCACTCATTGTTATACGTTTCATGGGTGATAAGTAGTTTTTGTTGGTAATTATTCTATTGTTTGATAACTGGAAAGTGGGTTAATAAAATAAGCCAGGTTAACAACAAATATAAATTCTGGGCCAACACTATTTACCTAGTCTTCAGTAAACTGTATAGATAATGTCTCAACTGACAACTTAGTATTCCACAAACATTAGCGATGAGTACAAGTAATATTTTTTAAATGTGTATAAAATTTAGAATGAGATTTGTCTAGAATAAAAGAAACTTTTAAAATTCTACATTTATTTAAGTACTTTCACTTGGTGAAATATATATATTACTATTTTGTATACAGTTAGTCAGATTTTATTTCTAAAGATAAGCATTTTAGTTTCTAAGCGATAATTTTAGTCATAATGCATTTCTTAAGAATCAGAAAATAATTTCTATTTGAGTGAAATGAAAAACACAAACGTGTTCAGTGTCAGTGCTTTAAAACAAAATTCTAAATGTTATTTATCACCCCATATATTTTAGAGGTGAACAATAAAAACAAAACTATAGAACTTCACTGTACGCCATCGAAAACTATACTTTTATAAAAGTATCCTATATATTAAGCCATATGAAAACAAGCTAAATTTGTCAACCCTTTATAGGAAGTCTTTTTCTAAACTTTTACTGTTTAAAGTATTGTGTGGAAAAATGAAGGGTTCTGTTGGAACTTCATAAAGCACTGAACTTTAAAGAAAAATATTTAATATTTGATTTCTTATAATTATTTAGCAAAGGAAAGTTTGAGCTAAACGGTTTAATTGAATTATATTTACTTGAAATATGTTTAGATTAATGGATCATATTAGTTCAGAAACGACAAACTAGACATGATACTGCTTGATTTATAAAAACAACATTAAATTGGGGCTAATTATTAAGGAAATATTTAGATGTAATCATAACGATATTAATAACCATTATATAAATGACCACCGAGACCAATATGTCCATAACTGCCATATGTATCGTAGTTTTTATACCAGCCATAATCATCGTTCTTCTTATAGCCGCCATAATCGTCGTTCTTCTTATAGCCGCCATAATCTCTAGAATTATCATAGCGGCCATATCTATCGTAGTCTCTGTACCCACCATAACCGCCATAGTCTCTAGAACTACCATAGCGGCTATATCCATCGTAATTCCTATACCCACCATAGCCGCCATGTTTATTGTATTCATCATATTTATTATCATCATAACCTGACCAGCTGCGTTGATTGCATAAATCACCGTAACGACAGCTATAGCCGTGACCATACCCATAACGACCTAGAGAATATCTAGGGTGTCCATAATCGTATCCTTCATCATAACGGTCATATCTTCCATATCTATCCCAGTATTGGCCGTGTGAATTCCAACTAGCGGAGGATATTACAGCAAAGGCGACTAGCAGGGTAAGGATGATTATCTGGAACATTAAGATATTTACATCTTTAAGAAAGACAATAAAATTTATGATTTTCGTCTTGTTTGTACCTACGATAAAAAGTTATTTTTAAAATAACATTTAAGAACAAGTTGATTGACATCATCGTTTGTTTTTTTCAGGTATATCTGTCTACTGCAAGAAGAAAAATGATGAAGAATGAATCTAGGTTTCGAACTTTAAGTAAAATTATAATTTTTTTGCTAAATTAGAGAAAAACAAGAATTAAAGAAATGTTTTCAGTGAAATAACGATGTGAAATTGAGTTCAGGTAGTAAAGTAAAAACTAGTTTTTTTAACAGTTGGGAATCTCATATAAGTAACATATTTTACCTTGGCACCTCAATAATAGTTGAACTTTTGAACAGAAGTATTTGAAAATCTTGAATAAAGTATTTAATATTTCCTTAGAAAGTGATACTCGTTCAGTTCAGTAAACTTTCCCATTTGATCTACAAAGATAAGTTCAAGTATGTTACTAGAAGGTTGACGTTGCTTAAAGCGTTCGGCTCGCAGTGTAAAAATATCGGGTTCGAGTCCTCGTCACACCAGACATGCTTGCCCTTTCAGCCTGGGATCGTTACAAATGATAGCTAATCCACAATTCTTTGGTAAAAGGGCAGCGCAAGAGTTGACGGTGGACGGTGATAACTAACTGATTTCCCTCTAACCTTACACTGCTAAATTAAGGACGGTTAGTGCACATAGCCTTCGTGTCGCTTTGCGCAAAATTCAAAATAAATTAGCGTTGAAGATCTGACGTCAGGTAGTTCTGTGGAATTTTACTAAGAAATGTAACAGCTCGTAGCAAAAACTAATTGTATGGATTTGTACTTAGATACAGCATGCAAGATGAAACATAAGTCCATTGTCCTAGATGATGAGAAAACCCACTTATAGAGAAAATTATATATATAAAAACAGCAGGTATTGGTAGAGAAAGCACTATGTAGAGGAACGAAAAATGTCGAAACGTTATTCTCTCCTCCACATCGTGCTTTCTCTACCCACACCAGCCGTTTTTACATATATAATAACTCCATTGTGAAATGTATTCCTTTTCATCTTTGGAACGTTTATCTATTCACTTACGAAAAAACAATAATGTGATTAAAGTTATAATACTTCAATGATACCCATTTTTTATGCTTAAGAAAGTGAACTGGATTCTGCAAATATTTTTTAGTCAAGAAATCTCATATAACATGAAATATGAATAGACTTTGTGGTTTACGTCGTCCATTACGTATGTGAAAATAGTACAAAAAGATCTTTTGATACAACTTTATGTTAATTATAATCATTTAAAAATAACACGTAATCGAATGTCTACTCAATTAATTTAAACGAAGTATGGATACGACCCGAAGAAATTAGATTAATACTGACTGACGTTACTTTCTACGCAAGCATTCAAATGTTTTTGCAAACAGATTAATATTCGTTGAGAACATTTTTATCATTAGGAGATTTTAACGAAGATAGCTTTTGTTGTAATAAGTATATCACATAAACTTATTGTAAATCTACTATTATTATAAGTTATAACTGCTGTATAAACAAATATTGTTTTCCGATAAGACAGGTGATTTACAACGCTATAATACAAAGTTTCTTTCTTTACGGGAGACATAGCAGATAGCCCGGATTGGCTTTTGTGACAAAAAACAAACATATAAATAAATATTGATACCAGAAAACAAATGTTATTAGAGCAAATATTGAGTTTTACATCCCTTAAGAAAACCAAACACGATATTTCTGTTCACGCTGAAAAGCTTTAATCCAGAAAAACATCAATACCTAATTTAAATCTGAGTTTTAATCACTTTACAAAATAATTATTTTTATCAATTCCATATATAAAAATAATCAATTATTACTTTACGACTATTCAAACAAACATAAAATACAGAGAATTGAATACGTTATATTTAAATGGTTTTGAATAAGCAATAAGCAAGTCACGTGACTACCACAGTTGGTATAAAAACTGTAGTAAGATGAGATACATCAGAGCTATATGTCAACATTGCTTTTAAGAAGGCTATGTAACAGTCCTTTCTAACATTCAGATCATAAACATGTACTCAGATTAGGAATTTAGAACTTTCAAAATGGGAATATCCCTAACATTTAATAACAGTAGAAAGCAAAGGATTATAGATCAACTTGGACTAAAGAGTCATCCCAAAAGAGACACGCAATATATCGTCACCCAGTCACTGTAAAAAATGTGAGCGTCTTTTAACAGGTGAGAATTAACCAGAATTAAGTTCAGAAGCAAAACGACCACCACATACCCCAGGGAATATAATCAGGAACTAAACTACGTTTTGAAATAAGCACAACATGGTACGGTATCGCCTGGGTAAGGCATTCAGTCACATTTCTCATTAATTTTCCTGGTAAACTAGGTGGATTGCGGAAAGCCTGCGGGGAAAGGAGGTGCTAACATGGTAGCCTTACATTAAAACCGTTTACAATGGAAACTTCTCTGTATGGCTTTTGTCAGATGCACTGGACACTAAGAGGCTTCATAATCGCTTTAACATAACGTGCTCAATCTCTTTACAACGCTAGGATAACAAATGTCATTTTAAAAAAATAAACTTAATTTTTGTACCTTTCATTTCAGAGTTGGTTTTTCGGGGTTGCTATATTAATTGGAAACATAATTTAAAAACATTTAGGGACAAAGATACAATAAAATAAAAACAGATAAAAATAAAGAGTAAGATTGGTGTAAACCAGTTTCTACGATGAACGACAATCATGACCGTTATCTTCTATTAAACAGTTAAAAGAAGATTTACACACGAAATGTTAATTAGATTGTATTCGTTAATTAAATCAAACTAGGGTTAGTTTAATGACTACATTAACTTAACAGAAGTTATTACAAAGATGTGTAGCTGTAGGTAACTTACAGAAATAACTTATGTATTTAGAACTTACTCTAGTCATTTTTTTGCTGAATATTCTTTCAACAAGACCACCCAGTTCCTCGATTTTTAGTGTTTTCTTCAATATATGATAGCAATTTGGTATATGCTTCAGGTTTAAATATTAGAACATTTCGTGGTTCAGCGCGTGCTGTGTAATAAAAGGGAAAAGATACAAGTTACAAGTTAAAACGAAAGATGCCAAGGTCACTTTTTTTCGAAAGGGTATTGTACTGGGTCAGTGAAGCCAACACAAAGTTCACTTAAAAACAGGATATGTGTTACTTTATTCTGTAAGAATAATCATTCATTTGTGTCTTACATCCGTTTATTAGAACTACAACGTAATATGTTGGCCAAAATCATTAATCACAGGGAAAGTTCTCAAAGGAGTTGAGTGTACTCCTCGGAGATAGATCCAAAGACAACAGAATAGCATGAAGATAATGTAGTCCTTTTCTTCAACTTTGGAATTAAATTAGCAACTGATTTAAAAATATATACAGATAGTGATCTGTGTACATACTGAACACTTCTCTCAATAACAGCAACTAGAAAAACTCGATTTTGCTGTTAGACCTTTCATGTCTCAGAAGAAAACGAAGTAACTTTCAGCAAGCATACAAAAATAGGTAAATTCCATTGTTTCACGTTAATACAAATACAATAAGAGTGAATATGATGGTTGACGATCGGACCTACAAAAGTTACATTGAAGACAACACTAAAGCCACCATATAATTTCACTCTGTATTTCAGCAACAAGTATGAAGGTTTATAACATTAAACACTGGGTTTAGATACCTCCAGTGGGCAGAGAGCAGGTAGCCTATTGTGTAGTTTTGCACTTAACAAAAACATACCTACCAGTGACCCAACGGTAAATCTAAAGGGTCACTTAACTAATAACCGGGTTTCTAAACTCATAGTGGGCTCACCACAGATAGTCCATGGTGTAACTTTGTGCTTTTGACAAATGAAGAACATAGTCAACTATCACATAATACAGTTTAAAAAATATGAATGTTAAAACGCTTTGGATTAAGTGTTACCATGCGCCGATATCTGATTATATTTCTAAGACTAATTTGAGAAACTTATTGAATGTTATCATCTACAGGATCTCGAGTATATGTGATTTTGTAGTGTTATCACATACGGAAGTTGTTGCACGATAATGGCTACGGTTAGAGCTGATTAATAGGGTTCCGTTAAAAAGTGATAAAACATAGTAAAACAATATTTGTAGTGGTGACAAAAACTGAAATATTTGAAGAAGATACTTTGAAGATCATGAGTACAAAAAAAAAAATTAAAGATTATTTTTTACGAGAAAATGGGCCTCCCAGTGGCTCAGCGGTATGTCTGCGGACTTACACGCTAAAATCCGGGTTTCGATACCCGTGATGGGCAGAGCACAGATAGCTCATTGTGTAGCTTTGTGCTTAATTCAAAACAACAACGAGATAATGTAGTAAACTTAAGCAGGTTTAAAGAGATGACCCAATGGTTAATGTACTTGGACTCTGAATCCAAGGGTTTATTGATCATGGCAAACTGAGACCGTGGGTATACCATAAGAGTGACGGTCAATTTACTGTTAGGTTAGATAAAGTAGCCCAACAAGTTGGTGGAGGATATTAGGACTTTTTTTTTTTTTGCTTCTAGTCCATCGGCTCAAATTTAGGGAAATTTATGAGTCAGCTCTTGGTGCATGTTTGTTTGTTTTGAATTTCGTGTAAAACTACTCAAGAGCTAACTGCGCTAGCCGTCCCTAATTTAGCAGTGTAAGATTAGAAAAAAGATAGCTAGTCATTACCACCCACCGCCAACTCTTGGGCTGCTCTTTTAAATTTCTCACAAAGCTGAAGGAGGTAAATAACACTAAAGGTCCTTAATTTAGTGATAAACTGGAGGAGAGGCAGTTTGCCAACACCATACATCGCCAAATTTTGGACTACTCTTTTACCAACAGATAGTGGAATTGATCGTCATATTATAATGTTAAAAGTAATTCTACCACAAGGTCCTTTGTAAGACTAGGAAGTATAAAGTTGAAAGTGATCCATAAGCATTTTGCTCTAAAACCACAAAACAAATGTAAAGGTGGATAAAGCAAATATTCAGGCAGTATGATTATAAGTGACATATGGTCAGAGTTTCTGCTTTTTTTTAGTTTTGAATTTTGTGTGAAGTTACGCAAGGGCTATGTGTGGTAACCATCTCTAATTTTAAATTGATAGAAAGGATAGAAGGCAGTGAGTCATCCCCACCGATCGATGATTCTTAAGCTAATATTTTTACTAACAACTAGTGGGAATGAGTGATTCATCATAACGCCTCCACGGTCGAAAGGGCCAACATGTTCGGTTAAACGAGGATTTGAACACTTTAGAATGCAGTGAGGGGAGAGTAAAACTATAAGAAATTAAATGGGAATGGAAAATGGTTGGAAAATTGGTTGATGAATAAAAGAGGAATTTGAAAAGCAGCTGAAAAGCTTAAAGTAAGGAAAACGTTTAAGACAAGATATAGAACTAAATGTAAATAACTTACAGGATAATTAATATTCAAAGTTTTATATTATTATTATCATTAAAATCTGTGAAGAAAACATTGAGAATAACAAGGTGTATAAAGAAAGATAGATATTTACACAATTTAAATTAAGAAATGAAGAATATCACAACTTAGTCTAATATATAAATTAATGATCTGAATTATAATAAGAAGGCTTATTCAATGTTCAGAAAGAAATAATAATAATTGAAAAAAATTCAAACAGAATTTTGAAATGAATTTATCAGCAAAAATTAAAAAATACATATATTTCTTAAATACCCTCAAAAATCAAACTAGAAAATAAGGCATGTCCTGTACTTTTTATACACTTAAAGGATGCATTTAATAGAATAGATAGAAAGAAGTCATTTGAGAAATGGGAAAAAAAATGAATATTTGAAAAAAAAAATGATAGAGTAAAAATGAACATGAAAACAAAAATATCAGAAGGTTTCTCGGTGGTAAAATAAGTCAGGTATTTACGTTCCATCAATATGGCTAGATGATTTAAAAGATGAAAGTTAAAAATAGGTAGAAAAGTATTCTGTGTAAAATATATGGTTGACATCATAATACTAGTGAAGCATCCGGAGGAAAACATAGAGTAGTTAGAACACTTGAAACATAAACGAAAAAGTGTTAAAAAACCTTTGAAATATAAAAATTAATGGCAACTATTTTTAGTAAAAGGTACAAGCAGTGAAGACTGGTAGACGATACTAGAAATGCAGCTTTGTTTGTTTTGGAATTTCGCACAAAGCTACTCGAGGGCTATCTGTGCTAGCCGTCTCTAATTTAGCAGTGTAAGACTAGAGGGAAGGCAGCTAGTCATCACCACCCACCGCCAACTCTTGGGCTACTCTTTTATCAACGAATAGTGGGATTGATTGTCACGTTATAACGCCCAAATAAAAAAATTGTGCTAAAAAGAGGCAGTACAACGAAGAACTTGTTACAATGTTGTGCGACAGAGTTTGCTTTCAAACATATTTCGTTTGTTCTATGCGTACAGTATAATTCTATGATTCGATTAAGATAACAGTATAATTAATAAATAGCAATGGTTGTTTCTCGTTAGTAAACACTGTATAAATCTGTTGTGTTTTATAGCATATTAGATAACTTTGACAACAAACTTTAACCTTTTGTTATTTCTTCATCTCATCTTTTAATTCATGTTATTTACAACTAAACTGTGTTACGCCACTTTCACCCAAGAAGTAGCTGATATATGTTTGACACCCATGTATACCCAGATAATTCTTATATCTGAAGGTCTAATATTTAATTTGATTAGTAATTGTACTTCTTTCAAAAATACCTGGATAAACACATGATAAAATAAAGTTTTAAGATAGCTTAAAAGGGTATTTAAGAAAATTTTACATAGTAACCACCTTATAACATTTTATGATATATTTAATAAATACGAAATAGTTAGTAGGTCGGATGTGAGTGTGTTTATGAAATGTTTCGGTGAATGTTCTGTTACAGGATACTGGTAACAGGATTACCTTGGAGTAAACACTAAAAATATTGTCTTTGTAAAGTTAATATTACACAAACTGAAGAAATGTTGACAATACTTAGTATTTCATATTTAAATGCATTTTAAAGCAAACCAAATATGAATGCTGAGTTTGACAGAAGCGCGGTGCCCCCGGCCAGGCATGGCCAGGTGGGTTAAGGCATTCGACTCGTAATAGATAAACATAGTTCACCACATAGTTTTGCGCATAACAACAAACAACACTGGTTTACAAAAAAATATTTTTTGTCTGAGGCAAAAATGTGAATAGGTGTTTTTTACTAATTTGGGTGTGGTGAATTCAAATTTATAAACAGTTTTGCTCTATCACCTCTAGTTTTTTGGCTTTTAAATAGTCTCATTTTAGTATATACAGAGTATATACGTGCTTATTTCAACAGTTGCAGCAGCTTATTACAGATAAAACATTACAGATAAGAACATTGACCGAATAAATATACTTGGATGACACAATGTACACAATCCATAGTACCACAGACAGTTAGAAGTGTGTTTTCTTAGATGATCTGGTGTATTTTGCCTCCGAGATGTCACGCAAGAGCATCCAGCAGAAGTCTCCCATCATGCTGGGGTTCCACTTGCCTTGGTAGTTGCTCTCCATCTTAGTAATGTCTTGGTGGAATCTTTCTCCGTGCTCATCACTCACTGCTCCAAGGTTTGGAGGGAAGAAGTTGAGGTGGGAATGGAGAAAATGAATTTTGAGTGACATTCGGCATCCCATATCCTCATAAGTCTTTAACAACTTCTCAATACAGGTTTGGTAATCTGATACGCGTGTGTTACCTAGGAAGCCACTACAGACTGACTTAAATGCTTCCCATATTCTCAGTTCCTTTGAGGTAAGAAGCTCCTCAAAATCAGTATCCTTCAGCGCTTCTCGGATTTGAGGTCCGACAAAGATGCCCTCTTTGAGCTAGCTTAGCAGCACTGAGACCTGGGAACACAGTAGACAAGTGTTGGAAGGCAGCACTATTTTTGTCTATGGCCTTCACAAAAATCTTTATCAAACCAAGCTTCATGTGAAGAGGAGGAAGAAGCACCTTCTTTATGTCAACCAGAGGATTTTCTTTGACGCTGTGTTCGCCAGGAACGAAAGTGCTTCTAGACTCCCAGTCTTTCTGCTTGTAATGATGGGATACAGCTCGACTATCCCAGAGACAGAGAAAGCAACAGTACTTTGTGAAGCCAGTTTGGATACCTATAAGAAGACCAATGACCTTGAGGTCCCCACACAGACTCCACTGGTACTGGTTGTACTTAACAGCTTCTAAAAGAAGCTCCATATTGTCATAGGACTCCTTTAGATGGACAGAGTGTGCAGTGGGAATGCTGGGATATTTATTCCCGTTGTGCAGAAGCACAGTCTTGATACTTCGCTTTGAAGAGTCTATGAAAAGACGCCAGTCTGAAGGATTATGTGGCAAACCAAGGAAAGTGAACAAGCCAGGTACATTTGTGCAGTAGCACAACTTGTTTTCCATGTCGAAAAATGAAGCAAGGTCTTTGTTTCGATTCCTAAAACTGGTGATCCGTCTTGATATATAGCTATATATATATATATAATGTAATGCTATCACTTACATTTATTGCATAATAACTAAAAAAGAAAACATAAGTCACACAATATTAGAAATTAACCCTGAATGCATATACGCCTTTATGTACAGTATGTGTACAAAATGTACAGTATGCATATCTAAAAAACTAGAGGTGATGAGTAAAAACGGATTTAAAATCTGAATTCAGTGCCCCCAAATTAGGTTAAAACAGCTATTTTTGTGCTTGCCTCAATTTCTTTGTAAACCAGTGCAATTAATAAAAGTTCTTAATAACTGAATTTGATTCATTGTTCTCCTATTTAGACAGGCCCGGTAAGGCCAAGCGTGTTTAGGTGTTCGGCTCAAAATTCGATGGTTGCGGGTTCGAATCACGGTCGCACCAAATAAGTTCGCTCTTTCAGCTGTGAGGGCTAATAATGTGACGGTCAATCCTACTATTCGTTGTTAAAAGAGTAGCCCAACAGTTGGCGGTGGATGGTAATGACTAGCTGCCTTCCCTCTAGTCTTACACTGCTTAATTAAGGACGGTTGGCGCAGATAGACTTCGTGTAGCTTTGCGCGAAAATCCAAAAAACAAACAAAAAAGCAGTGTCCTTTTTTCACCTAAATGGAAATAAAAAAGAAATATATTCTATCCTTCTACAATGTTTATATCATAACTGATTATATCAGCCATTTTACAACTGCTTATCTATTTCAAAATTTTTAGAAGTTGTCTCACAGTTCACTAGGACGGATGTTTTTGTTATAACAACTTCCGTTTTGCTCCTCCCTGTTCGCTTCGGTGCCCAGCTAAGATATTTCGTGTTTTATGTTATTTTATTTAGCCATGAAAACTGAGTTTTGCTTTGTTCTGGAAAGAAAAGATTTTAAGGCCAAAAATCCACGAATTATATAGTAATCTTTCTAAGTAGAAAGAAAGAGAAGTACTGATACGTTCAACTTGAAGAAAGTGCTTTTGTTAGAGGTTCCACTACAGAAAATTGAGTTCATCCTACTTATAACAGGATGTTCACTGCAATTTTGTCTTTTTTTTTTAAATGTATCTATTTGGATGCTGATTTAGGCTATACAACACATCAAGCACTTGCATTTTGTATAGTTATGATCATACATTAATTTCCAGAAGAAAGGGGTTATAATGACTTTTTAGACTGGTAGCATTGTTAAAAAAAAACCTTAAATAATAAATATTTTCAGCAAGTGACTGCTTCAAAGTGCATTTTTTTCTAAAATTAAAAAATACCGATTGCATATTGTTGTAATCAAATAAACTTCTCAATATGAAATTGTAAAATGTATGCGCTGATTAACGAGGTATTCTAAGCATACGCAATAACCATGAAATATTAAAAGATTTAGTCTTGGCTGCATTATATTAAAGTAATACAATTGCTAATAGTGTCAAAAGGTTTCACTTACATTTTGGATATGTGTTACTCAAACCTTATTTACGAACAGATTTGTAAAATAAATTATGTTATGAAATTCTTACAAATGAACACAAAGCTATAGACTGTTACTGCCCTCAGTAAATCATGGTTTTACTGTGTATCATTTTTAATTGATTAGTTTATTTTGTAGTGATTGTTTGTTTATTGTTAAACTTTCTTATAATTCAGAGTAATTATAATCGAGTTTCTTTATTATGACCAGCTAGTATTTAAACTAATTTCATAGTGTTCACATTTTGCCTATTAAATGCTAAAAAAGTTTTTTATTTTTATATTCCATTTTCTTATTTTCATCTTTCAAAGCTCTACTCAAATAAGTGGTTGAGTCTAACAAAGCAAAATACATATTTTTTCTAATGTTCATTGACCTTAAGATTTTGGCCAGCAGTGTATACGGATAGAAACGGTTTTCTCAAGCATGCATTTTAAAACACACATATACACTTATATATAATTATTTTAGTAAGGTACAAGACCTTTTTAAGTACAAGAAAAGTAAATAAATAAATGAAAAATATACTTGAAAAAGCAAAAATGTATCAACAAAAACAAATGTTTAACGCCAGCTCACAAGGTAGGTCATTATTTGAGGAACCAGCAGTGGTAGTACCAATTTTGGGTTGGAGATATTTAATCTATCTATTTAATTTGATGTTAAATCAAATTCATAATCAAAATTACCATACTGATATGTAATATATAAATTTAAAAAATCCCCTTACGTTTTATGTCTAGTTCAGAAAAAAATAAACTAAAACAACTTGCAGTTTTATGAAATAAATTGAGCCGGCATGGCCAGGTAGTTAAGGCACTCGACTTCTAATCTGAGGAGCGCAGGTTTGAATTCCCGTCACACCAAAAATGTTCGTCCTTTCAGCCGTGGAAGCGTTATAATGTTACGGTAAATCCCACTATTCAATGGTAAAAGAGTAGTCCAAGAATCGGTGGTGGATGGTGATAACTAGCTGCCTTCTCTCTTGACTCACACTGTTAAATTTCGGACGGCTAGTGCAGATAGTCCTTTTACCACCTTTATTTTTTTATGTTTATGTATATTTAATTGTGTACATTTTAAAAAGACAGATCTGTTGTCATAGGCAGATGACTGAATATGTTTCTATGGTTAGTCCTGTTGTAGTGAATGGTGTTCCTGTAAATGAATAATAAAATAGGATGATGCGTTCATCATAGAGTGTCTCAACATGTCGTCAGCATCCATATTTAATTGCACGTGGAACTATTATTGGTAATTTTTTGATTTAACAAAATAGTAAAATTATTGTGACAAAATATATCTCTTTATTGTAGTTTTCATTTATAAACTGATTTGTATTACAAATGCAGATAGTGTTTCAATATGTGGACAGTGCTAATATACTTCCATAGGATTGCATATAGGTTCCAACTTATGTTTATGGTTTACATTTAATTATTTAATTTTAACTTTATTACATGCATTTTTTAAACAGATAGTGTTAAACGTATCACTGAAAACTGTTAACACACATATTGTTTCATTTTTATAAATACTGAATAATACAATCAGTACAGCAAATTGTGTTTTGCAATTTAGTACATAATTAATGCACTGTAATCCAGTTTTTGGTTCTATATTTAATTTGCATAACATACGTTTTAAAGTTATTATCTTGCAAAAGATGTTTAGTTTTATAACTTGATTTGTTTTGTTTAAGTCTTCGTGAAGGAATTTTTTGCTGTTTTGGAACTTTATGAACAAAACTTAGTGGTTTTAGAGTACAACTTATAAACGAACTTTTTTGTGCGTAAATGAAAACGTCTGCAATAATCTTGCACAGATTTCTGACTCACATTGATACTGTGTAACAGTTTCAACTTAAATAGTATTGATAAACTTTGATAGTTAAGAAATACAAAGGGCAGGAGAGGTCGTTAAGTTGTTGACGACTAAAAGCAAGTTTAGAAAGCCTAACGCCTGTGTTTACCTCAGGTTAAAGCAAGCACTGCTTTTGTTTCTATAAAACTCATAGACAACTTTGGAATTCTAGTTCTATATCTTTTAAACTATAGTATGAAAGATTTTTAATGTAGTTTATAAACGAAAAATCTAGATTACAGTTTTTGTATTTCTCTCAGTTGATCATTCTTGACAAGAAAATATATTTTACACTCACTACTCAGTAAAATTAAACTGTGTCACACATATAGCAATCAGTCAATCGTTTCGACAGAGTTAGTTAGAACATATAACTTATGTTCATCTTATCTTGATAATTCAAGAACTCACTTATACTCTGTAAATGAAAAATAAAATTTCAGATAATTAAATGTCTAGCTTAGTCTTTTATGATAAATTACAATCTATGAATAACAATTTCTAACAACGAGTTTTGAACATCTAATACAAGTCTCCATTTATAGTTTTAAATAAACTTCATGTTACATCAGAGTTCAATATGTTATCAATAATATATGCAAGTGAAATTACACATTTAACAAGCATGCCGAAATATTTGTTAACAGGTCTTCAAATATCTTGGTACTGTGATTTACTCAATTTGACTAATAACATACTTGAATAAATAAATACCATATTAGATTGTAAGTCAATATTTTATAAATAGTATATTAGCATATCTTGAAGCTTGGTTAAACATTTTTCCGTATACTTGTTAAGTGAGTGATTTCACTTAAATATATTGATGAAAGTATATTGGGCTTACATAAGAAATATAAATCAAGACTTTATTACATGTTCAAGCATTCTTATTGGAAACTGTTATTCATGGGATGTAAATTATCTCAAAAGGCCGCGATAGACTCATAATTATCTAGTATGTGATATTTAGTCTTAACAATTTTAATTATCAACATAAGATGAGTGTAAGTTATATTTCCCAGCTGACCGTGTTTGAATTTTAGACCACGTGCTGTATGCCTGGCACAGTTTAATATTATTGAATACTAAACGTAAAATATATTTGTTGCAAAGTATGCTGAACTCAACGAACTACAAGAACATTACACCAATGTTTATCTTCATAAACTATATCAAACATTTTACATACTAAACTGAAATGGACAAGTAGTAATATGGAGATAATGTTCAAAAGCTGTATGAAAACTAATCCACTATTTTATAAACTAAGATAGTTATGTAAATAACATATTATTGCACTTTGAAGTCTTGTTAATAGATGTTTTAGTATGCTTGTTAAGCCTGATATTTACTTAGTTTTGTGAATAAATGTTTAGTGTGTATGAAAACAGTCTTATTTAGAGTTTTTTTCTACGCAGAAAAAATGTGGATAATCACTACATGTAGTCTAATTGAACAGAAAGCACACAAGAATAAGTGTATGCTAAATGAAATGTACATATTGAAAATGTAATGTCGAATTCTGAGAAATAAATTATCAGGAATACACCCTTGATGTTTAGTATCACTATGTAAAGTGAAAGAACCAATAAAATATGTTTATCGATTTTTAACTTTTGTGGCATACAAAAGCTAACAACCATAATTTAAATTAAAGTATGGTGAAAATTGAATTTATATGATACTATTTTTAATCTATGTAAAATTATATTATTATGCAGCGTGTGAACAATTTATTTTCAATATGTCGTATAATGCAAATATATGTGTGAGTCTTATATCTTAGTAATGAATGTATAATCACGAATAATATATAGTTATTTATACTATATATTAAAATTGGCCTGCTTAATTTTTGTTTTCATAAAATTTTCTTCTATACCATAATGAACTTTGAATTCCATCAGCCCTATCTTCTTAGTAAACGGTTGACATATCATCAACTGAGACGAGTCAACTTGAATATTCAATAAAGTTGAAGTGTCCACACCATTTGGTAATTATATGTGTTGACCTTTTCATCATCTCTTCATTCGGTATTAATGACTTCAAATGGAAGTGAAAAGAAACCTATATGTTGTAGCTCATTTAATTTTCAAAAGCAAATTATCTACCGAAAAGTTAGAATATAATTTTCTATAATAGTAATGATTAAACCTAGTTATTTACAAAGATATTTTAAATTTTAGAAAAGCAAATAAACTTAAAAAGCTAAACATGAAAATTATTGTATGTTATTCAAAGAATTAAACCAAAGTCCTTTCCAGTATTTCCAATACATTAATTATAGAAGTGAATTGTCTCATAAATGTTTTGCTTATAAAATTTCAAATACAGGAAAAATATGTTATGCATAGTATATATACAAGTGAAAAACGTGATAAATACGTTAAATATTATAGTAACACCATCTAGTTCTAGAAACAGCAAAAAGTGTCATGCGAGTTAAGTGTAGAATCGAAAAATATAAACACAAGTTGAAATACGTTGAGGTCTGTTTGCTGTTCTACAGGATTATAGTAACACTCTCACCTTTCAGAAACACTGAAATCTATATGAAATCCTAAAGAAGTGTAGCAACACGGCTTTTCTATTGAAACACAACCCTTTTTTTTAAAAACACGCAATACATCTAGTAAGACCATCTGCCTAGTAACACCATTCGCGTCTAAAAACACTGTCAGTATTTGTAAAACATATGTAAGTGAAAACAATAAAGTAATTGTCAACATGTGTAAAATGAAAAAAACAATGTGAAAAACGCATGTAACTACAGTTATATGGACAGAAAAATAAGAAAAGAATGTGTTTAATCTAAATAGCCAAACTTCTGAATCAGTAAAATTATAAGTTAAATTAGTGCATGATATTTAGAGATCTTATAATGAAAACTCCACCCTAACTATGGTGTTTGGTGTTATCCCTCCCCTAACAACACAGTTCCTGATGCCAATTTGTAGCCTAGCAACATGCCCTATGTTGTGTAACACTTGAACTATGGTATCACGTGACGTCTCCCAGCAACGTGCTCTCTGGCAGCAGACATTTTTCATAGTAAAGTGTTATGGCGGTCCAGCAACATGGCCTCCAGTTCTATTTTGTGGTACCATGACGTCATTGCTTTCACCTTCTTCCCTGTTGCCTTATGGTGATATACGTTTTGTCATCTGGTGGCAGACTGCTCACTGTCTGCGATAATTACAAACCTCACTTTATGATTGCCCTTTCAGTACCGTTGCAAATTTAGAGAAAGTCAGTTATATCATTTGGAATTACCGTTTTAAAATAATTATATGTCGTGAATAATTTGGAAAATTCCTCGATTTGTAATGAGACACCTTACCAGTTAATTTAAGGTATTGTTTGCTTATCACAATTTAAATAGCAGTTAATGAAAAAATAATGTATATATGCTTTTATTTATTGAGTCGAGCAAGCGTAACTGATAGAGATTTATAGTGATAACGTTGTTGTTTTGAATTAAGCACAAAGCTACACAATGGGCTATCTGTGCTCTGCCCACCACGGGTATCGAAACCCGGATTTTAGCGTGTAAGTCCGCAGACATACCGCTGAGCCACTGGGGGCTATAGTGATAACAAATATGAAATGTGACAAAGTCAAGGTAAAACAAATTAAGATATTAACCTGAAATAGGTTTATTAGTATTGTTAAAATAAAGGAGGGACATCCTGAGCCTTAGAATATTTTATCAGGTCCAAGAACTTTTAAATGTTTTGTGGGCAACTAAGCAACCATGTTATTTTCATTGAAAATCGACAAGTGGCTGCTCATCCATAGTGACGACAGTTCGCGTGTTGTCCTACCTGACAGTTTTCTCTTTGCATAAATAACTAATGAAAGGATCATCTAGGTTGTTTTTGTAGCCTTTTATGTTCTTTTCTTTGTTTAAGGTTAATGTATCGGGTCGCTCAACATTAAACATGATTCAGATGGTGACTAAGACGTAAAAAATGTAACACAAAAAACAAAATATGATTTAAAATGTAGTTTATAAAGTGCTTTAGTGAGTAATTTGTTAATGAAAATTTCTATCTAAATCTGTTTCCAGTGAAGTAATAGAATGGGTTTAACAGAGACTGGTTATTGAGTCACAAGAAACAAACAAACAAAGTGGCTACTGAAAATATTTGACACCAGGAGGCAAGCTCCAAAATTATACTGGGGTGTTTTACCCACTTTCGCGAGGTATTAATAAATCAAAATTTCAAATTGACTGACATTAAGTTAATTAACCGTCTCTAACTAAAAATGATTGAGCTCGAATGTTCCATTTGTGTGATTACTGCGGAATGACTTGGCAGATGTATTTATTGAGAATCAACCTTTTATGACTAAAGGAATTTTCATAGACAAAAACACAACACAAAAACACCTCAGCCAAGAGATTTTGCAACTACCATGCAGTAAGATACATATCATACAAACGAGCAGGAATAATGTTGATGATAAGAAGGGAAAAACTTTTCTGAATGTGACTACAAGTGTCATATCCACACACCCAAGGAAAAGTATCAAACATTTGTATAATTTCTGTGAAATGTACTTAAGTGTAAGTAGATTTGAGAGATATTTTAATACTTTGGACGAAAATATTTCAACGACATAAAAACTAACGTAAAAAAAATGTGTACTAGAATAAAAACTACAGTGTTTTTATGCTCGCCCTTTCAGCCATAGGGATATTATTATGTTACGGTCAGTTGCACTATTCGTTGGTAAGAATAGCCCAAGTGTTGGCGATAATTGTTGCCTTTCTTCTAGTTTTGTTTGTTTGTTTTTTGAATTTCGCACAAAGCTACTCGAGGGCTATCTGTGCTAGCCGTCCATAATTTAGCAGTGTAAGACTAGAGAGAAGGCACCTAGTCATCACCACCCACCGCCAACTTTTGGGCTCCTCTTTTACCAACGAATAGTGGGATTGACCGTCACATTATAACGCCTTCACGGCTGAAAGGAAGAGGATGTTGACGCGACGGGGATGCGAACCCGCGACCCTCAGATTACGATTCGCACTCCTTAATACGCTTAGCCATGACAGGCCTCTGGTAGTTTTACACTGCTAAATTAGGGACGGCTAGTTTAGATAGCCCTCGTGTAACTTTGCGTGAAATTCAAAAACAAACAAAATAGTATTTTCGTGAAACATTTTGCCGGCTATCTGTTTTAAATATATGTCAGTATTACTTTATTTTACCATGGTTTTAACGAAATATGCTAATGAGTACTTAGTAAATTTTAGTCAGGGATTTTTTTTATTAATATTATCATAATATAAAAAAAATAATTTAAATCTAATTAGCACCCCATAGGTGTGAAGTAGATTATAGTTGATATTCTTGAAATTCTTAATTTTTTCTACAGGAACATGTGTCAAGGAAGAGTCTAAACAAGTGTAATTTTAAGGCTATTTCACATGTTTATTTTTTATTAAAAATGATAAATATTTGATTTGTTTATTATCACAATCCGACTTAAGGATTACTTAACTTGAGCAGTTTTGTAAATGCAGTGGTACATTTAAATCTCGATATCTCTATAACAAACAATCACTTTGTCTTAAATTATGATGTTAATTAATACGACAATAAGTTGTCTATATTAATAGATTAATAGATTATTGTAAAATTAGAGAATTTCTTTTTACTTCACGAGGTTAAACAGCAAGTAGTTATTTAAGAACTTGATTGAATTTGATTTAAATAGCATTTATGTTATTACACACACATACATAAAATGTTAGAGAAACATATGTATTCAATAAATGTCTTTAGAAAATAAATTTAACCAGAGAAACAGGCAATCAACATAAAATACCTGTTTTTTTCTTTAACATGATATTTCTCAAGTGCCCAGCAGATGGCACTACCATGCTGTGTTGAAACATGATTTTTTAAGACATCCTAAAATACATATTATAATTATTATTAAGTTAAGGTGACAAATTTAGACAGGACATACTACAAAATACATAAATTTTTTAAACATACTTTGTTGAAATCAGAAACATAAAGAAAAACTATAAAAGTCTCAACTCTCTTTTGTTCGTGGATTTATTAATCAAATATCGAAAAAAAGGCTAAAGTAGCTCAGTAATTTGTAAACCCAATGGATATTTCTTTATCGATTTAAAAATACCTTATTTTCTTCATTTTGATCTCTATCTTTCTCCCTCTATACATATACACACACACACATATATATACTTATATACAGTACCTGACAAAAATGTTCACTCCTATCAATAATGTGAAATTTATACAAATAATGTTTTTAGTGAACATATTTATATAAAAAATGATAATGATAAAAAATAACGCTGTTATGTGAGAATGAAGTTTAATGTCAGGAAACTTGCAAAGAAAATACATAAATTGAAATTTACTGCCTATACAAGTATTCAACCCTCTAAGTCAGAACTTGTGGAAGTAGTTTTGGCATAAATTACTGTTGTGAGTTTTTCCTGGTTAGGCCCCTACCAGTTTTATACAATGGAATAAAGTAACTTTAGCCCATTCTTCCTGGGAAAATTGATCCAGTTCTGACGAGTTCTTTGATGGACTACAATCTTCAAGTCTCGCCATAAATTTTCTATTGGATTCAAGTCAGGGTTTACTGGGTCACTCCACAACTTTCATTTTCTTCTTTAGAAACCACTCTATTGTGGCTTACGCCTTATGCTTCAGGCCATTGTCCTACTTAAATACAAATTTTCGACCCAGTTGTAATTTCTTTTACAGGTTTCTTCCAGGATTCGTTTATGCTTCGCAACATCCACCTTTTTCTAAATCTTGACAAGTTTCCCAGTTGCTGCTGAAGAGAAGCTTGACGCTGCTACCACCATGTTTGACTGTTGGATTGTGTTGACTAGGTGATGCCCTGTGTTGAACTTGCGCTAGACGTAACGCTTCGAAAAGGTGACTTAATCTGGGCAGTGAATGGATTGCACGAAGAAGTTTCCACTTTTTAACGATGAACTTCAATGCACTCCTAAGGATAATCAGCGACTTTAAAATCTTCTTGTAACCTTTTCTTGCTTTGTGGTTCTCTATCATTTTATCCTTGGCTTGTTTGGAAAGCTCCTTGTGGCTCGAATAGATATATTTACTCTGAAGATAAGTTGAACTACTTTAATTACGCTGAAACGGAGACCATTACACTACTTTTGTAACCTTTCGAAGTAATATTTTGAACCTGAGCAGTTGAGAATATTCTAATCTTCTTTGAGAAATTTTACTTATATGATGTTTGTTTGAAAACAAAATTCAAAACTCGAGCGCTTTCGAATAGTTCACCATTGTTCTTCAGAAGAGCTTTTGTCTCGTTTGAAATCCAACTTTGTTTGTGATCCTGTATGCTGACTCTTTAATAACAATTCACTTACATAATATCATTTTTTTTGCTTTCTCAGTTTGAAGAAGATTATTTATATTATAAATATAAGGTCATATTTAAAGATTTCGTTATTAAAAGCTCAGACAGCAACAAAATATGGAAACTTTGCAAGGTGTGAAACTTTTGCAGGCATTATATTGCAAAGAAGTTTCGTTTTCTAAAATATGTGAGAATCTTACCAGGAATTTTAAATGTTTATAAATAACTATATACGCATTTACCCAACAACATATGCACAAATATATCTAAGGATTAAATTTCTTCTTTCTTTTTTTTTTTACAAAGATTGGCCGTTTTCAAAACTTTTTGTAACATTATGAAGATTGAAGGGTATTATTGTGGGAAAACCTTATTAGATTAACATCTAAATTTATATAATAATCGAAATACTTTTCATACAATTTTGTATTTTTCAAATTCAAAATTGCAGCATTAACATTTGCAGAACAAATTTTGTAGTCCGAAAATAAAGGTACTTCAGTGCTCACAAGATACCTCATACACAGTGAGTTATTGACGCTATGCCTAGAAAAGGGATGGAACCCTTAAATTTAGTGTTATGAGTTCTATTTTAACCTTTGAAGCGTAAAATAAAAGGAAATTTTGGTTTGAGGCTCATCAGTACAGATTTTTATGGTACATTTTCTAGTTCCTAACTGTTTTCGCTCTGTCATGTGATACGTTTCACCCTGTCATTTCACCTATTTATTGCTATAAAATTCTGTCGCACTCCGTCATATAAAATATTTATTGCAAGAAGCACTGTTTTACTCTGTCATGCAATATATTTACTGAGAGAAAACACTGTTTTATTTTATCATGTAATATATTTTTCGTGAGAGTGCACTATATAATGGCCCGGCATGGCCAAGCGTGTTAAGGCGTGCGACTCGTAATCTGAGGGTCGCGGGTTCGTATCCCCGTAGCGCTAAATATGTTCGCTCTCCAAGCCGTGGGGACAATATACTGTGAGAGTCAATCCCACTATTTGTTGGTAAAAGAGTAGCCCAAGAGTTGGTGGTGAGTGGTGATGACTAGCTGCCTTCCCTCTAGTCTTACACTGCTAAATTAGGGACGGCTAGCGTAGATAGCCTTCGAGTAGCTTTGTGGGAAACTCAAAAACAAACAAACAAAGCACTGTATAGCGTTTTAAAGAAACAGTGCTGTTTTAAATTCCTATAAAAAACTAAACACGTATTGGAAACATTGGGTTCTATGAAACTATGATGATTAACTAGTTCAGCAAAAAGCAACAACTAATCTTGTTTAACCGTATTGGGAATATAACTATTAAGTTCTTGGTTGGGCCAGACAATTGAAATTTGGTGTGTTGCCAAAACATATTTGTAAAATAATTGTAGGAATAAACCATACTTATAATAGTAAATACATATTTAACCTCAAGTAAACCAGCTGTTTACTATATGAAAAAGTAAGCCTCAAAGAAAAAAGTAAATGTGAAATGAGTGAAACTGAATTTAAGTCTTTCCTTCATAAAACTAATTATAAATTATTCATAATTCTGAAGTAGGAACAATTGTTTTTCATTTTAATGATGACTTAGAGCCATTTATAGTATACCCTAAAATAAATAACATAACCCTATATCGACTATTCCTTCAGTTACATATCTGCCTATGTTTATAAGCGTGTGTGTTTGTGTGTTTTTCGTATAGCAAAGCTACAAAGGGCTATCTGCTTAGCCTACGAGGAGAATCGAACCCCTGATTTTAGTGTTGTAAGTCCGGAGACATACCGAGGTACTAGCGGGGGACGTGTTTATAAGCTTTTTGTAAGGTTATTGCCAATATGTAAAAATCCTCAATAAATAGAACTAATGAGCAAAATTGTTTCAAATGCTTAAGAAGATTATAAAACTGATCAGTATAAATGAAATTTATCCATGATAAGTAAATCAATTTTATGTTTTAATATTTCCAAAATTGCTGTTAGTTAGCTAAAATGATCTGGAAGAAATTAACGACGATTATATAATGAACGAAATTAGGGTTAAACTTTTAATCTTTTTATACAAATGTGAATTACGTCTCATAGAAAACATTTGCTTAGCATTTCATTCCAAACTAAAATTGAATGATATATCATCAGGTTGCATTCTAAATAGTATAAAACTTATCAAAATATTATGTGATCATAAATAAAAGAAATCTACATAACAATAATACAAATCCGAAATTATCGATGCAGAACAAACTTGCTGAGTATTTCTAGGAACAAAGATAAAGCAATTTATGATTAGGTTGAAGAATTCTAATACCCAACAGGGAATAAGAATAAAGCAAAATACTGCTACCAACTCAATCAGTGCTCATAATTTATCAAAGCTTTAAACAAAACAAAGAAAAAACAAAATCCAAACCGAACTTACAATTCATGACTTTAGTCTCCTGAGAATTAGTATATTTTTACCTTTGACAATTAAATAAAAATCCATAAATCAGATGTAAATTATACGTTTCTAATAATGAAAACCAACACCATTTAATAATTAATATTTATTATGTTTAGTGGCTCATAGAATGGCTCTGAGATTTTCATATACAAACTTTTAGCTCATCCTTCTGTCATCACTTGACCCATTTGTGATCTAATTACAGTTTTATACTTCGGAGATCAAACCCTTTTGATTGCTTTATTGACCAGACCCAATGACTCATAGATTAATTTACTTTGATTCTATCATTATTTTATAAATATAAAGATTTTATAAATAATTAAGACGCTTAGAATAAGACGATTATAAATAATGAAGTTTGTTCAATGTATGGTCAAATAATAATATATATATATAATTGGCCTAATACAATAGTTGAATGGTTGAAATTCAAATGTATACTGGTAAAGATTTTGATGAGTAATAATATAGATCAGGTAAAATAAAACGAATATTAAGGTCACTAAATGAGACAAGTAGTTTCAAACAATTCATAATGGAGACAACAGTATAGTTTTTCAACTTTTATGTTGGGTCAGTTGTATACAGATTTTGTTATTTAACCACGAAATTAATATATTTTGAATAAATTATATTATTTATAATCATTTTAGGTGTAAATAAGCTGTGATTTTATATTATTTTTGCTGTATAATAAAGACAGAATAGTGTGCACGTAATGAGGCAATGACTTTCAGATATCTTGAAAGGATGAATATACTACTATTTAATTAATAATATTTTATATCTAAGACATATATTTATCTTGAATTCAAAAGTGGATTGGATAGATAGTTTAGGAATATCAAATCATAAGGCTTTGTGCAATAATTGCAAATGTAAGAATAGGATGTAATAAGAAATGTTTGCATAAAATATGAGGTAACTGAATAAATTATACCCCTTGTTTACAATAATATCACTTTCTTAGACTTAAAATTTAAGAAAGTCGATGTTGACTGGTTTCTCTCAGTACATAACCAGTTTTTAAAGAAATATTATACACAGAAAATGGAAGGCACAAATATGTAGATAAAATTATTAATTCTTCAAATTGTAAAAAGAAATTCACTAATTTGCGTACCACTTATATATGTTGATATATAAGTAGCTTTAACAATATTATATAATTTTAAAACTAAGGAATATAGTTCCTCAATATATATATATACATTCATAATATTAATATTATTTTTTAGGTTATAGATTCTTTGATACTTAAAACATTTTCAGAGACGAAATTTACGAATTTCTTCTAATTCAAGAAAATGTGAACGCGATATGACAAAGTAATTATTTCATTAGATTTGGTTTTCTTGAATTTTCGAGCTAAATTACACTAGGGCTGTCTTTGGACGGTGTCTTTTATTTAGCACTGTAAGTTGTTGTTTTAAATTAAGCACAAAGCAATGGGCTATCTGTGCTCTGCCCACCACGAGTATCGAAACCCGGTTTTTAGCGGAATAAGTCCGCAGATATACCGCTGGGCCACTGGGGGGCAGCACTGTAAGACTAGAAGACAGGCAGCTAGTCATCATCTACCGCCAACTCTTGGGCTACTGTTTTACCAACGAATAGTAGGGTTGATCATCACATTTTACGTCCCAACGGCTGACAGAGCAAGCCTGTTTGGTATGACGGGATTCGAACCTGCGACCTTTAGTTTACAAGTCGAACACACCCTAACCATGCCAGACGTTACAGTTGGACTGCTCAAAGAGCTACCATTATTATACATTTTTTAAATTGTGGGCTCAAACCGATCCTTCCCTCCAGAAATCGTAATTAAATTTTAAATTTAAAAAAATGAGAACAAATTGTCGATAAATATATATTTTAAGATTAGAGTGATACAAATTTTATAAAACATTTTAGTTTTTAAAAGTTTTATATCTTTCATGACAATAAATTATCGTTTTTGTTTTTAATGTTCTTTTTTTTCTTTATGTAAGAAGAGTTAGAGACATGTAATCAGTTGAAGCGTAACTAAAGTAAATAAGAAAGCTTTGTTAAAAATACACCAGGAAAATGTGGAAGTTATTACTTTTAAAAAAACGTGATGAAGTATATAAGCTTATTAGTGGGTAATTACAAAACTTGATTTTAACGTCTGATTAATTAATTTAAGGAACACTTTTTAACGTTATTCTGAGATAATGTAATGTAACAGGTTATACTGAATACGCTGAGGAACATTTTATGACTCAGTAAAGATTTTATGAGTCCGTTTTCAATACAGATGTTATAGAGTATATACAGTACTATCAATAAGAAGTAAAAATTTGCTCAAATTGTAATTTATTTTGCGCCGCACTAAATTTCAAATCTATCAGGTTGGAACTACTTTTAGTTTTATACTTAAATTCTAATTGCTATAAAATAATAAAAACATAATACTTAGAAAGAAATGGTTTTTCTAAATGCTCTGAAGATGATTTTTCTTAAAAAACTAGAAAAACTAACTAATCGAAATGATAATTTAGTGCTAAGTTGATCATTACTAATTTTTATCAGCACAAATTACAAGAAAACAGGACGTCTAATTTTTAGCACTTTGGAAATCTAAACTTATAATCTTGAACTTTTCATAACTAATTACTGGGCAACTTTTAGAAAAAAAATAAGCGTATGTAATTTCAAGAAAATATCAGTTTTCACTATGATACTTCTCTAATAATGTCCACCAAAAGTGCTGTTAAAATCTTTATTAATATTAGAATAATTAATAATAATTAGTTTTACTTGTTAGTAATACACAAATTGCAAAAGGCCTCGGTGTTTTTGGGTCTTATTCCGAGAATATCCGATAAGGTTAGGCCCACTTAATTAACGAATTCCTAGGAAATGTAGATGATTTGCCAGATGTATAGCTGTTTGTTTCTTAGCAAAATAATAGAAATTTAAAACTAAGGAATACAGTTCTTCAATATATTTCCCTTCATGTGTGTTTGTGTATGTTTTTCGTATAGTAAAGCCACAAAGGGCTACCTGCTCAGCCCACCGAGGGCAATCGAACGACTGATTTAAGCTTTGTAAATCCGGAGACACACAGCTGTACTAGCGGGGGGCATGTATCCCTTCCTTATATTAATGTTGTTTTTTAGGTTATAAATTCTTCGATAATTAGAATCTTTTTAAAGACGAAATTTACGATTTTCTTCTAATTTAAGAAAAATGTAAATGCAATATCACAAAGAAATTATTTCGTTAGAGTTGGTTTGTTTGTTTTAAATTTTCTCGCAAAGCCGCAAGAAGGTTGTCTGTGCTAAGCGTCCCTCATTTAGAAATGTAAGACTAGAGGGAAGACAGCTAGCAATCACCACCCACAGCCAACTATTGAGCTACTTTTTTATTAACGAATAGTGGGATTGATCGTAAAGTTATAACGCTCACACTGCTAAAAGGACGAGCATGTGTGCTGTGACGGGGATCCGAACCAGCTACCCTCAAATTACGATTCGAGCTCCCTAACCACCAGGTCATGCCGGCCCTGATGCAAAACTAAATGTATGATGTCTATCACATTTACCCAGTGTAATTACTGTTATGCAAACTTACTCTTTGTAACTCAGTGGCAAATGTGAGAGCTAATGACGCAAACATCGGATTTCAATACACGCACATTGGATACAGCACAGATAGCTCTCTGTATAACTTTGCAACTGGCAACAAACAATACCATTTAATAAATCTAATATTAAATATGAATTCTACATACTGTTATAAATAACCAAAATATAAGATATTAAATGAATTCAGTACTGTAAAGTACATATATAAATTTACGTATTATGTAGTTGAAGGTTTTACTAACTTAACAATAACACATTCTGTATGTTTATGACCTGTGGCACTACTAGACCAATAATACATGTTCTATTTCACTAGCGTATTTAAAGTAATCTTCCTCTTGTCCAAGGCCAAACTTGAAAGGGTGTTTATAGAAAGATTGGTTAGTTGTTTGCCTTTTCTCTTTTGACTTAAAATAGTTAGGATATCTCAACCTTAAAGAAAGATCAAATTATAAGTTGCCAGTTTTTAAAAGCGAAAAGATAATTTAAGAAACATTTGCATAGGAAATTAGAGATAACAGATTTAGCCTCAATTTTCAGTTATTTGAAGGTCAAGATGAAGAAAGTTATTTATATTCTATAAATTCTATATTGAAAATTTATTTATAGGTTTATGTGTATGTATATGTATATATACATATATACACACTCTTTGAGGTTCCAGATCTTTCAATTTTCTTAATGAAATAAAAATAAAGAGCTTAAATGATAAAATAAGTCCCAAAATAAATTACAAAACAATTTTAAAAAAATTTTAGTTTATTTTTGAATCTCACTGATGTTTCACAAAATCTGAAGAGTTTCAATAAATTCCTCAATGTACTTTATAATGGATGATCTACATTACATTCTATTTGACTTTTTATTAACATTGATTTCAGATAGTAAGCTCATTTATTATTTTACAGTAAGTTGCGTTTTCTAAATGAACCACGTCTGATAATATAATCTATTACACTAACATACGTACATCCTTCATGTTTCAAGTTAAGTCTGTGCTTTGCTTACAATGAAACCTCAAGCAAATTAAATCTCAGTGCATTTTTAAATTCAACTGAAAGACGAGTAGGTGCTGTAGGATATCTGCCTTAGTTTTATTCTGAGTTTGAAGTTAAGAATTAAGAGTTAAGAGTGAACATTCTAAAGTAAACTTACCACTATTCGTTGGTAAGAGAGTAGTCGAAGTATACGATGACGTAAAAATTTGTGTTTCAAATGTTTACATTCATTAGTAACACAACATGTTACAGCTAAGTATATTACCCCCTCCAGTAGGACAGTGGAGGTATGTATGCTGACTTATAACGCTAGAAACCGGATTTCGATCCTCATGGTGAGCAGAGAATTGATAGCTCATCGTGTACCTTTGTGCTTAACTTCAAATCAAACAAACAAATCAGTATATTATGATTATATTTATCGATATATTATTTAGTTCCTTGAAGGATGTGTATTGATCATCTGTTGCTTTCTGTTATTTTTTTGGTTTGTTGTATAGTATTATAATTATCCTTCCCAGTAACTCAGATGTAAATGTTATGGTTTAAAATGCTAAAAAAGGGGTCTAGATAGACATAGTCCACCACTAAGTTTTGTGCATAACAACAAACTATTAATAAAAGTTCTTAATAACTGAATTTGATTAATTGTTCTCTTGCCCCCTAGTGGCTCAGCGGTATGTCTGCGGACTTACACGCTAAAATCCGGGTTTCGATACCCGTGGTGGGCAGAGCACAGATAGCCCATTGTGTAGCTTTGTGCTTAATTCTAAACAACAACAATCATTGTTCTCCTATTTAGACAAAAACTCATATTGTGATTAGCAAGTAAAATCTGATAATGAACTCTATGGTAGCTAATTGTTTGTTTCGAATTTTGCGCAAAGCTACACGAGACCCATCTTCGCTTCTTGTCCCTAATTTATAAATGAAAGACTAGAGGAAAGGCGGTGAGTAACAACCACACACAGCCAACTTTTAAGCTACTCTTTTACCAACGTTTTGAGGGATTGACCATCACATTATAATAACTAAAAGAACGAGCCCATTTAGTGTGACGGGGATTCAAACCCGCGATCCTCAGATTTCGAGTCGAGCGCCCTAACCACCTTGTTACACCGGGTTTTAGTTGTGAAATAATTTATTTTTGACTTTGATTGATTCATTTCATAATTGATGACTTACAATTGGATGAATAAACCCGTCAGGTGATCCAAAGGCAAAACTTGTTAAACCTCTTCCTACTTCATTTATAAGTATACATGTTTTTAAAATAAAATATTAAACTAAATCTTAATCATAAAAGCCAAGTGTCAGTCAGTCAGTCAGTCTATCGGTGGTGCTTGATTTCTTCGAATTTCGTAAAATTGCAAAAGTCCATTTTTACTTTTTCTCTTATAATACTTCTTCTTTTAACAGTCCATTCCCAATTTAATTGAAGTTAATTGCTAGCATAGGCGTAAATAGGTTCTAACTTTCAGCACTTTTTCTGCTATATAAAGCTCGTCAAAGAGGGAGTTCCAAGAACCAGATTTGGCATGGTTATGTGTTGACACAACATCATCCATATCCTTATGACGTCAGGCTAGGGAGGGTCAAAATAAGAAAGCTAGAAAGAATTTCATGATCGTTGAAAAAGAAGTACATTCACAACCTATCAACATGAGTAAAAAATAAGTAAACAGTTACTGAAAATCTATGCTTGGGAAGTATTATGAAAAAATCTTTTCTTAAAAAAGACTAAAGATAACAGGTATCTGCAAGGAAGAAGACGACTTTTTCTCAGAAGAAAAACAGATGTGTACGAGTATGCAATCACAAGTCAGTCTACGTTTTAAACTTTTGTCGTAAAGCACCAATATGTGGCATGTTTTTTCAATTATGTATAATGGACTTAGAAGCAATGTGTAGCGTGTTCCTGAAGAAATTTTATATTTATTTTAAACGAAATAGCCTTTGTTTCCAATAATTTTCCGCCACTTTGACGGGCTTTTACGCTAGTATTGTATTAAATTGTTGTGTATTTTATCATAATATATGACAAACATTTCCATGCACATATTCATACAAATTTGATCTCAAACTATGCATAGATTTTTTTCTTTTAATTTTCGTTTAGAACTATTTATTTATTTTTAGTTATAATTCCTGAAATGCCATATCTAATGGAAATTTTGTAGTTTATATCTTATAAAGCTCTTCATTGGATAAATTCAAATACGTGGCAACTGATGCCTTCCTCGATGGTACAGCAGTAAGTTTACCGATATACCTCCCTAACGTCCAGGATGCAACTCTTCGTGGTAGATACGGCAGATATTCCAATGTGATTTTACTCTAAAAGAAACGAACAAACTGAAGCTTTCATTTTATCAAACACTGAAAATTCCTTAGTCATTAGAAGTATATTTGAATTAAAACAAAACAGTGGTCAATGAGTAGAGGTCAATTGATGTTTAGTTTTAGTGTTTTTAAGCTGTATCATTTTAAATAGAAACTACAAAGAGAACTGATTGGGAATCATCTTAGTTGAAATACTTAACGTTTTCTTATTGATTTTTGATGTATTAATTATTTTAAAAGTGATCATTTTAAAAAGAGATTATTAACAAGAAAATATGAAACATAACATTAGGTCTTTGAACTATATCAGCAGTGGCCGTGCTGTAATACTGTATACTCGGTCTAGGCCAAACTTCCATACTCTTGGTGATGATAGCTGTGTTACTAAACATAATATCTCACAACACGTTTTGTTTATTGCGGGTGCAAAGCTCAACGTTTAATTTTTTCGTTATTGTAATACAACGTAGAGGTTTTATACCTTCAATAAATGCTTCAAAGCTAGATTAAAGTGAATTGGCGTCAATTGTTATTAGGTTAGTACATGTGTTTGCTTTTAGAGCAAAGCCACATTGGGCTGTCTGTTGCGTCACTACAGAAAATCGAATTCCTGGCCAGTACCGCTCTACCTAATTATGAAATGACTTATTTAAAAAAAAAATAATAAAAACTTTGGTTTTGAAACAACTAGAGAAATGAAACACACTAAAAACAGTAAAATACTGATGTTCTCACCTGTTAAAATATGCGTTTATTTAATAAGAATGATAATTTGGAAGTTTTGGGTTTTCTATTACACATGAAGAATTCATAAAAAGCCCCAACTGTCAATTTATTCAAAACTACAGAATTTTCATATTTTTAAAAAATAAAATATATTGTTAGCTAATTATTAAAAAACGGTTGAAATTATTCTTACATTTCTTATAACGTGTCTATCGAAAAAGGAACTCGTGAGTAAATAGTAAATTTAGTACAAACAGTTGCAGATATGAGCGTATTACACTTTAGATCAAAATACGTTATCTATGTAACATCTATAAAGTTCTGTCTTTTTGATGTCCACATATACCTTATAATTATTATCAAATTTTCAAGTGCTTGAAACTCATTTTCTGGACATTGACACACCAATATTTTCACGGATTTCAAAAATTAAGGCTCGAGATTGTGTTAAGAAACTGGAGAAAATCCATCAATCCATGAAAGTTTGATAATAGTTTATATACTCTACAATCAGTTCATAACTGTCTCATCTAGTGTACATGAATGCTTTGTGGTAGTTGTATATTTTAAAAATGTATTCGTTGCAGTTAATAACACCCGTTTTTTCACCAAATGTTCACTATTGTGTCGTACGTGTGATTCTTTAGTTTCATGCATTGGTCAAAAAAGGGGTTTTCTTGTGCGACAGTAATTAGTGAACACTAGAAGATTACTTTCAAAGTCAGTGAACGCGGTAAAGGTTTATAATAAAAGACGTTTTGGTTTCTGGTTTGTAAGTGGATACCGAAAGAGGTATCTTTTTTAGAACTTGTATTTTATTCTCCTTTTTTTCTACAGCAAAACAAAAATAAACATGTCATGCTTTTTGTTTTTTATTCCTTGAATTTTATCTCAGGAAATCTTTGAAGTCACATCAATATTACAGATGAATATATGAAATGGTAGTACAAAGTCCACAGTATAAAAACTAGACGTCAAATATACCCAAAAGCTACTCTGATATGTTTTTAATTATGACTTAATTCTGAGACAGTAGATAACCTTTCGATATGAGAGTAAGTTTGAAAGCTCACAAAATGTTTTCAAAGGGAAAAGATTGAAGAGCGTGCACATTAATTACCAGCATTATTATGTCTTGAAGTGTAGTAAACTATTACAAATATTTAATCAAAAACAAAAGTTGTAAATGTAGCCAACCATTTAAAACAGTTCATCAAAAGACAAAAGTTGTAAATGTAGCCAACCATTCAAAACAATTCATTAAAAACAAGAATTGTAAATGTAGCCAACCATTCGAAACAGTTCATCAAAAGACAAAAGTTGTAAATATAGACAACCGTTCAAAACATTTCATAAAAAATAAAAGTTGTCAATATAGTTAACCATTTAAAACAGTTCATCAAAAACAAAAGTTGTAAATGTAGCCAACCATTCGAAACAGTTCATCAAAAACAAAAGTTGTAAATGTAGCAACCATTCGAAACAGTTCATCAAAAACAAAAGTTGTAAATGTAGCCAACCATTCAAAACAGTTCATCAAAAAACAAAAGTTGTAAATGTAGCCAACCATTCGAAACAATTCATTAAAAACAAAAATTGTAAATGTAGCCAACCATTCGAAACAGTTCATCAAAAGACAAAAGTTGTAAATATAGACAACCGTTCAAAACATTTCATAAAAAATAAAAGTTGTTAATATAGTTAACCATTTAAAACAGTTCATCAAAAATTGTGTGTTTGTTTTGGAATTTCGCACAAAGCTACTCGAGGGCTATCTGTGCTAGCCGTCCATAATTTAGCTGTGTAAGACTAGAGGGAAGGCAGCTAGTCATCACCATCCACCGCCAACTCTTGGGCTACTCTTTTACCAACGAATAGTGGGATTGATCGTCACTTATACACCCCCACGGCTGGGAGGGCGAGCATGTTTAGCGCGACCCTCGGATTACGAGTCGCACGCCTTACGCGCTTGGCCATGCCAGACCCTCATCAAAAACAAAAGTTGTAAATGTAGCCAACCATTCGAAACAGTTCATTAAAAACAAAAGTTGTAAATGTAGCCAACCATTCGAAACAGTTCATCAAAAAACAAAAGTTGTAAATGTAGCCAACCATTCGAAACAGTTCATCAAAAGACAAAAGTTGTAAATGTAGCCAACCATTCGAAAGAGTTCATCAAAAGACAAAAGTTGTACAGATAGATAACCGTTCAAAACAGTTCATCAGAAAACAAAAAGATGAAAAACATTTTTGTTGTTCTTATCATTCGATAATAAAATCATCTGTTGTTCGATTTTGCTTGAAATCTTGTGTGTTTTCTGTAAGTTTATAAAGCTTACAATTAAATTTAAATTGCTGTGATAAGTGGATTTATTTACATAAGTGCAGTAGTCTTCACACAGTTATGGATAGTGTCAGTTTAATCTCATGTTTAACAACTGAAACACATACGTTTCTAATACTCGTAATTCACTTATCAAACGTAACGTTAATAAATCAAATTCAGTGTTATTGGTTTCATTCTGCATCATGCAATAACCTTTAAGAAAAATTATTATAACGGTATAATTGATACTGAAACCATCGGCACTTGGTGAAACTCCATATTTACGGAATTGAGGGAAATACAACAACAAAAACAATTATGCATTTCACAAAATACTTCATTTATTAACGACCTTGGTTCCACGAGTGAACTCTGGTCGCTAATAAAGGAAATATTTGTGAAACGTACAGTAACCTTAGTTTTTCTTTTCACTATTATTCTACATTTTATCAGAAGTTTTTTTGTTTCTTTAGGTTGATATCATTTCTATTGTATGTATTTGTCAGGCCATTCTAAATACACACAGACAGCTATTTATATTTTTTATTTATGAATCAACTCTTCTTAATTTTTCTTAGCAGAATTGGTGACCTATGAATGCCATTTTCATTTTACGTATAAACTTGTAGAGCTTAACATAGTATCAAATTTAAACCGAGGTAAGAACCAAAATATTTATTTATCAGTTTTTATTCTACTTGCTACTAATTACGAAAAAGTGATTGGTGAATTTATTACAGACAGAGTTAACACGAGTCTTATTTGTTGTTAAGCACATATCCAAATTTTAATGTTATAAACCTTCAAGCTTTATGGAAAACCAACGTTGGTCTAAATGTCATCGGCTTTAAAAAATGGCGATGAATTACTAAATAGGAATTTATTTCTTCTTTCCCAATTGATAAATTTCAGGAAAGGATATAACTACAACTACATAATTCATTAATTCGCTCTTAAAGCAGAGATCGATGTAAATATTTCGCAAAATACACTGCTTTGAAACATATCTGTAGCAGTTGCTATGAAATTAAATCAGTTACTAAGTAGTTAAAAATTGTACTAAAGGCATATTGACCTTTTGTTTTCAGGTACACACTCTGAAAATGTGCTAATTAAAGTATATCCCTCATTTTAAAAACCTTTAGCTTAGTCTTTTATATTTTGCGAAATTTTTAATTAAGGAGCTTGGCTAATATTTTAGCCTACCATGTCATCATTAAACAACAGCACTTTTCTAGTTATAAGCCCACCAGTAATAAACAGTGTAAAACAAGTTTTAATCGTCAAAATACTTTTATCATTTAATATTTTTATTGCAAACCATTACCTTACAGAAATTTGTACTAAAAATTAATTTAGGAACCAAAATGGCACACTGAAGGTATGGAAAAGTAATGATTTTTCAAGACAGTATGATTTCCAAGTGAAATTACTTAGAGACATGCAGAAAATAATATAACATTGCACCTTGCTTAGTTATTATTGCTAAACTCAAACATTTGTTTACGATAAACATGGGTTGATTTATTATTAGGCCTCTAAAAACCTCCGTGTGGATTTTTTCAGGATAATACCCGCTTCCTTAGAAGTGTAAATGGACGCCCATGTAAAAGGAAAATATGCATAACCTTTCCACAAACCACAGGAAAGTACACTGCTTTCCAATATAAGGGGATTAGAGGTACTGTCATCACATAAAGTAGGTGTCAATAGCTAATTTACGTGAAAGAAGACAGCGTGAGAATGAGGGAGACAGAAATAAGACAATGTGAGACTGTGGGAGACGAACATATGTATTAAAAAGTTTTTCAAAAATGAAGACTTCTGACAATTTAGTTCGTTTACTATAGTTTTTCACTTACTGTTTTAGTAACGTTCCATGCTATTCTAATAACTCATAAGTAAAAAAAAAAGAGACTATGTTGATGATATGTTAATTACACTACATCTGCCATATCTATGGTCAATGATGCTTTTCATTCAATACCAAGGTTCACCAAACCGGTTGATCTAACGTAATAAACGACATCATGTTATACTGTGAAACAGACTAAACAAGTGAATTGTAATTATTATCATTTTAATTCAGGTCATTTATGAATCAGATCACTGAAAGAACGTACACTTCAAGTATCTATGCTGCAACCCTACTAGTTTGACACAGGAATCGGTTAACGGTAAAGAAGTGAACTATGTTTTATTCCTTTCAGTATTTCAATAAGGGCGGTTAACAGTCGAGATATGAACTGTGCTATAACCCTACTAGTATGTCACAGGGGACGGTTAACGGTAAAGAAGCAAATAAATAAGCCTGAAATGATGTATATTTGATAGCTATAATAATGCTAAAGAAGTTGTCATTAAAGGAAAACGGTTTGAATACAAATTGGACTTCTATAATATCACAAACAAAGTTTTAAAAACGTGAATATATCAGACAATGGGTAACATTGAGTTCTTAATTATTTAAAATTTAACTAATTTAACATCACAATAAAGTTATATACAAAAAAGGAAGGGGTGTGAAATTTGGCACATTTACGTATTTTTATTCTTATATTTATTGCCCGGCATTGCGAAGCGTGTTAAGACGTGCGACTCGTAATCTGAGGGGCGCGGGTTCGCATCCCCGTAGCGCCAAACATGCTCGTCCTTTCAGCCGTGGGGGCATTACAATGTTACAGTCAATCCCACTATTCATTGGTAAAAGAGTAACCCAAGAGTTGGCGGTGGGTAGTGATAACTAGCTGCCTTCTCTCTAGTCTTACACTGCTAAATTAGGATCGACTAACACAGATAATCCTCGAGTAGCTTTGTGCGAGATTCACAAACAAACATATTTATATTTATTTGAAATATATATCTTCAAAGATGATACGAGCTGCTTGCTAATACAAAAATTATTATCAAGTAATTAATACTCATAATTTAAAATCGTATTCAAAGTTTCATTAACGTACAAGATATTTGAAGTGCAAGAAAAACAGCATGTCTCATGTGGGCGTTTTAGGATATTCATATGAAAAAATTGTACGATGATTCACTCTCATTAACTTTATCTCTTGGAAGATAGTAACTGTGAAAGAAAGACTCTTTATTCTCACGTACTCTTATTCCTCAAGGTTGAACTGCCTTGAAGTCAAGTCCATTTTAGAATTAGTGTTAAGTTTTCAAGGTTGAAACGTCACGTTGCTTCTATCCGATTATATATATAAAAAAATTCTTTTTCAATTCATTTATGTCCACATTTTTTCATCTAAAATCATAAACACATTTTGAAGAATTCAGTAGATTCTATGTCCCAAAAATCTCTCGGTTTTGAAGAAACTTTGTTTCAGAGGCTGTTTGGACTGTAATAATTAAACAGTGCAGAAAAAGAAAATTAACATAAAAAACAACAGCTTGAACAATACACTGATCTATCGTATGTATTCAGGGAAACAAGCGAAGAACAGAACCGATATGATGATAAACTGTAGTTACAAGAATTTTGACGGCGGTAACTGTACCGTGGTTTCACAGATTATACAAGTTAATCTGAAAGAGTCAACTAGTTCTGTCTTGGTTGTTTGTTTGTTTATGAATTTCGTTCAAAGCCACTTAAGGTCTATCTGTGCTAGCCGTCCATAATTTTGCAGTGTAAGACTAGAGAGAAGGCAGCTAGTCATCACCACCCACCACCAACTCTCGGGCTACTCTTTAACCAACGAATACTGAGATTGACCGTCAGTCACATTATAACGTCTCCACGGCTGAAAGGGTGAGTATATTTGGCGCGACCGGGATTCTAACCCGCGACCATCGGATTACGAGTCGAATGCCTTAACACACTTGGTCATGCCGGGCTTAGACTAGAAGGAAGGCAGCTAGTCATCATCACCCACCGATAACTCTTGTAATACTCTTTTACCAACAAATAGTGAGATTGACCGTGACATTATAACGCCCCCAATCAATCAAAATCAAAACCGGCTACCAAACTGATAGCTACACTTATAACACTGATGAGAAGTTACAGTTAACCAAGCCACGTTTTTTTGTTCAGTTTTGGGAATGATGGTGGGTATAACAAAATAAGCTGCCTATATACTTAATGAATGAATGAATATTTGATGTAAATTCTTATTAGTTTTATAAGCGTAGCTATCAGTTTGGCAGCCAATTTTGATTTAATTCCTTTAAGTCACACACTCAGTCCCATTTTTGTTTGTTTGTTTTTGCAATTCGATCAAAGCTAGATGAGAGTTATCTGCGCTAGCTGTCCCTAACTCAGTAGCGTAAGACTAGAGGGAAAACAGCTAGTCATCACCACTCACCGCAAACTCTTGGACTATTCTTTTACTGACGAATAGTGGAATTCATTGTAACATTATAACGCCTCACGGCTGAAAGGGCTAGCATGTATGGTGTGACGGGTATTCGAACCAGAGACCCTTAAATTACGAGTCGAGCGCCTTAACCATCTTGCCATGCCGGGCCAGTTCTGTCTTATCTCTCTGTTTGCTTATCCGTCTAAAACTAGAGTTACTAGAAATGTCTGTGAAATATAATTAATCAAAATAAATATTCCTGGGAATGTTTATTGTGAATTCTGAAAGACATTTTAAGATACTTTTTACAATGATTCAGTATTAACTCTGCATACTGATTTCTAAAAAGTTGTTTCCAAAATAATAATATTTTTTATGTAATCCTGTATCCCTAGGCCTCAAAACATTACCCTTTTAACTTTTTTGTAGAAAAACCTTTTTTTCTTGAAACTGAAAAATGAGTAATCTTTTGTTCCCTACACATTTTCCAATAGTACTTTCTTGACTTGGAGTAATGATTAGTGAGCTCGGACTATGAACCGAAGGATTCATGATTTGTGACTTCTTGTTGCAAAAAGTTTTCCACATGTTGGTGTCGCGTTTAATGAAATTTTGGTCTACAAACAAACCACTCTACTTTCAGTGACTTACTTGAAACACACAATAGATAATCCTGGTAAGTCACTAAAAGTAGAATTTTTGTTACACAATGCTTTATCTCTGCTCTATCCAATACAAGTATCGAAACCCGTTCGCAAACATGCCACTGTGGTACTGGAGGTCAAATAGGAGAGTGCATGCACGTGTGTTTCTTTACAACAAAGCCACATCGGACTATTTGCTGCGTCCACTGAGAGGAATTGAACCCGTATTTTCGTTTTGTAAATCTGAAGTCTTACCGCTAACCCACCAGAAGATCCAAAAATAGTAAAATTCAGTTTGCAATATTTCATTTAGAATGTTTAGATGGGGGTAGCAGAATTTAAAACCTCACTGACAGTAAAAAGTTATGTTTGAAATGAATCGCAAATAACTTGCTTGGAATGTTTTAAAACAAACCATAAAACACGTATTAGAAGGTATAAATGTTTCACTGATAAACAGAAGGTTTTGTTCGAGACATTTCTTTAAAATAAACTCCCTAAAAAGATTTTTTTGTAATTTTCCTCGTCTAATGAGCTTATTCTTTGAAGCTTTCACAAGTTCTTCATTCGATTACAGTTTTACAGGAACCTTAGAAGACAGTAGTGACTCTATCTCTGTGATGTTTGTTTTGTCATCGTGGTTCACTGATCATACGTATCTGTGGCTGTACAGAATTAAATAATACAACCAAACAAGTTTCAATATTCTAAAAAATAAAGCCGTATGTGTAGAAAGCCATGAAGTGTAGTGTTACAAAAATTGAAATCGAAGGTAAGCTAAAAACAATAGACGCTACGTGATATTTCAGTTCATTCGAGGTCATTACCTTCTTATATTGTCAGACACGAGCAGGAGACGACGTTTCGGCATTAGCGTAGTTCTTCTGCTGGTGAACAATGTAATTATACCAACAAAAACCAGTTTGTTATTACAGAGTAAAGATGTGCATAACATGGAGTTGAGGAACTGGTTGTGTCGTCTTTAGTTCACCTTCAGAGAAAATTTTCAAGGCGACTTTCTGAGAAGAAAGTATGCCATTTTGATTGGCTGAGCACACATGATATCATTTTCATCGCTCACCCGAGGTGTGAGCGACCTAGGTAAGACACACGAAGTAATTAGGGAGGAGTCACATCTTCCGTTAGAGACACATCATTACACGTGTATCCTGGCTTTGTTGACCTTCTACGTCATTTTTCAAGGTCCACTTAGTCGTGATATGAAGTCCCCTACTGGACGTATGCTTGGGCAGTGACACATAACCCCACCCCACTAGACAATCTGTACTGTGTGGTTATAAACGATGCCTCAATTTCACAAAAGGCCCACAGTTGCATCTTCATCAAAGAACAACGGCTAACGCTGATGTTTTATATTCCTAACCACCTCAAGTCTATTCATGTTTACTTTTATTCTCAGTTTTTTGAGTAGATATTTCTAACACTATCCAGTTTTGTCTATCAAAATTTTATAAAGAATACTATTTAATAAAGTAGTTCTCTTATACACCATCATCATGAAACTAATGGTAAGTGACGAATCGCCATTACGTACTAACTATATCTACGTCGTTTTAGTGTTAGTACGTATTACCATTTCTCAGGATTAAATTTTATACTATTAGTAATTTTATGATGTCAAGTAGAGTTAATTTAAAACATTTGAAGCAAACAAAACTAACATATATCTTAATTTATTTCAAGATTTAAATAATAATTTCATATAAACTTTTTACAGTGGTTCAAAATTGTATTGTACAAATTATATATAATTCAAAAATTTATGAAATGAAATATTTATTTGCCCACCAATAGTACTTACATTTATTTAGTTATAATTTGGTATATAAGCTACGTTACTAAACAATTAATGATAAATAATATATATGAATTGACTTTATATATTTTTATTCTCATTATTTTTTATTTCCATAACCAATTAATCAAGTACAGGTAAAATACGGTCAAACAGATAATATCAGTATTTCATTCATTACAAGTATAATTTATTTTAATATCTAATATACGTCATCATCTTTACCATACAAAATCAAAAGGTATGTAACTTATTTACTAAATAAATCACTTCATTCTATTGTTCATTTCGCTTATAATATATTTAATCAAAAACACTTTAGGTGTAAAAAAAAAGGATTGAGTGTGCGACTAAAAGGAATGAAATAAAAATTGGCTGCCAAATTGACAGCTATATTTACAACACTGATAAAAATTTACGGCAAATATTCATTCATTAAGTATATAGGTTGCGTACACTGTTTTACCCTCCATCCTTCCTCAAGTTGAAGAAAAAAAGAACGTGGCTTAGCTAACTGTAAATTCTTATCAGAGTTATAAGTGTAGCTATCAGTTTGACAGCCAATTTATGTCGTACATTCAATTCTTTTTTTTCGACCACACATTTTTATTTTCAGATCTAAGGTGTTTTTGATGAGATATCACGACTTTCTGTCAATACTCACCAACACAACACAGCAAGTAGGAAAGTGACACTCTATAGTAATTAACGTTAGTTTTAGAATCGCAATAGAAAGAGATCGATACTATACAGTTGTTGTCGTTGTTTTGAATTAAGCACAAAGCTACACAATGGGCTATCTGTGCTCTGCCCACCACGGGTATCGAAACCCGGATTTTAGCATGTAAGTCCGCAGACATACCGCTGAGCCACTGGGGGGCGATACTTTATAGAACCATCCAGATTATTCAAAATAAATAGTTTTAGTTCTCCTCTCTGGAGAAGTGTTAATAACTTTATTTGTGATGGGATATATATTAACAGCTTATTGTTATCACCTCCATGCTCACGATACAGCCGTATCAAATATTATTTTTTTACATTCTTTTCTTAAGTTAATATCGTGTGGCGCTAAATGATTTTTAATTAAGAAAATTTTACAAAATTTAGTAAATTTATGTTTAAAAGTTGATTACGAATAATACCCATCTATTTGTATGATTATTTTGAAAATTTAAGCTCGAAATTGCTGACTTAATTTGCTTGACCTAAGTCATACTTATGTATCTTCACGTGCTTTCACCAGATAAATTTGCTGTTCTAAATGAGCCGTTTTTAATTCGAATGACCAAAAATTAAAAAAGTCCACTTTTACTCTAAGTTAAAGTTTTAGTAAAAATTTTTAAACCAGTAGCTCACGTGACTTTTTACATAAGCGTACGCAAAATTTTGGTAAAAATTGATCAGTTTTTGTTGAGTAGCTTTGCGCTGGTGGCTTATATTTAGACCAAATTGATAAGTTTATTTTTGTTTGTAGAGATCTATCCGTGTACTGAATTTGAAAGAAAAAATCCATAAAAATTAAATATGTTTTTCTGTTAAACAAAATTTTCGCACTTTTGATGCAAAGAGAAAGAAAAAAAAAGGAAACTCAATCAAAATTGGAGTTTTTATATCCTGCATATTTCACAATGGATTGCTTTGAAAACTATTACGTGAAATATAGGTCCAGTGAAGCATATCCACTAAATATATCTGATAATTTACACTACTACAATCCGAGCAACAAGAACTGTAATTCATTAAATTATCTTTCCTTTTAATAACACATAGGGTGTCCTCCCCGCTATTATAGCGGTAAGTCTACAGATTTACAACGCTAAACTCAGGGGTTCAATTGCCCACGGTGGGCTCAGCAGATAGCCCGATGTGGCTTTGTTATAAGAAAAACACACGTACACACACGTAGTGTGTCTTACAATTTTTTTTTTTCCGCAAGACTCACTGATGTGTGTATTTAATTATTTTAAAAATATTTAAACTAACTTTCAAAACTATTGTTTGTTTACGTTGTGTAAAAATTAACTTTGGTAGTAATTTATAGATTGAGAAAAAAATGGATTACTGTGAAATTTTGTGTAAGGATTTTTCAATAATTTTAATATTCTAAAAATTATGTAAAACATTATGGGTGTAATCAATGTAATACTCTATTACTCTAATTTTTGGTATGGTAGCTGGTAACTATTTAGCGGTATACATGGACTTTTTATTTTAAGATTTTTCTGTGAAAAGGAAGGTAAAGAGAGTCTCTGAAATATGACACATTTCCAATTTTTCATAGAATTTTGGCTTCCATCTCCCAGAGTTAGCTGACTCGATTACCGTATGTTATTTTAATGGTAACTGGCAAATGTCCAAAGATTTACTTGGATAAGGATAAAAAACAAATAAAAACTAAAATAGAGAATTTTTTTACTTTTATGGACTTTTGGATCAGCTTGAAAAAACAAGTACTTAATCACTTATATTACCACTTTCCACAAAGTAGGGTACGCAATTAACATCTAATGAGGTCATTAAGGGATTTAATAACGAAAGAAATGAGGAAGAGGAACATTATCTAACATTGTCTTTAATATGGATTTTCCTTTCTTAGTGTGAAATCCTTAGCTAGTTCAAATAAGCAAAAGTAAATCCGCAGCGGGATGATATATTATTGTAATAAACTTGATACTAATGTGATTCCAAACTTCTTTACTAGCCCTACACGGTTTTCCACTAAAAATAATATTTAACACCACATTTTACGTGTTGCATGTTACTGATGTGAGGCTTTTTATCAGTATCCCGGCCATTTAATCTGCCTCAGTTAAAAAAACTACTTATATGAGTCATTTACAAGATATAATCTTTTATGGTATATAATGTCATATGCTTGTAAAAGGTGACTTGCAGATGGAGAGCTTTTGTGGTATTGCATTTTTTCTCTTTGGATTATAGTGTACTTTTTATAATACATAGAGTTACTTTATCAATTACACCTTAACTATAAAATTGTTGCATTCCAGATTTTTTGTTCTCTTCTTCTGTGGGAACAACTAGTTCTTTGCACAGAAGACTTAAACAAACGACCAAACACTTCCAGCGAGAGTTTTGGATCCACCAGCTCTGGAGATTATGATCGATATCCTTATGACAAATATGATGACCACAGAACAAAGAACAAAACTTATGGGTCATCTTATGACGATTCAAGCAGAGGAAAGTACCCTTACGACAACCATTATAATGAACCCTACAGCAGTAACTATGGTTACGGAGAAGGTTATGGCAATCAGTATGGTTATAGGGACAGATACAACCCTTTTTATTATTCTCGTTATGGTTCTGACAGCCGTTACTATGGGAACGGATATGTGCACTACATAAACGAGCCAAAGTACCCTCCCTACTGGTATAATCAATATGGTCAAAGAAATGATAGGTATCGGTACAGCCCTTCATATTATTTAGACCTACGTCAAAGACATGATAATCGTTACAATGGAAACGGATATTCAATGTACTTAAAAGAATCGAGAGGTCCTCCTCATCGATATTATGATACTCCTAAAAAGCTTTATCCTTACGATTTAAAACAAGCATATCGTAGCCATCCAGATGATTACCGAGTCTATTATAACCTTGAATCTGGAGAATTTAGAGTATCAGATGACAATCGCTATTCTGAACATAATCGTCCCGATTACCCACCATCTAGCTTATCCCAATCTCGTTATGAGGATTACAGAAATAGATTAGGTACTGGGGCGGCTTATCCCCCTCCTCATTATGAGTATGATGATTTTAGGCCAGGATTTCGGCGAGATTATATCAAAGAAGAGTCCGGTGCGGATGTTCTAACTGGAAAAGAGTAGTTTTCTAAACACGTTAAGGTAAGCTAAGCAGAACTAAAATGAAACATTTTTCTCAGATTTTTAAAGTAATAAAACAATTAGAGTTTTTAACTCAGATATGAAGATAGAATTGAACTATAACTAAATGTTTGCGTGACAGATAACTACAAACCTCAGCGGTTAGAAAAGAAAGCTCAATAAAATTAGATTTAAGGATTATGTATTGTTTGTAAATAAACATATTCAATGTAATAGAATTACTACGTTTGATAGTTTTGTTCAAAACCATGTCATAGCGTAACATCATTTATATCACTTTCTAGGAAATGGTCTATAATTTAAGTATAATACAAGCCTAAATTAATATACCCTGTTGAGGAGGAACAAACATTTATTATAGTGTCTCTTACAAAATCATAAAATCAAAGGTGTTTTGCTGTTAAGGTTAAAACAACAATCCATGAAGGCGATGTAATTATTTTGTGTCAACGAATTAACGTGATTACTGAACCACAATAGGTTCAAACCTCTTTAAAATCATTAGTGTTAAAGGGCCACACCCGTGTCTGTCGAAAATCAAATCAAAACAGTAGAAAGGAAATAAATAACTTTATGGTCGACAGAACACCACGTGGACCTTAACTGAGACTTAGACGGGTTTAAAAATTCAGTAGACTATAAACTACTAAGGTATAGACTATTTCGGGAGAAAAAAGGGGACAAGGGAACAATGAAACTGTCATATCTTATGCTAATTGGATCTTTCACTTTTCTTCCTGTTTTTGTTTTTTTACTTATTCAAAGTTTTCTAATGTTCAAGGTTATGACGTTATTTAGACAGTCGTCAAGTTTCATAAGTTGCTTTAGTTGTGTACATTATTCTTATACACACTGTGTTACTAACACAAACCTCAAGATATCTTCAAGTGCTTGCACAATTTTATTGTTATTCAAGAAACCAAATGATAGACACGTAGTAAAAATAATTTTAGATAAAAAAACAAACAGAAAATTTAAAAATAACTATCTTTGTTATCAGTTTCCTGACTACAGATTTGCTAAAGAATTTTTTAATCAACGTGGCAAAAGAATAAAATGCCGAACTATGGATATAATGTATCACTCACTATTCGCGTCCAGTTACAGACAAAAAACACGACAAATTATGCTCCACATTTTGAGAACGTGTATTAATTACTAGGACTAAGATCAAATTTCATTATTCATTAGAACAAACATAACTTAGGAATTTGCGGTGGGCAGTATTGACCAACTACTTTTCTTCTCATCTGTCTGTTTAAAATTGTGGAGGAGTACGTAAGTAGCCTGTGTGTAACTCTATGTGAATATCAAGAAACAAGGTTAATGTTTTTTGTCTTTGAAGTAACCAAACCCATAATGTGATAAGTTCATAAGTCGTAAACTATGTCTAAATTCATTGTTACCGGAAAATAATACCTGATTGAGGCTACAAGTTTATATTGAAATAAAAAATATTGTTACTGGTAAAGAATTAAAGGTCATTACCGTCTTATTTTACCTGCTTTTATCTCAAATGATCGAGATGAAAGTCGTTGTACACACCACTTAAACAACTTTTATTGGAGCCAATGTCTATCTCTGCCTCAAGCAAAGGAACAACAGTTTGGAGGTCAGCGTCATCTTTGAAATATGCTTAAAACCTTGATCAACTATCAGTTGTGCACAAAGGGTAAGGGAACTGATTCAAGCAAGTGACTCAAGTCACAAGACTATACGTTTGTGGAATGAATATAATCTCAGAGTAACGAAGATAAACTTTTCGTGAGAAAAGTCTTGAAGAAACAAATAATTGTTTGTTAATTTTCGCATAAAGCTACTCAGGAATTGTACTTAATTTTAAAGTAGTATTCTAAAGAGAAAACAAATAATAAGCCCCAACCACCGTTAACTCACAGGCTAGTCTAATGAAATAGTAGGATCTTACCGCTACTTTTATAACTCATTCAATGACCCAAAGTGCAGAGACATATTTCTTTTCTCGATAATGGGCGTGAACCAAAGTCCAAAATGCTAAGCAACAAGCAGCGTTTACTAATTAAAACAAAAAATAATGTTTTTTAAATGCTTCTAAGATTTTATTGTTTTAAATTTATAAGCATGTTCATTTATAAGCTGGGAAAACTCTTATTTTATTGCTAATGCGAAACAAAAGCGCATTATTTCGCAGAAAGGGTATTGTGTTTTTTCCTGTTTGTTACATATTTTTCCCAATTTATATTTCAGACATGTGAAGGTTTAATATTGATTTTAATCAGACATTCCTTACGTTTATAGATATGTGTAACACATTAGAACTATTATTATAACAATGCAAAACTGTGCAATTTATTTTCTTTAACGCTATATTAACTTACGTTTTTATTTCTTTTTTACAATAGCCTCACATTGGACCTGTTTTACACATTCTACGATCAGAAACGTTCCATGATTTTTTTGCAGCGATATATGTTTTGGCTTTTTTTGATATTTCGATTTTCAGTGAAAAAAATACTTTATTTTTCAAGCATTTGTGTCAGCAGTGATTTTGATATTTCATTCATAAGTTACGAAGTTTTGTTTTTATGTTTAATATTGTTAAAATATTTGGGGTTTTGTTTATGACTCATGGTTCTTAGAGATAATAAAATTATGAAAATTTGTGCTTTTTTATCGTTTTTATTTGTTTCATTAAATAATTATCCACAAATAAACTATAAAAAAACAATAATAGTTGTTTAAAAGTTTGGACATTCGTATCAGAGGCCATTCTTCAATTTACATTTTCAAACTGGTTATCAGGAAATTTATAGCAACCGTTTAATTTTCGGTATTCATCTGTGTATATATATGTATGTATGTATATATATATATATATATATATATATGCATCTGTGCTGTTAAGTATTCATAATTGCAAAGATAAGAAAACTCAATAATTAAAATGGAATGAGAAAAATATTAAATTTGCGAAAATCGATTATATATTTGTAATTAGTCAATGTGTCCCTTCCACAACATTGGCGCTCTCCAATACATTCTTTATTACAGCTGCCTGCATCAACTTTTACAAGTCAAGTTTTTCATCTCCAATCCACTTTCAAATGTTATTGAGTCAAAAATGTTTATCTTTTCCTAGCTCTTGTGCCTTCATTTTAACTCAGAGATAATTATGTGTCAAAATAAACAGTTGTCATTTTCAGTGATGTCGAGAAAAATCACTTGTAGAGAAATATATATGCAAAAACGGCTTGTTTGGGTTGAGAAAATATTTTACATAGAAGAACGAACAACGTTTCGACCTTCTTTGGTCATCGTCAGGTTCACAAAGAAAAAGGTAACTGACCGGAAGCTGATCACATGTTTGGAAGGGGTTGTGTAACTGAGTGTCGCAATGTAGAGGGCGGTATTAGATGTTTGAATATATAATTTATTTATTTTATTATATTAATATAGGTATAAAGGCGTTCCTTTATATTGGTTTATTTTGGGTTTAAGTTGTTGTATAAGCAAGGCTTCTCTAATTTTTCGTTTCTTTCTTTGTTTAGTATTTGAGTGTTTTCTATAGTTATGTTGTGTTTATTTGACTTGCAGTGTTCGAAAACGTGTGAAGATGACTTTTTATGTTCTTTGGATCTGGTTTCCATTTTTCTACTTGTTTCTCCAATGTAGAACCAACAAATTATCAATAGAAGAAACGACATCTATTTTATTCAAAAATGTAGAAAGAAACAACTAATCCCTAATTTTGTAAAGGTAAAACTTTCAAAAAATTGTAATAAATACACAAACATTATCCAAAATTTACACAAAAATCTACTTAAAGCCATGTTGAACACAAAATACAAAGAACTACATGACTTACAAAAACAAAAAATAAACCTAGACCATCAACTGGCGTGCTGCATTAAACCAAAGATTTACGGACTTATACAACGAAACATAAACCAAATCAATACTACGAACGACAGAGACAAAAAGATCTGCCACAACAAATAACTAGAAAAACTAAGATGCAAACAACAGAAAAGACACCAAAACGACAAACTGTTGACTAACCTCATAATTAACAGATCCGACCGACAATTAAACACAGACGAGATACACCTACTTAACAAAGGACTCAACTTCGCAATAGCACCTAAGTACATTCCAACTATGGAAATCAAAACATGTTTAGAAGTCTAGCCAGGAGACTTATGATACTTTCTACAGAGAACAAAAACAAGGAAACAACCAACAGAAAGAAAACAACTTAGATAATTTTATTGACATTCAACAGCCAAACTTCCCAGGTAAAATTAAAAATTTATATTTTCCAGAAACACCTAAAAACAACATCTTAAACGATTTTTTCAAAGAATTTTCTAACAAAACCATGAACATAATTTCACAAAAAAGAAAACTAAAAACAATCTTACAAAAAGAGGCATCAATTCCATTAAAAACCTAAAACAAGACAAAACATAAAAAATTTTTAAAGCAGATAAAGGTAACGCTATAGTCATAATGAACACGAATGAATATAACATCCTATCAGACACGAACAAATTTAAACCTATACACACAAATCCAACAAAGACACACGAGACGCAACTGAACAAATTACGACTAAAAATGAAAAATAGCAACACAATCTCACAAACACTTTATTCCTACCTACGTAAAACCGACTCACGTACACCGAAAATATACGGCATCCCCAAACCTCATAAACCAGATTGTCCATTACGACCAATAATGTCCACATATGAATCGTTTAATTACAATCATGGTAAATACATATCATGGGCATTCTCCATATATGTGACATCAGCCAACTCATTCATCAAAGACTCTTTTAATTTCAAGTCTAATCTAAATTAACTTAATCATAAAGCCTTAATGGCCAGTTTCGATGTTACATCCCTGTTTACAAAAGTCCCAACCACTGAAGCCTGCAAAATAGCCTTAGAATTTTATATCCGAGACCCTAACCCAGCTACAGACATTCCCAGCAATCAATTAGCAACCCTCATAGAATTCACCACGATAAAGACAAACTTCATGTTCAACAACCAAAACTATATACAAACAAATGGCCTAAGCATGGGCAACCCAGTATCACCAGTTCTAGCCAATATTTTTATGACACAAGTTGAAACATAAGCAATTAACACAGCATTACATCCATCACTATACTGGTACAGATATTTAGATGACACGGTTGCGGTATTCAAATCTACAGAACACATACTTAATTTTTCCAATCACATTAACTCTATACATCCCAACATTAACTTCACATGTGAACAGGAAGAAAGCAATCAAATATCATTTCTTAACCTCAAAATTACGAGAATCGACACACAATTCAAAACAAAAATCAACCAAAAAATCACCCACACTGGACATTTCTTGGGACTCAGCACATGAAACAAAACAAAAACTCAACATACTAAGAAACCAAAAAGCACAGCTATACAACTGTGCTCACCAGATAAAATTAACGATGAATTAGACAAAATAAAACAATACTTCATCAACATCAATAAGTTTCCTCCACAAACCGTAGAAAACATTATACGCACACACCTAGACAGAAAGCAAAATCAATCAACAAAAGTAAATATATCTCACGAATCGAAAAATCACGAAACCATATACTGCTGCATGCCATATATTCCTGACATCAACAGACAAATAACCAACATTTGGCAAAAACTAGTAACAAAATATGACATTCCAGTTAATACCAAACTTATTCAAAAACCAGGCACAAAACTGAGGTCTATACTATGTAAAAACTACACTGACAAACACCACACCAACATTATTTATAAAATACAATGTGATAACTGCCAGGACTTCTATATTAAAGAAACAGGTAGAAAAATGGAAACCAGATCCAAAGAACATAAAAAGTCACTTTCATGCGTTTTCCAACACTGCAAGTCAAAAAACACAACATAACCATAGAAAACACTCAAATACTAAACAAAGAAACAAACGGAAAATTAAAGAAGCCTTACTTATACAGCAACTTAAACCCAAAATAAACCAATATAAAGGAACGCCTTTATGCCTATATTAATATAATAAAATAAATAAAATTTTATATTGAAACATCTAACACCGCCCTCTACATTACGACACTCAGTTACACAACCCCTTCTAAACATGTGGTCAGCTTCCTTTCAGTTACCTTTTTCTTTGTGAACCTGACGATGACCAAAGAAGGTCGAAACGTTGTTTGCTCTTCTGTGTAAAATATTTTCTCAACCCAAACGAGCCGTTTTTTGCAAATATAGTTGTCATTTTATCTTTGTAAGCTCCAAACAGTTCTTCAGAAATTGTTTGTAACAACTCATTTGTAATTTTACTTCAGTAAATTTTATCAACGTTTCCACTTTTTACAGCAGCACTGACCATATATAACATTTCAAAAGTATCTTTTTTACTTTTAGTTTGAAATATCTCCTGAACAATTCTTTGAGATTGAAGAAGATTATTTTTGCTATTTTTATCCTTCCCTTATCCTCTTTTTCACACATGTCATCCCTACTGATATTCATCCCTCGATAAGGATAAGTTTAGAATTCAGCTTTCCCATTTTTCTGTGCAATTCATGTATTTTTCGTGTTGCTTTGTTCAAATAGCCTTTGCTTATATACACAAATACCTCATTTCCTGAATAATAAATCCAGTCGCCTGTGTACTCAAACAAAGGACGAGTTTATGTACTTTCATACATTTATGTCAATTCCATCTTGATTGTTGTTTCTTTTGTTCACTTTCAGAACTTTATCATTCATACATGTTTTTAAAAACCTTTTCCTTTCTTTTTCACATTAGGTTATTCTGACACATATTTGAACGTACCCACTGGTCTTTATTTACATATTCTTCTTTCATTTGTATTTCAAATCGACTTTTGGCCATTTTAACACAATATTGGCTGTATTTTTCTTTTTAGTTATTCTCAATCATAACATTTTGTTCAATTGCTGAATTGTGATTAGAGCCATAGTCTGTTCCTGAATAAATTCTAGGTATTATAATAGAATTTTCTGTGACGACCTTCAAGTAAAAAAATAACAACAATTTGATATTTTATGCTGGGAAATGAAATGACTGACTTGTGATATTCTAGGACCAAGAGATATTAGGGGACTGATTCAGGGGCTGTTGTGGTGGAAATCAGTAAATGTCAGAACTGCAAAAGGGTAGGCCTAATAATGAAAGAGGAAGTAAGGTATTGTGTGAAAGGCCTAATGTTAGTGAAAGTTTGGGCAAAACCTATTGATTTAGTCAATAACTAAATTTATGGACCTCCATTTTAGAGTGGTCTGTGAGTTGGAACGAAAGAGCAAATAGAATAGTAAAGTTTTGTGAAGAGTTTAGACTTTAGAGTATCTCTCTATTTACGCATCTACATTTGCCATACGAGTATCATGTGGCGTTTTTTTCATAACGTGACAACATTTTCTATTGCATCATTGAATAGTGCTTATGACAGTTTGGGTACATTTGGTATTCCAAAATCAAGTTAGTTGAGTTAACTGTTATAGTATTTCTATCTGACAGAAATATCAGGACTCATTTTAGATATTTTTTATATTTTATATACGAATATCATTTACAGTGTTTTGTTATTAAAGCTACATTTTTCTTAGCAATATTATGCAATTTTTCATAGCCCGTCTACATGTGCTATACCAATACCATGCAATGTTTTTTATAGTTTGTCCACGTTTTCACAACGTTTCACGCAGATTCATTGTTATACTTCGTCTACTTTTGGCATAATATTATCGTGCAAGATTTTTCTATGTTGGGTCTGTATCTGCTATAACAATTTCATGAAGTTTTTAGCCGCGGTAAAGTGGCTCATAGAATGACTGTAAGTTTTTCAAGTACAGATTTTTAGCTTCATTTAATGACTGGTTTAAGATCTAATTACAGTTTCGAACTCAGAAGGTAATATTTTTTGATTTATATATTGATCTTGCTGAATGTCTCATAGGTTAATTTACTCTACTCCTGTCTAAAATAATTTTAATATGACAGTAGGCTGATAGAAATCCTGGTGAGTAATAAAATCGAATAAACTTAACGCGGGCCTTACACTTGGTATTGCTGACACACAAAAATACAACTAATAAAAACAAAAAAGTCTGAGATTAATTTACTGTGATCCTGCCTAAAATAATTCTAATAACCGTAGCTATGGAAGATTTCGTCTTTTTTGTTATAATTTATCTACATTATATACAAATGTTTGTATTTTACATTTGAGCGTCATTAGTTGTGATTCAGAACTTTATATCAAAACTTTCAGATAATAGGCAATATTTGTTATAGTACTGTGTCTGACCTTAACGTAGTATATATTATATGGTTTTGTGTTATAGCATAGCCACATCTGATGTCACAGTATCAGACAGTTTATTATTGTGATGAATTACGTCTGACATTTCTGTATATAGAAGGCACTGGTTTTGTTAAATTGTTTGTTTTGGAATTTCGCACAAAGCTACTCGAGGGCTATCTGTGCTAGCCGTCCCTAATTTAGCAGTGTAAGACTAGAGGGAAGGCAGCTAGTCATCACCACCCACCGCCAACTCTTGGGCTACTCTTTTACCAATGAATAGTGGGATTGACCGTCACATTATACACCCCCACGGCTGGGAGGGCGAGCATGTTTAGCGTGACGTGGGCGCGAACCCGCGACCCTCGGATTACGAGTGCACGCCTTAACTCGCTCGGCCATGCCAAGCAGGTTTTGTTAAAGGTAGAATAATAATATTAATCAGTAATTTCCTATCTGTATTAAAATTAAATATAATTCAACCAAGACAAAAAATAAAGAAATAGAAGGGTACAAAAGGCAGAAAATAATTTTGTCGAAAAAAGTGATATCGCATAATTTTGACTAATATAGTGGTGGTCGGACCTAAAGTTTCTAAAGATGTTTTAATTAATAAGAAGAAATATATTGAGAAATTTATATTATATTGAGTTCATGCTAGTATGATAATAGTAAAACAACCTTCTGTGTTTTCTATTGACAATAGTTTAGGAGGTAATAATAACGCTTTTTGTAACAATGTAAGAATGCATATGTCAGTTGAAGTGGTTTATAAACTAGCTTGTTTAAAGTTCACACACCACGCGAAACGAAGGAATAATGAGGATGGTATTACTTATAATGGAGTAATCATTCTTAGTTAATAGAAGTTAGAGTTTTTGATGAAGGTGAAAGATTTCCTAGTGCCATCAGAGACAAGTTTACTTAAACACTTAAAAACATTTCTTCTAATAAGTTTAAAGCTAAAACTACTGTTCTCAGCAACCTAAAAAACCTTTAAGATATTTATGTAAAGAAATATTTACAAACTAATATACTTTATCTTCTTCTCATAAATGTTTATTTGTTTCAGTGAAAAGTTACACAATACACCAACTCAGCTCTGTTCACCACGGATAATTGAACTTCACAACGTAGCGTTGGAAATCCACAAACGACTAAAATATTGATTGTACGTTATTATGACACAACTGATAACGCACATCTTACACTTTCGATATTTGGTAAAACAAACTTCAATCACAATATTTTTTTTAAATAAGAGCCATTTTAATGTAACGTTTTATTATCTTGAAAATGTTCTGCACAGAAAGTGTTACTCTTGAGATAGAAATTCTAGATGCTTATTTACTTTCACATGGTTGAAGCTGGAACAGGATGAAAGTGATTAGGGGATAGATTTTGTTGTTGTTTTTGTGTGTGTGTTGTACTCGGTTCAAGCCTACAGCTGAACGTGATCACAGTAATGATAAGATTTGTTCGTTTACGTTTTTTTTTAAATAAATTTCCGGTTATTTTGAACTTTCTAAACGTTTCTATATTTATAAGCAAGAGAAATCAGGTCAAAATATAATACTGTGGACATTTTCCAGGAAGAGGAAGTTGAGTAAGTAATAGTAATCAAAATGTCATGTTATGAAAATAAGAATGAATACATTAATAATACTTCTAATTAGTTTCTAATACATTTTTGAATCTCTTGAAAAGGTTAAATTTAGGGTTTGTTGCATTTATCGAATTAACTAAACTAAAAACCTCTTCACCAATGTGTTGAATCTGCACTGATGTTTACATGGATACCCGAGATAGAAATATGATTTAAACTGCCACCACTTATCATGATAAATGATGTTTTTTTACCATCATATAAACATAATATATAAGTAGACAAGAGCTTACGAGCATAATTAAGTAATTTATATACGGTGGAATATACTATACTTTTCGACAGAACACTGGTTTGTTTTCTTTAGGTGTTAGACAGACCAATGTTCTGTCGAAACACGTAATATGCTCCACCATAAATAAATCACTTCACTCTGTTTGTAAATAGTTTTTCCTAGTTAGTATTATATTAGTATAATGTACTTCTTTAATCAAGTACAATAAAAACAGAAGGAAAACTGTATATATATTCATAATTGACAGATTTAAAAACAAATTTTGTATGCATAAACAATTTATAAAATCATGTTATTAGAGATAAACCATGTAAAAATGTCATATGCATATACTGAAATATAAATTGCAAATATTCATATGTTTGTCTTATAAGCACTTTTGATGACACAATAATTTATCATATTAATATTACACTGTATAAATATGTTATTTCCAAAATTTAAAGAAATAATAGTACTAAACTATGAAATATTAATAAGACGAAGTAATTGTTACGTTTTTTATGTGGACTGAACGCAACAGAAAGACACAGATAACAGCTTATATAATTTATTACAATAAACTATTATATATGTGACAGATATAAAATAAATTATATAATAACAATGACAGATGTTCAGTTTCAACCTTCAAAATTAATTACAATACAAAATGGTACTGGCCTGTGTCCAATATAATGATTCGGAATGAAAGTCCAAAAGTCCAGATCAGATAACCAAAATTCCAGTCTAGGGGGTGAATTTGGTCTCACGAAGAAATTTCGAAGTTTGAATGGAGAAGTCCAGAAACAATTCACAGTCCAATAAATTTGACGAAGTTCTTTTTACAATATTTTCGATGAATGTCTCAAATTTGTCGTTTTCCAACTTGCCCCGGTCTCCTCTAAACAGTCCTATACGTGTTGACCTTCAGTATAACCAATAATTCGAATGAATCGTAAAGATTGACGAAATAAAATCACAGCTTTTGTAGATCTAGCTCCAGTCACAAATCCAAGTTGAATAAACACACAGCAAACGTTGAAAAATTCTCAAACGACGACAACATCTCCTTAATCGAATGAAAACATTTGACTGACTGACTCTCCTCGCATCGCCGTCTGTTTATATACTAGTAGGTCTACTGTATTCTCGAACAATCGCGTAACTTCCGCAGAATTCCAAAGTAATCTAGATTCGTCTCGTACAGACACCAGGCCAAAATACATTTTATTTATAGACAAATGATCGATCTACCGAATTCTAGAAATTTCTACATGAATAACAGCATATTTTATTGATTTGAACTTCGAAACAATAATATAAACAACAACAACAACAACAAAATTTCGACCGATAGATATGGAAATCCAAACACAACACGACATGGCATTCCAAGCGCTTTATACATAACAGTAATCAAATTACAGTGAATAATACTAAGGAAATTATACAAAATTATACAAAAGTTTAATATCTTTTTTCTCTTTTGGACAGTACTTTTAAAAATCTCTGATCGAGTTTATACAGTAAATATTTTAAAAACTGTTTGAGCTGACGGGATAAAATTCAACATTTTCTTCTGAAAGATAAAGAAAAACGTAAAACGACAACAGTGCACTTCCTTCAAGTTCGCCCCATCCCTCTCGAAAACAAAACACATTTATATGACTTATCTTTTTACTGAGTTGCAATACTGGATAGTTTTTCGAAAACAAATTGCATAAAGTAAGATTTTATAAACAATAAAACATTATGGAAGAAAACATCACACTGTGGTGAAAATTAAGAAATGAAACATTTGAACTGCTTTTCTAAGATATAAATATATTTTTTAATCAGTGTTGTTTATCTTTCACTTTTAACAATGTACCTGTTTTTTTTTTCAGTTGAATTGTGATGTCCTAAAAAAATATACGGAAGTACGAATAGAAAAATGCATTAATACAACTTAGTAACCAGGCGTTTTTGATTTTTTCTCAAATCGAAGAACATTTTTAAACAAAGAAATTATTATCTAAGCCTAGTCCAACAATGCAAATTTCCGTTATTCACTGTGTTTTGCGTCAATCAACATTCATTATTATCAGCGATTTTACTGTAACATATCTGGTCTAATAAAAATTGTCTCAAACGTCCTGCTAGTTCATTCATGAGGAAACTAGGAAGACCGACTGTGACTTGAAGCGTAGGATACTGATGGCCTGATAAACTAGATTAAATTTAGAATAAATGTACATTAGAAGGGTGAAATCTATCCTGATAAATTAAACTTTGGTAGATATTCTGTTATATGTCTTTCACACATTAGTTAAACGGACAGGTCAGAGATCACTAAGGCTCAGGTATAGCCATTTTTGAACTTCTAACCAGTTAACAACACTCGCCACACATGTGGATATTCTTAACAAAGTAACCAGATTAACCATCAGATTTGTAATTCCTCCAGAAGTTCAGGTACTGGATCTTCCGTTGCGAAGCCTGGCATACAAGTCACTCGACCATGCACTTTAACAATATCAAATAAGTTATCAAAAGTGATTTCTTCAATTCTGCAGCCTCTTAATTTTCTACTTTGATCTAAGATTATTAACACGGAATGGCATGTTTTGATCAATCTGACTTATATATATATATATATATAATAATTTTAGTTAGTTTGTTTTGAATTTCGCACAAAGCTACTTGAGTGCTATCTGCGCTAGCCGTCTCTAATTTAGCAGTGTAGGACTAGTCATCAACATCCACCGCCAACTCTTGGGCTACTCTTTTACCAACGAATAACGGGACTGATGATCGTCATCTTATAACGTCCCCACTGCTGAAAGGGCAAGCATGTTTGGTGCGACGGGGATTCGAACCTGCAGCCCACAGATTACGAGTCGAGCGCTCTAATCACCTTAACCATCAGACCATGCGGGCAATTCTTTTAGCTTACACCTACCTGCAAAGTCTGAGTGCAAACGGTAATATTCTACATTGTCCAGTTACAAGTGAATTACCACTCCTCTTACTCACTTATTAACAGCTTTTATAGATTGATTTTCTTATTTTTGAAGTAATTATCATAACTATACAAATACAACCAAATCTCTATTGCATATAATTTAACGAGTTAAATTATTTTATCAAATTATTTAAACTTTCACTGTCAAAAAAATAAAATAAAACATGACCTATAACTTCAGAAAACGTATTTGGTTTTATTTGAGCTAAGGTTTTTTTCTCCATTACAAGTTCATTGGAGCAAAGAAGATATTTGCTAAGTGATTAAGGCTTATACAAAATATGTCAAAATAATATGATTCTGCGCAGTAAAAATGGATTTTGCCTGAGAATATACAAAACAAATTGAAGTATATGCAAGCTGGTAGGATTAAACTATCTAAAGCAGATAATGGTTATTTTTACACAAATTAATTATAATCAATCAAAATGAAAAATTCCAAGGTCATTTTTTTGTTTATTTATGGCTTATATTTTGAAATTAGTAAAGATTATTAATACTTTATAGCCCTCCGCTTGTACAACGGTATGTTTTCGGATCTACAACGCTGAAATCAGGGGTGCGATTCCCCTCCGTAGGTTCAGCAGATAGCCCGATATGGCTTTGCTATAAGAAAACACACACACACTTGTATTTTATATTACAAACAGACGTTTTCTGTGTTTGTTCTGCTTCAAAATATTTTTTTTTACGTAGTTGTAACAGTTGTTCTTCTTCTACAGATCACAGGTGACCCGTCATGGCCAAGTGGTTAAGGCACTCGACTCGTAATTCGAGGGTTGCGGGTTCGAAAATTAGTCATACCAAACACGCTAGCTCTTTCAGCCGTAGGGGCGTTGTAAAGCTACGGTCATTCCCACAATTCGTTGGTAAAAGAGTAGCCCAAGAGTTGGCAGTAGGTGATGATGACTAGCTGTCTTTCCTCTAGTAGTACACTACTAAATCAGGGACTGCTAACGCAGGTAGCCCTCGAGTAGCTATGCGCGTAGTTCAAAACAATCCAAAGATTACAATCTTTAATTTGTTCATTTGGCATGTTACGCACAAGTGTTACAGGTTTTTCTCATAAAAACACATTATTAGCACAACTAATTCACTGATATCCGTTATAGTTTACATATATATGTACAATATACCTTGTTAGTCATTCATTCATGTATAAAAGAAGACAAATGGATTAAACATATAAAACTATATTATAGTAGTTACACAAATTATAATTGTCGATTACGTGTTTTTACGTAAGGTAATGTTTCAAAATGCATAATTTGTAACTTACTGATACTTTTTTTTCAATACATGTCATAATTTATCAAAGTATATAAAACAATAAATTCTAACGTCCAGAGTTAAATATTCTAGTCTAATCAACAGCACTTACCGTTAATTCTTGGGCTATTCTTAGCTATCTGAATAGTGAAATCAGACAGTCTCTGTTTTAGCGCACCCAAGTCGTCAAAATGCGGATAGTTGTTTTGCGACAATAGGACACGAAACAAATAATCGGATTCACATATCTGAGCTGGCTTACAGTTAGGCCAGGCCTGGTTTTGACCAGACCAATCATTTAACCTGTTGTTAATTTGCTTAGTAAATAGATGCTTCGTTACATTAAGTAAACAAATGCCTCGGTATCTATCAGCTTTATATATATAATATTTCTTGGTTAAATAACGAATGACGAATTTACCGTAAATATTAAAAATTTTGCCATATTCTAACATATATTGATACTTTTCTATAATGTATTTTAACTAATCTAATGTATAATTTGGACGTTCTACTATCTACAAAAAACTTAAGAGATTAACATTTCCTTATATCAGTATGCATTTATTTTCAATAAATTGTTATTTGTTTTTTGTTTTTTAATAAAGCACAAAGCTACACAATGGCCTATCTGTGCTCTGCCCACCTCAGGTATCGAAACCCGGATTTTAGCGTGTAAGTTCGCAGACATACCGTTGAGCCACTGAGGGGCCAATAAATTGTTACTTCTGTTTACTTTTTATTTTAAAAAGTCAAAATTGAGATATTTCTACCTTTCTTATTACAAGTTTAACCTTTAAAGTAGTTTAATTTACTCACTATAAATATTTTCTTATTACAGCTCGCATTTTAATACTCTTCCAAAAAATATTTGGATATCACATTTTCTTGACATCACCCCTCATAAAATTATTATAAACTAATAATAATATATTTTTTATTATGTTAAAATTTAACATATCATTTTCATGTTAATTTTCATATTTTTTAAACACACACATATATATATAATTATTGCTGATATTGTTATATTCTGTCATTTCATATCTCGTGTATTTTTATTTGTTATTTTTTGCAAAGTAGGATGCATTACTGCGTATGTCAGTTGGTTTGTTAAAACTGTAACTTTATTGAAACAAACAGTGAAGTCGTTACGAAATCTAGCAAGAACTCTATAACTGAAAAATGCCCCCCAGTGGCTCAGCGGTATGTCTGCGGACTTACACGCTAAAATCCGGGTTTCGATACCCGTGGTGGGCAGAGCACAGATAGTCCATGGTGTAGCTTTGTGCTTAATCCAAAACAACAACAACAAAAAATAACTGAAAAATCACAAATTTCATAAACGTATCAATCACTCATTACTCTGTCTGTTCTCTTACAAAATCTTTTCAAAAATTACCTAAGTTGTTTTTCACTTATGTTTCATATATTGAATTACGAATTTTTTATATTTAGGAAGAGCGGCTGTTACATTAATTTCCGTTATGTGACAATCAGCACGAGTGAATACAACCAGCAAGAATACGAAAGAGAAAGCGAGTAACAGATATTTTTTTTATTAAAAATAGGTTACTGAAACAGGCATAGACTAGTTCTTATCCAAAGTTTCCCATAGTCACAGATCGGTTTTCAAAATAATTAGGCTCGGTGCAAGTAATTCTCGCTTCTTACTTTCGTTCATTACAGTTTCCACGGCAACAATAATACCCCCAGGGAAAGGTGTGAGAGACTTAAGGTTGTTCTATAATTAGAAGATATATTTAACGATTGAGTTTCGTTCTGACGCATTTGCCTTCTATAAACTTTTACTCTGAAGCGAATCCCTCTAGGGCTTCACTACTGAATATTATTCTCATAATCTTACGCACTTCGAGTAGTCACGCCACAACCAGTTACCAAGGGCTATGACCAGAAGACGGAAGTGATGAAACAATATTGTGCTGTTTTTTGAGGTCTATATAAACAGTCTACAGATTCCATAACACACCTTTCTACAACGTAGAATCAAGTAGTTACGTTCGACTTGTTCTCTCTATCAACATGCCAAAATACCTGGTAAGTAAAATTACAATGAGGGGTATCGCGCTCAGTTTGTTAAATCTAATATCTTGAGAATGCTAATTGGCAGGCCATATTTGAAATTTCTCAATCTAATATAATGCAGAAGTCGTTTTCTGAAAAAAAACACACGTAAATCTAGAAATTTCAGAGTAATATTAAAAAGACCTAATAAATTAAACAGCGTACTTCAAAGAAAAAATAACTTTACACTAGTTTTATTGTTGAATAGCCAGAAAGAAGCGAACACACACACAGAAATATCAGTTGATTGTTTAACATGTATCCACGCATTTATGTTTTCTTTTTAAACTTTACCTTAAGTTTACCCGTAGAACGGAAGTCCACTTGGTGTACACCAGTATTTTATACTATTTTTACATATAATATAAATGACAACTATTTAACATTTTTAATAAGTATAATCGGATAGTAACATAAAGTACGTTATAAAAGTGGAAGTATTTCATATCATATGATCAGGATTTACAAAGTGATGTTAAAAACCAAAACGTAATATAAGCAATTAAAGGAATATAGTTATTGTTCTGTTTTCTTTCTTTTTCAGTTATTTGTATTTGCCATGATGGCTGTTCTTGCGGTAGCTATGGCTGGTTATGAAGGATCAAGGAATGATGATTATGGAAGTCGAGGCTATAACGATGTTGATGTTATAATTCATCCTATCTATGGCTATGGCTATGGTCATGATGGCTATGGGCAAGGTGGATACGGTAAAAGTATTAGGTATGACCGACGTTACTATGGTCACGAATATGGAAGCAATGCCCATCCAGGATACGGTGGTTATGGTCATCAAGCTTATGGTGGTTATGCTCAACCGGTTTACGGTGGTTATGTCCATCCTGGAAACGGTATTTATGACCATCAAGGTTATGGTGGTTATGCTCATCCAGAATATGGTGGTTATGGCCAACAGGGTTACAGTGGTTATGCTCAACCAGAATATAGTGGTTATGCCCAACAGGGTTACAGTGGTTATGCTCAACCAGAATATGATGGTTATGGCCAACAGGGTTACAGTGGTTATGCTCAACCAGAATATGGTGGTTATGACCAACATGGTTACAGTGGTTATGCTCAACCAGAATATGGTGGTTATGGCCAACACGAACATGGTGGTCATGGAAAATAAAGAGGATAGGGACCTCAAGTAGAATGTTGACTTTACCAGTCGCAAAGCTCTAGTATATATTGTAAATAAATTATACACGTATTCTAAAAAAATATAATTACTTTATCTCTTGCAGTGTTATTTGTTTAGCATAAAGAAATGAGTTCAAAACTGCTTACAAGTATGAGGTTTTTGGCTGATATATGTGTAATAAAAGCTAAAGAAGATGGGTCTTTTTGGCTGATATATGTATAATAAAAGCTCTTATTCTAATATCGCGTTATTTCTTTTGCTAAATCAGAACAATCATACACACGTTTGTTAAAGGTACACATTCATAGGCGTAATAGTTTTATCGATACTAGATCAGTGTGAGATACTCCATATACGTTGAAAAGTAGTATTGAAGTTATCTTAAATAATAGTTCTTCATCAGGTAATGAACTCCCAGAAAGAATGTTTAAGTAGTTGCCACTGCAATTATAAACAGCCAATAAACAAAACAGAAAAGATAAGTCATTTAACAAAGCTCAATCTTAAATTCTATATTTGGATTCTTACATTTTAGGGAACGTATAACATAGAAACATTTTGGATTGATGCACTTTCATTTGTCTTTACCAGGTTCAGAGGTAAGTATAAATGTACTGAAGGTTTACCCTGGACTTAAAGTCCATTCAGGTAGACTATTTTTACTAGGTTCATAGATGAGTAAAAATGTACTGAAGATTTATCCTGGACTTAAAGTCTATTCAGGTAGACTGTTTTATATAAATAGGCTTGTTAAAGTCAGAGTAGTATTGCTATAAAATAAACATGAATACTTTATTAATGCCGTCGCGTTTTTTACTGTTAAAATCCGAGTTTAAAACAGCCTCTCTACCCTGAAAGAAACAAGTGTTGTTTTTGTGTTAATAAATGTGTTATGATTGAAATACAAAGATAAATTTTCTCCACTAGCTAACAACGACTCTCCAGTGGTACAGCAGTATGTCTTTAGACTCACAACGCTAGAAACCGGGTTTCGATATTCTTGGTGGGCACAGCACAGATAGCCCTTTGGGTAGCTTTGTGCTTAATTACAAACAAATAAACAAAAGCTGGTAACGCTACAATTTTATAGTGTGTGTACATTAATTAGATATTTCGGTATTTGTTATATTAAAATTTCTGCTTGATAGAGGGATTGAGATAATAGTGTTATTAAACGGATGCGTTTATCAGTCACTGCAGATTTGAAAGAGATAATAAAACACATGTACAGAAGAACCGCTAATGTTGGCAATTTTGAAACGAAAATTATGCAAAATCCAAATATTTTAAAATCTTAACAATAATTAAGGATAATAATAAAATCATTTTTCTTTAATAAACAACTTTAAGAATCAGTTCTTCCTCCTAACTTCTAAGAAAATTTTATATAAAAATATAAAAATCAACTCTACCCTCCATCCTCCACTTTAAAAGAAACTGGATTGATAAAGAATGGATGTTTTGTGTTTTTGTTTGTAGGAAACAATAGGTTTTTATACGCTAGGTAACAAGTAAAAATACTTTGGTATAAAAATGATGGATGATTTATAAAAAACAAACAATAACTTTTGTGGTGTTAAGCTCTTTGAATAGCGATCTTTTAACGCTAAAAGTAATTTTCCGTGGGTTTAAGAAGTTTGAGGATGTTTTCAGATCTTGCTTTTAGATATCAATTTTACATATGTTATCAGAGTATAAAGGTTGACGATAAGATATTATAAAGATCAATAATTAGTCAAACTTGATATCTACAGCTTTGTTCAAGAGTAATATGAGCAAAATAAATGTCTGTCACGTAGTATACGTTCTTATCCAACCATTATTGTAACACTGTGCTAAACGAGAATTTTGAACTAATAAGTAGAGCATTGTTCTGTTAAAAGAAGAATGATCATTATCGTAGTAAAATGTTAAATAACCACAAGTATATATTGAACCATTCAGTTAAATAAAAAATCAACAAACAGTGTGGGGCTCTGTGAAGGCAGACTCTTATTTTGTAACACTAACTAGTTTTAACTAGTACTGCGATAATCCGTTAAATAAAGTAATATCGTTAGTGTAGTATCCTGTAAACAAAAACTAAGTTGTTCAATATTTTGCCTAGAGTAGCCGCTAGCATAATATTCTCTCAAAGACTAAACAGTAGCGAAATATCTGTTGGAACAACGATTAAACAGTAGCACAAAAACCTGTATTGTTTTGGAATTTCGCACAAAGCCGTCCCTAATTTAGCAGTGTAAGACTAGAGGGAAGGCAGCTCGTCATCACCACCCACCGCCAACTCTTGTGCTACTCTTTGACCAACGAAAAATGGGATTGACCGAAACATTATGACGCCCCCACGGCTGGGAGGGCGAACATGTTTGGCGTGAGTCGGATGCGAACCCGCGACCCTCAGATTACGAAGCGCACGCCTTAACGCGCTAGGCCATGCCAGGCCCGAAAACCTATAATATATCTTTTCAGTATCATAGTATCTTGTCAAATAAAGAAGTCTCAGTATGAGAGTCAAAACATTGTCTCACTCTAGAAGTCACCAGAAACTATTCGAAAGTATTCATTAAAGCCAAAATATTACTAAATCTACATTACTTAAAATAATTCGGAAACAGATAAATACCAGTCTTGTTTTTATTTGCAATAACCTGTTAAACAAAATTCAATCAATAACTCATTATCACTTTAATTGATAACATGTGTCCTGTTAAAAAGTAATAATCAGTGCAATATTCTGCAATAATTAATCGGTAGTAAATTATACTTTTAAGCAACGACTTATCAGTTGTGCAGCATGCTGTTAAATAAAACTAATTAACATTGCCAGTAGCATACTATCCTGTTTAATAAATTTTATCAGTATTACAGTATTCTGTTAAATAAACATTAGAATGTAGCGCAATGGCCAGTTAAAGAACACACTGATCAGTTTTGCTATATGCTCTTCAGATAAAGAGATAAATCAGTAGTGAAACATATAATTAAACAACACTTAATTAGTAGTTATGGGCACTGTTGAACACTATTTAATCAGTTTGTTGGTAGTTGAGCACGAAGCTATACAAAGGGTTACATTGTTTATGTCCATCACGGGTATCAAAACCCTGCTTCTAGAGTTGTAAGTCAGCAGAGATACCGCTGTGTCACCGGAAAGAGGGCTCAATCACTTTCAAGCACACTGTTAAACGACTTTTAATAATAAGTGAAACATCACGCTAAACAAAGACCAATTATGAGTGTTGTAGTTTACCATTATTACATAGTAAAACTCACACAATTTCATTAACTGTTGATTCAGAAACATAGAAAAAGATGTCTTTGTTAAAATTTCTTACAAATGACAAACATTATGTATATGAAGTTTAAATTATTAGCTCAAAGTAATAAAAAAAATAATATTATTAGAGCTATGTTAATTTTCAAGAATCGACTACATTTTTCTTTACTCTCAGTTATGTTTTGTACTTAGCGAAACGGTCCTGAAAAAGTTGTACTGAAATAACGTTGAGTGTCTAGTTAAAGAACAACAGTTTGGTGTTATACGGTCGTTTATTTCTAGTATTAATTAAAACGTTTTCTATACATCAGCGTTTACTACAGAAACTAAAACTATCTGTTCTCTGCCTACAATGGGCATCGAAACCTGGTTTTTAGCGTTGTAAGTCCTCAGACATTCCGCTGTGCCACTAAGGGGGGGATCCGAGAAAGAGGAGATGGATTTTTCTAAATTGAGAAGAAATTTAAAGAAAATTAAAAGATGATCAGGAGGTAAGAGAGGTAAATTTTAGAGATAGATTAAAAGAGAGAAACATAATATTCAAGGAAAGATTCAGAACAAACAAAAAGACTGATGAAAGACAAGATATACCAAACTACTAAAGTCGCACAGATGTATTACAACGAGAAGTTTGAAGAAATGTTGAGAGACATCGTTGAAAATCAGAAAATCTGTAGATAAAATTGAAGAAGACAAGGAGAAATAAGTGAAAAAAGCAGTTAAAAATGAATTGGTAAACTGAAAGATTAATAAACCCACATCTCTTTCTATACCTATTCAAGAATTCAAATCTAAAATACTATTTACTCTAAAATGTAGAAGAGGAAAACCTATTTGGTTTTCACCTATTTCAACCACTACTTGAATGAATACTCCAGTGATGCTACTTATTTCCAAACTTAGTTGGTTAGTCCAATAATATTGTTCAATGAAGAAACCAAGAGAATTTTATGGAAAGGTACCATAGGATACATATTAAACTCAGCTCAAAATTATTTCCAAAATATTTGTTTGCTTATCAAATTCTGCACAGAGCTACACGAGGGTTATCTATCTTCCCTAATTTAGCAACATAAGACTAGAGGAAAGGTAGCTAGTCATCATCATTCACCGCCAACTTATTGACTACTCTTTTATCAACCAATAATTGGATTGATCGTCACATTATACTACCCCACTGTTAAAAGGGCGAGCATGTTTGGTATGATGAGGATTCAAAACCGTGGCCTTCAGGTTACAAGTCGAATGTTCCAACCACCTGACCATGTTGGGTTCACACGAAAAGGAAGAATCCAGAGCAAAGTATTAGAACAGAGCACAGAAAAGAAAAGAGGCTTTAATCGAATTTTCAAAAGATTTGGAAAGGCTTTCCTAATTATTTTACCTGAATACTTCTCGTGAAATGATAATTTGAAAACATGTGAATTTCTTATAGATATAGACAAGGATTTTAAAATTGAGTTCAAGCAAAGTTGGAGGACATCTTTAAATGAAACTCTCCAGTCGGCTATGAACTTGAACTATAAAAGATACAGATGAATTATACAGCTATCATATACAGGTGACTACAGCTTAAGTGATGCGCCACGTTCTGGTCGTCTTGTTGAGTTTAATGATGATCTGCTGCTGACAGCACTTGATGAAAATTGGGCTGTAACAGTTGAAAAACAAGCATGAAAACATAATTCAGCCCGTTCAACAGTTCACCGTCATCTGCAACAGTTTGAAAAGGTGTCAAAACTTTGAAAATGGGTCATACATGATTTAACAGAAGCCAACCTTAAAGCAAAAGTGGTCATTTGCATTTCTCTGCACTCTCGTGAATGTAACTCACCTTTTATTTGGACAGGTTAGTGATTCAGAATGAAACATTGTTATCTTATAAAAATGTTAAGAGCCGTACACAATGGCTCAGTGCAGGTAAACTGGCTAAAGCACAGCCCAAAATGGACCTCTACCCTAAGAAAGTCTTGTTAAGCGTTCGATGGGATATTGTTGGTGTGATCCATCTTTAGTTGCTGCTGCTCAATGTAATGACTACATCAGATTACTATTGTCAACAGTTAGAGCGATTGAATGTTGCACTGAAAGAAAAGAGATCTGCTTTGATCAATCGTAAAGATGAGGTACACCAGAATAGTGCACGGCCCCATACAGCAAGGATCACATCTGCAAAGATTGAAAAGCTATACTTAAAAACGTCCACATCCTTCCTACTCTCCAGACTTTGTCACAACTAATTATAATCTATTTCAAAGTTTCCAGAACTATCTTGATGAAAAAAGAGCTTAGAACACACGAAGATGTCAAAACTACTCTCTCTACATTCTTTTCCTCCAAACCCCAAGAATTTTATAGAAGTGGCATTCAGAAGCTTGTTAATCGTTGGCAGGAAGTAACTAATAATAATGGAACATGCATTATTGAGTAAACAACATTAAAAACATTTGAAACCCTTTCTCTTTTTCTGAACCTAAAATCGGACATCACTTAACGAATGATTTGATATGTTGTTATGATGTTAAGACTGATAAGACAGGATTTTATGAATGTGATACGGGATGGTAACTCTACAAAAGAATAACAAAAGTAACTCTAAATCTAAGTGCAGATGTACAAAAAAGCATCAATAATGTGGTTTACAAAATCTTGAGAGACAGATGATCTACATCAAAGATCATTCACCATGATCCTTTTTGGAAGTATTTCAGTGAAAGAACTGGATAATGCCAAAGAAGGATTTGTTAGTAGAATTTTGAACTGCTGAGGAGCCCAGAGTTTCTGTTAAGACCATTTGTAGAGAATCAAGACAAATAGAGTTGCCTGTGTATTATCTCCAAAAAGAAATTGTCTAGTAACAGAGAAGCCATGACGATAAGGAACAAGAGGTCATCCCACTAGCATATGATGGACCTTGGAAAAGAGAAACACAAAAAAGACTAATTGTATGAATAGTTTAGTTTAGTGCTCTGTTTCTAGATTATGGGTGTTCAAAAAACCTTCACAATTCAGGAAAGTAGCAGGTTAGTTTATATATAGGCGTGATTGCCTTTCTTTCTCTCTATGGTTCTGTTCCTTGTGCATGGCTACATCTTAAAAGCTAAAAACTCCAAATTTTGTGTACTGATACAACTTTGTGCAGGAAGACAAAAAGTAACATAAGTTATGTTTTCGCGGCCTCAGATGTCATTTTGAAGCAGCAAATTCAGGTTAAATTAACTAATATAGCACTTTTTTGGCAACTAGGACAACCATCTGGTCTCAAATTACAAAGGAAGGATTCTTTTGTCAATGTGTGATAAAGAGGATTATTATATATTATATACGTTTATTCTCTGAGCGAGAAGCTCATCTTATCATTTTATCTATAAGATTATCTTAATAAATAAGTTAAAACTTAATAAACTTATCTTAACTGAAAAAGGCTAATTTTTCTCTCGAACATGCGCGCACACTCACTCAACTAAGTAGGCTTGCTTCAGCTACATATTTTGCTTCAGTCGCATATACTTGCAAAAATCAGCTATACGATGTCTTTACAAAAACGTTTGGTATCAGAAAATTGTCACTTGTTCTGTGTTGCAACAAAAGAGAATAAATCAATTATTCATTAAGTTAAACGATAATAAAGCAAAAATCGTACAGCAGAAATCTAAAGGCAGGAAATTTTGTTTTGAAAAGTTGAGATGTCATCATGAAAGAAAGAAGAGTAATGTACCTGGTGTTTTTTTTATTAAAATAGCTCAAGCAAATATTTTATTTTCCATACATTGTTATTTTTTTGTTCTTTTTAATGAAACACTTGGTTAGTTAAAGAAATAATTTTTATATTTTTTGTAAAAATCACGATTGATATCGATGATTTAATCAAAACAACTAAGGATATTTAAAGTTATTTTCATCCTAGCAACGCTGGATGTTTTGTTAATTACTTATAAATACGAGCAAGTAGCTAGTTTTCGAATGTCAATCAGTCAGTGAACAACTTAGTGAAAAGCTATTGAATAAATATTGAGAATTGGGTGACTTATCCACTGGGTGAAAGGTCGAGCAATTGTAGATTTAGTAAATTTTATCAGGTAGTCACGTTTGTTATGAATCGAATAAATGTCTGCTAAACTATGTTAGTTTATTAGGCCTATAATGCTTTCAAAAAAGTTTGTTTGTGAGCTTGGAATCACAAATGCTTCAAAGTGAATGTAGTCTGTAGCAAACGTTATCGAAATAAAAACAACTAATTAATTCGTTATCGTTTCATAGATAGTATTTGGCATTATTTTCACTCGATAATACAATAGAAACGTCGAGTGGTAGAACACTTTACAACACCTCAAATAAATAAAGGTAAATATAAACTATGAGAAAGAGTAAAAGTTAAAATGTAATATGAAAAATCTAAATAAAGAGATGGTAAGAAATCTTTATTTTATTTTATTGAAGAAAGTTATTTACGTTATTAAGCAGCGATTAATTAAAGTTTGTTTATTTGTTTTGGCTATTCACAGTTGCACAAAAGTAACTACACTAGCCGTCCCTAATTTTCAATGATAGACTAGACTAAAAGAGGATCATTTAACTACACTCAGGCCCGGCATGGCGTTAAGGTGTTCGACTAGTAATCTGAGGGTAGCGGGTTCGAATCATTGTCTCGCCAAACGTGCTCGCCCTTTCAGCCATGGGAGAGTTACAATGTTACGGTCAATCCCACTATTCGTTGGTAAAAAAAGTAATCCAAGAATTGGCGGTGGGTGATGATAGCTAGCTGTTTTCCCTCCAGTCTTACATTGCTAAATTAGGAACGGCTAGCGCAGATAGTCCTCGAGTAGCTTTGTGTGAAATTCAAAAACAAACAAACAACTACACTTTCCGACAGCTCTTCCACTACTTTAGCTTGTTTGTAGAATTACCCATTATCTTTTTGAAATACCCACAGCTCAAAGTACGGGATGAGAGTCATTTACAGTTCAGAACATTAACCACTACATCACGTCCACTTCAGTTGTTATAGATTTAACGAACTAAAAAGTGGGAAAAAATACGATATAATAATCAAAAGTAATTTTAAAGGTGTTAATATTAGTGGTGTTACAACAAACTATTTCAGGTTCTTGTCTTAAAATACAAACATTTGTAACAGATTTACTGTTGTACATTTATTTGAGAGTCTACGCTTGTTTCTGTAAAGTTTTCTTTTTTTCATGTGACGTATCTTCTTAACTGTTTATTGCGTAAGTCCTCCCGTCTGTTCTCGAAAACTGTAGAAGGATCTTGAGAGTAAGAATCAATAATGACTTACAGTATTGTTGCCAAGTGAACTTTGTTGAACGTTCTAGAGTCTGCGATAACGAATATACGTACAACAAACAAAAACAAAGTGAAATATGAGAACAATTAAAACACTAGAAATATAAAAACACTCTAAAAATATGTGTGTTTGATAAATGATTATAAAGTTAATTACACAGTTTTGTGAGAAAAATGTACTCCATATCCTTAAAAAATGTCAATTAAGGTTGGAGATATTGCATTATTTAGCAGTATTGCACTAATTCATTTTCACGTTCATTGTTCTATGTAAATTTAACCATGAATTCTTAATTAATTCTGTGGACTTAAAACGCTAGAATCCAGGTTTCGATACCCGTGGTAGAAAGAGCACAGATATTCCATTGTGTAGACTTGTGCTTCATAACAAACAAGTTGATTCTAAAAATTATTTACGAAAACTAAAATCATTGGAAACGTTGAACTACACAGTTATTGTTAAATGACAAGTTTACCAAATTTTGTGCTAACAATTATGCTTAAATATAATTTGTCTTATGGTTTTAAAAAAACTTGGAAAAATGTAAGTTATTTTTTTCAGTTACTGAAATAGCGTTAGTAAAATATAATATTGTAGTGACTTACCCAGATTAATCAAGTGGAGGAAGAATAAGGAATATTTAGGGAGACTTTATTTTAATTAATAGTTTGTTAAATTTTAGAGCATCAAGAAATAGTATCAATAGTATTTTGCGTTTCATATTTGATCACTAAATCATGTTACTTATAACAAAGTTAAGAATTTGCGCGGAACACCAAATAAGATTTCAATTGATAATCTTATTGTCTTTAAATCTTACAGAACTCTTCAAAAATTATTTGATAATGTTCTTCTTACGAATAAACTGAAAGATGGATATGAAATTTATATTTTCAATTTAAAATTGTGTCCGATTAAGTCATGACAATATAAATAAATAAATACTGAATGGATTAATTATTGAAGCTATTTATCTCACCGTGGGAGAGAAATTTTGGGATTAACTAGGGAGCTGAAGATTAAATTGAAGGACTCAGCTTTTCTTGCCCTCTTTTTAGCTACACCAACGAAATTTGGCTTTTTGTTTCAGCTGCTTTTCAATTAGATACTTTGTTCTCTCTAGTATTGTTTAAAATAAGCTAATGAGGTTTACTTACTGTTATTTCTATTATTATTATTATTTAAAAAGTAAGTAGCAAAGCATTTCCTTGTTAATCAGCGAAAAATTGAATAGTATATAGTGAGAATAATAATATGGTTTGTTGTCGGAAAATTGCAATACAATATATATACCTGTATATATATTTTGTTTGTTGTGGAATTTCGCACAAAGCTACTGGAGGTCTATCTGTCTTAGCTGTCCCTACTGTGCTAATCAACTCTTGGGCTACTATTTTACGAACGAATAGTGGGATTGACCGTTACATTATACACCCCCACTGCTGGGAGGGTGTCTTAAGCGCGACCCGTACGCGAACCCGCGACGCTGGGCTTACGAGTCATACGCCTTACGCGCTCGGCCATGCCAGACCGTACATATATATATATATATATATATATATATTACTGATATGTTATAACTTCTTCAGTTTTACCTGATAATTAAAGAAATTCCATAAAAGAAACGATACATTGTAAGTGTACTACAGAAATATACAATAAAACTGTATCAGTTATTCATGATAAATTGATAACTTTAGCATATGTGGATAAACTATCTTAGTTACAGCTATTAGCAATAGATGGCAGGGCATACACAATAATTTGTGTATACTAACATATATTTCGAAAATCAGAGTTTTACGAGTTGCGGTTATATAACAAATAAAGACGAAATTGTTAATATTGCATGCTAACAGCTTTTGGCTGCTGTACGTCTGTTGTGTTTTATCAATTCCAAGATTAAAAGAAATTCTTTGTTAATAGAGGATTATGGCATTAAAAACTATTTATTTAAGACGCTGCTTTTATTCTTTCGTGTTTAAAAGCAAACTTCAAACTAGTATAATAATATGTGTTTGTAATTGCACTTGATTTATCACCCATATCATGCTTTAATGTACAGTTTTATTATTATGATAGCAATTGTGTTTTCAGATCTTCAGCTTGGAAAAGAAATGAATATTTCCACTAACAGATATACATGGAACACTTTAATCCATAACAAACACATATACATCTGTGACTATTGTCCATGAAGTTGAATAAATCGTTTATAAAATGTATTGGTGAGAGAAGATTATTTTCATATACTAACTAATAACGATGTTTTTCATTGGAATGAAAAGCTACTTGTGTCATGTCATATGTATTTCTATGCATGATTTCTGCTTCGTACTTTTAGATTTCACAATCTCTAATGTTATTAAACTATCCACAAAGTTACTGTTGGAACTGGCGTAATTTTTATACATGTGTTTTCTTTTATCAAATACACATCAGGCTATCTGCTGAGTCCACCGATAGGAATCGAGCACCTGATTGTAGGGTCGTAAATCCGTAGAATTACCGCTGTACAAGCGGAGAAGAATTTTTATGCGCTAGTCGTGAATCATTTCGAAGTAATAACTAAAAGGAAAGCATCTCGTCAACACCATCCGCTGAAATATTTTGTTAAACTAGATATGAACACAAGTATGGCCTCAAAGTGCAAAGTTTGATCTTTGTTGGCAGTAATGGAACGTGTTTTATGGAACATTAGTTCTCATGTCCAATACCAGTAAGAGAACGGAAGCACTTTAGGTAATCTTGGAAAGAAAGTCGAGTTGGTTTGATACGAATAAACTGAAACACTAAACACATAATGACCGTATTTTAGAGACGAAGAAGTTTGAAAATAGCTTGACTTGGTGTTGTTTTTTATCGTTTGTTTGTTTATTTTTTTTAATTTCACACAAAGCTACTCGAGAGCTATCTGCGCTAGCCGTCCCTAATTTAGCAGTGTAAGACTAGAGGGAAGGCAGCTAGTTATCACCACCCACCGCCAGCTCTTGGGCTACTCTTTTACCAATGAATAGCGGGATTGACAGTCACATTATAACGCCCCTACGGCTGAAAGGGCGAGCATTTTTTGTGTGACTGGTGTTCAAACCCGCGACCCTCGGATTACAAGTCGAACGCCTTAATACACTTGGCCATGCCGGGCCATGTTAGATTTGAAATAAAAAGACAATGCACGGCGTGTACTATCTAAATATAACTTGTAAACTATTACAGTGCAAACCAGGACTTGTGAAAAAACCTTGTTCATGTAGTGTGTACAATATTTTATTTATTTTAAGACATATATGATTACGAAATTACCATTCTGACGAAATTCTGACGTTATCGAGGTAAACACAATTATTTGAAGAAGAGAATAAAGCTGATATGTTGAACAACCCACCGTTATTGAGTGTACTGTTTATAGAAATATAGTAATAATTGACATATTTACTGATTATAAGCTTATGTCTGCTACTTTATACCAAAAAGTGTATAAAATGTTGACATGTTCCCTATTTCAGAGTCTTTTTAGCTAATAGTCCTTAAACAAAGTGGTTCCTGTACACCATCGAATAAGTTTCAGTTACCATACCAAAAATTATGGTGATCAAACCAGCCAACCATGGATGATGAATTCTAATACACACAAAGACATAATGAATCATATTTATAGTAAGATGTATTTAAAATATTAATTGTTTTTGATTGTAAAATTTTTCGTTCTCCGAATATCAAAAATTGCTGTTCCAAATTTCCTGTCATAACCGACTATAACTTTAAGTACAACAACCTAATATGATATTTTATTCATTGTGATATAGTGATACTGTTTGGTTAGAAACATCATTGACACACTTTGTTGCATAAAATTTCGACAGTATAAAAGGATGCTTCGAATATGGAAAGAACAGGCAAATATCAACTATATCAGTGTATAATGCAACCCATTTTATAATGTACTATCTAACGTGTTTGACAACACATAATTAGATGGTTTTGAAAGCTCAAACAGGAAGTAGCCTGCTATCTATTAAACCATAAGATGAAGGTGGTTAGTTAATGACTTGGTCAATTAAAGTGCCTATAAAGTTAAGTTTGCTTGTTTTGAGTTTCGCGAAAAACTACACGGGAACTATCTGCGCAAGCCGTCCCAAATTTAGCATCCTTGGACTAGACGGAAGGCATTTCATTAGTTAACGTATGGGCAGATTATAGTTATCTGTACGATTAAGTTGATTAATTTATGTATTGATGGGTTGAGTGAAAATAATGTTTAAAATAAAAGAAATATTTTTATTAACAATATAGTTAAAGAGTTGACCTTCCTTTGGTTTTAAATTGTTTAAGTTTTGATATTGTATATCATCGTAAGCAAAGCGAAACTAATTTTATTATATAGCATTGTATTATTATTTATTAAAAATGTCTAGTAAGAAGTTTGTTTACAAGACTGTAATTTATTTTTATACTGCTGATGTGTTACTAAACTGTTGACCACACATAGTTTAATTTTTCCCGTTCTTTAAGGTGTCAAAAATTATAATTATGATGCTTGAAATCTGTTGACTCTACACTTATATACGAAATAAAATAGTGTGTGTTTTAAACTGTGACTTAAGCAAGATATGAAATAACCTTTATGAGGGGCAGCTTAATTTCTACTTTGAAAATTAAACAGACAATACTGCCTTTCAACAACATTACAAGCCACTTTTTCATTTGTATTACAAACTATGGGTAAGCAGACTATGACAGTAAGTTTTAGCTATTTAAGAATGGTTCGAATACGCAGCAAATATTCCTCAGTTGAACTAGTTTATATTATTGTATCAATTGACAGACTCTGAATTAAGATTTTAGTGATTCCTATAAGAAGTAGTTTCAGTGTATTTTGTACATTGTGAAGATTGAAACTACATCCATGGATCGGCGGCGTTTTGAAATTTCTTTTAGCTCTAAAGCAGGGAAATATTTTTTTGAATAAACCATACCTGAAGGTGCACAAGATAAGGAAAGATGTAAGGCGGTTACTAAAATTATAATTGTTACACGAAAGAATAATTTAACTTAGAGATAAACTGATAAATTTTGTAACTCCGCCAAAAATATGGTCATAACATAGGTTGCGATAAAAAAAAGGTAGTAACATAAAGTCTTAATAAATGACAACATCACGGAATTATATTCAACAGTTATAACATAAAATACTTTTCTATTTTAATAACAACTAGTCATGCGTAATAATAATAATATCGACCATTCCTACTAAATTATAACGACACAAAATTACGCTAACTCGTGCCTAATGATACAGAGAACCATTTTAAACTGTAACAAAGGAGTAACGGGAAAATTATTATGGCACTGTAATATCTAGTTATGCTAAATAGAGCAAACAGACAAACGTACTAAATTGTAGTGACTCAAAATCAGGCAAACATTATGAAAACACACAAATGTTTTTTTTAAAACATGCTGTCATTCCAGACTGTGACAATAAAAGCCTAAAAAATAGCAACGTTTTGTTTTAATAATCTGATGTTAGCAATTACTTAAGAGTTTTATATTGTATACAAAAATATAAAATAAACATTGTTGTTAGTGTTTTAATAGAAAATTAATTTACACCTCAACAATTGATGAGTTACATTAGAAAATAAAAACTAATTACTTTAAGAACCTGTGTGACAGGAAAATTACGACAGATATTTAGTCAGGGTAGCTGAAACAAATATGGCCTAGTAATTATGTGTCAGACTGCGAATCGTAGGGTCCGAGGGACGAGAAGTAGTGGCGGTGAATGCACTTTGTACTTTCAGCTATGAACACACATTATAAATGTGACGGACAATCCTGTTACTCAGAGTCAAACAAAGCCCTTGTAGTGGCGAATTATACTACCTTCTTATTCTCTGGCCAGGAATCTAAACAAATGTTTATGCCTGAATCTTAGGGCTATCTGACTTGATCGTTTAGCAGAACTGAATATAATGTGTTTATTTGTGTCACTACAGTCTCCTTCTCTAAGAGTCGTCTTTTCTAAGACAGGAAGTACAAGTAATGCTACGTTGCTGGTTGTGGCCATTAACATCAACTTCCTAAAATAAAACTCTCTCTCTACGGAGATCCGCAGTCATTTCAGTTCAGTAAAGTTGAAAAGGAACCCAAATGAAGGTACCGAAACACTGTGCTATTTTCTTGTACTCTGACAAAAGTTCAATCACGTTTATATTTTGTGATTTCCGAAATGAAATGTTACAGAGAAACAACGGCTGTTTAACACAGCATATCTAGACGAGATATAATTGAAAAGTTTCAGCCTACTCATGTTGTTAATGTAAATATTTTTCATTTTAATTTTGTTTTGGGTCGCCGCCCGATAAAAAGCGCAAGCTAAGGACCCTCGTAGCTAGGTAATGCTATGCTAAAAACTTGTTTCTGAACGCCTTTTAACTCCTACACGTACGGAATGTTATTTTGAAATGGTTCTCAAGGTTGCCACAAACCTGCATGTATGACATATAGTACAAAACGAAAGCGTGCAAAATATCAGAGCACTTTACAATATACTTAACCTTATCTCTCCCCCAACAGAAAAACAAAACAATATAAAAATGAGTATATCTGGCTAAGATTCAACAACGTTGAGATAAACAATTTCTAGCATTCCTTATCAAAACTGGGCCACACAAGTTGTGAAATACATTTCGTTAACCTCGAAGTAAATAAATAAAAACTGTAATTTTCATTTCCCTTTGAATTCTAAAAATTTCAATTACGTATTATAATAATGATACACGTAAGTAAACTTTCTTCAAGACAGTTTTCATTAGACGAAGGCGTGTATCAAAAACCAATAATGACCTTCCCGTGCCGGCACTGTCATCGCAAGAACGTGATTTATGGGAAATTTGTTATCGAATTTTTTTATTTTTATTAGATGAAACAGCGTATAAAAGAAACTAAAGTTTAGCAACGGTCATATCCAAGTCTCCAATCCGAGAACTGAAGACAAAGCTTAAGATGAAATACCTGGTAAGAAATATCGTACAACTAGCAGTTCTTTCTTCAGTTAAGATTCTAGAAATATCCTATATGTTTACATTCCATATTTAGATATGGTAGTGTCAAAGAATGATTTACTTAAATACTAAATATTCCATTGTGTGTTCACTCGCTTTATCTGGATAAGGCGATTAAAAGGTAATTTACTTTTACACTGAAAATTCGTTATGTCCAGAAATATCAGAGTATTGTTAATTAATCTTATACAATAAATATTTCCTTTATAATCGCAATTATTGCAGTATGAAAACATTACAGTCATTTTCACAATGTTATTGAGACTTATGTAGTTTCTTCTGCATAGTATTTACAAAGTAAGGTCTATAAAGTTAGAGTTTGTTGAATATGTAGTTGTTATTCGATCGGAATGAAATTCCGTATCTTGAATTTATTCTTCCGTTTTATAGATATCAAATAAGTTAGATATAGAACCGAGGCAAAGATGTAAATTTTGTGTTATAACTTACATTTTATGATCGACATAATTACGTCATGTAATTTGCTTTTCGATAGTGTGTTGCTGTCTTTATTGCCCTCGTGGCTTACACCCGTGCTGGTCTCCTGGGAGGCTACTACGGTGGATACGGCGTACCCCACGCAGGGTTTGCTGCTGGACACGCCGCCATCGCACCAGGCTTTGTTGCCCGGAGTTTCCCCGTTGGACGTGCTGCTTCCCATGTGACTCATATCAACCACGGTGGTGTAGGCTTTGGGGGTCTCGGTCATGGATTTGGAGGATTTGGTTATGGACTTGGTCTCGGTTATGGACTGGGTGGTTACGGCTATGGGCTAGGCGGTCTTGGCTATGGACTAGGCGGTCTCGGTTATGGACTAGGCGGTCTCGGTTATGGACTAGGCGGTTTCGGTCACGGTATCGGAGTTGCCAAATTCCACTGAAGGCATGGTAAGAGATGTATTATTATAAGTGCCATCACACATATCGTGTATGTGTTCGTATGACATATATTAACCGGAAATAGTTAATATTATATTTATAGTGAGAGGTTGTATTGTGGCAATATTTTAATAACGTTAACCATTGCCATGTGATATAGATTGTTTTACCCTTGTAAAATATACAATTTATGATCGACTTCATAATAACGAGAGTTATTTGTAGAGTATCACTTAAAGTAAATGGATTCAATAATTAAGTTAAATTTAACCTTTTTGTTAATTCTTTACAATTTTTCTCTTTATTACAGATTGTTTGAACTGCTGCGAACTCTGATGGTACTTCCGTCCGACGTGTAAAATAATAAATTCAAGAGACTAATGTCCCCATTAGATTTTTGGTTAATTCAAGAAGTAAAAAAAAAAATGTATATATAACGTTTATTGAATTGGATTATATATATATATTAAAAGCATTTAAAATCGTACTTTTCGCCTCTCTGGATTTTATGAACTGCGGATATAATTTTAAACCAAGTTGTCGTACGTAACGATAATCTACACAGCTCTTATAAGATCTTAGCTTCTCATGCTAAACATAGGATACTTAGATATAAATCAGTAACACTGCTCATGGATGTTAAAGTTATTTTTAAAATGTAGATACAAAAATAAAAGGAAAAGCAACAAAGGTCTTAAAACTTCGAGTTGTTTGTTTGTAATGAAGCACGAACCTACACAACGGGCTATCTGTGCCATGTTCACCATGAGTATCGAAACCCGGATACAGCGTTGTATATCTGCAGAGATACTGCTTGGCCATCTAACAGACACTTATATCACGGACAGACTCCACTTTATTCATAGAAATAATTTGCATATTTACAAGTAAATGAACGTTCATTGATTATGAGACAAAAGTAAAAAAATACACACAAGCACATAACATAACACAAAGTGTCTTTTCCGCAGAACCTAGTTAAAGTACAGTTGCACTTGGAATAGTCCAACGATGAACCAAATTCCAAAAAATTAGAAGGAAATTCTTATCAAGCCAATATTCTCTAGATTCTTTTTATAAAAAGGGTTTCTATGCACCTCGAGTTATTTTGCTCCATTCACAAAAAACTATTATTGGAAGTTTAAAGTTTAAGATAAATTGCATTAAATTATTGATTATTCTTAACATGTGAAAGTAGTACCGATAGAACTACATTTTATAGTCATATTTCATGGTTTTATTATTACCTCAGCTTTTACCTTAGTATTATTAAAATAATGTCGTAAGGAGTTAAAAAGTATGTTGAATGATAAATCAGAGCAAGTATTCATTTCTGAAACTTTCCAATCCATGGAATAATGTTTGTTTCTTTGTGACTTTCGCGCAAAGCGACGCGTGGAATAGTGCGTTAGCCGTCCAACATTTAGCATTGTAAAACAGCTAGTCATTCATCACCACCCACCGCCAAATCTTGTGCTACTCTTTTAACAACAAATAGTGGGTTTGATTGTCACACTATAATGCCCTTACAGCTGAAGAGGCGACTATCTTTGATGTAACGAGGATTCGAATCCGTAATCTTCAGATTGCGAATCGAGTGCCCTAATCATCTAGTCATTCGGGCCTATGGAATAATGAATCGATAGAAACACCAGTACTGACTCTATCGACGATTTTAACTTACAAACATTTTCTAGTTTATTAACACAACTGAAGCTTATATTCTCAGTTTTGAAGGAAATACTTTATAGAAGAAGACATATCGAGCCATATCTCTGTAAACACCATCAAGTTGTGCTGTTGACTGCTCCTCGTGTTTACCCAGTGATACTCAGTGATTCTTCGACAATTTAAAGATTTATAATATAAACAGTTGGGTTTCGATACCAGCAGTTTTGCTGGTTCTTTGCTTGAGAACAAACTTTACCTAATTGTAGCTTTTGTTTTGAAAAAAATGAGTAAAATAATCCGGTAAGGATTTATAGTGAGCGCAATAAAAGTTAGATAATAATAATCCATAGTAAATTATAACATTCTGGTTTTTAGTAAAATAGTTTATTTAGAAATATTTTTTGTAATTTTCATTCAGTTTCAGAACATACAATCCAACAAGTACAACTAATAAATGGCTACTGAATGATTGATAATAATTAATCAAAGTCATTTCATTTCTGATAACAAAAAACATCACCAATATTTATTGTTTGAAGGTGAGATATCGTGACAATAGTCATTCTATTCTGTAATCTTAAGCTTTGACATTTACATTTAAATCAAGGAATATTATTTTGAATCAGAAGAAAAATATTTGTCATTAAATGCAAATATACACAATAAGCAATAAGTGCTTTGTAAACCGCAGGTATCAGAACCTTATTTTTAGCGTTGTAAACTTTCATATTTGTCGCTAAAGCTTCGAGAGAGCAAAAGATAAGAAAATTACTTGATTGAAAAGGTTAGAAAGATGTGCAAATGAGCAGGAATACAGTTTTTAGTGTGAAATGATAGCACGAACCTTTTTCGCGCCGTTCACCTAAGAGAAGTGAACCTCAGATTTTAATGTTGCAGGTATACAAAATTACTAATAATTCATTAATGATCATAATGACAGGGTTAATCTGATGCTTTATTAAAATAGTTATGCCTTTATTAAGCTCTTATATGAGTTAATATTATATATCAAATAACATATCTAGTTAGTTTGTTTGTTTGTTATGAATTTTGCGCAAAGCTGCACAAGGGCTATCTGCGCTAGCCGTCCGTAATTTAGCAGTGTTAAACTAGAGGAAAGGCAGCTAGTCATCACCATTCACCGCCAACTCCTGGGCTACTCTTTTACTAACAAATAGTAGAATTGACCGTCACATTATAACGCCCCTGTGGCTGAAAGGGCGAGCATGTTTGGCGCGAATGTGATTCGAACCCGCAACCCTCAGATTACGAGTCGAACGCTTTAATCTACCTGGCCATGCCGGGCCGTCTAGTCAATATATTTCTAAGTATCAGCAAATTCAACCCAATTCATATAATTAACCAAAATATTTTTTTAAAAAATATCTCTGTCACGTATCACACTATTCAAAAATTCAATGTTTCTTTAAATATTGGATCCTACCAGCGAATAGTGGGATTGTCACCTACAAGTTGATTCATTACTGGTTAGCGAAAATAAAATGTCTTAAAACTTCACATTTACGCATTTTTAGTGTTTTTTACTTATACAGTTATTGACTTGTTTATCGTTGTAACAGTGTGAAAACAGATAAAGAATTAAATATTTTATATATTGCGGGCATTTTAGCTATATTTATATGCTTTAAGAAATTACAAATATAGTTTAATAAAATTCTGTGCATCGTATACATACATTCAACATGAAGAAAAATTGGGCACACAAGGAAGCACACAATGAAGAGTCGTAAGAATTCTAAAGATATTCGTATAAAAAAAACGTTTTTGTTCCTGACTCGTGATAAGAAACCATTGGTCCTGCTGCTGGCTTATCAACTGAAATCTTTACCATATCGTGGCTCGTATAGAGAAGTCAAACAATATGCTGGTGGCTGAAGAAAAATGATTCTGTCTGATCCAGTCATGTCCGTACACATATCAGTCTTGAAGATATCTGACACTAACTGCTCAAGCTCCACATAAGTAACTATTGCTGTCTCTCTCAGAGTTGAATAATGTAGTTGGAAATTGAATGTACAGTGTTTAATATTAAATAACTAACGAAAGTTTTAACTTAGAAGTCTTCAATCAATGGGATAATTGAAAATTATATTATTTACTTACAGCGTTAAGTAATTTTAATGGATACCGCAGAGAGTTTAATTAAAGTACAATTACCTGCTCAAAATGAATAATTTAACAGTTTTAACAGTGAAACCCCTCAAAATACCTTCGGTAAACTCAATGTATGCGATAATCTTAATATGTTACATTAAAGTGTCATTTGTATTTTGAGTCTCAATCTCTAAGTCAGTTCTTTATTTTAGCCGTAAACCTCCTTAAGTTAGTGACTTGTGTATTTCACTTGTTATTGTAATATTAGAATATCCAAAGATAAATTAAATACCATAACTGACTATTTAATCAGGACTACAAAATAATACTAGTTGGTATTTGTCACGACATGAACCTTGACTTGGAATGGTGTAAACTTTGAAAAAATGCTAAAAGATGTCTTATTCTGATTATAGCCGTATTTATCGTGGAATATAATCGGCACTTAATCAACACGTTTCCAAAACGGATCATTATAAAATGCGACTTTTTAAATCGTCCTAAATCTATTAAATCGGACCGTGATAATGCAATCATTGAACTTATTTAAAAACATCACGATTGTTGTTAATCTATTTGATTTCTTATCATAAGGTGAAAATACTGTTTGAGCTACATATAATTAGAAAAAATGTTCAACTACACTCTGAGTACTATTCGATTTTCTAACAAAATTAATTGACCAAACTATGCCAAAAAAGTGTTTTCCAAATCACCTTCAATTTATTTAATTATAGCAACAATACTTTATTAATTGAATTTTTCCAGATCAGAGTTTGTATGCTAATCACCCTGAAGCAACATTTTCCTAAATTGAATTAACAGTTGATCTGACTGGCTGTTGTCTCTGATAAAACACACAGTACGATTGGGGATAGTAAAATTCAGACTGCTATCGAAAGAACTGATCATGACAGACAGGATATAACATCTATCCATATGTTGTTGTTTTTTTCTGTCTGCCAGTCATATTGGCATTTTTAAACGCTAAAGAGAAGCACTTTGAGTCCTTAATATTACAAAACAATGTTTTAAAGAAAGAGGCGATGACTGATCGATTGGTGTCTTTGGAGTTATATTTAAAACTATAATTTCTATGATGCTTAGAATGGTGACTGTACCGTTGCATTTTGGCAACAGATGTGTGTGTTGCAGGGAAGTGTGACACTCAGCCACTTTTTTTTCCCCCGCGAAACCCCCATAGGAGAGTAGCAAGTCTTCGTACTTACAACGCTAAAATCAGGGGTTCGATTCCAGTCGATAGATCCAGCAGAGAGTCTGATGTGGGTTTGCTATAAGAAAACACACATGCACTCCTTCCCAGGTTAAGCATGTCCCTTAAAGTATCACTTCCAACGGTTGATGTCTTTGAGAAGCCATAAATAAAACATTCCATAATATCGATGCCTCTACACATATACAAGCACCCACCACTCGTCCTTTTGATAACTTAAGAGATCTCCGCTTCTTTCAGTTTCAAATACTGAAAATATTTCATTCGTTACCTGTTTTTTTGTACTGTTACGTCGAAAAATAAGTCAATAATTGTGTACAAAAAACACTAAAAGTGTGTAAATAAAAAAGAGGCACTGGATATTTGAATAGTGTGATACGTGACAAAAATATTTTTTTTGAATATTTGGATAATTATGTGACTTGGATTAAATTTTCAAAGATTTAGAAATATACTGAGTAGATATGTAATATTAGCTCATGTAAGAGCTTAATGAAGGCATAAATATTTTTAATAAAGTATCAGATTAGCCCTGTCATTTTGATCATTGATGGATTATTAGTAATTTTGTAGACTTGCAGCATTAAAATCTGAGGTTCACTTCACGACATTATTTTAATAATACTAAGGTAAAAGCTTATGCATTAATAAAACCATGAAATGTGACTATAAAATGTAGTTCTATTGATACTATTTTCAGAACATGTTTAAGAGACATATTAAGAAAAATCAATTATTTAACGCAATTTACCTTCAACTTTAAACTTGCAATAACATTTTTTTTTGTGAATGGGACAAAATAACTCGAGGTGCATATAAATGTTTTTGTAAAAAGAATCTAGATAATATTTATTTCTTCTAAAAAATAAACAGTGAGTATTTTAGGAAAAAAAAACAGACAAAAATGATGTTTAAGAATAATTTGTGAGTTAAAATTTGGATTAAAAATTCCACATTTGCTTCAAAGCTCTAATATTATTATTGTAAGAACTTTTTTCTGTAAATGCGTCCTGACTTTTGATTGGAAATCTTATAAAGTATTTGTGTAAACAAACACACAATTTGGAAAATGTTTCAACATGAATAATAAAATGTAAAATAGTCTTTTTTAGTCGTGTTTTTCTGGACTTTTTATAATCAGTGAAATGTCTGAAATAAATAATATATCATGCACCATAGTGTTGCTGTCCTTGTGGTTACTCTAATAGCACACGATAAATGTTGCTGTCCTTCTACGGACCAGTTGATAAATTGAAGTTTTCTGATCTCTTGTAAAAAAAACTTAGAATATTTAGTACACGCATGTGCCACACCTATTAAGTCATGTGAAATATTGTCAAGTTATAAGCATTACTATTACTTGTGAAGTCGAGTTTTTCTTTTAAATGTAATATCATGATGAAGGTCAAAGCTCTTGGAAACCTTTAAAGTCTTGTAGAGGCCTGACATGTGAGATATGAACTGAAAACATTTCACTTTTTTTATTCTATCAAAAGTTAGTATAAAAGGGTCGAAACAAAACAGCGAAAGCACAAACTTGGTTACTCTGCCAGAAGTCACAGCTACAAACATGCTGGTGAGTATAGTTTTATGTAAAAATCAGTTAAATCTTTAACTGTTTTACTTTTAGCATTTTCTTTAGTTTTATAATCGAGAAAAAATTCAACTATATATTAGTCTATGATGCAAAAATGTAAATTGTACAAAACATAGTGTTTTAGATTTTTTCAAAGTTTTACTATGTGAAAACATTCCATTAAGATAGTGAATTAGATATAATAATAAAATTATTTTCTCTCTTAGTTCGCCGCTTTTTTCCTTGGTCTTCTCGCTTGCTCTCAGGCTGGTCTACTTGGAGGCTATTATGGCGCTGGTGTCGTAGCCCCTGCTTATGCAGCAAGTTATGGTGGTCCTGACCCCACTGGTGCCTTTGCTCGAGCTCAAGGAGCTGCTGCTAACCATGAAGGTGCCATCCTTCGTGGAGTCCCTGTTGGACGTGCCGCTGCCCATAACACTGCTGTGAACCACGGTGGATTTGGCCTTGGCCATGGCTTTGCCTTAGGTGGACTAGGCTATGGTTATGGACTTGGCGGTTTGAGTCATGGCTATGGACTTGGCGGTTTGGGTTATGGCTATGGGCTTGGTGGCTATGGCTATGGACTTGGCGGTTTGGGTTATGGCTATGGACTTGGCGGTTTGGGATATGGCTATGGACGTGGACTGGGTTATGGATACGGATTTGGCTTGGGCAAGGGTTTACTGCACTAAGCAGTAAGTATGAAATAACAAAACTTTTACTTTTAATAAATAATCTATTAAAAAGCATATAAAACTATGAAAAATAATGTACATGCTGTATATACCTCACATGGAATCCGTTATTTCTGTTAGATGGATTTAGTTTCTGCCTATTGCTAGTTCGTGTTACATGTACATAGGAAACACTTTGTTAAGTAAATCTTACTGAAAAGAACTCTTTATCTATAACTTTCATTTTTAAAACAACTTAGCCTTTATAACCTGCTTCATAATTTTTGTATAATATTATGATAGTAAAATTGTTAACACTTCAAACATAAATTCACCCTTCTTATTGGACGTCTTATAATTAACACGCTATTTTCCTTTTATAATATAACTATAGACGAAAATGTTTGAAATGGAGCAAAACTAGATATACTACTTGCCCAGATGATGCTGTATTCAGATTAAAATCATTTTTACTTTATTAATAGACTTGTTTTAAAGATATTTGCTGCAAAATTCTCCAATATCTAGAGAAACTTTCAATAAGTAAAGTATCAAACCAAAAAAAATAAGTTTGGCGTCATTACAGTGAAACAACACTTGTGATAAAAAAGCTCTATTAATGCTAAGAAATGTGCATTATTGATTTAACATCTATATTTCATTTTCTCTGCAACAGTTACCTATGGCCATCGATTCCTGCTACTAACTGGATGTTATCAATGATCCATACCAGAATATTGACTGTTAGTTGCTTCCATCTTTTTGCTTAAGACGATTTTCTGGGGATGTATATATAATACATTTTACGTGTGATCTGGAGGAACCTAATAAAAATATATTCGTTTATTCTTAACGTGTTGTGTACTTTACTAAAGCAACTTATATAAATACTTACTTATTTTGGACATAAGAGTTTGGATTACACAAGCCATTTAATTTATCTCTGTTTAGAATTCTAATAATGTAACAAGCCTAAGAGAATATGTTTAATTTGAATCTTTAAAAGTTACTTTAAGAAGTTTAGGTTTCTAAAGACTACATATACTGATCAAATGGAAACACAGGAACAGCTTAAAACATATCGTTTCTACCGCTTATTGCTAAGTAATTTCAGCATTTTGTTGGCCTGTAAATACCATGTAAAGAAAATTTATGTATACGAAACTTTCATTTATTTTTATGATATAAAATAGTAACTACTGATCATAGTAAACCATGTACGCAGAACAAAATTTAAGCTAAACCTAATTTTTCAGTGTACTTAACTGAATATTTTTTATGTATCTAGTTAACAAAATTTAGAATAAGTCGATTCATCAGTTGGGCACTTTCCTGTTAATGATCTTTTCGGCTGCAATAACAAACTAATATGTTAGTTTTGAACCAACAAACTAATAACATACGTTACGTAAAATCTGAACATGGATCTGATATAATTTTGTGTGTTAGAAATAAATTTATTTAATTAGTTAAGCTTTAAATATCGGGTTATACATTACTCATCATTACTATATTATTACAATATAATTCTAAACAATGAAGTTTATATGTTTATGTTGTTTTCAGATAAACATGGTATGACTAGAAACTGTTGTATTTGCCAAGCACAATTTGAATAATAATTCAGATTACAAACGAAAATATTATTTTGTAATTAAACCTTATGGAAACTGAAAATACACAAAACTTCTGTTTTTCGTGTCGAAGAAGTTATTACAAGTAATACTTAAATCGTAAAATTATTATTTACTTTAAAACATAAACAGAATCTTTATTCTAATAATTGCAATTTTTATGAATATTCAACATATTTCATCAAAATATGAACAAAAGTTTAGATATTGCAAAGACACTGATGAAATATTTATTTCTTATTTTTTAAATATTGATATAATTTTACTCTGAATAACGAAACAAAAAATAATGTAACGATTTTAAAGAATTAAAATTTCACAATAAATACGACGTACATGTAACGTGTGATTGATTTTCAGAAGCTATATGTATACTTGTGTATTTTTACAAGTGTGTAGGGAAAGGGAGGGTGTTATCGATGATACATTAATTAAAAAGTGTAAGTTCTTTATAATATAAAATGTTACAATATTAAAATTAAAATAAGAAACTGTTTCGCAACAAATTATCTTCAAGTGAGTTTTTAAAAATGTATTATCTTATATATCTTACAGAAGCATAGTACATTAAAATTTTCCGAAACATTAAACGATAAATGAAATTATTAAATAACTAGCAAATAAAGTAGTGCATAACAACAGATATACAGTTTTTGCAAGATACTGCTTTTGACTTCGCGTTGACTAAATATTTCAACGTGTTCTTCTTTTAGTGTTATTTTAACACAAAGCTAATTTTTTTTTAATTTTTAACTGGAAAAGTTATCAATGTTCTTGCACAAGTAAATTTTATTCATTACCTCCACACTTACCAGCACATTAAAACCAACTTTAATTTCAAAGTAAAATCTAGAGCCATCAAGTACCTGTGAAAGGTGTTACGTATTTTTTAATGTTTTATATTCTTCGTAGACTAAACGCAACAGAAAAACGCAGATAACAGCTTGTATAATTTATTACACTAAACTATTAACAAATATAACAGATATAACATGAATTATATAATAATAGTGACAGATATTAAGTTACAACATTCGAAATTAATTACAAAACAAAATAATATTAGTTTCAAACTTCAAAATAAATCACAATACAAAACGGTACTGGCCTGTATCTAATGTAATGATCTAAAATTAAAGTCTCAAATTCCAGTCTAGGGTGTGAATTTGGTCCCACGAAGAAATTCCAAAACAGTTCACAGTTCAATGAAATCGCCGTCTCTCAGCACAAGCAGTAATTCAGATGTATCGTAGAGATTGACGAAATAAAATCACAACTTCCGTAGATCTAATTTCAATCACAAATCCAAGTTGAATATTCACAGCAAACACTTAATCTTTCTCAAATAACTGACTCTCTTCTTTTCTTCGAATAATAACTGATGTCTGAATCTCACACTTGTTCTTCGAATAAAACTAATGACAAAATCTATCTTCTTTTTTCGAATAAAAACTGATGACTGAATCTATCTCTCGTCACCGTCTTTTATACCGATAGGCCTATTTCTCGAACAATCTCGCAATTTCCATACAACTCCAGAGCTATCCACACATATCCGTTCTTGCACGAGACTACACGTCGAGACACGAAGTCACCAGCACTCATTAACAAACATATGATTGGTCTACTTAATTCAAGAAAGTTCTAAATATTACCCTAAATGAATGACAAAATATTAGTTTAAACTTCTAAACAATAATATCAATAAGGAAAAATGAATAATAGAAATGAAAATTCAAACACAACACGGCATGTTGTCGTTTACAAAATATTTACACATATACATAACACTCTCCCCCTTAAAATTAAAAAAAAAAGTTTGAACTTGTGAAAACTTTTTTTTGTTTTGCTTATTTGTCTTTTTAAACCAACTTAAAAGGGTTAAATCCAGTAGATTCTGAAATAACCTCACGAACTTCAAACAATAACAAGGGAACACCCTCAATCTAGTTCTTTGAGTGTTTGTGGCAGTAATTTGGTGGAAAAGATCAATAATACCTTGTGACTCAGGATGGTACGCACTGGATGAAATTTGGTGGACGTTTAATTCATGTATGGCTTGTTCAAATAGTTTGGACATAAAATTTGTGTCTTGATCTGATTGCACAACTTTTGGAATTCCGAACATGGTAAAGGATTTGACAAGAGCAGTGATTTTTCTCAAAGGGATTGCCTCAGGGAAACGTGTAGAAGCACACATGATCGTCGAGAGGTATTCATTTCCTGCTTTGCTTTTTGGCATTGGGCCAACACAGTCGATAATGACCCTTGAGAACGGTTCTTCAAAGGCAGGAATAGGCTGCAGTGGTGCTTTTGGAATCCCCTGATTTGGTTTTCCAGTCATTTGGCAAGAATGGCATGTCTTACAAAAGTCAACAACATCTTGGCGCATCTTTGGCCAATAGAAATGTCGTCGGATACGATCTAAGGTCTTTCTTAAACCTAAGTGTCCCGACAATGCATGGTCATGAGCAAGACTAAGAATATCACTCCGATAGTATTTTAGAATGACGATTTGGTGAATAACATTCCACTCTTCATCATCAGCAACGTCAGGAGATCTGTATTTTCTCATTAGCACACCTGACTTCTGGTAGTAACAAATAGGGACAGTTCCTATTTCATTTTCATCAACAGCCAGTTGTAGAAGAGAACGAGTTTCAGGATCATTGTCCTGTTTCTCAATAAGTTTGTTTCGGTGAAGAGAGTCGAAAAATGTCTTAGAGTCATCAGTAGAACTTAAAGTTGAGTCAGAAAACTCATCGATGTGAGACATGAATGTATCAGATAAAGAGAAATCTTCTTTGGACTCCTGAGAACGTGTCTGAGAACGAGTAACAGCACAAGCGGGAAAAACATCAGGAAACTCTTCAACGAGTTGCTCTGTACTGGGGCTAATAACAGGTGCTTCAACAACACGAACCTCTGGTACCACCTTACTACCAGCCAAATCATTCCCCAAAAGCATAGACACACCTTCAACAGGCAATGAAGCTTTAATACCCACAGTCACTGGGCCTGAAACTAAGTCCGAATGTAAATCTAATCTATGAAGAGGAATAGAAACGACGCCACCTTCTACACCAGAAATGAGCACATTGGCCCCAACGGATGACTTTTCAAAAAACGGAAGTACACTTTCCAAAATCAAACTCTGAAAAGCTCCAGTATCCCGAAGGATTTTAATTGGTTGTAGACGTGAATCGCCAACAAAAGAAACAAAACCTTCAGTGATGAAAGGCTTAAATTTGTCCTCAAAAATATCTTCAGGTACATCAATAATATTGGACTTAGAATCCACAGTGGACTGAACAGGGTCAAAATCATTGGTAACCAATGATGTATCAAACAAGGGCGAAATGAAACTATTGGGTGATGGCTTGTTTTTGAGCTTATAGCACTCAGAAATCAGATGGCCAGGTTTCCTACAATAAGTACATGTTTTGGATGAGAATGACACGTTTTTAGTAGATGACGAGCTTTGAGAATAAGATGGAGTCTTCGTTTGAGAATTAGAAGTTTGCCCTTTTTTTTTTCTCTGTCGACATTTACATAATATTTGAATGAGTCATTGGGTTTCTTTGCTGTGTGATTTGTTTTGCTTTTGTATGAGAAATCTTTGCGAGTCAAAGCATACTCGTCTGCCAAGACAGCAGCATCATGAATTTTGGAAGCTTTTTGTTCATCAATATAAGTTTTTAGCTTTACGGGAATACATCTTTTAAACTCTTCAACTAACATGAGTTTTCTGAGTCTTGTATAATCATCTTTAATTTCTCTGGAATCACACCACCTGTCGAACAGAGTTTCTTTTTCACGAGCAAATTCGACATAAGTTTGGCTGTCAAACTTTTTGTAACCACGAAATTTTTGTCTGCATGCCTCTGGCACCAATTCATATGCATTCAAAATGCATTTTTTGACGTGCTCGTAATGATAACTTTGCTCGGCTGTGAGCTTGGAAAATACTTCCTGAGCTTTACCCTTGAGAACACTCTGAAGTAATACTGTCCAATATTCGGTAGGCCATTTTAGCCTAAGGGCCAATTTTTCAAATTGCTGAAAATATGTATCTACAGCTTTTTCATTGACTGGAGGTACTAAACGAATCTGTTTGGAAGCATCAAAATTATCCAACTGCATTTGGACAACCTTTTCTTCTGTCTGTGCCTTTCTCATATTGATTTCTTTATCAGCTTTAATGCGTTCCATTTGTATTTCGGCATCAAGGCGTTTGTTTTCTTGTTCTGCCTCAAGAACAAGGCGTCTGTTTTCCTGTTCTGCCTCAAGTCGTTTAGTTTCTTTTTCTGCCTCAATACGTTTATTTTCAATTTCTAAACGAAATTTCATTTCAATTTCCATTTTTTTAATTCGAAATCTGGGTCAAAATGAGCGACAGGCAATTGTTGTGCAACTGTTTGAGGTAATACCTTTTGGCTGATCAAATGTTCAACAATAATTTGTTTAATATCTGCTTTCTTCATTGATTGCTTCACTTCTAAATTAAAATGTTTACCAACATCAAGCAATTCAGATTTTTTTAATTCACTGATTAATTCGAAAGAGGGATTCCGATTAAATTCGTTTATAAAATCTTCAAGTTCGAATGCCATTTTAAATATACAAGCTGTCTATCTGTATAGAATATAAATCTTATTTTATAATAAAATTAAATTGTTTGTTCGATATCCCGGACGAGCCCCCAATTTTCTGTTACGTATTTTTTAATGTTTTATATTATTCGTAGACTAAACGCAACAGAAAAACGCAGATAACAGCTTGTATAATTTATTACACTAAACTATTAACAAATATAACAGATATAACATGAATTATATAATAATAGTGACAGATATTAAGTTACAACATTCGAAATTAATTACAAAACAAAATAATATTAGTTTCAAACTTCAAAATAAATCACAATACAAAACGGTACTGGCCTGTATCTAATGTAATGATCTAAAATTAAAATCTCAAATTCCAGTATAGGGTGTGAATTTGGTCCCACGAAGAAATTCCAAAACAGTTCACAGTTCAATGAAATCGCCGTCTCTCAGCACAAGCAGTAATTCAGATGTATCGTAGAGATTGACGAAATAAAATCACAACTTCCGTAGATCTAATTTCAATCACAAATCCAAGTTGAATATTCACAGCAAACACTTAATCTTTCTCAAATAACTAAAACTGATGCCTGAATCTCACTCTTATTCTTCGAATAAAACTGATGACTGAATCTATCTTCTTTTTTCGAATAAAAACTGATGACTCAATCTATCTCTCGTCACCGTCTTTTATACCGATAGGCCTATTTCTCGAACAATCTCGCAATTTCCATGCAACTCCAGAGCTATCCACGCATATCCGTTCTTGCACGAGACTACACGTCTAGACACGAAGTCACCAGCACTCATTAACAAACATATGATTGGTCTACTTAATTCAAGAAAGTTCTAAATATTACCCTAAATGAATAACAAAATATTAGTTTAAACTTCTAAACAATAATATCAATATGGAAAAATGAATAATAGAAATGAAAATTCAAACACAACACGACATGTTGTCGTTTACAAGATATTTACACATATACATAACAAAGGGCATGCTGAATGTATGAAACATGACAGGTTAGTAAAGAAAATAACAACAGTGACATGTAGAGAAACTTGTATCACAAGGGCAGAAAGACTAATCTCGGTACACTACTGAAGATTAGAATATTATAGAATAATTATAATTAAATTTGTGATATGAATAAAACAAAAGACTGATAAATTTATAAATTGAAATAGATAAAACAAGTAGCCATCACATGTAACAGTATTCTGAAAATATTACTTTGTAAAAAAGATGAATATGATAAGAGCGCAAACAATACAAGTTTTGGTAAGAAAAACAAATTTATATTGTTCCTTAGTGAAACAATCAATATTCGTTCATATGTTTTATTGTAGTGAGCAACAATATATTTATTACAGTGTGTGTAGCCAGTTTAAATGTTTTAATGATAGCATACTCGTCCTATAAAGTTAGGAGTTTCTCTAAAAATATCCGTTTCTTCAGACACTCTTCTAGTAGCTAACTGTATAACATGCAAGTTTCTATTACTCTACCTGATCACTTTTGATTTATGTTTATTTTGGAAAAAAAAACAAATGTTTGGTAAAATTCGTAACTGTATGTAACAAACGGCCTGGCATGGCCAAGAGCATTAAGGCGTGCGACTCGTAATCCGAGGGTCGCGGGTTCGCATCCCGGTCGCGCCAAACATGCTCGCCCTCCCAGCCATGGGGGCGTTATAATGTGACGGTCAATCCCACTATTCGTTGGTAAAAGAGTAGCTCAAGAGTTGGTGGTGGGTGGTGATGATTAGCTGCCTTCCCTCTAGTCTTACACTGTAAAATTAGGGACAGCTAGAACAGAGAGCCCTCGAGTAGCTTTGTGCGAAATTCAAAAATAAACAAACAAACTAAATATGTAACAAAATATTTGTAACTCTGTTTTATTATTCCAATCATTTCTTGTATGTAAAGTTTAAGTAATACTTTTGGGACAAGATAAATCTAAGCAAATATATTCTAGGAAATATTAGAGTAACCCTATAGATGAAATTATATTATTTCAACTACATTTAACTTTTGGTTATGTACTTGGTTTATTATTAGTTATTCATTTTTTTCCTTATGAAGTGAAAACTAAGATAAGCAACGTCTTGCATTTGCTAATCGAGTCAGCCAAATTAATGTTGGTATTTTATTTCACAACTTTCAGTTCTCACTGAACTGATTTTCAGGAACAAGTAATTTGCAGGACTATTCAGCTGTGCCGAAATGTCTTTTAAACATATCTATAAATTCTTCCATATTGTAGGGGAGACTTTATCAGCAATATCTATCAAGAGTTTACAATGCAACTAGCAAATACGAGAACATAGTAGTTTGTTGTTAAACACCGTTAATATAAAAAACTCTCTTATGAACTTTGTTTCTTTTGAAATTTTTATCTTGATTCTAAAACGAAATGGGCCTGACATAGTCAGGTGGTTAAGGCACTCGACTCATAATCCGAGGGTCGTGGATTCGAATGCCCGTCAACCAAACATGCTTGCTCTTTCAGCCGTGAGGTCGTTATAAAGTGACGGTTAATCCCACTATTTGTTGGTAAAAAGTAGCCCAATAGTTTGCGGTTGGTGGTGATAACTAGTTGCTTTTCCCCTAGTCTTACACTGCTAAATTAGGGACGGCTAGAGTAAATAATTCTCGTGTAACTTTGTGCGAAATTCAAAAACCAAACCAAACCAAAGACAAAATTTCTGCTATTTCAGAAGCAATGTTGAGATGTGTAACAAAAGTAACGCGGATCTAAGGATAAATTTCAACTTGATAAAAATTGAGAAAATATTAAAATGTGTTTTATTAAGATTAAAATGTTGATATTGGTTTAGATGAAACGATCTAGACTAATATAAAAAATAAAAATCCAAGAATCGCACACTAACCAACAATTCAGCAAAACAAAATTTCTCAGTTTCAGACGCATCTGTAATTTCTCTCCGTCTCGTGTCAAACAGCATTATACTGCATTTTGTTGACCTAGTGGAAGATGTTTATATGTCTCTCCTGACATATGTCACCAGCCATGTGGTGACGTTATCATAGCAAAAACTTGCAAACTTGGAACCTTGTTTCTTATTCAGTTTTGCTTGATTCTCATTATGTTTAGCTGGGCTGAAATTCATTTTTTGAGAGATAAAGAGCTGATGATCTGTGATTTTTGGGCTCGAATCCTAGTCATCGACATGAGTACTCTTTCAGCCGTAGAGGTGTTACGTTATGACAGTTAATCCCACTATTCATTGGTAATATGTAGCCCAGAAGTTGGAGTAGTGTTGAATGACTGCCTTATTTCTTGCCTTTCACTGTTAAATTAGGGATTAGGAACAGCTTACTGGGAATTAGTATCCAATGTGCAACAATGGTGATGATGGTCTCAGGACTCAAAATACGTTAATAAATATTGTTTTCACATTGTTTCAAATCAAATGTGTCCAGTCTGCTTATTTGTCATCCAATTTAAAACTCATTCAAATTTATATATTCATTCTTTACTTCATCCTTCCGTTATTAAGTGACGTTATTACATACTCGTGAGGAATTATTTTATTAAGTATATTTAGTTATCCTAAATGATGTTTTACCACTTCTTACCAGTATACTTATAATGGTGAGGTCATATATTCTCGTTTTATTTTTATAAATTCAAAATAATAAAATTAGTTTTTCACATGAGTTTTAAGGGAAACAACAATATTTCTAACATAATTTAATTAGAAGAAATAAATAAAAGTACAAAAACACGAACGTAAATAAACTAACATTCAAATAAAAGAGAGATAATTGGTTAAGTAATAATAAAATTCATTCCCAATGGCACAACTGTAAATGTGGCTTCTGATAACGCTGAAAATCAGGTCTCGATACCTGTAGTGGGCACAGTACAGATAGCTCATTGTAAAGCTTTATGCTTCACAACAAACAAACAAAACTGTAATAAATTTTTAGAAAATATATTGTTGTTGTTTTGTTACTAAACAAAAAGCTATACAAAAGGTTGTCAGTGCTCTGCCCATCACGTTGTTGAAAACCTGTTTCTGGTGGTAAAAGTCCACAAACGTACGTACCACTGTACCACTGGGAGAGATACTTTTAAAAAAAGAAAGTTAAAATTATTATTTTACTAAAGCGGAAAATGTAAAACAATGATTTTTGTGCCTCATTTTTAGAAGCAGATTTTGTGAGGCTACAATGTACACTATTCACAAAGTAGTATTTTTCTAAAGAAATTAAATGTGCAATAAGGTTTGGGAAAACTGAAGAGTAGTCATGACACCTATGATCTCCATATTCAGAAACTATGAACTAAAAATGAAGTTGAAAATATAATAAAGGCAAAAATATCAAATAAGTTAATGAACTATGAAGAAAAATTCTTATAAAGTGAGTGTAAAAAAGTAAAACTATATTTGTGATAATTAGATTTATAGTAACAATTATGTTAATCGACAATATAGTAATCAGATCGCAAAATCTCATACAAATAAATTAAATCTTCTTAAAGAACTTATAGATATATGTCACAACTAAAATTACGAATTGCTCTAAATTGGCAACTCTCTTACTGTTTACATTATCATCAATAAATAATCACATTATATGCAATATGTTTGTTAAATACTTTAGAATACTATAGAAATTAAAAACGGCAATTAAAAATACAGAAATAATATACCAGGAAATGGCAAAGTGTAATATATTACATTAAAGATTGTTTGTAACATGTTGTGTCAAATTGTATTTGTAATACATTATATCAAATTGTGTTTGTAATACATTATATCAAATTGTGTTTGTAACACATCATACCAAGTTGTATTTGTAGTACATTATATCAAAGAGTTTTTGTAATATATTATGTCAAAAGTGTTTGTAATATGTTACATCAAATGATGTTTCCAATGTATTATATCAAATAACATTTGTAATATATTATATTAAATAATATTTGTAATATATTATATCAAAGAGTGTTTACAATATATTATATCAAATAATCATTGTAATGTATTATATCAAATTGCGTTTGTAGTATATTATATCAAAGAGTGCTTTTAATATACTGTGTAAAAGTGTTTGTAATATGTTACATCAAATGATGTTTGTAATATATTTTATAAAATAACGTTTGTAATATATTATATAGAACAATGTTTATAGAATATTATATCAAATAATGATTGTAATATATTGTATCAAATGATGTTTGTAATATATTGTATCGAAGAGTGTTTGTAATAATATCTGTAAAATTATCATATTTGCTTTTATTTTTTTCTTATCAGGTTATTTTCTTGGATATTGGACGATTAGTATAATTATCATGATTTTAATCTCTAAAACTTCTAAACCTAATCTCATAAATTTTAAACACTAACGTTTAACTTAGTTGGATAATTAACATACCTGGAAAATTAAGAAATGTTAAATTAATATTAATCTTGTGCAAGGCGAATTAAATCATTGTCAATCAGATCACGTAATAAACAAGTTCTTAGTCTCTGAAAAATCTATAAATGAAACAATGACTCCTTAACCACCTTAAATAATATGGTTTAGACACAATATTTAATTAGTTGTGCTCGTTACAATGCATACAGTTTTACTTCTAATCTATGTAGATAGCTTAGTTTGATCAAAGATTAATATAAATTAATTCAAAGTCTTACACTTTTTATGGTCTAATTAAACGGATAAATAATGTGTTTTTTCAAAGTTGTGCAAATTTAATTAGAACTAATAATATAATTTCAGATTAACATTTTATTGTTTACTAATGTTGCATACAAATCACCGTTCTAAAAGGCCTAACTTTGATTTGTCAATCCAAGCTGTACTTCAACAGAAGAAACTTCAGTCCACTGCAGTTTGTTTGTTTGTTTTTAATTTTGTGTAAAGCTACACGAGGTCTATTTGCACTAGCCGTCCCTAATTCAGCAGTATAATACTAGAGGGAAGGCAGCTAGTCATCAACACTCTTCGCCACCTCTTGATCTACTCTTTTACCAGTAAATAGTAGGATTATCCATCACATCACAACTCCCTATGGTTGAAAATGCGAGCAGTTTGGTGGGACGGAAATTCGAACCCTCGACCTTCGAATTGCGAGTGAAGCGCCTTAGCTACCTGGCCATGCTGGGCCTAAAAGTTATGCCCAATCATAGAAAGCATTGAGCCTCTACGTCATAGACTTTCCTCTCAATTTTACTTTTGGTGAAATTGAAAAAAATCTGTAATATGCATATGCAACCAGAATTTCAAATTATTAACTTAAAATGCTCAAGTGCATATTGAGCAGTTTTCAATCTTCTTTTATTCGTATTGTATGTAAATAATATCCCTTGATTTCTCAGGGATTCTAGTCATATTAACATAGTGTGTGTCTGTTCTCTTATAAGAAGGCCACATTGGACTATCTGCTGTGTCCATGGAAATCAAATTCCTGATTTCAGCGTTGTAACTCCAGAGGTTTATTGCTGTTCCGCTGGGGAACTATGAACGTAGTTCAATACGCTGATGCTGCATCAAACTGGCTTTCTTCTTCTAATCACATAATAATTCAAAATATTTAATTACTCTAGCGTGTAGTTCAAGTTTATGTACATTTATTTAAAAATAATCATAATTCATGTTTCAAAATTCAAGTTTATTATTTCGGAATAACATATGTGTGTTTTCTTATTACAAAGACACATCGGTCTACTTGCTGTGTCTATTGAGATAAATTGAGGCGGTGATTTTAGCGTTGTAAAACCAAAGACTTACCCTTGTCCCAGCCGGGGACGTTTCAGAGGAAAAATCAAATTATTAAACAAATAAATAAAAATGTTGATAATGCTATGTTACGGATTTGTGAAAAATAATCACTAAGTTTATAAATATAATAAAATATTTAGATATTATGTAAGACAGTAAATTCAATTGAAAATAACATTTAAATGCTTTAATTAGAAAGGGTTGATAGAGTTAAGATACTTAGAAATATTGTAACTAAAAATAATTATTTATAGACAGTTTTATATATATGAGATTTATGTTCGAATATCGATGTATCTTATTAGCCAACATTTCTTGTTATTTGTTAAATTCCCTACAAGTTATCCCAAATGTCCTACAACAAACTGCAAAGTTTTCCTTCTCAACTCACATTATATTAAAGTTTCTCATTTCTTACTATAATTGATGAAATGTTTTATTAGAGAAAAATATTTTAAAAAATCACCAAAGCTATTTCTTAAACAACTGAAAGCAAATACTAAATAGAAAATAGTATTTTTATTTTTATTCCAATTTATTAGTTTATCTTTAAGAATTACTTTCATTCATAACAATGCATTTTTCTGTAAAGGTTTCTTGGTTTAATCTAATTTTTGTTTCCTGTTGCACGTAATTGTTGAGGCAGCATGTCTTTTGAGGACCTGGAAATCCATTTTTGGGAATATAAGCACCTTTATATACAAATACATCTGTTGTTGGGATGACATTTGAGAAGATTTTTGTAGGATATGGTTTCAAATGTTGTGATTAGTAAGTACTGATACTGGTTGTTAACTTGTTCATCTCTTTGTTTTTTAATGGTCTTTAGTGTCCGGTTTTAAACGGTATACAAATTCTGTGTTTTTTATTGTAAGAGTGTTTGGTTACAGCGAGTTTTTCCATATATAAAAGTTTAATCTACTTAGATCTCACTTCATCCATTGATGAGGTCAAAAGTTTCACAGACTCTTTATTGAAGGACAGCGTAATTACTAAAGTATATTACCAATTCATACTTAAAAACACATACCACAAAATTAAAACATTACCATAATCATTCAGTATTTGAATTAGTATAAATTTTATGAATTGGTAAAATCATCTCAGATTTTAACTATTACACACAGGATGTTATATTTGCCATAAAATGAATAGTAAAAAATAATATAGATTGTAACTAAGGCAATCATGGGTTTCCTAAGTATATACACTAGAGAAAAACTCATTGCATCATCAATTTTTTCACAGTAATACGTGTAGATGTATTTTTTCATGGATGGAATACCGTTAATTACTTCTTTAGCAGCTTTTTAAGCTGTCTTGGTATTGCACCAATCGTTTCTTGGTCATAAATAGAGCTTCTTGACTGAAGTCTATTTATAAGACTATCCATGGTAACATGTATGTGATGTTACCATGTTCAAGTGTTTAGAGTTAACTCCATAGAAATAAGCAATCATTTTTCAAGTAAAGACAAGGCAGGCAGGTTGCTAGAAGAATTAAATTAAACCAGTCTACTGTAATCCGCTGGGTTCAGAGATATAGAAAGATTGGTTGTCTTCTAGTGAAGACAATGAAAGGGTTAGAACAAATGAGTCTACACACATCATTCGGTCTTACCTGTATTCAGCTAGTCTTCCAGAAATATGTTCAAGAAAGAAATCCATCCTCACAATAAAATGAATAAAATGAAGCTCAAATGAACAAAAAAGCACACTGACTGGATTGAAGCAGTATGAGGCAAAGATATCTTCTTATAAGAATGAAAGCTCGACTTACACAGGCCTGATGGAAAATACTTTGTACGCCATCAGTGTAAAGTACAGTTTCATCCACTATGTTTAAATGCAACTGTATAGTATTCACTGTATCAGGTAATATTGGATTGCATCTCTGGCCATGGTGTGGAAAACGTGCCTTCTGCGAAAGGTATTGTCAATGCCGACAAGTACACTGAGATTCTGGAGTCTCGGTTGAAGTCAACAATTGGAGATTACCTTGGGATAGCTGACTAGTGCACATTCCAGAATGACTTTATTTATGTTATTTTATTGTTTAATGGTAAGGATTGATCTCAAAGAGAGATTATCAAGGCACTATGCTGGCTAGACAACGGCTTAGACCTGAAAGTTATCGAAAATTGCTAAAAGGTAACAAACTGCAGTGAAGAACTCAAGAAGTACCTAGGAACTGCAAAAAGCCCTAATCTAAAAGTAGCATTATGAAGTCTTGCCTAGCTCCATTCAGTTCTTCATGAAATATGTATAACGTCGATGTCAAGGTCAGAAAGAGTGCCACCAAATATTGAAACACAGAACAGATTGTGTTACTATTTTTTGCAAATTACAATAGCGGCGTTGTATTTAAATCTAGGGTTTGGTAATTAAAGAATGTTTTTCTATTTGCCATTTATTTCTTGATCTCTTGCTGTAATACATACGGCAGAATAATAATAAAGAAGCAAATATTTATATATATATGACTGAAATATTAAGCAGTTTCGATCATCCAATTCCTATATTTGTTTTACAAATATATGTTTTGTGAAGTTAATGTTGGGATGTATAGAGTTAATGTGAGTGAAAAAATTAAGTATTAACTCTATACATCCCTACATTAACTTCACATGTGAACAGGAAGAAAGCAATCAAATATCATTTCTTAACCTCAAAATTATAAGAACCGACACACAATTCAAAACAGAAATCCACCGAAAAATCACCCATACTGGACTATACATTCCTTGGGACTCAGCACATGAAACAAAACAAAAACTCAACATACTAAGAAACCAGATCAACACAGCCATAAAACTGTGCTCACCAGATAAAATTAACGATGAATTAGACAAAATAAAACAATACTTCATCAACATCAATAAGTTTCCTCCACAAACCGTAGAAAACATTATACGCACACAGCTAGACAGAAAGCAAAATCAACCAACAAAAGTGAATATATCTCACGAATCAAAAAATCACGAAACCATATACTGCTGTATACCATATATTCCTGACATCAGCAAACAAATAACCAACATTTGGCAAAAACTAGTAACAAAATATAACATTCCAGTTAACACTAAATTTATTCAAAAACCAGGCACAAAACTAAGGTCTATACTATGTAAGAACTACACTGACAAACACCACACCAACATTATTTATAAAATACAATGTGATAACTGCCACGACTTCTATATAGGAGAAACAAGTAGAAAAATGGAAACCAGATTCAAAGAACATAAAAAGTCACCTTCACACGTTTTCGAACACTGCAAGTCAAATGGACACAACATAACCATAGAAAACACTAAAATACTAAATAAAGAAACAAACATAAACAAACGCAAAATTTAAGAAGCCTTACTTATACAACAACTTAAACCCAAAATAAACCAATATAAAGGAACGCCATTATACCTATTTTAATATTATAGATTATTATATATTCAAACATCTAAACGCGCCCTCTACATTGCGACACTCAGTTATACAACCCCTTCCAAACATGTGGTCAGCTTCCGGTCAGTTACCTCTTTCTTTGTGAACCTGACGATGACCGAAGAAGGTCGAAACGTTGTTCGCTCTTCTATTTAAAATATTTCCTGAACCCAAAACGAGCCGTTTTTGCATATAAAATTCTCAACAAGTGGGTTTCTCGACATCACAGAATGTTATAAAACTTACGAGAATTTTCAAAAACCTTTAAGAATTTTCTCGAACTTTCCATAGTAATATATATATACAGGGGCACACCACTCACTACTTCAGTTTAGTTCAAGCTGCCTAAGTTAACACATAGACCTATTTGATTTTATCAAAGATGACATCAAGAAGATGCAAGTATTCTTCAGACGCATTCTGTTATGTATGTGGCGAATTTATCAAGACAAGAGCAAAAACGTACTTTGTGACAACATCTGTTAGAATGTGTGAAGCCAACAAAGCATACTACGGCATGCCTGTCGGGGTTCAAAACAAATCCTGGACACCTTATTTTACATGCGAGAACTGCATAAAAACTGTAGAAGATAAAGCGAACAACTTTTGCTTGCGTGAACAGTAAGATTTTATATTATACAAATTTTAGACCTTTTAAAATTTAAACATCTTTCCGTGTACCACAAAGAAGAATAAAACAACCTTAAGGTCTTCTTAAAAGCCTTGAAGTGTGATGAGTATGGCTGGGAGATTATCTAAGACTTCAAAATGGTGACATTGCTGATGGGTCTCCAAGGAGGCTTTACCAAGTTTTCCTGTTATCTTTGCTTTAAAGACAGCAAGGTTTCTTTCTTTCTTTTTTTTTTTAGCAAAGCCACATCGAATTATCTGCTGAGTCCAGAGAGGGAATCAAACCTCTGATTTTAGCGTTGTAAATCTGTAGACCTACCGCTGCGCTAGCGAGGAGCGGAAAGCAGGGACACCGCAGCGCACTACAGCGGGAAGCAAATGTGAGCCACTAGTGGACTTCCAGAAGGTGTTATTCCCACCATTGCACATAAAATTAGGTCTTATGAAACAATTGATATAGAGTCTGCAGCCTTCAAGTACCTTTGAGACTTTTTCCCCAAGCTGTCTGAGGCAAAGGTCAAAGCTAATGTCTTCGTAAGGCCAAATATAAAAAATATCCTAGAGTACACGGAATTCCCCAAGAAGCTCAATAGGAAAGGAAAATGCTTGGGGCAGTTTTGTTTCAGTGATTCGGGGCTTCTTAGGCAATCACAAGGACGAAACTTAGGTGGAACTGGTTGAGGCTCTGGTGAAAAACTTCGGCCAAATGGGCTGCAGGTTGCCCCTGAAAGTCCATATCCTTAACGCTTATCTTGATAAATTCAAGGAAAACATAGGAGTATACTCACAGAAACAAGGCGAGCGCTTCCAACAAGATATACTGGACTTTGAACACCACTACCAAGGAGCGTATAACGAGAACATGATGGGAGACTATATTTGGAGGCTGATACGTGAAAATGATTTAAGTTAGAGTCGCGAATCTCGAAAAACTACTTACTTTTAAATATTTTGTCAGTTTTTGTATTACTTTAGTAAAAATACATGTAAATCTTGATTCATATGTTATTTTATTCAGACCTAATGTAAATGAAAATATGCAAATTTGCCCGATTTTACAAATAAAATAGGTTAATTTCTAATTTTCATTATTCAGGTCGCAAAAGGAAAGTTTAAAAGGAATAATGGCCATTTTTTGTACTTTTACAACATAAGCAATTAAGAAATAACACATACTATCCAGGAACAAAATTTGTGTTACGTAGTGTTATAGATTTAGTTTTACTTATTCAGGCTCAATACAATACTTTAACATACTTAAACAATGTTCACCTCTTAGGTTTTACTTAAGTTCAGTATTGCTAGTTTAACTTCCTCTTCACATTAGTTTTAATTTTCCCAACATGGACAAAAACATTACAGGTTTAGTTTTATTTATACAGGTTCGCCATAATAGTTTAACACACATAACAATTCTCACCACTTAGAATTTTCGTAAGTCCAGCATTATTGTTTTAACTTCACTTCACTTTAGTTTTAATTTTAACAAAAGCATTTCAAGTTTAGTTTCTTCCAGCGTAGCAAAATATTGTAGTTTCCAGTAAACACCTAATACACTGTTTTAAAGGAAACCAGACACCCGCCATGGGTTTGAAAGAAAAATATTATCTGCTCTTTGATTTATATATTTCATAATTCATTTATCGGTATTGTTGTACTTACACTAAGTAAGACCAAAATAACAAATTCACAATTTTATACAAAATGTTTTCTTTGGTATTCAGGAAATTTTTGTCTGATTATAAAATGTTAAGATGATGTACCATGTTATATTTCTAGGTAATTAATCAGTAACTGTATTTATATATATATCTGTTATAAATCTTAAATTACAAATTGTTCTCAAAGTTTATTTGTCCATTTAACAATAAGTAATTTTAAAATGAAACATTTAATTGTTATTGTGCTAAAATTTAATTATCATTTCTACTGAATAATTATACTTTATATATCGTATACATAGATAAAATAAAACTTACAATGTAATAAGTATAGTTCGTCTGTTAAAATAAATCATATCATTAAATACTTTATTTGGTACACGTTCCATGTGAGAAAAAAACAGTATTTATCAGATAATTTCTGTATAGTGGAAATGCATACTGATTATTAGACATTCTGTATCAGAATTTTACATCATTTAACAGAATACCTATTTAAATTGTACAGCTTGCCAGACAAGTCCCTATTTTGGACTATTTAAATTTATCCAACTCTTATTATATTTTTAATTACAGCTGGTTTTTACAGCATTTATAGACAAAACAGTTTTTCAAGATATTTTAATACAGATCTAAACAAAATGCGATTTCGAGCAGCAAAACATTTTAACATTTCTTGTCTCAGGCTACACGTACGAATAACAATTAATTTTACATATATGGACTAATATTCATGCATTATGAGCTAACTAATCTAAAATAATACAACTGAAACCTTTATGATGTTTGAATTCATGAGGGTGAGAAGCACATTTTTTACGTTATTTTTTGTTTATGGATATCCAACACTCGTGTAGAGTATAACGTTATTAAATTTACATAAAATCAGTGATGTTTAGTGAACTGAAACAGCTAATCTATAAACTGTTTTAAAGTGTTCTTTCAAAGTTCACATAAAGTGTTTTCGTTCGCGACAAAATGAGACACCCGTCAACTGATAGGAAATGTTTAAATGTAGTTAAAACAATGCGAGTTTAAGAGCACGTAACCTAAGGGTCACGAGTTTGAATCCGCGTCGCACCAAATATACTCGCCCTTCAGCCGTGGGAGCGGTATAATATGACTGTCAATCCCACGATTCGTTAGTAAAAGAATAGCCCAAGAGTTGGCGGTGGGTGGTGAAGACTAGCTGCCTTCCATCTAGTCTAAAATTGCAAAATTAGGGACGGTTAGCGCAGATAGCCCTCGAATAGCTTTGTGCGAAATTCAAACAAACAACTCGTCTTTACGTTACAATATGATTACAAATCGCTCTACTTGTTGGTAAAGATAATCTTAAGAGATGGCGTTGAGTGCTACCACACTTGTCTATCCTAAGGTCAAAATCAAAATTAGGAATGGCAGTAGATAGTCTTAGATGTCATAAAACAAAAACAACCCAGTTTTCAACATTTGCTACAGCTTACTTTCCAGTGTCGCTCAAAATCAGCGGCTAGTCAGTATCCCAACCTTTCCTTATTTTTTTTTACTTTAAAGTGTATAAAGCTTAAATTCTGAGTTAACTTACAGTAGAGGGCACAAAGCAGATAGCTTAGGAGGTAGGTTTGCGCTTAAGACAAAACTAAACAAACAAAATAAGCAGTACTTGTTTTATGGTTGTAACTAACTTTATCAAGCTAGATTTAAAAAATATTTGACTATTGTATTTTTACTTTTGGCTTTCAAAACAGCCACATGCCAAAACGAAATTATACGTACGTCTCGCAATGGCTCAATTGTAAGTTCGTTTGTTGTTAAGTACAAAGTTACCAAATGGGCTGTTTGTGCTGAAACCCAGTTTTTAGCGTTATAAGTACATAGATATCGCTAAGCGAAAATCCTCAGGTGCTAGATATAAGAATGTAATTTGAGACTCATTTCTCGCAGTGGATCAAAGCAGTAATAATATATTGTGCAACTTCTTATATGTGTGTGTGAAGTGATAATAGGTTTTCGGAAAAAAACTTGTAGTAATTTTGTAATTAATATGTATTAGTTAAGATTATATCTTTTTTTACGACCCTGTCGTAAGATCAATTAATTTTTGCCGTAACTAAACAATAATATTCAAGAAAACATTTTAATTGCTGGAATAAACGACTGTTTTTAAATTATATTATTTCATTGCTGTTATAATAACAACCACGGAAATAAACTATATTGTGATACAAATATTAAATAATTTGAGAGTTTTACGCGATTTTGTTGTAACTGGTAGAATAATAACGTGATTTTAAAACTAAAGAGCATGGTTCTGATTAATTTTATCGTTTGTTGTGTAGGCTATTTATAATTCTAAGCATCTTAGCCTTATTCTACGGTAACTACTTTAATTAATATTTTTACATTAATTGATTCACATTAAGAAAATATTAATATTTCTTTTGATTCTTAATAGCTAACAGTATATTGTTTTTCTAATATGTTTCGGAACGTTGGGTTTTACAAAATAGAAATATTCCGAATAATGTTAACAGTTTTAAACCTGATTTCAGGTCAACACCAACACAGCCATACTGATCAATTTACCAGTAATTAGCGAAAGTACGGAAGCGTATCAGTTTAACTTTTAAATAGATTTCCTGTTTCAATGTATTGATTTACCTATTTATGTTTATTTTTTGCGTGAGTCTGATCGTATTGGTACTCAAAATACACAACTTGCTCTAGATTGAAACAACACAGCTCGTATTACACACATCGAATAACCATTCAAACTTATGTCCAACTGGGCTGTTTTTGTTTTTCTGCTAACACTACTTTCAAAGGCGTGGTGCCCCAGTTAAACTACAATAGGCCTAACCTTGAAGAGTTGTCACAGTCAGTTCACTGTCGAAAAGAAAAAAAAATGAACCGGAACACAACCGCGGCCATTTAGCAGGCCGCGTTCAAACACAAATATTTAAGGGAAATTAGAAAAAGAGAGAGAGAAAAAAAAACCGAAATTGCTTGATTTTTATTTTTGTTTATGTTCAATTTCAAATTATTTGTATATCTGAAACATAAAAGAAGAGAAGAAATTATATTTCTAGTATTTGAACGTGCACAATAAGTAATTCTAAAGAAATGTTATAGTCATGACAAAGAAGTATGAATCCAGTTAGCACACAATTATAAAGTAAATATATATCGCATAGTGTTATCGTTAAAACTGACAACCTTGAACTACATGTGTAATGCCGCTAATAAAGGAGAACGTAAAAAAAGAAAATTGCTTGGAGGATAATTTTTGTTAGCTAAATATTTTTTATTCCCTTTCTGTAGTAAGAAGGTCACCTTATTGTTAATTATATATAGTGCATGATGTCATTTTAATAAATTCGTAATCGTACAATGATAATTTCAATACTAGATTTTACTCTCGAAAGGTTAAATGTACAATCCAAGTGACTTGTAAAACAAGTGCAGAATGAGCTACAATGTCTTCAGAACATTTATTTTACGAATTATAACGATGTTGAAGAAAATTTAGTTTCTAATTATTAAAATAGCTACAATAATTTCTTCTAACTCAACTTTCATTATAAACTTACTCATTCGATCCAGATTCAATGGAGTTTTAAACACATTTTCTTAACTACGTTACTAATAGCATATTAGTCACACTCATAACAATGAAGGATAAGAAACCTTCGGTATTGAAAGTAGTCATGCTGATATAATTTTCAAGTTATGTGCTTCAGATTAAGCTTTTTGTAAAACGGTCGTTGTAAATTGCTATAGTTTCGAGTTCGATATCATCAATGCACTCCTGATCGAAGAAAAAATTATAACGGTGTGCAGTAAACTCATGTGCAGCTTGTAATAAACTTGCCTTCAATAAAATGTTTATTAAATCTAATTGCTGATATTATAATTCGTTTGTAAAAACTACATTCTCCTATATTTAAAAATAAACATATGTTAAAGGAGTTAAAAGTTCATAGAAAGGGAATGATTAAAAATAAAAGTTTTTTTTTTTGAATTAAGCACAAAGCTACATAATGGGCTATCTGTGCTCTGCCCACCACGGGTATCGAAACCCGGATTTTAGCGGAATTAAAAGTAAATTTTCGTTATCTCAGTTTAGAGAAAATTAGAAAATGATGTCAAAATAATACCAAATGAGTTACGTTTCTTATTTATAAGTTTTTAACTTGAATATTCGTGCAAATATTTATAAAAGTTAACTATGGTTAAATTTTAGTTTTAAAACTTCAATCTTTTTGCAGTTATTACAATTAATTTAAAGAAATTTCGCTGATTTTGTGAATTCTCAGCTGGTGAGAACACGTTTTAATATTTTACAAATAATTCTACTTATATGTAGAGTTGTTAAGTTGTGATGAATGTTTTAAAATTACATCTTTAATTTCAACATCTGTGTTGAGCTTGATGCTGTAACCTTGACCTACTTTAACAAGAATAACCTTATAAATCGTATAACAGAGAAAACAACATTTCTAGGTACAATGTATAGAAAGAAAATACAACCCTTGTTTTTACTGTTTATACGATTCGACGTTAAGAGATGTTTACTTTGATTTCATAAAAATTATTTTACATTCTATTAATTTTCTTTGTTTTGAAACACAAAGTTACACAATGGACAACCTGTGCTGTGCCCAACCGGGTATCATAACCCTAACTTTAACGCTGTTAGCCTTTACACATCTTACCGAGCCACTCTGGGCCCAAAAACAAAGTACGAGTGGAAGAAATATATGAATACGACAGGATTCGAACCTACGTCGGAAAGTTGCCAGTTGATTTCAAGTCCACCGCCTCAGCCACAAATTATATTAAAGATTGAGCAATTTTCTGGTTTGTTTTAAATCTTGCGCAAAGCTACACGAGGGCTATTTGCGCTAGCACTCCCTAATTTTGCAGTGTAAGACTATAAGGAAGGTAGCTAGTCATTATCACCCACCGCCAACGAATTGTGGGATTGATTACTACATTATAGCACCCTCACGGCTGAAAGGGCAAGCATGTTTTGTGTGAAGGGAATTCGAACCTGCGACCCTCAGATTACGAGTCGAGTACCTCAACCACATGGTCATGCTGGGCATAAGTAATTTTATGACATTTTTGTGTCTTTTCACACGAAACCTATATTGTGTAACGTCTAATAAAAATATTTATTGTTTTAAAAATCACTAACTCAAAATGTCGTAGGAATTATATACTTATTCTTTATGGTAGCTCAGTTAGTGCAAAAAAAAATTAATGTCCCCCAGTGGCTCAGCGGTACGTCTGCGGACTTACACGCTAAAATCCGGGTTTCGATACCCGTGGTGGGCAGAGCACAGATAGCCCATTGTGTAGCTTTGTGCTTAATTCAAAACAACAACAACTGCAAAAATTAATACTTGATTTTGTAATTGAAAAGAAATATAAAAATTTTAAGAGCAACATATGTGGATTACAGGAAAAAAATTCACACTTAGAAGTAAATAAGTCTTGAATTGTTTGATTTTTATCCTTTAGAACTTACTTAAATTATTTGCAATACAACTAACATAAAATGAACAAGTTTGTTTTTTGGAATTTCGCACAAAGCTACTCGAGGGTTATCTGTGCTAGCCGTCCCTAATTTAGCAGTGTAAGACTAGAGGGAAGGCAGCTAGTCATCACCACCCACCGCCAACTCTTGGGCTACTCTTTTACCAACGAATAGTGGGATTGACCGTCACTTATACAACCCCACGGCTGGGAGGGCGAGCATGTTTAGCGCGACCCTCGGATTGCGAGTCGCACGCCTTACGCACTTGGCCATGCCAGGCCCTAAAATGAACAAAATTGCACACAATAAAAAAATTGGTTTGTTCTTACAATCTGATATTATGGATGTTAAGAAATCAATTTAATAATCGTATTAATACTTTTGTTATCAACAGAACTCACATTCTAAGCTTATAACAATCCATACAATAATTTATTTATATTTCTTGAAGTAATTAAAGTAAACATTTATTACGTTAATTTCCTGAAAATTAATTATATCATCAACAATTTGTGCAGAACAGGTTGAAAGTTTTACAGTTGAAACATATATACTGTTTGTGGCTTAATTAAATTGGAATGAGAAATAAGTATCAGAGTGCTTTTTTGCTTGACACAAAATCTTTGTAACTGAGTTATCTTTGTAACGATTAGCTGATTAGTATTATTGTTTAGGTAGTTGAAACAGACAGACTTAAAATAAACCTGAAAATACAATTCACTTATAGTCTTATACAATGTGTTTACATGATTTGTAACAAATAAAGTCATTAAGATAGATTATAAATACATTTACCTTTCCCAAACCGAGAAATGTGTGTTGTATTAGCATACATATAAGTAATTAGTTTAATAAGGTAGGTTCTACGAATAATATGATCGATGTACTGCAACAGCAAATAATCTTATCAGACAAATGTAGAAAGATGTGTAATTCAGCATTTTGCCTATTGCAACAAACTCCTACCGAAATGTATGTAGCGATAAAATATAGCATTAGATTATTATAAATAACGCCTGTAATTCTATATCAATACATATTAAATATTCATTACTTGGTTGATTCACCTCGTGCTATAATAACCTCCGCAAAATGATGTGGCATGTTGTCAACAATGTTATTGGTGTAATTTCCTTATTTTATCCGAATTATTCACCAGAAGGTGCTGAAACTCAGCTACAGTGGCTGGTCTAAGGTCGTGGATTGCAATTTTTTTTTTGCTCAGTTATATTTAACAATTCTCAGTGTGATTGTAACCAGGACATTTGGTTTGCCATGGTAATCTTGTAACATTCTCCTTTTTGAGATAATGGGCAGAGATATTGTCGTTTTGGAATGTAAAGTTAATGACAAATCATGTCCTAGTATGTGGTAGAAACGTCATGTACATGTGGTTGGTGTCTGTAAGATTTACCACAGACATTTCTCTGGAGGATATGGAAAGAAGTTTATCGACCATGATGAATAGCTGACTAAACATGTATTGCACCATTTTTTATGTGTTCTCTCGGTGAAAGAAAATCCTCCCGCACCTGTTCTCCAGTCAAATGATAAAAACGAATGCTACAATCATCTTTAAGAAATAGAAAGCAGGACTCATCTGAAAAGATGGCTTATCTCCAATGTCTTAATTGCAAGTTGGCATTCTGTCTTCCCCTCGGAGTGGACTCCTGTACGTGGTGAGGGGACCTCCCAGGGAAGGTTCTGTTCTGTCTGGTTACCTTCTCTGGGATCTAAACATCCACCCACGTGTTTGCCGTGCGTGGCGACCCGTGAAGGGGAGGAGAGGATCCTGGTGGTTGAGGGGTCCAACCCTAACACACCACTTTGGCCTTGAATTCCTGTAGACGGGCGGCCCTTGGGTGGCCCCCCTTGGGTCAATCGGCTGGTCCACCTGGGCTAGAGCCAACCAAGTACCAGTGTTGGAAGTTCTCAACGGGTGTTGTGGACATTGTGCCTGATGCTAGTGTTTGGGTATAGTGCTCACGAAACCCTGGCGTTGCTGCATTGTCCTTGCATGACTTTGTAGTGCGTCCCCTTGTAGGGATCCATGGTGGGTGGGGTCAGTGAGTACCGAAACTTTTCACTTTCCTATGGATCCATCAAAAAATTTAATTAAAATTGTAAAAAAAACAGTCAATGGGTAAGCGACCACGTCTCGAATACTCAGAACAGCAATCTCCAACATCAGTAACACACGTACCTCATTTTCTGATATTGCATTCTCTTTCAGAAAAATCTTTAGGGCAAATGTCCCCTTTTTTTATTCAAAAGAGGCTAGAGGGACTTGCTGGCTCTCCAAAGTCAGTAAAGAAGCTTCGATCTGGTGACATACTGGTTGAAACATCCACATCCCAACACAGTGAACTCCTCTTGAAATCAAAGGTAATTGGCGATATACCTATCGAGGTTACACCCCATGCTACTTTGAATACTTCACGAGGAGTTATTGTTGAAAGGGATTTGAAGAATGTTCCTGAATCGGAGATTCTCGCCGGTCTTTCCACTCAAGGAGTTTCTGCAGTGAGGCGCATCTCCACTCGCAAAGATGGAGTTACACTGCCAACAAATACCCTTGTTTTAACATTCACTTCACCACGTGCACCCGCCACCATCAAAGCAGGTTATCTCATTTTCAGGGTTCGGCCATACATTCCAAACCCTCTTCGATGTTTTCAATGTCAGAGATTCGGCCACTCAAAGACATCTTGTCGTGGTTCCCTGACATGTGCTCGTTGTGGGGGCAAGGACCACGATGCCTATGATTGTGACATAAACCCACATTGCGTCAACTGCAATGGTTCTCACCCCTCTTACTTTCATTCTTGTCCAAAATGGTTGGAGGAAAAAGAGGTGCAGCGTTTGAAAACGACACATAACATTAGTTATCCTGAGGCTCGGAAATTGATGTCCACAATCCCATCTCGGACATATGCTGCTGCACTCCATTCCACAACTACAGTGGAAGTGCAGACAGATCTCTCTGTGCCTCCAAAAGAATCGTTTTCAAAACAAATGAAAAGCCTTTTGCCCTCCGTGGTTAAAACGGTAGATGAATCGACTTCCACACCCATCTCTGTTCCTCCCATAACTTCCAACAAACCTCAAGATCCATGTCCTTCAGTTTCAAATACAGGCATTTCTTCTGATACATCATTTTCTCCCACCACAATAAACAAAACAATTACTCGTCCGCGTCCTCAGTCGCTTGATTCCTCTTCCAATAACAAAAACCTGCCCACTCGACCCAGAGCAGGATCCATGGAGGTTGATAGACCTCCTCCGAAGAAAGACAGTAAAGACAAAAGACGAGGTCGTAAACCGAAGGGTTCTCCAACCACTTCATCTGCCCATCCTTAAAAATGGCCACCTTGATACAATGGAACTGTCGAGGTTTACGTTCTAATCTGGATGATATCAAAACGCTGATTGCTTCCTACCATCCTGTTTGTTTTTCTCTACAAGAAACATTTCTCAAATCTGCTGATACAGTCTCCATTCGGCAGTTTTCTCTGTACAGAAGTGACAAGTTGTGTGATGGTCGAGTACATGGAGGGGTGGCACTTTTGGTTGATCAACATGTGCCCACCCTGTCTTTGTCACTCAATACACCCTTGGAAGCCGTAGCCATCCGTATTTCCTTGGGTCGTACCATCACTGTTTGTTCTCTGTACCTGTCCCCTGGAGAGACATATGATCAATCAGACCTGGATGCTCTCTTTGAACAGTTACCATCTCCATTTCTAATCCTGGGGGATTTTAATGGACACCATCCCCTCTGGGGAAGTGCTGTTATTGATGGGAGGGGTCGATCTGTGGAGCAGATGCTCTCTGATCACGATCTTTCTCTTTTCAATACTGGTTCTTCCACTTACTTTCATGCACCAAGTCAGTCATTCACTGCCATTGATCTCTCAGTTTGCTCCCCTTCATTATTTTCCCATTTTTCATGGAGGGTTGACAGTAATCCACTAGGCAGTGATCATTTTCCGATCATTTTGAGAGAGACTGGCCGTGGTCGATGCCACCCTACCCGCGTGCCCCGGTGGAAGCTGGATCAGGCAGACTGGTCCACTTTCACTGCTCTCGCAGAACTTGATCCTGTCATCGTAAATCAGCCATCAATAGACAACTGTGTTGCAGCGGTAACTGATTGTATTATACATGCAGCTGCTCAGTGTATTCCTAAAACCTCGACACGTTTCCCACGATATCCTCGTCCATGGTGGAATTCTGCTTGCAACTTAGCACGGAAGGCTCAAAAACGGGCCTGGGACACTTTTCGCAGATATCCCACACTTTCAAATCGGGTTGCTTTCCAGCGGGCCCGAGCACATGCTAGGTGGGTAAGACGTCAAAGCCAGAAGGAATCTTGGATTAAGTTCACAACCAGCATATCTTCTACCACCAGTTCCAAGATCGTATGGGACAAGATTCGAAAGGTTAATGGGCACTACACTTCTGTTCCCCTCTCGATCTTACTCTCTGATGGTCAGGAGGTGACTGATGTCCGAAACATCGCTAACACTCTAGGTGAAAGCTTTTGCCGGGTATCTAGCACTTCTGCTTGTTCCTCCACCTTCCTGGCCATCAAGACTCGGGCAGAGCGATCACCTCTCTCCTTTCAAACTGACTGTTTCTTTGACTATAATAGTCCCTTTACCCTGGTGGAACTAAAATGTCCCTTCATCGGTCTGCCAGTACATCTGTTGGACCTGATGATATTCATTATGACATGCTACACCATCTCTCTCCTGATTCTCTTGATGTCCTACTGACTATATTCAACCGGATTTGGCAGGAGAATGTTTTTCCTGATGCCTGGCGCCAGGCTATTATTTTACCTTTCTCTAAGCCAGGGAAAGATCCAAAGACTCCTTCAAACTATCGTCCAATTGCTCTGACGAGCTGTCTCTGTAAGACCTTAGAAAGGATGGTTAATGCTCGTCTCGTTTGGTTCCTTGAATCAAACAACCTCCTCTCACCCACCCAGTGTGGGTTCCGTCAACAGCACTCCACCATAGACCACCTAATTCGTCTTGAAACATCTATCAGAGAGGCCTTTCTCAACCGCCAACACCTTGTATCGATATTCTTTGACATAGAGAAGGCTTACGACACAACATGGAGGCATGGCGTTTTGCGAGACCTCCATACATATGGGTTACGTGGCCATCTACCCATGTTTATTAAAAAAAATTTAATGGACAGGAGATTTCAAGTTCGTGTAGGTTCGGCACTTTCACGTTCTTTTGTACAGGAACTTGGAGTCCCTCAAGGCTGTATATTGAGTGTCACACTTTTCAGTATAAAGATAAATGCCATCACTGAACAACTCCCTCTCACCGTTATGAATGGGCTATATGTTGACGACTTTCACATCTCCTGTCAGTCGTCAAACATGAGATATATTGAGCGGCAACTACAAACTGCCCTCAATCGTGTACAGAAGTGGACTCTTGCGAATGGCTTTAATTTCTCTCTTTCCAAAACTGTATGCATGCACTTTTGCCGCCGACGAGGTATTCACCCTGATCCTGAACTTCATATGGGTGAAGTTTTGCTGCCAGTGGTCCCAGAGACAAAGTTCTTGGGGCTTATCTTTGATCGTAAATTGACCTTTATACCACACTTAAAGCAGCTTCGGGTCAAATGCACCAGAACACTGAACATCCTTCGTGTCCTCTCTTCTACCAGTTGGGGGGCAGATCGCCGTTCAATGTTAAAGATATATCGTGCTCTTATTAGATCGAAACTTGACTATGGATCAATGGTCTATGGCTCTGCCAGACCCTCGGCCTTAAAGATACTGGACCCCATTCATCACCAAGGTCTTCGACTCTGCACCGGAGCTTTCCGTACCTCTCCAGTTCAAAGCATATACATTGAATCTCATGAACCTCCTCTACACCTTCGTCGTTTGCAACTGTCTTTACAATATACTTCGAAACTTCGTTCCTTACCAAAGCATCCCACCTGGGAATGTGTTTTCCTTCCTCGGTGGGCAGTACTTTTTCAGAACAGACGATCTGTCATTGCTCCGTTTGGCCTTCGCATCCGGGCGCAATTGGATGAATTGGGTCTGTCCTTGGATAACATTGCAGATTCCACATGTCGACGCATCCCACCATGGCTTATTACAGCCCCCAAGTGTGACCTTTCTTTCAATCACCTAAAAAAGGCGGATACTCCAGACTAGAAGTACCGTCTTTTATTCAATGAATATCTTTCAAACAATCATTCAGTTCCCATTTATACAGATGGTTCCAAATCAGGAAATTCAGTGGGCTCTGCTATGGTTTGCTGTGGGTCAGTAGTTGCACACAGAATCCCCTCTACAGCTTCTGTGTTAACTGCTGAACTGTATGCAATATCTCTTGCCCTTGATCATATCGCAGCTGAGCAGTACTCCAACTGCACTATTTATACTGACTCGCTTAGTTCTATTCTTGCCTTGGAATCGCTTCACATTAGCTCACATCCTATTCGAGCAGATATTCGAAACCGACTGGCCCATTTCTCATTAGCTGCTACTTCAATTCAGTTTTTCTGGATACCAGGCCATGTTGGTATTCATGGGAACGAGCTTGCAGACATGGCAGCTAAATATGTATGCCTCAGCACCATCACCCCTATGCCTATTCCGTACATGGACTATGGTGTTGTCTTCAAAGCTTGGCTCCGTGCCAGTTGGCAGTTTACTTGGAGTGAACAACGTGATAATAAACTTTTTCAAATTAAACCCAAAATTGGAGTTTGGCCATCTAGCTTCCGTAAAGTTCGGAGGGAAAAAGTTGTTCTCACTAGGCTACGCATTGGTCACAGTTTTTTAACTCATAATTTTCTTTTATCTGGAACTGATGCACCAATGTGTAGTTTGTGTAACACTCAAATCACTATCAGCCATGTTTTACTTTCTTGCCATCGTTACAATCCTCAACGACGGCAATACTTTAAACGTATTTTTTCCCAGCGTCAATCTGTAACATTGGACAGAGTTATTGGTGATGGTGACTATGTCCACCTTAATAACGTTTTTAATTTTTTAATGGCCATTAATCTTTTTAATCTTATTTAAGTGTGGTATATTTATTCATTACACCTTTTTAATTGTGGCTCCTTTTTAAAGTTTTATTCTCTCTCATTCAATGCGACATTAAACAATAGCCAGAACATTAAATAACTCGACACCAGGACTGGAAAGGCCAACTTCAGGTGACTAACGCTTCTGTTTGAACTGTCTGTTTGAACTACTCGTTAGTCTTCCTGGCGAGTTACTGTTATACTTTCGCTGCATATCATTTCGTGCTTTTACAACCTTTTTGTACTGGCCATATTGACTCATAACCCGGAACCAGGACGGAAAGACCAACTTCAGGTGGCTGACAGTGGTTTATATACTACCTGTTAGTCTTCCTGGCGGGTTATGATCATTCCCATTCTGCTACAGGTTGGCCTTTACAACTTTGTTGACTGGATGTCGTCATTGGTTTTTGCACCATTTCCTGTTTTAATTGCCATTTTGTTTTTATCTTCAATTACCTTTACACATTTTACTCCATTTACTTGACTTTTATCCTTTTACTGGACATTTGGCTACTCTTTATTATGATTTTGCTGAGTGTGTTTTTAAACTTTTATTCCATTACATTTTGATAATAGCTACTATGACACATAACCCAGAACCAGGACTGGAAAGGCCAACTTCAGGTGACTGACGGTGGTTCTTGAACTTGTTCGTTAGTCTTCCTGGCGGGTTATGATCATTATTATTATGCTAGAGTAAATAGTTTATAACTTTAAAGACTGGGTGTCACCATTGGTTTTTACACCATTTTTTGTTTTAATTGCTGTTTTGTTTTTACCTTCATTTTCCTTTACAAATTTTACTCCATTTACGTGACTTTTCTCTTTTTACTGAACATTTGGTTACTCATTGTTGCGTTTTTGCTGTGTGTTTTTTAATACTTCTATTCTTTTACATTTTGATACTAGTTGCTATGACACATAACCCAGAACCAGGACTGGAAAGACCAACTTCAGGTGACTGACGGTGGGTCTTGTACCTGCCTGTTAGTCTTCCTGGCGGGTTATGATTATACCTTTTTGCTAGAATACCTACCTTACAACTTTTTACACTTTGCCTTCTATCTTAACCTTGTAGACTAGGTGTCAACACTGGTTTTATACTTTTTTTGTTTTACCTTCATTTCCATTTATGTCTTTTACTACATTTTTACCGGTTGTTTGGCGCAGATAGCCTCGTTGCTTTGTGCCATAAAACACTAAATCAATCAATCAATCAATGAAGCATTCTGTCTTGCTCAAGCAACGGTGGTGAATTCTTGTTAATCTTGGCTTGGTGATAGCTCTTTTCTCAAAATAACTTTATTTAGCCAGTCTCCTGCTCACTGTTCTTTTGAATACCCAAGAATAGGTGTGTTCATGCCATTCCTTTCGTAGAATGTAGCAAGACTTCTTTGGACGTTGACGTGTTAACCACATCTAAACATGGTCATTTCGAATAGTACTTCTTTGGAAATGTTCTTTTACTTCATACCATCGAACAATTTGTCGCCCTGTAACCCGAGTCACGTGACAAAGCATGACTCTAAACTAAGTGCAGATAATTTTATATGCAAAAACGGCTCTTTTGGGTTCAGAAAATATTTTAAATAGAAGAGCGAACATATAAGTGCAGATAAATTGTTTTAAAGAAGCTTTAATGTATTTCGAAACAACTTTTACATCTCTGTCCGATGCTATGTTACCTACTCTGTTTCTACTCGGACTTTCACTGAATAACTACTTCATGCATATAAACAACATAAGTATAGAATAGTATTCAAACATTTTGGCCAAGACTTTGACATTTGAGGCTTATGAAGTATTATTAAACCTTGAACGTAATAAACACTTGGAAGCAATGGCTACGCACACTTAAAGGTTTATTAGGTGCACCTTAATTTTTTCATTAAAGTGTTTGGGTGTTATGAACTTTGTTTTTCTTCTAAAGGAAAATAGATAGATAGATACTTTATTATGTAGCCTCGAGCTGTTAGGCTTATCTTCAAATATTTGTGCAAAGCTGCTCGAGAGATGACTGCGCTAGCTTTTAGTAATTTTCAAGTGATAAAATAGTGGCCAGGGTCCTAATCAATATCACCCATACATAGAATAAATTATCTAGTTACTATTGTCTCTGACTGTATAATGTGAGTTTTACCGTTATCCATATAATGCACCAACTGCTTTTAAGTGCGGTGTACAGTTTTATTGTTTTCGTCATGGTAATGGAACGCGAAGGTTCAAATCGCAGGTCCATAGCCCGGTACGCTAACTGTTGGGTAACTGCGACCCAAACATGAAGTATTATTAAACCTTGAACGTAATAAACACTTGGAAGCAATGGCTACGCACACTTAAAGGTTTATTAGGTGTACCTTAATTTTTTCATTAAAGTGTTTGGGTGTTATGTACTTTGTTTTTCTCTTGTTTTATGTAATTGATAATTTGTTTTAAATTAAGTATGAAACTACACAACGGAGTATCTATTTTTTGTCCACTACATGTGTCGAAACCAAGTTTCTAGCGATGTAAGCCCGCAGACATACCGCTGTGCCACTAGGGGCGTTAATTGGGGAAGTAAAAACCTAAAACTATTTCTACGTAACAAAAACGATTCACGAATTTCGTTAAAACTATTTTAACAGGATTTGATAATCATAGTGCAAAATATTTGTTGAAAGTAAATATACTCAACAAGCAAATCATTTTTATGCGTCTTATGAAATAAGGTCGAATAGTTTAAACTGACTAATCTTTGTAGACTTGATGTTTACACGTTTCAACACTTTAGATAAAACTATAAATTCTGTATTCCTGAATTTATTAAATTCATTTTAAACTGTGGTGATAACTTTGGAACTTAATCGACGTTTTCTAAGATGAAAGGGATACAAAATTTTACTTTAAATAATACTTTAACGTGTTGTCACTTTTGTATCTGTTAGTTGATAATTAAAATACGGAGACAACAGTTATGTAAATTATAAAATAACAGGTTTTTAGTATAAGTTAACTTAATCACTAAACAATTTAATCTATTTTCTTTTAATCGTACTCTTCGAGTAAAATATAAATCTATGTCATATAAATATAAGTGTGTACCTTAAATTGGACTAAAAACCGTATTATACGTTTTATAAAATGTTGTTAACAAAACTTCTGTCATACTATAATGAGATTCTTGCTTATGTGATATGAAAAAAACACTTTTATTACGCGATGTGCACCCCCCAACTTTGCAAAAGTTTTACCCTGTGTGCATGTAGATTTATCATAGGGGTCACGATTTTTCTGTCTTGAACACTTTATTTTTCTCCATTCTCAGGGTGCATATATTATGTGTCATGAAAACGTAACACGCTGATTTAGTGCACTATCACCAATCTTGTGATGATGAGAAACCTACTTGATGTGAAAATGTATTATCAACACGGCTTGTATGAATATTAAAACTTTAATTAAAATAAAGTACAGAACAACGTTTTGACCTTCTTAGGTCATTTTCACGTTAACAAAGAAGTGTCATCTATATAAATATAATAGTGTTGTTTATTGTATGTCCATGTAACTACTTTGCAGGGTGTGGATGGATCTTTACCAAAATAATTATGGATGTTTATTAAGTTCATGGGGAAATACACACAAATTTTCAATCTAATATTTTGCAGTTTTCATCAGTACTTTTGTAGGGTTTTTTTTTCCACTGTTCCACCCCTGTTGATGAATCTTCACCAAATTTGGCATGACGGTTTGTTGGGTGCACGAGGAGATGCATGCAAATCTGCGGTTTTACATTTTGTGTTTTGCTGCTTTTGTTTTTAAGCTATATAAAAAGAAACAACCTTTTTTTTGTCTTAAAATAACCTTTTATTAATCATGAATTTACACAACTTTCGGCCAGGGTACGGGTATCCCAGCTTTATCTGTAATTTATACTATCATTATAACTCTTGTCTTATAAGGTAAGTGGAATGTTTCCGTTTATGAATTTAATTGAAACATTATTACTATTTGATATGTTTTGTCGTTAACTTTGGTTTATTTTACCATTTAGGCCTGGCATGGCCGAGCGCGTTAAGGCGTGCACTCGTAATCCGAGGGTCGCGGGTTCGCGCCCGCGTCGCGCTAAACATGCTCACCCTCCCAGCCGTGGGGGTGTATAATGTTACGGTCAATCCCACTATTCGTTGGTAAAAGAGTAGCCCAATAGTTGGCGGTGGGTGGTGATGACTAGCTGCCTTCCCTCTAGTCTTACACTGCTAAATTAGGGACGGCTAGCACAGATAGCCCTCGAGTAGCTTTGTGCGAAATTCCAAAACAAACAAACAAACAAACAATTTTACCATTTGTAGTACAATACGAAATGTTACTACAACGTTTGTGAGATCATATACGAGTATTACGTTAACTAATGTGTGTGGTTTAACACTGATTATGAAAATGTGTGATTTCTTTCTATATATTTCTTTGTTTTACTTGTTTCTGTCAGTTTGGTATGTGTAATTTGATCCATACTTATGGTAAGATATGTGGCTTTTTTGTGCGTACAGTCGTATAAGTTACTTTACCTATGATATGTACCTATAATTATGAAAATTTATGTAAGCTATGCCTGTAATTATGACTTTTACTTGCAGTTGTAACGACATGAAGTGCTTTAAATATGACATAAATGGCTACTACTTGTAAAAGCTACAAGGCCCGTCACTTTTATCCGTAGTTATGACGTATTGCTTCTGCCTGTGACTTTGATCGAATGGAGAACTTCTCTTATGATTAGAATAACATGAACAGCAACGACTTGAAATAGTGACTGTTACATAAGATTATGATAAAGAAGTAGGTGAATTATATTTTTGTGATTTCGAGGAAATGTATGACTTTTGGTCTTCAGCATGATAATATAATTTGCTTCCATTTCTGGTGGCGACAGCAAGAATTAAGAGCAATGACATGCATGATTTTGCCATAATTATGGCAACATTTGACATTCATCGTATAATTATAACCATGCTGGTGATTTCTTCTTGTGTTTATAGCATCATGTGTGATATTGTATTAACCCAGGTATGCACACTATAACGAAAGCTTGTTTTAGTAACGAAGTAACCCAATGTTTGTGGAAATGTTTCTAGTTTATGCTAATTGGTAACAGATTACTTAATTTTGAAAACTGATCAAAACTCGGATCGTGTTTAAGGAACTTTCAACTCCCAACAGATAGCGAAGAATGCACGAAACGTTTTCGACTTCACATCTAGAAACATTTTGTACATCTAAGAATTTTCAATACGATTGAATTTTCCTGAAATTTTGTACCCGAAACATGTGTAGCGTGTGCTGGGTTTTAGGATTTTCTGTACATTTGGTAAGATGTACGATTTCTACTCGTGAATGTAACTAACTTGTGTACATTTCTTTTGGAATTTTTTTCCCTAGTCGTTGTTGTTGTTTTGAATTAAGCACAAAGCAACACAATGGGCTATCTGTGCTCTGCCCACCACGGGTATCGAAACCCGAATTTTAGCGTGTAATTCTGCAGACATACCGCTAAACCACTGGGGGGCTTTCCCTAGTCTACGTAAACCTAGCTTGAATTTAGCCAATACGTAACAACTACAAATATATAATAAAATACATTTTACTGTACTGATAATAAAAGAAGGAAAATTGTCCAGAAATAAAAAAAATAAATGAGAAAACTTAAGGCAATTAAGAAGACTCTATTATAAACATTTGTATCACTTTTCTCTTTTAAAAATGTTGTGAATGTTGCAATTCGTCATGAGATAGAAATATGATTTAAAATTTCAACTAAAATTATGATCAGTAACATACTAGTATTTATTATACATTAATTTTTTTAGTTAATAAGATGAGGAAACGGGTAGCAAAAGCATGTCACAATGAAACAATAAAGGTGGTTTGAAAACTACGTACTGGGTGTGGTCAGAGTCCAGTCGTTGGAGAAGAATCTTTCTTTTTTTTATTCCTCTACTTTTGTTTTTTCAACTGACTTCCCTACAACTTGGTCAGACAATAAGTACGTATTAGGAACACCTGTTTTCAAGTTTAAGGCCTTCAAGGTTATATAATTTATGTGGCCTTTGATTGGTTAAGATGATACCGTGTACTACCACACATTATTTGATCACCACGTGCATACTAGTATTTTTTTTCTCTTGAAGGGCGAACCTCCCAGCATCTTCCAACCGTTATAATTGTTTTATCTTTTGATATTTTAGCTTTTCTTATTGACCTTGAAAATGACTACGAATGAAATTCAAGAACATTTTGTCATGGGATCCTTCCTTCCCCTCATTTTGTTTCTATAAAAACACATCAGAAGATTCCCTGGTCATTTACTAGCTTTGTATTGAAGCTGAAAAGACTGAACAAACAGAAAAATGAAGGCTGTTGTGAGTATAAAACCTATCTATCTAAAAATACGGATATGTTTTGCTATGTCTATAAAAAGTCGTTTAGTAACTTAAAAGTTTTAAAGTATATTCCGGAATAACTAACTTTTCATGAGTATATGGATCTTTGTCTTTTCTGATAACTTATGTTTAGTAGGAAAGATTATCATATATGCGATTGTTTTGACTGTCTGAGATCTCCTGTTTTGGGGTCATTGTTTTCCTATATAATCGAATACTGTTTGCTTTAATGGAGGGTTTAAGACTAAAAAAAATTACGAATGCCAGAAGAGCCAAGCAACTGTTAACCACATTGAAATAAACTGCCTTTGTTTATAAATGAAGCAAAAGAAGTTTCAAAAATCTAAACAAATTATTTTACTAAGAAAAATACCAGATTCATGCATTAGTGGAATAGTTTAACATCTGTACCTGAGGTGAAAATCATACGCTTATTTAAAAAAAAATAACAAAACACTGCTACTTGAAGGAAAGCAGTGCTCTGTGGTGAAACAAACACTTTACTGTACAAACACAATATTAGTAGACCTAACTTGAATCAATAATTTCTCTAATCTTTCATTTGTTCGAAAATATTTGGTTCTTCAACAGATTGCTGTTCTCTTGTTTGCCTTGGTGGCTGTCACTATGGGAGCCCTTGTTGCCCCTTACTATGGAGGTGTTTACCCCTACACCACCTACCCTGGAAATTATCGATACACTTATAATACCTATTCCGCTGTCCCTGGTTATTACGGACATTATTATGGCGGTTACCCTTACCGATACTGGTAAAACAGGGTAAGTAGTTATGTTATTTATCGTGGTCAATCATTTAGAATACCTACCGAAAAGCTGTAAAAATTACTTCAGTTACTTAATCATTACTTGTAATGATAAAAAATGACACAAAGAAAATGGCAAACTTTATTATGTTAGAACTCAGATTCCTCTAAAATTTTAAATAAAGCTAAAACAATTTCAGTTTCAAACAAATTAATTTCAACTGTTTTATTTACAACATATATCTTGCATTTCTTTTGAATTGTTTTTCACAAACTTGGTTTTTCATTTTTTTGTATCGACAGAAAAATAACAACAAAGGACTTTTTCGTCGTTTTTCTTCGGGGATTCAGCCTCTTTTGACTGATGGACATTAATTCTTAAGCTCTGTGTCATATGTGTTGTAGTTTTTACTGTTATTTCTACTGTACGGCTTCTTTAATTTTGTTGTAAATAAAAGCATTAAAACGAAAGATTATCTGTGTATTGATAATTGACTTCCCTTGAATATTTACATACATGTTACTATTCACGCTATAGTTACGATTTTCACTTACCTTTCTCTAAATGATGTCATTTGATATAAAGTCTCCAATTGTACAGCGGTAAGTTTACCGATTTTAAACGCTAAAATAAGGGATTCGATCCCTACGATGGACATAGCAGATAGCCCTATATGGCTTTGTTATAAGAAAGTACAAACGCACAAACTTAATAATGAAAATATTAACTATTTAATCTTTTCCTGAACTAATGAAATTACCTGGTACATAAACTGTTAGATTAGGTTTGATTTGTTTTGAATTTCACGCAAATCTACTCGAGAGCTATCTGCGCTAGCCGTCTATAATTTAACGGTGTAAGACAAGAGAGAAAGTAGCTAGTCATCACCACCCACCGTCAATTCTTGGGCTACTTTTCTGCAGATGAATAGTGGGATTGATCGTCACCTTATAACGTCCCCACGGCTGAAAGACCGAGCATGGTGTGAAAATGATTTGAACTCGCGGTTCTCAGATTACGAGATGAGTGCCTTAACTACCTGGTCATGCTAGGACTAAACTGTTAGGAACTCTTAATTTTTTTTCTACCTAAAAATCTTATTCTTTAGGCGAGGAATCGAAGTAGTGACTGGCAAATAAAAGTTACTGAGAGCCCAACTATTTGAGTGAAACCTAAATATTTATGTTCGTAGTATATAATACATACACAAAATAAATAATAAACATAATTATATAAATGCTTATAAACTGCTTTATGGATAAAGAAGAACAACCTATAGAAAGGAGTCATTAGAATTAGTAAATGGAAAAAATAATTTACTATTTATATGATACATTACCACCATCCTGTATTATACTTGTTTATGTGTGTGTGTGTGTGTGTGTGTGTGTGTGTGTGTGTTTCTCATAGCTAGTCACGTTTGACTATCTGCTGAGTTTACCAAGGAAAATCAAACCCCTTGATTTTAGCGTTGTAGCTTCATAGACTTACCTTTGTACTAGCAGAAAACATTATATTTGTTACTATATTTTATTTTCGGACGCGGTAGAGAAACAATACTTTTATTGTAGAAAGAGCTTCATGCATTGTTATAACGATTTCAATGAATGAAAAACATGTTTTAAAGTATCAAAAGAAATACTGGTTATTTTGAACAAAACAAACAATCTGATACGTTGTTGTTGTTTTTGAATTTCGCACAAAGCTACTCGAGGGCTATATGTGCTAGCTGTCCCTAATTTAGCAGTGTAAGACTAGAGGGAAGGCAGCTAGTCATCACCACCCACCGCCAACTCTTGGGCTACTCTTTTACCAACGAATAGTGGGATTAACCGTTACATTATAACGCTCCCACGGCTAAGAGCGCGAGCATGTTTGGCGCGACTCGGGCTCGAACTTGCGACCCTCAGATTCTGAAGCGCAAGCCTTAACGCGCTGGGCCATGCCGGGCCTAGAATAATCTAATACAGTTGAAGGGAAAATAAATCGGCCATATTAAGTGCTATAACGTTATTGTAATATAATAACACTTTACCAATTCACTTATAAAATAATATTATGTTTTGAACATTTACTCCAATTGTTATCAAGCTGATAAATTTTATAAAATATAAATAATTAATCAATTGATGAAACATCACTATTTATCACAAGACTAATCATATCTTGAACACCATTGTTAATTAATTCGTTCGACACGGATTATCAGGAATTATTCTATTGAATTTTTGGAGTTATATCTGAATACAATATTATTGCCTTAATCGAATGAATCTGATGGACTTCACATTATTTCTTGTAAGCGATGACGTAAAAATAGCTCTTATGTCTTAGAAAGAATATTAGATTGTTACCGATGCCTTCAAACTACGTTGATCAAATAATGGTGTCATTATTTTTGTTTAGTTAAAAGGTGAATATAACTTATTATTAGGCATTTTCATGATAATAACTCTTGCTTTTTTAAACATAGATCACATTAAATGAATGAATCAATGTAAAAGTATTTTTTCACTTTCCTAGAATTATCGATTGCATTGTGCTTCAAGGATTTAAATATACTTTGAATTTATACACAGTATTTAAGGACTCATTTTGAATTAAGTTTGTTATCAAACGAAAATCTATTCATTAAAATAATTTTTTTTCATTTCTCTCTACGGAAATTAGCATGACCACGTGGTTAAAGCGCTCGCCTCGTAATATGTGTGGTGGTGGGTTTGGATCCTCGTCGTACCGAACAAGTTTGGTCTTTTAGCCATGGGGGCGTTATAATGTAACGGGCATTCCCCTTATTCGTCAATTAAAGATTAGCCTACGAATTAGGGCTAAGCTTTGAGGACTGGTTGCTTTCCCTTTGGTCTTACACTACTAAATCAGGGACGCCTACCGCAGGTAAACCTTACGCAGCTTTGCGCGAAATTCAAAAACAAACAATTCATATACGCTGATAAATGCAGCTCTGTAAAATGCACTGATTTTGTAAATGCTCTTCTTGAAATTTATTTTATAGAAATGTTGTTCAATAAATAACTGAGTTATAGTTTTCCAAGCTCGTCATTGAGGTAATTATAACCTAATTTTGTATTGTGTTTTAAAAATAACAGTTTATTATCAGAAAGTAAAAAAACCCTCACATACGAAACGTGTTGTTTGTTTGCACTTTGAGTATAAAGCTGCTCGAGAGATACATAAGCTAGCCGTCCCTAATTTGAAAGGGATAGACTAAAAAGAATGCAACTAACTAACTGACTAATCCTGAGCTACTCTTTACGAATGAACAAGGGGGTTAACCCTCACATTTATAACTATCCTATGACCTCATGGGTGAAATTTTCGGTGATGTATTTCAATCTCGTAATCCACAAATCTTAAGACGAGGACACCAACCATCAGGCCATTACAGGCCACAAAATGTGTTATAAGAATGATAATAATAATAATAATGTGCTACTTTGTTTCGTTCATAACCAGCCCCCCGGTGGCTCAGCGGTATGCCTGCGGACTTATACGCTAAAATCCGGGTTTCGATACCCGTGGTGGGCAGAGCATAGATAGCCCATTGTGTAGCTTAGTGCTTAATTCACAAACACCACCACCAACAACAACAACAACATCGTTCATAACTTTATTAAGCAATATTAAGATATATATATCTCCATAATGTCAAAACTCACTGTTTTTTTTCTTCACTCCAAGTGACATTGTAGTCAAACGTATAAATTATATGTTTATATAAAGATTTTCTTTTGACTCATATACCTTTCAATTACTCATTCTGTTTTTCAGATGTTTATATAATGTTCCAAGTTTACTCCTGGTAAACTGAGAACAAAAACTGAATAATTAAAAACAATGATTTATTGAATCACCCTATATTAAACAAAAGAAAATATAACAATTTAATTCACTGTTGGTTAATTTGTATTTTAAGATAACATATAAAATGCAAAACATATAAAATATTAATGAGTTTCAAAGTTCCAGCTTTACAACACATTTTTTTTTGTATTTTTCTGAGCTTGTTTGTAGATAAATAAGTATGAATACAGACATATATCGTGTGTCATGTAATTGTATTTCTAGAACAACAAGTTTTGTTATAAGATATATCAAAAGCATTTACAGTTATATTCTACAGTAGGAATTACTGAGGTAAGTGTTTGTGACATTAATATTTACCGATCTGTAAGTAGTATTACGCCTAAGTTTTGTTCTTGTTAACAAACTATTTGTGATACAAAACTTGAATCTGTCTAGTCTAGTTCCTCCTTGTCCATACCTTCTGAACTGGGTATATATATATATATATATAAGGCACAATTTAGACAACCTATCTTAAGACCTCACAGCAGCTCGCTAAAGAAACATTGCAACCAGCTGATAAACAACATAACATGAAGTTTTTGGTAAGTGATTTTATTAAAGTTGTGACAATAAAACAAAAGTACAGTTTTAAGTTTTCATTAGTAGCTTAGCCGCAGTACAACAAGTATTTAAAATAAAAGTAAATTTCTAAAAGAACTTGTTTGGTTTGGCTGGTTTGATTTAAATTTCGCGCAGAGCTACATGAGGTCTATCTGCATTAGTCGTCCCCAATTTAGCAGTGTAAGACTAGAAGGAAAGCAGTTAGTTATCAACACCCACCGCTAACACTTGGGCTACTCTTTTACCAACGAATAGTAGGATTGACCGTAACATTATAACGCTTCCACGGCTGAAAGAGCAAGCATGTTTGGTGTGATGTGGGCTAAAAGAACTGTATATTAAAGTAGGAAAATTACATTTTTATTCACTTGTACTGGAATCTGCTAGTTTGCCTTCAAGGAAATATATATATACATATGTTTTAGATGATAATCCTAGAATTATCTGCTTATAAAAAAAATCCTATTTGTTCCATGTGTGCATTGATGGAATTATTTGCTTTTGTTTTACTAAAATACTCTAAGTCAGGACCTAATACTATAGGATATTTGTAAATTTAAAGTGATCTAAAACCGTTTATGGCCATTTAGTTCTCCCTATAACCAAATGAAAAATATCATAATTTGAATCCTACTTAAATAATTCAAGTTGAGAATAATGCAGATGTTAAATACTAAATACAACTTATATTAAGATGAAATAATCTCTTTTTTCTTTTGAGTCAAGGAACAACGATCTCTTTTTCAATCAAACACTCACGCTATTGATTACACAAAGGAATTATTATTTTGAGTAAATGTGAGCTTCCTATGTAACGGAGAGAATAACAACTAATCTTGAAAGAAAATAAGCATGTCCTGTATATAACACTTCCAAGACCTTGTTCATTGGATAGAACATGTTCCAATTGGTTTTAGCATGCAATAAAATCATAAAAGGTTAAGATAATTACGTTCATAGGATAATTTTACTCGACTTTTTATATAATCAAATACTAACGAAAATGGCATAATCTAAAGAAGTGAAGCAAAAATGACCCACATACTTCTCAGACTCATTGCTGAAATGTATCTCTAAGTTTAGGTTTGGCTTTTGTTTGCGTGCTTTTCCGGTATAACGTAGAAGTCACACAGACAAAAATTAATATCACTTTTAATTCTACAAAAAGAAGTTTGTTTTCTTGTAAAACATTTATTCAATATTTCAATTTCATGAGAACATTAGAAAAAAATTTCAATTAGACATCTGTTTAACATTCCAAGTGTGTGAAATCGGCCCGTTGTTTGACGCAAGTTATGTCCCTTTTGTCGTTGCAAAAGTGTTTTCAGTGTTAAATCTTTTTTTGTTTTTAAAAATTATGCTTTATTCACTGCACTTAAAGTGAAAAAACATTTCATTATTCTATACTCATACATACTTTCATATTATATTTTAAGTTGTTTGTAAGAAGTTGTATTCTTTATTATCGAATTAATATTTTACGTTGAATCAGCACTCGTCGTTTCAATAATAAATGAATACATTTATAAATATATGCTGTTGTTGTTTTTTATTTTGAAAGATGGTTTGTATTTGCTTTTTCAGTTATTTTATGCAGTCGCAGTTGCTGTCGGAGTGATAGTTACAGGTATTGACTTTCAAATACCAGAGGACTCTTCTTTAGATTTCTATAGTTACAACAATCGGCAAAACTTCCCGGCTCGTAACTATTATTTCACTCGTCCTGGACAATCGTATGGTTTTGGTTACGATTATGACGGCAGTAGATATGCTTTTCGTGGAAACTATGGCAATATTCCCAATAGACGTTACGATTACATTCAGGGTTATCCTTACTACTTTTATAATACTAACTATGGCTATAATCAAGGATATGGTTTTGGATTTAGATATAACTAAACACAAATCTTACTCAAACAGGTAAACTTTTACTGATTTAATAGAACAAATTTCATTATCTTAAAAATATATACAGGTACATTCTAGAATATGTATTTTAATTATCTTGTTTCCGTATCTTTTGTGTATCTCTTTCAAATACGCTGAAATACGTATGGCAATTGTACAACTAAATATACCATAATGCCATAGTATTATGCTACATAAGTAAAATTAATTTTGTTCATAAAATTAATCCTAAAACAAATTGTCAGGTTATATATATAAGGAATATTGTCATTTAACATTAATGTCTTCCATGTTCTTTTTTCCCCATAGAACCTGGCGGAATTCACAATGAGAAAACAACAGCAGCCCTTACAGACAGAATAAATAAAAAATCATCTTCTTATCAACAACAAAAGGCTTTTTTCTACTAGAAATTTATATCTTTATTTCTGCTTGATCTAACATTTTATGTCTTCCAATTTGACGTTGTACTTCCTTTTCTGATGAAAAATAAACATATTTAATTATGGCTCACAGTTGACAATGATAAAATTAATTTTGTTTTCATTTATTAACAGACCCCCAGTGGCTCAGCGGTGTGTCTGCGGACTTACACGCTAAAATTCGGGTTTCGATACCCGCGGTGGGCAGAGCACAGATAGCCCATTGTGTAGCTTTGTGCTTAATTCACAACAACAAAAAATAACATTTATTAATAATTCCTGCAATTTAAATTTACGCAGTAAATGTTTTTGAAAGGAAGCAGGTTAAACTAAAATATGCAAACACAAATGTTTAAAGCCCCCAAGTGGCTCAGCGGTATGTCTGCGGACTTACACGCTAAAATCCGGATTTCGATACCCGTGGTGGGCAGAGCACAGATAGCCCATTGTGTAGCTTTGTGCTTAATTCAAAACAACAACAACAACAACAACAAATGTTTAAAAATGATATGACTACACATTTTTATAATAGATGTGTTAGCTTTATATGTAGTTTCTTTGAATATAAATAAAACATTTTAGCACAATATTAAAAACTTTTGAAGTTTTTATTGACACTGAGATAATATATTGAATCTAATATAATGCATCTTAATCATTGAAGTTTTTGTTCTTGGAATGGGCACTATTTTCTTCTGCGATCTTTCGAATTATTTCGAAAATACTCAGAAGCAAACAGTGATGTCGAGAAACCCACTTGTTGAGAATTTTATATGAAAAAAAAACGGCTCTTTTGGGCTCAGAAAACTCTATTTGAAGTGTTTTCTGAGCCCAAAAGAGCCGTTTTTTTTGCATATAAAATACTCAGAAGCAAAATTCTTTGAAATTATTTGTTTGTTTGTTAAAGTAAACCACCAAGTTATACAAAGGTTTATCCGTGTTATGCCCACCACAGATATAGAAATCTGGTTTCTAGCGTTATAGGTCCGCAAATATCGTCAAAGTTAGGCCTAACAACTGTGAAACGCTTGTTTACTGTTTGTGATAATCTGTTTCCCAAATCACATACAAGTTATCATTTTGATGGATATTTGGCTCTTTTTCTGTTTAAACACTAAACTTTGAGTTCTTCATCAATTATCGACATCAAAAGTATTCTGTATAATCTACTAGAGAAAATAGCGAAAGAATACGTGTGTCTTGCAAACAATAGTTTACTCCACCACACACATACATCATGTATGAAATCTTCTATAATAAATGATATACGTTCGTAACACTGTTAGAAATTTTCTCATATTATCTGCAAAAGATTTGGGATCAAAAAGGTTAATAAATACAAATTAAGGAAATTATAACCTCAGCGTTGTTTATTTGTGGATAACTTGATTTCACTAATACTGTCTTTACCTCTAAATGTGAAATTGGTGTAGACTGATATATTTCAAACATTATATCTTACCTTACAAGGGGTGTACATAAAGCTTAAAGACATTTTAAAATATCAGTTAATAACACAGTTCTAACACTTTCCAATTTTTGGTGAAAATAATGATGGACAATAACTCTGCGAAGTAAGATATTTATGAAACTTATCTCATGTTTAACAGATATAAAATACCAACATTACTGTACGATCTTGTCAAGTCAGATTGTTTAGCTCATTTTTGAAAGCAAATGAATTGTGATATAAAATATAGCACAGAATACAGGTAAGTGAGACATATGTATTAATTTTTGATTATATCAGATGGTATAATGGCAGTAAGACTAACTAGAAAAAAAATGAAATAGATCAAAAGGAAGTTGTTTTAGTGTGTCAGATCAGTGTGCGGATCTAAAGACCCGAGTTTCAAGAGGCGATGCAGTCTAGGAAGTCAAGATGTGGATCTACATATCCAGGTTTCAAGGTTTATGGGCGCATTACTAAATTAATGGTCAAACCTGTTATTTGATTCAAAGAGTGGGATGAAGTCATTCGGGCGACAGATGTTATTGATTAGTTTTTCCTATTATCAACTGTTTATGATTAGAGACAGCTTCATCTGAACCTTAAGGATCTATAATCTGGCCGTTTGGCAATATGTGAAAATAAACGAAAATGAATAACATTAAAAAAAATTAGGAAGCCATACACTGACATATCTTATATTTTGGAATAAGCACTCTCTTTAATAGTCTCCAAAGCACAGCTCTGAACAGAGTTGGATATTTGAGAAATCAAATCTGTTTAATACTAACGTGCAACAGGTGTATTTACTAGATTTACGAAGTTAAAGATAGCTTTATCAATAAGGGTTAAAACAAACTATGTTTCACATCTTTTATTTTCTACTAAGAGTTGTTGGTGTATGTAGTCACGCAAAAAGCTGCATATTTGCTATCGCTGTTCTGCCCTTTACGGGTGTCGAAATCCAGTTTCTAACGGGTGTCCGCATGCAGATTAGTAAACAGAAGACTACCATATGTTTGTTTTATATGTTATCATGGTTGTTGTTTAATATATATGTAATAAATAAAAACAATTTTAAAACGATCTGTCCACAGCGTAGCTTTGCGCCTAACAACAAAGAAACAATTTAAGCCTACTAAATAAAAGTAAATAAACAGGTTAAATCCCTTTTTCTGAATGTAGTTTTTAATTTCTTTGAATGTATTCATTACATCCTGTCACAAGTCATTTCAGCAAGCTTTTTATATATTAATATTCAAGCTACATTGTACCGAAGATGAAAAACTGAACTACTTTTATTAATGTGCATTTGACTTTAAACTGTTGTTTTGTTGTGGTTTTGAAATTAAGTGCAAAGCTGTGCAATGGGTTATCTGTACTCTACCTACCATAGGTATCGAAACCCAGATTCTATAGTAATAAGTCCCCAGACTGGGCCAGTGAAGGCAAGTTGCAAGCAAGATATTTGAGTAATTGTAAAGACAGCCACTGTTATTTATTTTTTTGTTCCCTTTACTGGTTTTAATTGCACCTAAAACAATTCTCTGTTTCAGTTCAGGTTTTAACTGAATTTCAAAAAGTGTTTTGTTCTTAATATGGTTTTAACAGAAATTTGTGGATAACTTGATTTCACTAATACTGTCTTTACCTGTAAATGTGAAATTGGTGTAGACTGATATATTTCAAACATTATATCTTACCTTACAAGGGGTGTACATAAAGCTTAAAGACATTTTGAAATATCAGTTAATAACACAGTTCTAACACTTTCCAATTTTTGGTGAAAATAATGATGGACAATAACTCTGCGAAGTAAGATATTTATGAAACTTATCTCATGTTTAACAGATATAAAATACCAACATTATTGTACGATCTTGAATGCTTAGGCTTATGATGTGTTGCTACGAGATAAAGAAGTATGCTAGTATTAAGGTCCAGAGCATGCAAGTTTTGGTCATTTTTTTCCTTATTCTTAGAAAAACTCACACTTCCCCTCAAAAATACCTAGCCATTATCAAAATACCTATGATATGTAGCAAATTAAGAGCTTTCTGAACAGTTGTAACGTAAAAACGTTTTGCTAAACCACATATTAATTTTGAGTCCATACTAACACCATATATTTCATAATGCAAACTGTTGTTAAAAAGATATTTCTTTTTAACAAAATGTTATAATTCAATAAGAACATAATCTATTAACCCTTTTGCAGTTGTGTTTTTTGTTATTTTTTCTTGCAAACAAACAAACAAACAACAACTCATTTACTGCTATTTAATTTTCCTCCTGAATAAGCTTATCAGTGTACACGGACACAACATGAAAATTCACAGAATAAATTTGTTCGTCAGATCTCAGTACTGTCAGATATCCTTTTTTATCATAGCAGAAATAATATTATTAATAACTTTCGATCAGATCAAGCTACGTACTCAGAGTGAAACTAAAAATTAACCTAGTCGAAGCCAGTTTACTATATTTTTTTCACTTACAAAAATTAGAATGCATTATTCCAACAGTCATGTACATTCACAGTTAACGATATTTTCAACCTTAAACCCAATAATGTTAACAAGATTCGAGCAATTTAGGAGATTTATGATAAATCTTAAATACAAATTGTTGTTGTTCTTGTTTTGAATTAAGCACAAAGCTACACAATGGGCTATCTGTGCTCTGCCCACCACGGGTATCGAAACCCGGATTTTAGCGTGTAAGTCCGCAGACATACCGCTGAGCCACTGGGGGGCAAATACAAATTATAATCTAATAATGAAATTTAAGGTCTATAATAGAAGGATAATAATAAATGATAAATTAAAATAAAAAGTAATGCCATTCGATATACTAACAAATTAATACTTATCAGTGAAAGGAACAATGAATAACCAAAAAAGCATGTCTTATTCAGGGAGCCTTCCAATACTTGTCTTTGTATCGAACCGCGGTTACTCCATGTATACGCTTTGAAATCTTTTATTCTATAACACAGCACTTTACTCAAAAACTCACTGTTAAACCCAAACTATATAAGGTCTCTAATACTAACAATTGAACTTATGTGTTGCAATTTAAATTATATCCAGTTGGTAGTATCAACTTTCCCGAGGAAATACGGATAAAATAATTAAAAGTTTTAAAAAGATTCTGGTATGATGTAAAACTTGTAAATCCACAACACAACCCTAATAATTTAAACTTCATAAAAGTTGTTTTGATTTTAACAAAACATTTTTATAATTCAGTTACGCAAATCAGTTTTTCTATTGTTTAAGAATTTTTTACAAATCTAGAAAAAGAAAAGCTCTTGCGTGCATCAAATTAGTATTTCGTTTACCATGATGAACAATTTTTATCATTGTATTTGTTAATAGAAATACAAAGAAATGATGAAAAGGGAAAAACATTGATAACAAACTTATATATATCCTTATTTACTTTTAATTTTTTTGAGAAATCTACATCTGTTAGCCTCAGAACTACGCATTGTGGTTATTTTTTTATGTTTTGCGTTATGACGTTTTGTGCTAAATCTGTACGTGATGGAGGAATATGATATCCTTGCGGATTTAGCGTAAAAAATTCACTGTAAAACATGTAAAAATTTCATAAAATCATTACAGACCTATATAATCTTTACTAACAATATTGAATGAATTTATCTTTAAATTTTGCAAAAAGAAAACCTCTTTATGACACATATGAGTGAGTCTGCGACCTAAACCCACAAACTGTCGCCTCGTGAAAGTTTTAATAAGGTGCTAATGAATGATGCAATACGCTAACGTACCAGTCAAAAACATGCTACTGAACATATTTATATACCAGTAGAGAAAATGCCAATGAACATATTATTATACCATTCAAGTAAACTTTGTTTGTTTGTTGTAAAGCACAATGGGCTGCTTGCATTCAGCCCACCGTGGATGTCGAAATCAGATTTTCATCGTCATGAGCTCTCTAACTTACCGCTGAGTCACTGGGAAGTAAAAATTAAGCATTCCTTGGACAACATGAAACAAGAAAGAATAACAAAACAACTTGAATAACATTGTAGCAATAGATGACAAACAACTGATAGAACAGACTCACTTCAGGTGCAATAGATGACAAACAACTGATAGAACAGACTCACTTCAGGTGCAAAAGATGACAAACAACTGATAGAACAGACTCACTTCAGGTGCAAAAGACGGCAAATTATTTCTTCATTCATTCGCCGACTGATGTTGTTCTTTTAATCATTATCTATAGTTTCTCAGAGATGATGGGCCTGGCATGGCCGAGCGCGTTAAGGCGTACGCTCGTAATCCGAAGGTTGCGAGTTCGCGACCTCCCAGCCGTGGGGGTGTATAATGTGACGGTCAATCCCACTATTCGTTGGTAAAAGAGTAGCCAAAGAGTTGGCGGTGGGTGGTGATGACTAGCTGCCTTCCCTCTAGTCTTACACTGCTAAATTAGGGACGGCTAGCACAGATAGCCCTCGAGTAGCTTTGTGCGAAATTCCAAAAAACAAACAAACAAACTCAGACATGATAAATATGATAAAGAAATGTCTAACATATATACTAAAAATAGAGGCAAAGTATTTATCTTCAGGTATAATATGTAGCTACTGCTCTTTAGAATTAAGTTTTTAAGATATTTTGAAAATAAAACATAAGAAAATAATAATTTAAAGCTCACATGATAAGGGCAAAGGAATAATATCTCATCAAATCTTGTTTACTTTTGTTAGTTTTCTGATTTTTGGTTTTTATGGTTATTGTTTACTTTATCCTTAACTGTTCACCGATTTTTTTTTATCAAACAAGAAATTTTATCCCACATATAAATGTTGACCTTATATTTTCTTTCTTTATACAGTATAGTTTTTAAAAGAATACAGTATTTAAAACTTTTGTTTTCTTTCACCCTTAATCGTAACTGCTACTTGAAGGCTGTGAGAAGACGTTATTATTATTCTTTGTAAAATTATCTATTTATAGTATATAACCTGAAGTGTAATTTCTTATAGACGATATCTTTAGTGCTGTAATTGTTATTATAGGGTTTTCTATACAACAGAGTTAAGTCTAAGAACTTGTAACACTAAAATCCAAGGTGTGGTTCCCCGAGGTGGACGCAATAGATAGCCCAATGTGGCTTTGCTTTAAAAACAGAGAAGCAAATGTTTATTATCGTGGTTTAATTACTGTTTTGGTGTTAAGCAATTCGTTTTAAAATGGGCTAGTTGTACAGTGCCCAGCGCAGGGACGAATGCCGAATTTTACTCTTCAATACTACAGCTCAGTTTACTGAGGGGATAGTAGTTCGTATTTAATATGCATATAATAAACAGGTCTTTTATTGTTAAGCTGGTATATGACGTAAACCTTAGCTTTAAGTTCAGTAGACAAAGCCTTGCGAGAAGAGGTAGCTTAATTTTAACTGAAAATGAATTACCTCTACATTTAGGAGTATATGATATAAAGTAGTACAATCATACTCTGTAAGGATTACGTAAAAATAAATATATTCAAACTTGTTTGATTTTCTTGTTTTCTATAGCGCTTGGTGGTTTCATGGATGATATTTTTTTTAGGTTCCTTTTATTGAGGAGGACGTGCCATCGGTTACTCTGATGTCGCAGATAACCTCGACAACCAGAGTTTTTTTCTCTTTATTTATCCCGCCTCTACGAGGGGGAATACACAGAAATACAAAAATTACAACACAAGTTAATAAATTATCATGTATCAATAACTCTACAGATTATCATGCTGAAAATTACCACAAAGCTAATAAATTAGAAACAAAAAATATATAAAAGATGTAATTTTGAACAGCAGTTATTTAAATAATACAGTTTACGTATCAAAACAAGAAACCAATAGATCTGTTATTGGCAACAAAATTAAAAAGACAATGCAAATAAAGAAATTACAACTATATTTAACTGGATATGGCTGTGGTTTTCCTGGATTCGGTTAAGTATAATGTTTCTAAATTGGCTACGGCTTGTAGAAATTATGACGGTTTGATATAAGAGATTGTCATGGGTCTCCTAAAATTGGGTGTGGCTACAAGTTTCACCAGAAACTTATTGCTAAGAAATATTTACTAAAATACGTGACATGTAGAAGAAATAATCCAATTAATGAAGAAAAATTTACAAATTATTTGTTTTGATAAAATAAACTTTATTATTTATATAACTTAACGGATTTTAGGGAGGAAGCCTTTATAGCTGTCAATTTAAAAAGTGTATCTAAGAAACCTATTTTGTTTGAATATTGAAATACTTTTTGTCCCTAATTATCTAGAAATGTTAAAATGAGCAGAACAATTTCTACAAATAACTTCAAACGGCAAACCCACACCGATATGTCTGTGGGCTTCTATTGCAAAAAATTAGGTGTCGATACTAGTGGTGGGCACAGCACAAATAGATATTCATGTAACTTTGTGTTTAATAACAAACAACAGCGATCAAACTATTATGTTTTATTACTTCAAATTCAAAGCTAGTATAGTAAATAGTTTTGTATTATAATGCAGGAAAAATTAGAAATGTATTCCAGTTTGGTTAATTGGATAACGAATGTAACTAAATTGTTTGTGTGCAGTGACTTCTTGTAAGAAGCAGTTGTATTGCTTCTATCACCTTATTACGATATTGTTAATGAATTCTACATAAATTAATTTCTTATGTGGTTTATAATATGTAAACACTTTACGATCTAAAAAACAGTTTACAATGACTAATATATTCAAATTATCATAAAGTATTAATTTTCAAAGTTTTTGAGTTGACGCTTTAATATGCAAAACATTATACTTTAAAAGATATATTATTAGATTTTGCAAATAGATAAAACAAACTAAAAGGTCAAGAAAAATCAAACATTTATATTCTTTAACATTTTAATTGTAAATTATCACTACAATTCATTTTATATCAAATCAGAAGCTCTGTTAATATTTTAGAACATAAAATCTCGAAATGAGATTTCTTTTTGTCACCTGCTCTTTTCAAGAAACCAACAGCATCATGTAGAAATATTACACCTTGAGTAAAGGGTTAAAGGTCATCGCTTAATTGTTTACATTTATAATTCTGTTGAAAAATTTGATTTCTGTTTGTTATTTCTTAAAACTTTTATTTTTATTTAAGATACTCAATAGAAGAATTTTTTCCTGGAAAAAAATAAAAGAATTACTAGTGACATGTAGAATCAGATGTGATGAAATAACAATCAGTGATATCGAAAAACCCACTTTTAAGGAAAAATATATATGTAAAAACGGCTCGTTTGGATTGAGAAAATTTATTACGTAGAGTAACGAACAACATTTGAAACTTCTTCGGTCATGAACCTGACAATATAACAATCAGTTGTATGAACAACTTGTTGACCACTTAATAAAAACATATAAACCATTGAAAATAAAGAAGACAAATTCAATTTATTGAGCCTTCAAACCTGTGTACTATTCTCATATCACTTCAATAGTAGTAACTATTTAAATGAACATAAATAAGACCGTAAAACTTTCAACGTTTCTATTAGGAGTAGACATTCACGTCCCTTTTAAACTATTTTCTCTACTTTTACCCTAAATTAAATACATATTTCTGGACTCTTTGATACTCTTTATAGCTAGTTTTCCTTGAATAAATGAACAAATTAACTTTTATAAGCTTTGTCATGTAACAGTAGTAATAGTGGGTATAATGACAGTAAAAAAAAAAAGACCTGACATGGCCAGGTGGGTTAATGCGTTCGACTCGTAATCTGAGGGTCGCGGGTTCGAATCCCTGTCACACCAAGCATTCTCGCCTTTTCAGCCGTGGGGGCGTCATAACGTAATGGTCAATCCCTCTATTTGTTGGTAAAAGAGTAGCACAACCGTTGGCGGTGGGTCATGATGACAAGCTGCTTTCCCTTTAGTCTTACATTGCTAAATTAGGGACGGTTAGCGAAGATAACCCTCGTGTAGCTTTGTGTGAAATTAGAAAAAAACAGTAAAAAATAAAGACACTTCTTACTAAATACCAGAGAAAATTTATTTATAACGGATTGATTTAGAGAAAGTTGCTTTTTTATTGTCATTAAATTCACTATAATTACCGTTATATGATAAAATTTGTTCACTTATCCAAGGACAACTAACTACAAAGTGTCTGGACACCATGAATTCTGTATCAACCATATTCTACTTGTATAAAAGGTTTCCAGACACTTCATACAATCATTCAGACAATAAAATGTATTTTATTGTCTTGAAACTGTACCATATGGTCATGGCATATATTTTAAAAGAAAAAGAAAAGAGAGAGTATAGGGGTTAATATCCGAATCTGGATTGAGAAACTATCATTTTAAGCGTGTTTCATCTACCTGTCATTTTCTTGAAATTATATGTCGCTCCGCACTTTGACAGTTCCTGATTTATCGAGATCTTTTAGCACTCTTTAAACTCTTAGACGGGCCCGGCATGGCCAAGCGCGTAAGGCGTGTGACTCGTAATCCGAGGGTCGCAGGTTCGCGCCCGCGTCGCGCTAAACATGTTCGCCCTCCCAGCCGTGGCGGTGTATAATGTTACGGTCAATCCCACTATTCGTTGTTAAAACAGTAGCCCAAGAGTTGGCGGTGGGTGGTGATGACTAGCTGCCTTCCCTCTAGTCTTACATTGCTAAATTAGGGACGGTTAGCACAGATAGCCCTCGAGTAGTTTTGTACGAAATTCCAAAACAAACAAACAAAACTCTTAGATAGAAATGTCGATTTCTGACTTAACCATATTGTTTCTCCGAAATGCTTATTTTGGAATTTGGAACACACTAAAATTCTGAAATGAAACATAATGCCAAATGGTTTTCTTCATAAGATTGCAATATATAAAACATAATAAATTAGACGTTCAGTTAAATAATTTTTTGGTCGAATGGTCGTTTAGCTACTTTGCTTAATCGTCATATTAAAATATTCTGTCATATGTTCTCCATTATGTTTTCATTTCAAGATTTTTTCTCTGGTGTTTCCAAAACATGATGATTTAAAACAGTTATCTTTAAACTTTTCATACTTTTATAATCACCTTAAAATGGTGTTTCTTAAGGAAATATACAAGTTGTTGAAATTAAATTTTAAAGTTGTATAAGAATTTTTAATTTATTCATAGCATGTATAATTATGATTATAATGAAACACAAAATAAATTGACTAATGAAAAGAGTATGTTGGTCTAGGAGGGATGACAGGTATCGTAATTCCAAATGTTGTTAAAGAGGCATTGATAGGCTGTTATGACAGGTGATAACAATGCCACAATTGAACTATTCTAAATAGGATATTGCTAAATTAGGGACGACTAGCACAGATAGCCCTCCAGTAGGTTTGTGCGAAATTCCAAAAACAAAAAAACAACACAGGTTAGAGCAAAGTGAATTTCACTGGTAGTGTGTGTGTGTTTTTTGAATTTCTCGCAAAGCTACATGAGAGTTATCTGCGTAAGCCGTCTATAATTTAGTAATTTAAGACTAGAGGGAAGGCAGCTTTTTGGCTGCTCTTTTAACAACGAATAATGGGATTGACCGTCACATTATAATGCCTCTACGGCTGAATGGGAGAGTATATTTGGTGCGACGGAGATTCGAAGCCGCGACTCTCAGATTATGAGTCGAGCGCCGTAACCACCTCGCCATGTCGAGCTTACATAAGTGCGAACAAGTGACAAAAAACTAAAATAATCTTAAAATTCAAATTTAAAATAAATAAACGAGAATGTTGATTTTGTACAGAGCTAAACTTAATGCTTACTAATAAATGATCAATATTAGTTGTATAATTCAAAATCATAAAGTATGCTTTAATAATATTTACTTGTCGAAAAAATTATACAGTAAAAATAAATTTATAATACTCCACCTTTTGTTTTTAATCTTCAAATGAGAAAGAGACATTGTGAATTCTGGTAATAATCATATTTATAAGGCTAAAGTACACTATAGCCACTTTAATGTAAGTGTTTATTATATTTCTATAGCTAAAGTACACACAGACACTTTAATGTAACACAATTTTTACTTGTTTTCTTGTTCCTGGGCAGAAAGTGTTATTTTCTAATTCCTTATGCTTAAAGTAAATGGAAAATACCTATTTTTCCCTTGAAACATTGCTTTTGTGACCTAGAAGCCTATAAGGAAAGCATGACGGGAGACTATATTTGTGGGCTGATAATGGAAAGTGATTTACATTACAGTTGCAAGTCTCAAAAACTTTTCACTTCAAAGCATTTTTGCTCATTTTTGTATAACTTCAGTATAAATACATGTAAATCTTTATTAATATGTTGTTTTATTCAGACCTTATGTAAATGTGCAAATTTGTCTGTTTTTGCATAGAAAATAGGTTAATTTCTAAATTTCATTATCCAGGTCACAAAAGCAAAATTTGAAGAGAATAACGGCCATTTTCTGTACTTATACAATACAAGCAATTGAGAAATAACACATACTATCCAGGAACAAAATTTGTGTTACGTAGTGTTATAATTATATGATCAAAGTACACTGGTGCATTTAGGAAGTTTCCCCTTCCGTATTTCTTGAGTGTGGTGGGTGCTAAAAATGTTTTTACGATACTTTATATCATTGGCTCTAATTTTGCATAAAAATACAAGTGTTGTCTAAATATTCATTGATAGCAAGCTTATTAATTAAAAAGTCTCTCTCAGAGTAATATACAATGTAAACCATGAATTCATATAATTTCATAATATTTTAATTGTCCTTCTGTAAACCCCAGCTCTTTTTCATTGTTTTGATAAAGGGTGAAGTTATATGAAACCGAACAAAGTTTAGGACTCTAGTTTGTCAGAAAGTAAGATTTTATTGGTGTTAACATTTACAATTTTCTAAAAAAAACACTTTGTACAGCATTCCAATGATCCCTTTGTATTTCTTGACTTTTTCGCTGATTGTGCTTTATATTTTCCTAAAGGAATCAAATGAAAATATATTTTGTTAGTTTATAAACGACAAAGTTTTTAGAATTTTTACTTTTATCACAACAAAATACCTTAAATGATAAACGAAAACATTAGCAATCTAAACTTCGCGTGAGAAAATACTTTTTATACGTAACGTCACTAAAACAATGCAATTGTTACATAATGTTGTTTGAAAATAAAAAAAATGCTGGAAATCATCCAATATATTCATAATAAAAATAATAATTAAATGACAGTTGTCAATATCAATTTGATAAAGTTCCAACAAACTACGTGTAGATGCACTGATCTTTGTGGTTCAACGCTATTAAAAAAGGACTTTAGTTATAATTTATTATCTGAATATTATCTGACATTATAATGCATAATGCAACATTTTTTTAGCCAATTAAAAAATTCTACGCTCATTTAGCTAATTAATAGTAATTTTTGAATGGGAAAGAGAGATAAAGCTTACCAACAATAAAAACTTTGAAAATTGTTTTTTTCATAAATTAATCATCAAATGGTTTTGTTGTCATTTGAGAAACCAAAAGTGGAAAGTTTAAATACTTAAGACGATATAATAACTCTCAAACCCTGATAATTAACCGGCTCCAGACATCGGAAGCAATAAACTACTTTATGTTTATATCGTGTTATTCAACTCAATTACCTAACTTGGATACCGAAATTTTAAACTTCATGCTAATTTAAGCAGAAGGATTACGTATGTTCATGTACTGAACTGAAATGTACGTGCTATGCTTCGTTTAGAATGAATGAAATTCTTACCAGTAGGAGTTTAGTGAAACTTGCCGCCAAGACCATAGCCATAACCTCCATAAGGGTAGCCACCATAACCATAACCTCCATAAGGGTAGCCACCATAACCACCATAACCATAACCTCCATAAGGAAAGCCACCATATCCAAGGTAGCCACCGTATCCACCATAACCGAGGTGTCCACCGAAGCCAAGGTAACCACCGTAACCACCATATCCGTAGCCAGTCAAAGCACGCTGGTTGTCGAAACTATGGGTGACGGCAGAACTGCCAGTTACAGCTCCTCCTCCGTAATAACCTCCATGAATAGGACCTAGGTAACCAGCACCACCCAGCAAGCCGCCAAATGCCACAGAGCAAAGGGCAAGAAAAGTGAGAGTCAACTGAAACAAAAGTGTTTATATATATATATAATATCATAACATACGTTATCATTTACTCTTTACCTTTATAATTACAAAATAATTAGCTCTTGTAAAGGTGTTTTATTTTAAAGTTTCGTCTCTACTGTATATACTGACCATTAAATTGAAATATTATGGTAAATTAATAAGAATTAACTCTGGTGTGCTTATGACATTTTTCTTCATGGCATCTTGTATCTTAGCAATCAGTGAGATAGAAACGTCCCAGAGTCAATTCCATTTTAACTAAATTTGTGACTACTCTAGGGCCACCCAATGGCTCAGCGGTATGTCTGCGGACTTACAACGCTAAAACCCGGGTTTCGATACCCGTGGTGGGCAGAGCATAGATAGCCCATTTGTGCTGAATTCAAAACAACAAACAAATAACTGTAGGTTAGAGAAACTAAGGTTACAACAAATTGATGTAGTGTAAGTAACTCTGTTTTATATTCAAATCACACAAATTTAATTCTCTCTGCTTAAATAGTGTGTAGTATCTGTGTTTAAACAAAGAACAACAGTGAGATTGACTTACCAAAGTGTTCATGGTTATGGATTTCTGAAAAACTGTAGACAGTAACTACAAGAGCAGAATTGGTGTGGAAGAAAGAACTTAACCCCTTTTATACCCGAAGTAAGACAATTGTTGTCAGTTGTTAGGCATATACTACCAAGGTCTTGGTTAGATATTTGTATAGAAACTTTCTTTCTTGATTCAATTTTTTTCATGGAATGCTTAATTCGACTGGTACGTTAACACGTTCAATGCCATTTCCCGCCCCACCCTTTCGTATCTGTTGCTATTATGGAAAACGTTTGTAATAGTGTCGTAATGTTTCCGACACAGTAAAATGCATTAAATATAATAATAGATTGAAAAAACGTTAACTAAAACTACCCCACCAATTTCTACATTTTTGGAAAACAGGTTCTGACAACTATAAACTGATAATGGCTTAGGATTATCTGCTTACTTACTCTCTGTTAAGATATTCCTATTTTACATTCAGCCGATAATTATTAATATATAGTTCTAACAGTAGTTTACATGCACTAGCTATTTGATTTAGTACAGCTTTCTTTCTCTTTATTTTTAAAGTATATTTAATAATCAGTTCTTTATCAAAACTGTCTTGTCCTATTGCAGATCAAAGGTAAGTTTATGAACTTTCAAATTTGGAGTTCGATTCCCTGTGATAGACAGACCACAGGTCTATTATCTTGAGACACATACACACGACTAGGTCTTATAGCAATCTTCAACCACACTTCAATCGACGCTCGATCGTGTGTTGTAAGTGCATGCTCAGTTGAGACGTTAAATATTAAAAATGGATACATTTTAAAGACAGTGTGTGTGCGATTTCTTATAGCAAAGCAGCATCAGGCTATCTGGTGAGCCCACAGAGGGGAATCGAACCCCTAATTTATAGCCTTGTAAATCCATAGACTTACCGCTGTACTAACTGGGTACAATTTAAGAACAGAGACTTGTAGAAGAAATAACGTATATTTATCTAAGGCCACTGTAGTTTTATAGATTTATTAAATTAACAAAATATTGATCAACATTCAATGAAAAACTGGCTATAAACTTGACAAACTCAGTGAATTCTCGTACTAATGTGAAGACATGTTACGTTCACAGTTGCAAGATGACAATTAGTTTTCTGGCTACAATATACGTGTCATCTATATTTACTTGGTGTAAGTGGGGGTGGCATAAAAATACGAATTTTCCACAGGTTGACTTATGTTTAATAATAATCTTATTTGTAAGTGGGGGTGGCATAAAAACACGAATTTTCCACAGGTTGACTTATGTTTAATAATAATCTTATTCCCGCTATTTTGATTGAAATTTCAATATTCGTGTTAGTGGATTTTGTTTTTACAAAACTTAATTAATTTTAATGATTTCTTAATTATCATCTAATAACGTGTAAAGCTAATTAAACCTAGCTCTGAATAATATTTGAGGATTATATGTTCTTCATAAGCATGTTAGGTTGACTAGGGAGTCAAATAACGGCGTATCTCAGTTCGGGCTGAAAACATTTGCACTCCCAATTTATGTTTTTACTATATTTTGTAAATAATTATAGAGGATAATTGTGCTGTCGTTGGCTTAATACGTTCTGTTCCGTTTGTTTGTTTGTTTTTGAGTTTCGTACAAAGCTACTCGAGGGCTATCGGTGCTAGCCGTCCTTAATTTAGTAGTGCAAGACGAGAGGGAAGGCAGCTCGTCATCACCACCCACCGCCAACTCTTGGGCTACTCTTTTACCAAAGAATAGTGGGATTAACCGTAACATTATAACGCCTTCACGGCTAAAGGGCGAGCATGTTTGGCGCAATGGGGATGCGAACCCGCGACCCTTAGATTACGAGTCGCACGCCTTAACGCGTTTGACCACGTTCTGTTCCACTATCTCTACGTGAGAAAGAAGTTTCTTACTTCCCAGCTACGAATCAGACAATCTATTCTTTGAATCTGATGTTAGCACATTACAAAGTGTGATGTAGGTGTATAACACAGAGAAACTACAATACATTTTCATCAAAGACAGACAACAAAATTTAAATAAAAACGTAGGCGAGATAGCAAACTTAAACCACTTGCGACAAGAAGACAAAGGCTGAATATATTTTCATGAACGTACTTCACAAATTCATCGAGACAGTAAAACTAAAACTAAAGTCAGTTAGTCATCACCACCCACCATCAACTTTTGGGCTACTCTTTTACCAACGAAAAGTGGGAGTGACCGTCACATTGTAACGCCCCCACGGCTGGGAGGGCGAGCATGTTTTAGCGCGACTCGGAAGCGAACTCGCAACCCTCCGATTACGAGCGCATGCCTTGAAGCGCTCGGCCATGCTGGACCTTCAAAAGTTAGACTTTAGGAAGATTTTTAGATTATGAAACTGAATTAACTCGTTCGAACATTAAACATCATTTTACAATATCAACAATGAGAAAAAAGAAGTTCGAGTTGGGTTAAGACAGCAAATGAAATGATGTTGGATTAGAGATCAACATTGAAAACATTAAGTCTGCCAGCTATGTTTACATAAAATATTAAATACTGCTGAATGTAACGAAACGTTCTCAAATTTCATTTAAAGATCTTCAAATTTTAAATCTTTATATCTGTGGTTTTGAATGAAAATTTTAACATACCAGATCGTTTTTTTGATACTTTTCTGATTATTTTAAAACTACATGTCTGCAAATTATAATTAAATATTATTTATTCATAATTATAATATAACTTGCAACAGCATCAATTTCTGTTATATAATCAAGTGAATAAATAATAACCGTATGTCAGTAAAGTCGATTATAGAAGTGTAAAATATTTTTGATTTTTCAATTAAGAAATGTGTTTAAAAAGTAAGTAAACATCCCTATTTAGTTTGTAAGTTTACTCAAGCAAATTACTTCCGGCTTAATATAAATAATAATGAAAAATATAATAAAATCACTATAAATTACACTAAAAAAATTAATAAGGCAAAAGTAATCAGTAGGGTGCAGAACAGGAGACAGAGGACCTTGCTGGGACCTTCAGATAAGAACAGAAAATTTGAAAACAAGTAAAAAACGGTTATTTCTAATATGTAGCACGGGCATATTCGTCACTTGTAATTTATAGTGTGTCATATATACGCGCTCCGACTGTGGCCTCTGTAACATAGTACAAAGTGGCTCTAACTACACCAAATCCTATTTTGTGTCAGCAAGACCGAAACTGCTGACCTATTTTACTGGATTTAATCATATAATATCTTACGACAATCTGTATATTTTTAAAGACACGGAAAGAAGCAAATTTACGTATTTCGAAGGTTTCGTGCAAAGTCGTACAAAAGACTGCTTACGGCCGTCCCCGATTTTGAGGAAATGCAACTAATAACAGCACTCACCAGTAATTTGTGAGCTGCTCTAATCTGACCAAATAATGATATTTGACTACAAAATCTTGCAGCGAACTCCTTTCTCCCGAAGCAGGGCACATTTTTGATGCAACAACCCACGAAACAAAAACCCTTGGATTCACAGACCGAGCACGCTAACCATTAGGCCATACTCGGCCTAGAATGAAATAAAAACAAGTTATACAATTTTCTACTTATAATTCAATGACTATAAAGAAAAGCTAATCTCCTTATGCTCTGATAGAATGTTTAGGTAGAATATTCATGATGAAACTTAGTTGAATGAAACGAAACTGGATGTTGTACGACACAAGTGTAGAGGACGACGTACAATAGTGTTTCTAGAACAGGCGGTTATCATCCATTCAGCCAAGTTTCAGTCAATTTTCTTGCCTTCTTACGATGTACAAATTAGAAATTCGCGAATTTTACTTACAATTCTGAGGTATTCTATTTAATTCTGTATTTATTTAGAAATAAATCACATTTTCACTCTCGTTTTGCAATTGAAAAGAATGACTGTAAAACTGCTAACCGGTATAAAGGTTATTATCCAGATTAAAAACTACAAAGCATGCTGGCCTATCGTCATAAAACTGGAGAGATTTATTAATTAAACAATTTCCTGAAAGTAATAATGAGCTATTAGAACTACATGTATGCAGTTTACTAAAAAAAAGGAAAATAAAGAATTTTTGGCACTTTTCGTTGTTGATATTTTTAGAGACAATCAAACTATTATGGAACTCATACAGCATACTTAAATTAACAGCTTACAAAAAAATGGATAACCTTTCTTTCTGTTTACCAAAAGAATGTGATAACTTATTGAATCATGTGAAAAAATTAGGACACCCTATGAAAACCTGTGTATTTTTGTAACATTTTTGGATATATAGATATTTAATCTCAATTTCAACAATATTGAGAGATTATAGGAATATAAATAAACAATTAAAACTGAAGAAAAGACTTTTAAACATGTTTTCATATTATAAAAATGCTTTTGTCGGACTATATAGTCTCTTTATGACAGTTTTATTACCGTCGATTTTTAATAGTAACTCGTCATTTTATTAAACAGAATCTTTCATATCTACTTTATTAAATCTCTTCCACAAGAAATCACTTTGATGATACAAACTTTTAAAACAAAATGGCTGCATAAGAAATATGTCTATTGTCACACGTAAGTTCTTAATAGCTGATTCCAAACTCGTAACAAACCACTCTTCTCATTTTCTGTCTACATTTTAATGGGTTCTCAAAGTTTGCAGATTAATTAAAATACCTATCCTGAGATTACACTTACAATTATATGTATACATAGATTTTTATTTAAAAAACACAACTTCTTTCTTGTATAAGTACGGATCACTAACACTCTTCGTTCATATACTAAAACTGTTGTACTAATTATACCTTCTTGTATCCAATAAAACTCCGAAATTCAGTTGCTTGATCACAAGAAACACTCAGAGATTATATAACACAAGCGAAATGCTTGTCATTTGATGGCAAATAACGATTATTTTTTATTCTCAAAATTATATCTAAACAAATATTTCATAAATATTTTTCACAAAAATTTATTACAATCTAGTTACAATATACCTATGGAGAACGGCTATCCTATTTCGAACAGTTCATGAAAATAACATTTAAAAATTGCTTGAAGTGAAAATGACTTCTGTGTATAGGAAAGACCACATATTAGCTGTTCCTTGTTTTGGGTTAGTTTTGTGATACGAAAGTATCACTCTAAGGTACCACATAAAGAGTAAAATTTGTTTTGGTTTATAGTGAGTTTGGAATAAAACTCCTTATAAGGTTAATACTTCGTTTCATATGATCTGTTTTTATAATGTTCATATGATTGTGTATCACGCAGTGGAGCTCAATATAATATATTCAAACTTCAAGCATATCTCTTGTTTATTGTTTATGGGGTTGTTTCTTACAACAACAACCTTTCTTGGGTTAAATAACAATTTTAGAAAGAAATCAGCAAATAAGGTTTTACTTTGACATGAATCCGTAAGTTCCAAAAATATGAAGTATTAATGGAGAGTACTTACATTTGCTTAAAAACATGGTTAGCTTATATATGAGTAATAGTCTCCTGCATATTCAACTCTTCCATATGATATAGAAAAACTATATGTTATGATGTTACAACATTAAGGCTCAGACATGAACAGTTCTCTCGGCCACAAGCATTTGACGCAGTGAGTATGAATTTTCCAACATTGTAACCTTGAAAAGTCATTAATAATGTTTTAAAGTTTTTCATCAAGTTCTTATTCTTATTACATTAAAATTCAGGTTATACTTAAACCTACTGAGCATCAAATCATGAAGAAAACAAGGTTTAACAGGAGTATTTTATTGTTATATTTCAGCGTTGATTTAAGGAGTTTTCACCAAAATATTGTATGGTATTGTTTATACATTTTCCACACTTTCTTGAGCGCGATTAATTAAAATGTTTCTTTTGAATTTCGTGCAAAGCTAATCAAGGGTTATCTGCCCTAGCCGTCCCTAATTTAGTGTAAGAAGGCAGCTAGTCATCACTATCCATCGCCAAATCTTGGGCTACTCTTGTACCCACGAATACTGGGAATGACCGTCACTTTATAATGCCAACACGGCTGAAAGGGCGAGCATGTTTGGTGCGACGAGAACTTGAACCCGTGAACCTTAAATTACGAGTCGAGCGCCTTAACCCACCTGGCCATGCCGGGCCATTTAAAATGTTAAAAGTTAAACTCCACAGGAAAATGTGTTGCTAATCAAATCTTTCTTCTTTTAAATAGAAACAGATCATAATTTTTTTCCAGTTTAAACCACAGAAGTAGCAAGTGAGTGTTTGTTTTTCTTATAGCAAAGCTAAAGCGAGCTATATGCTGCGCCCACCGAGGGGAATTGAATCCCTGATTCTAGCGTTGTAAATCCGGAGACTTATCGCTGTACTAGCGGGGTTAGAATTAATAAGAAAATAAAGTAAATTGTAAAATGTATCACTTATTATTAAACATCATTACCAGATTGTGCATGAAACAGCAACCGGAACATAATCATACATAATTATTAATTTTCATGTAATAAAACCGTAAGGTTTGATGATAATTACCTTATAAAAAAAGACTAAAAACACTAGATAGCCTTACTAAGAAAAATCAAATTAAGGTTTTGGATTTACACTTATATTATTGACATTTAAGTCTAAGAGTCAGCGCAGTTGTGGTTGAGTGGTTAAGGTGTTAGACTCCAATAAAGAAATCACCACGAAAGTTCGAATTATGTCAACAGCGATAAATGTTTTCAAAATCTAACCTTACATTATTAAACACATACATTAACTGAATAACCAATCTCTTAAACTTGTTTTTCCTTTCTTATTGTTGCTAGTTGTTTTCTGTAAACTGTAAATCTTTACGGTCTTTGTCTATCATGAGTGATTTTGTATTGGCAATTGTTTTGGCTAGTAAAGACCGTTAAATGAAATATTTTATGTAATAATTGTTTTGGTTGGATTTAGTAGACAGGTTTTTACTTCGTGTGTTTCTGAGGGGGTAGGGGAGACAAGAGTAATAGGTTCCTAAAGAGGTATTGCAAAAGAAATTGGCATATAATAAACATTTCAGAGTATGTTCCATTTCTTGTTTGGTGTGTGTTTTACGACATTACTTATAATATTAAACTTGAATATAGGAACATTGTGGTGGCGTATGTTACTCGGAGTTTTAAATCATTTAGACCTATTTTGGTAGAAAATATTAATCAAATGCATTCTAAAGTCCCATGAAAAAATTATACCTTGGAAATAATGTCTGTTATTATTCTCAAAGGGGTAATTATTAAATTTCTCAAAAGTGTAGCACATTTTTTTCGGATTTTTTTATTACCTAGGAGAGTAAAACATGTAATAAAATATTTTCAATACTTTGTTCATTTTAATTTTTATATGTTACACAAAGATGTTATATTTTAGCTATTTATTTGTGTATTTAAAAATAAAACTTATTTTGTATAAAAGTCCAGTTTAGTTAGGCCAAATTTTACTAGTTTGATAGTTTGTGATCAATGTGAAAATAAAATCAATTATTGGAACATATTAATCATCTTCAGAGAGAGACAAGAAAAATGAGTTACGAGAACATTATTATAAATTAAAATACGTGTCTGCAGGGAACGTTTGTCACTTTTCGTGAATTTCTTAATATTATAATTAATGTACGGGTATCGTTTAAAAATAAGCCTAACTGAATTAAGTCAATAAATATGTCTAGAATAACACGAATATATTTCTTTAATTTCTTATTATGATGCAGAAAAATAAAACTGATCAACCATTAGCTTGGAGCGTAAGAAATTCATGAGAATTATATTGTAATTACAATAATAACAGTGTTAAAAAATTAAAATTGTTTTCACTGACACTTTTCTTTGTTGGATGAATTAGAAACATTAGCTCTTGATATTTTGCAATAATTTTACACTTAATAGATAATTATTGTAGTTTCGATAATAATCGTACTTTTAAAAAAATATGATTTCGTAGTTTAAAACACCTAATTAATTTTCAATGAATGAAATGTATACCCAATAAAAATAAGTAAAAATAATAATCTATTCTTTGACAGACTTGAAGACACCGTCCTCTATACTTGTGTCTCTACAACAGGCATATGTAGAAAATTTTACTATGGCAATGCAGTAGTTGTTGTCGTTTTTGAATTAAGCACAAAGCTACACAATGGGCTATCTGTGCTCTGCCCACCACGGGTATCGAAACCCGGATTTTAGCGTGTAAGTCCGCAGACATACCGTTGAGCCACTGGGGGGCAGGCAATGCAGTAACAGAACAAAGTTTGAACTTAGTGGTATGCATCTGCAATATATAAGAATCTCAGCTGTGGCTGGGTTACTTCTTATCTCGTATATATACTGTTCAATGAAGTGAATTATCATTTATAGTGACGAATATCCGCACCTTGAACACACTGACAAGATTTAAATATGTGGCACTAGTCATTTTCTCAAAATGGTCTGTTAGAACAAGAAGTAGAAGAATAGGTTAACCTCAGGAATTTAAAATTTATGTTGAATTCAGTTTGTTTTAATTCTGTATGAGACTTTGCTTTCAGGTTATTTTGTGATTTCATTCAGTTTCATTTTGTACACTTCAGATATTTGTATAGGCCTAGTTGAGTCTATTTAATTCTGATGCAAGTTAACTCATCGTATTTCCTCCTGTTTTCGGTCAATTCCGTAGCCATCATCTGTTGGTGACTTGTTTGGTACTCTGTTTGGTACTTCTGTTTGGTACATGATAATCAGCTCATCCAATATTATATTTAGTTTAATCTTTCGCTCTACTTATTTCGAAATCATTCAATTTTATTTTGGGGCATTTATGTACTATTTACTTTTCCGTTTGGTTTTGCTCTTTGTGATTCAATATTGATTGGAATTTGTTTTGTATTTTCAGCTAATTTCTATTATAGTATTTTGTGTAAGGTTATTTTATTCCTATATGATGTAATTATATGGTTAGTGTTCTTTATTATTTTATATTCGTTTTAATTCACTAGAATTCGGTATTATAAGCGTTAATTTGCTTCCATTTTTTGTATTGAGTTCACAAATTTATATTTTTCTAATTTTTTGCTGATTTCAACAATGTATTTAGTTCTATTTACTTTATAATTTTATACAATTCGCATTCAATTTACTTCATTTCACTAACTTTCTTTTAAATGTTATTTTTGTCAATTTTATTTAATTATATTATTATTGTTCACACTTCTATTATTATTTATGTTGAAACGTATCTTTGTGTTGTGAAGTCACATTTTTATTACCTATGTTTAGGTTATATATAATTCAATACTAAGGTTGTATATCAACCAATAAATTTGTTTCCTGTTTTGTTAGAATACAATGACTGTTTTTTAAACTTAAATCTGAATTTATAGCCTTTCAAACCCAAAGCTTGAATCATGAATGACACTATTTTTTAATATATATCTGCAACATATGTTTTACTTCTTTACTGTAAATGTAAGCACTAAACATCTATGTTATTAGAGTATATTGCAATAGATAAGGTATGGATTTGTAACACTAAAGAATAAACAGTTTGAAAGTAAAATACTATATTAACTTATCGGTTCATGACGGTGATAAAAATGTGAATTTGATGCTGTAAAAAGTTAACAGAAATGCATAGGTGACTGAGTTTATTCAGTCCATGTACTCATTTTGATCACAATTCTAAGCTCAAATTTGTGTTTTCAAATCATCTTGCTGGAATAATAATTTTTTATCGGAAAGTTTCATTCACATAAATTATACAAGTAACAAGATGGCGCTCAGATGTTTTTTGTTATCTACAGTCTATCTGTACAATGGGTAAATGGTTGAGATACCATGATATAGAATGTCTTATACTGAAATTTTGTCTGCAGATGTTATTGAATATTCAATTGCCTGAACTAAATTTTCTTTTTCATCCTAACCGATCTAGACCCGGTATGGGCAGGTGGTTAAGGCACTCGACTCGTAATCTGAGGGTCGCGGGCTCGAATCCCCGTTACATCAAGCATGCTCGCCCTTTCAGCCGTGGGGACATTATAATGTGACGGTAAATCCAACTATTCATTGTTAAAAGAGTAGTCCAACAGTTGGCGGTAGATGGTGGTGATGACTAGCTGCCTTTCCTCTAGCCTTACACTGCTAAATTAGAGACGGCTAGCACTGATTGCTCTCGAGAAGCTTTACGCGAAATTCAAAACAAAACAAGCTTCCTAACCGAATTAATGACATCTTGAGTTAGAAGTATGGGTACGAGGGAACTATATTCAGCAAATATTAACATACGTATTTTTCTCTTGGCTACAAGTGATGTAAAAACCATAAACGATTATTTATAGAAAGTTGAATGATTTAGTATTTTAAAAAAAATTCTGACTAGATACCCTAAGTGAAAAGTAAAATAATTGTACCAATAAAAATGCCTGTGTTTATGTGTTTTTCTTATAGCAAAACCACATCGGGATATCTGCTGAACCTACTGAGGGGAATGCAAACCCTGAGTTTAGCGTTGTAAATCCGTAGACATACCGCTGTACCAGCTAGATGGTTGAAAATAATCTCTCTAACCACTTGTCATGTTCAATTTCAATGTATCTCCATAAACTTTTGTAACAGAAAATGAGTTATATGTTTGCATTCACGAAACGAAATAGTAATTATTAAAGTAAGCATTATATAAAAAATGATATTTTAGTTAGAGAATGTAAAATCCGGCATTCTATACTGTCAAGAAATATTCATAAATCAGGATACTCGTTTTCTTGAAAACTTATGCCCCTCTTTGTCGGTGTTAAGTAAATAAAAGAAATACATTCTTGATGACGAGAAACTCACTTGAAATAAAAATGTATCTCAGAACGGCTGGTATGGGTATTAACACTTTTTTTTTGATAAGGAGAGATAAACGTTTCGACCTTCCTAGGTCATCTTCAGGTTAAGAAAGAGAGATTTTGAATGTGACCACTGATTAACTTTCTACATATAAGGCTCAGCATGACCATGTAGTTAAGACACTCGACTCCTAATCCAATAATCGCGGGTTCGAATCCCCGTCGCACCAAAGATGATCGCCATATCAGTCGTGGGAGCGTTATAATATGACAGTCAACCCCACTATTCATTCGTAAAAGAGTGGCCAAAGAGCTGGCGGTGGGTGGTGATGACTAGCTGCCTTTCTTCTAGTCTTACACTGTTAAATTAGGGATGGTTAGTGAACATAACCCTCGTGTTGCTTTGCGCTAAATTTAAAACAAACCAACTTGCATAAAAAATCGTTTAATATTTTTGTTTTTTATTTATTAAAACTTACAACAAGGATAATAAAATAGTATATTTGAAAATATTATGTGAATTGTGCGTTATTATAGATTGTATAGTACTTTGTTTTCTTTATTTCAAATGAAGCATACATTTATATAAATAACTATAAGAAAGTCACTGCATATAGTTTAAAAATATTTTAAAATGGGAACTTAACAACAATTTAATATAAATCTTTGCAGATATAACTGAAAATATATGATCAATATTTGTTCGTAACAATAATACTAAACAATGATAGCAGAAATTCCGGAAGAGCAACAGTTCTTAAAACACTACTAGATGGCAGCACATTATTCAAAATATGTTTTCTTTTTTTTGTTGTTTTTAATTAAGCACAAAGCTACACAATGGGCTATCTGTGCTCTGCCCACCACGGGTATCAAAACCCGGATTTCAGCGTGTAAGTCCGCAGACATACCGCAGAGCCACTGGGGAGCACATATTTTCTGCTTGTATTTCTGGTCAAGTTATTACTAAGGGATTGAGGAACTGGTCGTGATGATATATTTTTTTAACAGTAAATAATTTACTATTGACAAAATACTATATCAATTTATACAATAGTTTGATTATTATTAGTAGTGAGACTATGCATTAGCCTGACTTTTAAACGATCTTAATGATCTATTCATTAAATCGAAACTGTTGTATATTATATAAACTTACTATGCTTCTAAAGCAACTAATAAGTTTCAACTATTATGTTAAATCAAATAGATGCCTTAAAAGGTTGTGGTGTTTCATTTGAAGCATTATCTTTATGGGACAAAATAATCCAAGCTAGTATTCATTTTCTGAGTTTCTTTTTTTCTATAAAGTTTTAGTTCTTTGATGACCTTTTATTATTCATTCAGAGGGTGACCAAAAAGTGCACATTTTAAATGCAATAACCAATAATAAGGTGACTTTTCATAGTCATGATAATGAAGAATATTTCTACGTATTAGTAGAATTATTATCTAGAAGCCTTGGCAATCAGAATTATTTGTAAATATGTTTATGAATAGTCAAATCAAACAGTATGGTACTATCATCGTTATAACTTTTTGCTGTTTTTTTATCACAGAAAATTGGATTCATTTAAATATCTTAACTGACGCATTCATTTAGCGGTATGCATCCTTGTCTTTTATCTGTTGCTTTCCCGTGGCTCAATGGTAATTTTCAATGTTTATAACGGTACAGACGGGAGTCGGGGTTCTATGGTTGAAACAACAAAGATGGCCTATTCTGTATCTTTGTGCTTAAATCAAACAAACAACATTTTCATCAATCTGTTAATTTTTCACTTTTATTGCTCCTGAGCAACTGGGCCCGGCATTGCCAGGTAGTAAAGGCAATCGACTCGTAATCTGAGGGTCTCGAGTTTGAGTCCCCGTCACATTAAACATGCTCGCACTTTCAACCGTGGGGGCGTTATAATGTGACGGTCAATCTCACTATTCGTTGATAAAAGGTAGTCCAAGAGTTAACAGTGAGTAGTGATGACTAGCTGCCTTTCCTCCAGTCTTACTCTGCTAAATTAGAGACATCGAGTAGCTTTGAGCGAAATTCAAAACAAACTAATTCAGGAGCAACTGTAATTTCGGTTATTTTGCTCCCCATAATTTGACAGTTAACATCTTTTAACAGTACCGATATTTGCTATTTGTATTTTCAATTTGACCATGGACGAAACGTTCAGATTAGATGAACCTAAAGTTTGGATAGAGATATCATTAACTTAAAGCAACTGACCAAAGAAAAGGAAACCCGAAAACAATGCTCTCATCACCTATGTAAACAAGGTGCTTTTAACCCAATAGTAGAGGTGATTATTTTGGCTAAACACTGTGACAGCTGAAACTGAGAAACGTGATTAAGTAGCACATCATCGCTGAAACCTTGGATCCTTCAGTCTGCGTTAAGATAATATATGAGAGAGGTTGATCTTTATAGTGAGATATTGTTGATAAATGACCATATCACGGACATTTTTAACGTACTGTATAGTTTGGATCAATAAATATAGAGGGTTGAGCATGTTTTATTAAAAAGGTTTTTGATAAGCTTATCAGCAAATCACGCTAAAACCACAGCTGATATAAAGGCATATATCACATATATATAATTCCTTTATGGAAGGCAAATTATAGAGTTGTACAAACGGTACAAAACTTGGTGGAAATAGCATTGTGAAGCGAATACATATGTTGCTGAGTGAATGATTTATACAGGTCAATGGATAAGAAAAACAAAACCATTGTAAATATTTGTAATAATTGCTGATCACTCTGCCAAGGACATCTTATGGCCCATAAAACTGAATAAGAAAGTCAAGATAAACTCTGCGTGCTGCCAAACTATTATTCTGAAACTTTTGTACCACATAAGTATTCCGGCTCTATTTGGAAAAGAGGACAACATGATATGATTTTACAAAGAAAAGGCTTCCAGCATACCTTCTTAACCGTCTCATGCATGAAGCAATTAAAGTGTAGAAGAAGTATTCATGCTATTCTCTAAGGACTTCTTTGTGTCTGGACTGTTGAAACATATTTTGGGACACTGTCGTTCTTGTACACTAGATGGATAATAAAAGGCACCCAGAAAGGAGCGGTGTACTTTGGACATAACAGCCTTACAATTGGAGCTCTTTGTAATACAAATTATGCTACAAGGGTGTTTTCAAGAATCAAGGTTGTCAGGCAAAGCATAACCGGACCAAGAGACATGGACGGTAATGACTTGGTAAGGCTCCATAATCGTTTTAAGATAAATTACAGAATCCTCTGTATTAATCTTGCTTCATTTTTTTCAAACATGACTTAAAATGTTAATTGTTCTAAAACTGAGTTGACATAAAAATATAAAAATGTACATAAGCATACATTTTTAAAAATAAAAGTTAAGTGTGGCTTCCTTTCATTTCGTATTTAACAAACAATTATTAACAAAATGTAAATATTTATTAACAACCCATAAATTTTGTTGACTGTCTTAATTGAGATATATATATATAGTTTAACAGTTTATCTTGAGATAGTTTGTACATTACAATGCTATATTTTTAGATACAATATATAATGTATAATCGTTAGTACTTAAAATATAATACCTGTTTTTCATTGTGAAATCTAGGAATAGATGGCAACACATCATATTTCGACTTAAATAATAGGTAAGTACAAAGCAAAGTGATTCATTAATGAATTTATTTTCCGTAAAATCCGAAAATCATTACTACACTTGATAATAGAATTAATTTTACTGTCGTTAAGGATATTTAAATAAACATCAACCATCACATTTGGAAAAGAAAGAAAGCTGAAGATAGAAATGCAATATTTTGACATTAGCTAGCGCTCTTTTGATGCAAAGTTGGATTTATATCTGATGTTTTGTTTCCACAGTTATACACTACTGGCCAAAAGCATATATATAATGAATATAAAGAAACAAATATGTATTTTGCGTTGCTAGCCTCAACTACTTATTTGTGTAGAGCTTCGAAAAATGAAAATAAGAAAAGGGAATATAAAAAAAAAATTTAGCATTTAAGAGGGAAAATTGAGCACTATGACATTAGCATAAATACTAGCTGGTCAAAAGTTCAAGACAATACTGAAACGAAGCGTTAATCGGTAAACACGTAATAAAATTTAGTCATTTGTGTTCAAGCATTAGTGTTGTCAAGATCTCCCTCTAACATTTCCTGTGTCATATTGAGTAAAAACATGACATAGGCTAAAAAGTTGGCAGAGTTTTAACGTAGGAGAATTGTCGAACTACAAAAGCAAGTTCTCTTTTAACGTGCCATCGCTGGTGAGATTGGACGTAGTAAAACTGCTGTTGCTAATTTCTTAAAAATCCCTGAGAGATACGGAACAAGAATTTCAAGGGGTCGGACCAAGAAAATTTCGCCGGCGTTGAGCAGGAGGATTCGACGGGTTGTCCGGCAAGATACCAGACGATCGTCGAACCAAATTAAGGCGCTTACGGATGCAGAATGCAGCTCAAGAGCAATAAGACGGTATCTACGAGAGAAAAGCTTTATCAACCGTAAATGTCTTCGAAGGCCATGTACCTTCCACACCACAAAACAGCTTGGTTAAACTTTGCTGAGAAGCACCAAACATGGGACGTAAAAAAGTGGAAGAAGGTTTTGTTCTATGATCAGAAAAAAATTATCTTGGATGGTTCAGATGGCTTCCAATATTACTGGCACGATAAGGATATCCCACCGGAAACATTTTCTATAGTACAGCGGTATGTCTTCGGATATACAACGCAAAATCAGGGGTTCGATTCCCCTCGGTGGGCTCAGCAGATAGCTGACGTGGCTTTGCTATAAGAAAACACACACACATTTTCTACACGACACAGTAGAAGAGTTTCTATCATGATCTGGGTGCTTTCTCCTTCCTTGAAACAATGTAGCTTCAGGTTATACTGGGACGTCAAACAGCAGCTGGCTACATTGGCATGCTGGAGAGAGCATCCTTATTGACTGAACACCCTCGCTTGTGTGGAAATGACTGGATCTTTCGGCAGGACAACGCTGCAATCCACAATGCTCGCAGGACAAGGGACTTTTTCACTGCGAATAGCGTGATTCTTTTGGACCATCTAGCGTGTTCGCCCGAACTGGACTTCATTGAAAATGTTTGGGGGTGGATGGCAAAGAAAATCAGTAGAAATGGACGTCAGTTCCAAACAGTGCATGATTTTTGTTAAGCCATCTTCACCACTTGGAATAACATTCCAGCCAGCCTTCTGCAAATGCTTATATCGACCATGCCAAAGCGAATATTTGGAGTTATTCGCAATGACGGCCGTGCAATTCACTACTAAGATCTCTTGTTGGGTATTTTTTATCATGTTCAGGACTTCTTTTTGGTATGGTATTGAACTTTTGACTAGCTAGTGTTTAGGCTAATTTCATAGTGTTCACATTTTTTCTACTAAATACTATTTTTTTATTTTCCCTTTTCTTATTTTCATACTTCGAAGCCCTACTCAAATAAGTAGTTGAGTCTAATAACGCAAAATGCATATTTTTCTTTATGTTCTTTGGCCTTAAGATTTTGGCCAGCAGTGTATATAATAAGACTTTGAATTTTAACAAGATTTTCATCACGATTAAAACTTTTCTACACATTAAAAAAGCTGGCATTTTGTTTGTTATCTAGCTAACCCTGGCTATCTGTGGTGTGTGCGTGCCTGTGTTCGAGATGTGAATCTGAGATTTTAGTGTTATCTTCCCTTAACTGCAAAAGTGTTCTACTTTGGAATCGCGGATGTGTCATTGGAGCGAAAGTCAAATATCATGATTTGTTCTGGCAAGAGAATTCCAATAATTAATGGGCGAGTACTGTGAACTATTAGTCTTCCCTGTAGTCTATCAATTCAAAATTAGGAACGGTTATACGTAGAAAGCCATGGTGTACATTTCACTCGAAAATTTTGAAATAAACAGGTAAGTCTTTTGTTCCCTACTAAACGTAAGTTTTGATGTCATAAAAATATTTTCTTTTGTCATTTCTGTTGTAACCAGACTTTAACTTATTCTATGACTGCTTATATTGATCAGGTTGAAATTCAAAAATGGTGCTCCTGAAATACAATTAAACATTATTTTTACTGTAACACTATATACAGCTATTAAATAGACTTGTGATTTAAAATTATCATTCAATCATATTAAAACAGTCCCTCGGGGAGTCAATGTTAAATTTGAGAACTTACAACGCTAACATCTGGGTTTCGATTCCCCGCAATGGGTAGAGCACGTTGTAAAGTAATATCGCATCATCTACCGATCAAAAGCCAGCATTTGCTCAAAACTCATAATCTAAAGTGCTGTGTGTTTGGACAACAACTACGAACTCTAGAATTGTTAAACCCAGAAGAACTTTGTACAGAAAACTATAGACAGTCAGAAACAACAATAGTAAAACAAGAAACGAATTATTATTTCAAATATCGTTTCAGGCAACCACCTTCCATCAGTCTTTACTTCTTTAAAATCAAGCAAGGATTGTAGGCACAAAATCCTTATGTCTTTTCTTTTAACTTCTTTATTTGCATAAAGTCACACAATGGAAATCTGCTTTAAAAGTCTCTAATGTTGAACAGATAATCAAGGGAGAAGAAAGGTAGTCAATTGCATCATTCGACTCTTATCCAATAGTGATGGTTAACAGACTCGTTTGACGCAACCACGACCTCAAAGTACGACAAGAAGACGAGAACCATGGACTCTCAAATCAATAGATCAGACGTTAATCATTAGGTTATTTCAGATCTAGTAAAAAGTAAATTGAGCAATTCTAAACGGAGTTAAAAGAACTGTTAAAGTAATCTTGAACTAGTAAAATGAATACAGTGAAATTAATGTAGTGAAATTTGGTAACTTGATGCAAAAAAGTTTTATAAGTAATAGAGACTCATAATAAAACGATAGATGCTTATAAAGACATACATACACAGGTAAGCATTATGTGGCATGTATATCAAATTTCTTAAACAGCTGCCTTTTAATAATTCGATTTATAAGTTTCAGCGCCTTCTCAATTTAGTATATTTTATGTATGCAAAAATATACTAGACAAAAGCAGTTGATTCTTTGTTTTTCCTTAATTTTAGTAAAAACTATGCAAAGAAATGTTTGCACTCTTACCAAGGTATGGAATCAAAACATGGATTTTAGCATTACAATTCCTCAAACCTACCGCTAATCTTCTCTGTGACAGGAAATATGCAGCATATCAATTATTATGGTATGTGGTGAGGCATGATATATTGGCAGATTACACAGCAAAAGATTTATAGTAATTGTTTAAGAATGAATTCAGAATATAATTATCAGCATAGCAATAGAAACGCTTGCTTAAAACAGTATTTCACTTTCTAACTGATCACATTTACTTTGAGTAAATATGCATGTATTACAAAACTGATACCAGCTACCCTATATTTGACGTATAAATATATAAATATTATTGATGTTGCAAAGTACCATGTAAACTTATTATCACGTGAGATGTGCTCTTGTCACCTAGCGCAGTGACTAAATAACATGAAATAATGATTTAGAATAAATATGAGACCTGTTGGTCCATCTCGGCTGTTCCATTTCTAAACTAAAGCTATCAATAAATGAATTTTAAAAACCTCAAGGCCATTTCTTTCCATTTATCAAACTTTCTCTCAAACTTAGTTAATTTATTGTTTGTATAACTTCCGAAAGCAGTGATTCCAAAAGCCAATTATCTTGTTAGAAAAAATAAAATTTTCGTAGCACTTTATACTTGAGTTCCATAGTCCTGCTATTCTCGCTTTAAATATGAAAAAGATGATGCATCACCACTATTAATTCCTTTTACAATCTTAAACACCTCACTCAAATACCCCAACTCTTCTTTCTTTCTTAAAAGATAAACAGTTTGAGAGATTTGAGCCTATCCTCATGTGACAACCCATCCACCCTAGACACCATTCTAGTAAACCTTTCTTGAACCCTTTCCAATAATTCAAGGTCTTTCTTAAGGTAAAAAACCCAAGAATGAAAACATTATTTCAAATGTGGCCTAATCAGCGGTCTGTACAGTGAAATTACAACCTATTTAGAATTGTAATCGATATTTCTGTACATAAAACCTAGAATTCTTATTTGCATTACCACTAGCAACACATCAATGTTTAGATGGCTTTAGAGACTTGTTGACTATTACATCAAGATTTCTTTCCTTCATGAGTATTAAGATTATTCCCATCCAAACTATATTGATAATTCAAATTATGATGAACTGCGTACATTAACTTGCACTTATTTTAATTAAAACCTATCTGCCATTTATTTGACTAATACAATAAATGGCATAAATCCTTTTGTAAAGTATCAGACATCTTTACAGCTAGCAACACCCAGAACTTTCATAACATCTGCAAATAGTAATTTATTAGCTGTTCTTTTATCTATGTAATCGTTATAAATTAAAAAGAGCAAAGGTCCTAAGACTGAACCTTTTGGGACCCCATTTGTGACATTAATCCAGTTTGACTAAACACTATTCTGCTTTCTTCCATCCAATCAGCACAACTTGCTAATTTATCTCCTACACCTAAAGAGGTAATTTTACAAGTATTTTACATGGCACCTAGTCAGATGCTTTCTGAAAATTCAAATGCACCAAATCAACACACTTACACTCATCTACATAAGCAATAAACTTTTCAAAGAATATCAAAAAATTTGTAAGGCAAGATTTGCCCTAGCTAAAACCTAATTGACTGTCCAATAAAATTATAGACTTTGTCAAATAACTTTCCAAAGCATATTTATAAGACTTTCCTAAACTTTTCCCACAATTGATGTAAGGCTAATGGGATTAAAACTAGTAGGACAATTTTCATCACCTCCCTTGAAGAGAGGAGTTACATTAGCTTGTTTACAATCCTATGGCACCTGCTCACAATTCATGGATTGACAAAAAAATAAAAGCAAGAGGCTCATGTATCCAATTTTTAACCAAGGTAACAACACTTGGGAAAATACTCTCTGGCCCAGGAGTCTTATCGCTCTTTAATTAATTAATTAATTGTTTAGAATTAAGCACAAAACTATACAATGAGCTGTCTGTGCTCTGCCCACCACGGTTATCGAAAGCTGGTTAATAGATGAAACCTCAATCTTATTGTAAAGTTTCTCACTAATTTCATTACTTTGATTTGATGGTCTGTAACACATTCCCACTAAAATTCTCTTATCATTGTATTTGTAGCAGAAATCCAATTTGATTTAACCTCATTGTTATTATATTTTATATCCTCAACCTCAACAAGATGTAAATAGCATGTAACTTTGAATTTCAAAGAAATTTCTGTCATCAAAATCTTCTACATTTAAACATGCTATACTTATTACCATTATATCAAAATTCTTCATTGTTACCAGTGCTCCAAGCTTATCAATTTCATTTCTTATACTTATAGCATTACAATATAAACAATTAAGCTTATCTTTGTAATTACCACAATCTCAATTCCAATGCTAAAATTTCTCTTTGCCTCTTATTCTTTTTACATTTAGTTTAGTTGGTTGGATGGTGTTTATTGACGTAAAGTAGCTAGATTATCCGCGTTAAGCATCCTGTAAAAAAAGGAACGGTAAAAGTTTGGTTAAAGGTAACAATAAATACTTGAATAAAACAACGCCCAAAAATTGGATAAAAATTTAAATATAATTAAAAGGCCAATATTTTGTAAAAAGCTGAAAACATAAGCACTGTCCAATTTGAACAGTATCATCACAGCCAATTACACTATTCAATGTCAGGGATATACCACTATTTCGTCCTAGTTTAAAATTTTCCTTACAACTAAGTTTAGAGTTGTACAAAACAAGCTAGACGATATCTTATTTCAATGCAAATCATCCATTTCAAAAAGCTTATTTTTCTACTGAGCTGATTCCAAAGGCTTAACTATCCAATCTGCTCATCCTTACATATTAATCTAAGCCTATCATTTATTCCTAGTGACCCACTTATAACTTCACCTCCCCAGTTAATTCTCGGTAGTATTCCTCAAAAAATTAAGAGATGGTATTTTTCTTTAAATGCCTTTATTATCTTCTTGTATTTACCAATTAGCTTCTCTGACCTACTTTTCCTTAAATCATTAACCTCTATATGCACGACATAAACCACATTTTGCTAACCTTCTTTATTATATCTCCTACTCTGTCAGTTATATCCTCCACATGTTCCCCTGGGTAGAATAATCTTATTCTTTTCTCCCTATTTACTCCACAGACTATCCTAACTACATGCCTTATCAAAAAGCCACTTGTAACTTCAACCTCCTTATCATCCACATCCTTTTATGACCCTTTCGTTTTCCTTTCTTCCAGTGGTTTTTTGTTTGCAGAATCTGAAATTTTTTGCTCATCATAGTAGGCTCATTAAAACTAATATCACAACTTTTATCTTAATAGTGCTTTTTTCTAAATTTCTGAATATCATTGTTAGCTGACGTATTCCTTACATGTAACTGCTTAAATTCTTCATGAAGTCCTGCTACTGCTTCTCACAGTCGATTTTTCTCTTTATCTGTTGCCTCTACTTCAATTAGAATAACCTCCAACTTCTCTTTAAACCTACAATCTCTACAAACAAACTGCTCATGCTCATTACTGGTTTCCTTAAATGTACATCAAGTCTCGGGTTCCCAAATAAACGCCACTCATTGCACCACTTACACCTAACAAACTGTGAACGTTTAATTCTTACACTAATCTTAACCATTGTATTTATATTTATAGCCAAATTTTAAAACCATTGTGAGGGAATAAAACAGAGTGTAAATGACTATAATTAAGGTAAATGGCATTCAATGAGCCATGAAACTGAAGGCATACTGCACTTCAGAGAAACTGACAAGAAGTGTGGTAACCAGCACAGAATATGTAACTAAGAGAGCTGAACAACAAACAGCGACTTTATCAGAAAAATCTACCAAAATGAAGATACAAATGCCAAGAGAATTCACTAATTTAAATTATCAGAAATAGGCTAAAAAATTGGATATCCTACCACGCAAAGAACGTAGAATTTTCAGCCCTGGGAAAGCAAATATCCCACAAAATAAAAATAACAATCATATGGGAAGAACCCAGACCAAAATAGGCTTTCACCATTACCACTCACCATAATTGAACTCGCACCAATAAAAGTAAAATATACTCTTATAAAGAGCACTACTTTCAACACATACCGAAGTCATTCCATTAAAAAAAAAAAGCAGTACTGCTAGACAGAGAAACCAGGTAAATAAACGAATTGGCTAGGATGTTGGGAGTACTGTTAACCACAGCAAGAAGACTCTGCAGATGTAAGAAACGTGGAGCTATCGTGAGAGAAAAACAAACTGAGAAAACCACAAACAACAATATTTTCTATTTTAAAGGATTTACTTGGACATTTATCCATATAATAGAAAAGGATGAAATGAAGTTTGCGTTACAACAGGAAAATTACATCCAAGACTGCTACACATCACCATCTGTAAACAGTTTTATGAAAAGCTTTACAAAAAAGCATCATTATGAAATTAGAAAACTCACGCAGCATATAGTTTTTATTTCAATCGAGGCACAGTAAAATAATAAAGTTATTTACAATTGCACGTTAATATTTGCTTTATAATTAAATGTGGCAATACATTATATACAAGTATAAGGAACCAAAACGAGGACGCTTTCGCCTGAAAGTAGCATTGATAGCAAACTAAATTTCAGCATTAAAAGTACATTGCACGGAGACAGTTGTGATCACGAAAATACCAAAGATGGGATATTAACAACGAAACCATAGAAAACATTTGTGCACAGGAAAATAAATGGTTTCAACTTGTAAATATTCAACATTTATGGAACAATCGTAACAAGAAATAGTGAAAGCGTTGTCGAAAGTTTAAGCTATGCAAAGAGGTTATTGTTTTTAAATATTCCCGTGAAGGTTTTCTGTGTTAACTATTCTTAATTTTGATCTGATATAATACAGGGAAAGTAGATAGTTCATGACACCTATTATCACCTATTGGTATTTTGTCATCCCTTTTTGAATATATACATGCTTGAAAATGCAGTGTAATTTTCACAGAAAGGTGAATCATATACCCTCGGATTCACTATCTAACACAATAACCACTTCTTTACAAACAGAATTACATTCGCACTTATTAAATGTTAACCCTTACACAAGCATTACTAAAGTAATGGTTACCAGTGGAGATACAAATGTGGCTGGGATACATCATAAGTAAGTTATGTCTGCCAAAAGAATGCCAGACCTCCAACAGATGTATTATATTTTTTTCTAACTGTTCCTCGATAGAACAGTCGTTTGTCCCGGGACTCACACCACAAAAATACGAGTTTCGATATCCATGGTGTGCAGAGTACAAATAGCCCATTCTCTAGGCTTGTGCTTAATTACACACGAGCAAATTTTAACTTATTTATAAAATGAACATTTTATTTTAAGAAGTCCCCCTATAGCACGGCTAAAATCAGGGGTTCGATTCCCCTCGGTGAACACAGCAAATAGCCCAATGTAGCTTTGCTATAAGAAGCACGCAAACACACACGTAAAGTATTTTAAAAATATCATATGCCACCTCTAAATAATGGGGAAATATATAATCGATATACAATGAATATAATTTGCATTTCTATAAATATACCTCTTAACTGAAAAAGGGCTTGGCATGGCCAAGCATGTTAAAGCGTGCGACTCGTAATCTGAGGGTCGCGGGTTCGCATCCTCATCGCGCTAAACATGCTCGACCTTTCAGCCATGTGGGCATTATAATGTGACGGTCAATCTCATTATTCGTTGGTAAAAGAATAGCCCAAGAATAGCCCTAACAAAATAATTATTAGAAATAATGTAGCTCAAGAGTGAAGAGAACTTTTACATCCAAGCAGTGAGACAGTGGTTACGACAAAACTTTCTTATAAAAGTAATAGTAAAATAGTATTAGACAATTCAATTTAAAGTAAAATAAAAGTCAAGGAACTAATGTGACTACGAAATAAATACTCAATCATTCTGAAGACTTAGAATCAACACAACTTACAGACTAGTAAATTGCTATGAGTTAAAACTGAATGCTATAAGTAGATAAGAGTCATGCCGAATCGTCAGGATAGGTAACATTTTAAATGTGTTCTTCAGAGCACTTTAATTCTCTTTCTTGAATGTCAAAGATAGATATTGGAAAATATTTGAGAAAAGTCTAAAGAGAAAATATAAATTTTTGTTGTTGTTGTATTCAGACTTTTAGCAATTAAACTTTCTCTTTTATGGATAGTACTTTGTATCAGCACAATTTAAAAAATCTTAAGTGGAAATAACGTTGAGTTTTAATTAATCCATTACAAATTTTGAATCAGAAGTTTATAAATATCATTTTACATTAATTCCCAGTCGTCTTCTTTTTCAAGCTACTTCGAAGAAACATTTCTTCACTAGTGGTTAAGACTAGGCAAATGAAAATTTATCTCTGCTTTTGAAATGTGAATGTTCTATATATATCTTGATATAGGGTCGTAGAACTCGGATGTGTTTAGCAAGATATTGGGTGATTTTAATTCAAAAAAGCATAATTCATTGCAGGCCCTTAGGGATTTTAAGAGAATCTCAAGTGTTTTTTTGTTTTTTTTTAACTTCAGCAGCAGACAAAGGCGAGCACCGACTGAGAATCCACAGATTATTAAAAGTTTCGGCTCCAGTAACTGAGAAGACGGCTGCAATAGTAAAGACATAAAAATTGTGATTTTAAAATATTTTATGCAATTTTTGGTGTTTGAAAGGGGTGAAATGTGAATGAACGGTGGACAGAGGGCGTCGAATAAATGTGAAAAAATATTATTTTACGCCAAACATAGATGATTAAAATCACGCTTGAGTGCTCCCAGTTTCACGTTCTCTTCTTAAAGGCCCGGCATGGCCAGGTGGTTAAGGTGCTCGATTCGTAATAAAAATGATGCAGCTTATTAAATATAACTAATATAACTCATTTATGTATTAATATAGTATACTAAATAGGCTAAACATACATTATAATTATTAATGCTGTGTCTGTGGTATGTGATAGACAACGTTTTACATTTAAGAATATGCCTTTTAAAGAGGTATGTAAAGCAATATTCGCAACTTAGTGTAATGTTAACTAGTAACACAATGTTTATCTGACATTACTAAATAAGAATAGCATAAAATATATGTGTAAAAACGGCTCGTTTGGGTTTAGAAACTTTTTATATATTTATATATTAGTTTCTACAAGTGGGTTTTCTCGTCATCACTGATTAAATAAGAATAGCACTAAGTATAATAAGATGACCTGCGACACAAAATGTAGAATAAAATAACTATTAGTAAATACAACTTATGCTAATAGTGACCATTAATGTTTTTATAGCATATAACAAATAAAATGTAAAATAATTATAGTTATTGACTTTGTTAAAATAATTATAAACATTTGCTTTGGAAGTGAAATGCAACAAGTCCACAAATAATATATACAAGTTGTTTTTCCTGTGTAATATATAGAGAAAATAAACGGAATGTAATTATTAATGCAATATGTGACACAAAATGTAGATAACTTAATATAATAATCAATATATTTTAACATAGTTATTGAATTATAACGAAAATAGAATATAGCTATTCGATATTTATGACACATAAGGTAAATTAATTGGTAACATCGGACCGGCATGGCCAAGCGTGTTAAGGCGTGCGACTCGTAATCTTAGGGTCACGAGCTCGCATCTCCGTCGCGCTAAACATGCTCGCTCTTTCAGCCGTGGGGGTGTTATAATGTGACGGTCAAACCCATTATTCGTTGATAAAAGAGTAGCCCAAGAGTTGGCTGTGGGTGGTGATGACTAGCTGCCTTCCCTCTAGTCTTGTACTGCTAAATTAGGGACGGCTAGCAGAGATAGCCCTCGAGTAGCTTTGTGCGAAATTCAAAAACAAACAAGCAATTGTTAGTATGATGCGTAACTCACAGCATTCATTCAAGAACTGAATTTATTGTAACTATAAGCAAGATATATACCATTTAATAAATATAGTTAAAAAAAATTCAGTTAATTAAGAGTTATGTGACACGTAAGTATACAACTTACACGTTAATAAGTATAGCGAGCGTAAGTAGTATAACTTAAACTTATGATCACTTTTAACAGTGGTTATTGGTATATAACGTTTGTAAGTATATTCACTGAACAATGTTACAAAAAATTTAGGCTACACCTTAAATTATGGAGATTCTTACAATTTTCAACTCTAAATATCTATTTCTGTAAATGTTCTCTTTTCCTTTACTATGCCTGCCATGGCCTAGCGCGTTAAGGCGTGCGCTTTGTGATCTGAGGGTCGCGGGTTCGCGCCCGAGTCGCGCCAAACATGCTCACCCTCCCAGCCCTGGGGGTGTATAATGTGAAGGTCAATCCCACTATTCGTTGATAAAAGAGTAGCCCAAGAGTTGGCGGTGGGTGGTGATGACTAGCTGCCTTCCCTCTAGTCTTACACTGCTAAATTAGGGACGGCTAGCACAGATAGCCCTCGAGTAGCTTTGTGCGAAATTCCAAAACAAACAAACAAACCTTTACTATGTCTGTTAATATATCTATAGCTACGTCACGATTGACTTGGGAAACTAATAAAGATTTAAAAAAAAATATTTTATAAATGTTTTGCACTTACGTGGATAAAGGTTTGCTTCAAATGTTTCAAGTTTCGCAAAAACAACTTAACTACTGCATTACCTGTTTAATTACTTGGTGTGCGTATAACTGAATGAAAGCTTTCGCGTCAGAAAACTTTTCTGTGTTTTTCATGATGAGAATGATGCAATATTTAATGTAGTTTACAGAAGAAGTGAGGCAAGGTGAACCACTGTTAACTACAAGATCTGAAACTTAAACAGTTCATGTCTATCATCAAATAATTCATAATTTACCTCTTGGATGAGAGACAAACCTGAACAATAACAGCAGAACTTGAGTAAAAATTTAATAAGTGGAACCATCGATCATATTTGATACCTAGTTTGCAAACAGCAGTTCAATGCTGCACAAGTCGCTTGAGTTGTTTAACAACAGAAACGATTTGATAAAACATTAACAACCAGAACAGCGCTCTGATTAGTTTGACCTGAATAAAAGGATATTTTAAATAGACATATAACAAATTATCTGAACCAAATTTATCTCAAGAATAATTTCATAATACTTTGTGTATATTTTAGCCATTTTACGAACTTTGAATATCATGACTTTTTATTAAACAATTACAACAAACCAACTTTCGATTTATCTTTTAATGCTTTTGAACATATTTGTACCAGTTGACAGATGTCACCTTGGTGAGAAGAGACAATAGAAAATTCACAATGGTTAACTTGATCCTGCACAGTTTTGTTACGACTCTCTCTTGTGTTTTCAATTTATAATTTAATTCTGTATTTAGTTCAGAATGTATTATATATTATATTATGAAATATTTCAGATAATGCTTGGAATTTAAATACAAAAATATTATTGTTAATTATATTTGACATGTTGTTTTGTTTAATTTTACATAAAGCTATTTTCGCTTTCTATCACTAATTTAAAAGTTCAGAGTAGTGAAAAGGATCTCAGTCAATACTATCCACTCTCAACTGTTGGACCGTTTCGATCAAATAATGAGATTTACCGTCAAGTTATGAGATTCCACGTTTGAAAGTGTGAAAATATTTGGTGACTGGCCGAGATCAACAGATCTAAAATCGAGAACTGTAACTAGGTTGAGGCCCAGCCTGGCCAAGCATGTTAAGACGTGCGGCTCGTAATCTGAGGGTCGCGGGTTTGCATCCCTATCGCGCCAAAATTGCTCGCCCTTTCAGCCGTGAGGGCATTATAATGTGACGATAAATTTGTTGGTAAAAAGAGTAGCCCAAGTTTTAGCGGTAGGTGGTGATGACTAGCTACCTTCCCTCTGGTATTACACTGCTAAATTAGGGACGGCTAGCAAAGATAGCTCTCGAGTAGCTTTGTGCGAAATTCAAAAAAACAGACAAATATCTAACTAGCTTGTCGTACTATAGATCAAAATGTCGTATTATCTCAAACCTACTACTTTATCATCTAAATACTTGAATAAAGAATCAAGATTTGAAAAGTGTTTTTTGGTTTTTCTTAAACCTAAAACAAGCTCACATAAAGAAATAGGCCTGTTAGTTTTGCACTTCTAAAAATATTGTTCTTAACATAGTAATAATGGTGTGCAAGAAGCTGTTTTCATATATATTATTACAAACACACGCACAAATACATTCATACAATATTTATATATCTCTGTGAATGTCTTTTTTCATATTTGAGGTTTTGGGCCGGATAATGCTGTTTAGTGTGTGAAAACTGAGATTATCTAAAGGTAAAATTAGAAAGCTCATCAAATACTGAGTAAACTTAAAATAAACAAATATTATCTGAAAATAAATTAAGTAATATGAGATATTATAGAAATACAAAAAATTGAATAAGTTTAGATGCTCTCTAACACACTCAAGAAACGTCATTTTAGGCCTAAAATTAGATGATATGCACAAAGATACTGATGATTCAAACGTAAAAACCATTTAAGAGATTTATAACAATGAAATATCTTAGGTGTTTCTGAAAGCAACTGTTATTATTTGTTCACTTCTATAATGTTTATCTACCAACACTACAGTGGTAAAACCAATTAATAACAGCTTCGTATTCAGGAAAGAAGTGTACAGGAAATAATTAGAAGATTAAAAATTAGAAATACTTGGAACACAGAGGAAATTGATAAAGAAATGGATGTTTTATAGGTTGCACATCTCACTGGACCAGCAATAAATTTCTCAACTTATGAAACTAAAATCTGGTGTTGGATTACCCACAATGACCAGAATGCATTTTACCAGTTCTGTACCTTTGTGCTAAAAAACATCAATCAAAATAAAGTAAACATATAGGGGAACTCACAAGTAATAAGTGGAGTTAATGCCAATGTTGATGTCCCTCATTGAGCCAGCAGTAAATTTACGGTTAATTATTTGTTTCAGAGCAGAATCACATGGGGCTATCTTTTTTTGTTCACCATGGGGAAACGAACCTTGAATTTTAGTGTTTTAAATCTCTAAACTTACCACTGTCCCACCAGAGAATAAGTTTTTAGGCCAACAACCCTAAAATCCAAGATACGATTTTCTGTGGTAGACAGAGTGCAGATCGCCTATTGTGTAGTTTTGCCCTAAAAAACAACAAACAAACCAATAATAATGGTAAAACTTTAAAGACGGCTTGAGTGATAATCTACCTGACCATAGCATAATCTTGTCGAAACATCTCACATTTATTATAAAGTTTTCTTCATCATCCAGTCAAACCATTCCAAACTTTTATTTTCTATAAGGTGAGTCCCTCATCATTACACTTGAATTTAATATTGATGTTATTTTCTGTGTGACTTGTATATTATTAATAATTAATAAACTCTTAGCCCTACAACTAGTTTCGTACCAAACAGCCAGCAGGGTCCACATGGATTTGGCTAGTAATTTTAGAATCATGTTTAAAGCTTTGTATTCTTCCAAAATGCACACCTCATGTCCTTGTATATGAGTTTATGTATGTGTATTTAAGTTATGTACTTTTTCTTTTTTCCCCTTTCTTCAATAGTTTTTACATAAGATAATCTAACAGACCTTTCTTCCTGCAGTCATTAACACTTTTCAAAAACTGAAATAAAAGTGATGTATAACAAATTCAAAATAGTTAAAAAGGAAGTAAACAGGTACATTTGCGCAACAGAGACTGTCCTTATGCCTCTTCTCTACTTATATTTAAGGATAACAGAAACTTTTTTGTTCTGCAACTAGAAGTACTGGTCCATCTAGCGTTCTAAACCAATATGTAGCATACGATTTCAATAATTACACATTGTCTACATTTAGTTGTGTGTCATGTGATTTCAAAGTTTCAAATTTCGATGAATTACGTTTTTCAATAGCAAAATATAATGCAATACAGCTAAATCATAGAGACGTGTGAATGGCTCTTGTCCGTATTAAGATTGTTTCACAGATTTTTCATAGTTTTCTTGCTGCTTTTTTCTAAGTTTTTTGTAGATATTAATGAAAGTCAAGAATAGCAGTTGAAATTACTGAACATATCCATGTTGACATTCTGTTAGAACTTTTGAGAAGTACAGCTTAACACATTAGAGCTGCAGGAAGTACATCTCCTTTTCTTTGGAGAATAGCGAGTACATTCTTGATCAGTGTGTCATAGGGATGTAGTGGTGATTACATCAACAAGTCTACTCTGAGCTAAAAATAATTTGAAAGAATCAATTGACAGCTTCCACTACTTTTACTTCGATAGTCATACTGTTTAGCTGATAAGATGACGTACGTGTCTTTACAACACATACTAGTTGTCAGAACTCGGCAATCAACGAACAATTATATTTCACTTCTTTATTCGTGTATGTTTCTTCAGATGCTCTACAGTGTTATGTTAACAGATTAACCATAGGTTAAGATAAAGTGTTAGCAAGAAGTTAAGTTTTAGGCACTTGGTAAAATAATAAATCATTTATAGCCAGCATATGCTCTTTTTTTTTGTCAGGGGTTTCAGAACAATCCTTGGAAAACCTACTTATCCCAGTCTAATCAGTTTTCCTTTACACTGTACACGCATAACAATACTTATACCGTCTTTTTATATCCTTGCCAACATATGGTTCTGTATAGTGCAGGACACTTCCTTTTATTTCACGCTAGCTGAATTAAAGTACATGATCCGCGTTTGCGTGAGAAATAGAAAAGTCAGAACACTTTCTGCAAGTGTTCACATAATTTCTTGAGACTGTAGGTTTTGTGCCATACTTCTGTATGTTTTGAGACTGTAAACTCTGTACTATATTTCTGTATTTATTGAGACTGTAGGTTCTGTGCTATATTTCTGTTGTGGTTGCTCTCACACTTACTCTTTGGTCCTTTAGCTGCTTTTTCACAAAACTTTTTTTCTTCATTAGTTACTTTCATTTACCATAGATTCGCGACACTTTCTTTATCAGTTTTCTCATCTGTCGCTTTATTAACTTGGCAACTTTGTATTCTTGATCAACACATTCTGTAAATGGGCATACTCTCATTTATCTCTGGCAAAATCCATATTTTTTTCTGTGTTGCTGAATTAGATATCGTTACATAGTATACTAGTAATTTTGATGTATTGTTACACCAAATGTATTATAAGCCATTCACTCACACATGATCCACTCGTAACTGTAAACTGCTGCTCTGTGTCTAATATCTTGACTGTCCAGTGTTAGAATACATCCCAACTTCTAATAAAATGTTGAGGATAGCACTACTTTGTCACAGCTGTTGTTGAAGAAAGATAGTGATGTTTCTTTCCGATGAGTATTCTGCTCATGCTTTAAGACTACACCTTGTTCTAACTTTGGCTAGGCTGTTTAGGTGTTGTTGTTGTTTTCTGACGTGTCAGAAGTATTGGTGCCTCTGAGTTTTACATTTCATTATATTTTATTGTACTTGTCGTGTTGTGTATTGCCGAGCCATACCTGTGAACGTTTTAATAAGTGTGAGTTAATAGACGATGTAACTTTAGAACTAAGAGACCATTTTATCCGATGGGTGTCCATAGCATAGTTAAATAAACATATGAACAAAAATTAAAGATTAATTAGCTTGAAATGCCTTTGTGATGATACTTTCTGATTTATCAGATACTTATATCACATTTTGACTAAAAAAATCAACATTTTTGGGAAAAAGTACAACTTTGTAAGGTAAAGTTAACTTACCTTCCTCCAATGCTCATGTTTAAGTTATAACCCTTATTAAATGTTAAAATATCTAACATCATAATTTATGCCACATAGGTTCACTTGTCAGACCCTTACTGAAATTATCTTCAAAGACATTTTCATGGACATAATATACAAAAGAGATAACAGAAGGTAATGTGTAGCTTCGTTTTGCATTCAAACAGCCACATTAATACTTCTCTCCATTTCTTCTTTCACAACACCATTGTGAGACTGTAGATTTATATTTCACTTTTCATATCCATGATAAGCACAATAAGAGCAACTATCCTGCATTTTTTTTCTGACCAAGTACCGACTGAGCTAAATAATGTTGCTTAGTTGTGACTTGCATCCTACATTTCATGTAACTCCATTGCCTCACTGCCTCTAGAGACTCATGTGTTATTTTATGTGTTGACCGAGCATGTTATATCAAGTCACTAATAACCTGAGATGCAATATCACGTAATTTGTGCTATATAATATTTAGTTTGAGTTCATTCTTGTGTCATTTCACTTTCCGTAGAGGCTAAAACAGTCAGGAGGGGTTGCACTTATAAAATTTTTTGTTTGTTTTGGAAATTCGCACAAAGCTACTCGAGGGCTATCTGTGCTAGCCGTCCCTAATTTTGCAGTGTAAGACTAGAGGGAAGGCAGCTAGTCATCACCACCCACCGCCAACTCTTGGGCTACTCTTTTACCAACGAATAGTGGGATTGACCGTCACATTATACACCCCCACGGCTGGGAGGGCGAGCATATTTAGCGCGACGCGGGCGCGAACCCGAGACCCTCGGATTACGAGTGCACGCCTTAACGCGCTCGGCCATGCCAGGCCGTTGCACTTATAAAACCCTTTAGACAATCTCCCAGCACCGTATATATATATATATTTGAAAGAGGTTGACAATTGAGGACATAGTTCATCTTCGCATGCTGGCATCTGCAGCAGAATTTGCAGTAAATACTACTACATACTCTGAGTTTCCAGTACTGGTACTATTACAGGTTTATAATTTATCATGTTAGGAATAACATCTGTTGGCTTGGAAATTTTGACCGAATGCTTCCACTGATATTTCAGCTTGGATTTCCACAGAATTATAAATTTTGATGTAGTAGTTTTGAGTTCATACTTTAATCGATAAGCGAATCTTGCAATCAAAATCGGCAATAGCATAAAATATGGGAAACTGCTGACTTCCACGCTCTGTAATGTGCCTTTGTGACTGATTGCATGGTAGGTAAGTGCGTGCGGGATTAATCCTTTATATATGAGTAGGTCAAACTGCGCATGTCACGATGTTTTAGTAAGTTACAATTAAAATTTAATTAACTACTTAATTATGATGGTATATGAACATACTTGACGTCAAACCATATATAATAAATCAACTTTTAATATTGTATATAGCCCCCCAGTGGCTCAGCGATATGTCTGCGGACTTACACGCTAAAATCCGGGTTTCGATACCCGTGGTGGGCATAGCACAGATAGCCCATTGTGTAGCTTTGTGCTTAACTCCAAACAACAACAATATTGTATAAGTTACAAGTTCTTAGTTGTATAAGAAAACATTTAAAATCAGTCTCAAAATTATGGTAAATGGCCGATGATACATTAAACAACACAATGACACTTGACAAGAGAAGTACAGATTATAACCGCAGATGTGAAGGCAGATTCTAGACTTTACAGCGAATGCTAGTGACACTCTTCCTATAGACTGACTAGAAAGAAACTGTGTTATATTACACAGCAAAACCAGCTTCTAAGTTCAACTGTCTTTGTGAAGCTGAAAAAATAACACATTCTTAGATAAATCCCACTATCACATTCAAAACAACATGGCAGATACAAAACAATCAAATACAGAGATAAATAGTACTGGAGTCCGAGGGTTCTAGTTCTCTAACTAGCTATGTCGAGATATATATAATAGATATGAAAGGGTTAATGCCACTAATATCAATCACTAGCACACTTTTGGTGTAATTTTCTGTTTAACTTTTTCTGACATAAGGCAATAGCTCTAAGAAAAAAATACATTAAGTTTTAGATTAGTACTAGTTCCAAGTTAAATTTAAAGCCAACTTTTTGATTGGATAGACGTACAAATCAAATATTAATTGTAGGAATGTTAAGTTCTACAAATGAAAATACATCATCTCTAAAAAATGTGGTGGCGTAATTATATATGGACAAACAAAATGATTTTAAAAGTTCAACTGGGTATAACAGTAGGATGGCATTTAGCAGAAATAAGCATTATTATCAAATACAATTTCTGTCTTTCGTCTATCATCGCAGTCTTTCAACAGTTGCAATCAAAAGATAGAATGCCTACCAATGAAATAAACAAGGAATGAACCAATTTGTGACAGACCAAAGAAAGGACTTTAATTAAAAAAAGCACTTAAAGTGCAAGAGATATCAAGTCTTGCTACAACTGACCACGTTCTTCACTGTTTGTCAGGCTAAACTATGTTCAAACATATCATATAGAATAACATTAAAAACTTAAAAAGCAGACGACAAATAACTTGTTTTATTGCAGGAAGAAAACTGTATTCTTGATGGTGCCTAGAGTACAGACTGTGAATAGTCAATAACTAGAACGTTGTAGTTCGAACTGGTCACAAATCAGATTTTCTACACGGACATTGGTGAAAATATGTAGCTGTTGATACCACTTGAATTGTTATAACAGCAAGAGCCACTGGAGACAATGGAGGATCTTCTTGTGATAAGAGTTGAATATTTTCCTTATTTTAAAACTAGATATAATAACTAATGTGTGTGTAAACATTGTTGTTGATTACCTGTCCAAAAATATCGCATATTCATCTTGACATATAATGACTTTTTCATTATGATAATTTAACAATTACTGCACTCATATGACTCTAAAACAAAACGAATGGTATGATAACAACTTAATCATTCGCATTTATCTGAGACAGAATGATCACAAGATGATTGTGGCGAACGTGAACATTACATGTGCTGCTATTATTCTCTTCAGGGCCCGGCATGGCCAAGCGTGTTAAGGTATACGACTCGTAATCTGAGGGTGGAGCACTCGAATCATTGTCACACCAAACATGCTCAATCTTGCAGCCGTGGGAACGTTATAAGGTGATTTTCTATAATCCTCTAAATCTCTGTGTTTGTAGTAAGTTATGCATTTCTTTAATGTTATTCCTTATAACCATTATGAAATCGTCTGATTTTTATCTGCAGTCATCCTCTTTTTGATTTATAAGAAACATGGCTATCTTGAATATTTAAAAACTTACCTTAAAATATTTCCACATTTGACTGATGTGTCCAACTAACTCACCCAATTTACAGCAGATAAATCTTATATCAGATTTTTAAAATTTGCTTTTATAAATTTCATTTTTAGTTACGTCCGTACGCAGCAAAACATCAAGGTTAATCGATCAATGATCATTTGTACCTAGATGATCCTTATTCTCTACCTAATCAACCATTTCTTTATTAGGGGATTACAATAAATATAAAATAGCGTTATTCCTACCAGGTACCAAAACTACTTGTTAAAAGGTCATCTTGAACAGTTTTAAAACGTTGTCCCCCTCAAGCTGGCTTGCTTCATCAATTGGATATTATAATAAATAGTAAAACCAGTTATGTTAATGAAATTAATAATAACTAAATAATATACTATATGTTATATAGAAAACATAACTGTTAGATTAAACCACTGTCGTAAAGGTAAACTCCTTTGAAAATTATAAGATAAAAAAACGTAAGAGATTGTGATATATCATGTAGTATAATTAGTGTATTATGAAAACTTTCCGATTAAAGCAAGCTATCTCTCTATATATATCAAAAATAAAAATTAATTTATGCAGCAAACTGCTCCTTGAGAATTAATAACACTAAAAATCGAGTTTTGATACTCTGGGTGGTCAGAGCACAGATGGCCTTGCGCTTAACAATAAAAAGCCAAGCCTATAGAAATTAGAGAAATATCTCTGTACGACAAAATATTTTTAAAAATAAATTTAGGTACATATACATATATACTTAAAATTATTTTAAATACGTAATTCTACCAAGAAGTCGGTTAACCCTTAAGACCAAAGTTAATAATAAATCAGCTTGTGTGACGGACCGCGATGGCATGGTTATTTAACGTTTCTTTCTCAGTAAAGTGGTTATTTTAAATGTATTCCAAACGTCCATAATGTATGATTCGGGAGATAATTTGAATCGTACATACACTCCATAATGTACGTGAAGTTAATATTCACCAATTCCCTTATTATCGCTGTAATACAATATATATGCTACATGACAAGGCCCGGCATGGCCAAGCGGGTTAAGGCGTGCGACTCGTAATCTGAGGGTCGCGGGTTCACATTCCCGTCGCGCTAAACATACTCGCCCTCCTGGCCGTGGGGGTGTATAATGTAACGGTCAATCTCACTATTCGTTGGTAAAAGAGTAGCCCAAGAGTTGGCGGTGGGTGGTGATGACTAGTTGCCTTCCCTCTAGTCTTACACAACTAAATTTGGGACGGCTGGCACAGATAGCCCTCGAGTAGCTTGGTGCGAAATTCAAAACAACAACAACAACAAGCAGATCGTTAATACTGATAACATATATTCTTGTGAATTAATAAATACAAATTTTCTTTAAGGCTCAGTCCGTGGACTAAATTTATACTTTTTCTCAATAAAAATATTGAAAGTTAGGCTGTTAATTATTAAGCACAAAGCTACACAAATGGCTGTGTGTTTTCTGCCCAACCCACGTACCGACGTGGCTTCGCTATAAGAAAACACCCGCACGCGTGTCAAAACCTTAAAACGTGATTTCTAGCGAGACAAGACCGCAGCTTCCAGTGCCACTGCGGGTCAATAATAAATCAGTAATATATATATGTGTGTGTGTGAATGAAGTTTTGCATATAGTTCATCAGTACACTTGTTTGGTGATACAACTGACGGTAAACTAAATTGGTTTGAGCATATGAAAATAATAGAAAAACTGTTGCAAGATGTATTGATACCTATGTTATTAAAGAATGACAAAGTGTGTCGGTAGCTTTTTTAAACTATGCAAATATAAAATCAGGAGTAAAGAAGTACGAATGACGTCACTGTATCCGTAAGGGAAGGGTAAACGTAAATAGTGGTGTGTATTGCAAAATCCGGTCAAATAGAAGTTTAGGAAGTCAAAAAGTGTATACATATTTCAATGGGGGGCCTGGCATGGCCTAGCGTGTTAGGGCGTGCGCTTCGTAATCTGAGGGTCGCGAGTTCGCGCCCGAGTTGCGCCAAACATGCTCGCCCTTCCAGCCGTGGGGGCGTTATTATGTGACCGTCAATCCCACTTTTCGTTGGTAAAAGAATAGCCCAAGAGTTAGCGGTGGGTGGTGATGACTAGCTGCCTTCCCTCTAGTCTTACACAACTAAATTAGGGACGGCTAGCACAGATAGCCCTCGAGTAGCTTTGTGCGAAATTTCAAAAAAACAAACAAATATTTCAATGGTGAAAAGTTATTAATTAGAATTTCTTCAAATACAATAAGGTTAAGCAAAATATTACTACGGGCGTATAGCCTTTAAAGGATGATACAAGAATACTAATATGTAATAATGAGATGGCTTAAGTTTAATTTTTCCTTCAGCTCTGTTATTAACGAAAATTTAAGCAATATTCCTCATCCTGTACAGCTGCTAGATTAAAACAAAAAGATCGCATTAATTCTGAGATTGTTGAACAAATTAATAAATTTAAAGAATTGTAAACCTTCTGAGCCAAATAATATTTACCAAAGTGTTTTGAAAAGTTAAGGATTGGGTTGTGAGCCACTTGTTATTATTTTTTCCAAGTATTTGAATATTGGGCAGATACCCAAAGACTGGATATCGGTTCATGCTACTTTTCTTTTCAAGGAAGGTATTAATAATTGCTCCATTAATTACAGGCATATTATTCTTTTGTAATAATAATAATAAGTGACGGGCAAAGTTAAATGCTTTGCAAAGTCGTGTAATAAAGGATAAAATTTTGTTCAACAGTCGGCATGGTTTAGATAGGGAACAACTTGCCTTATTAATTTTTTTGACATTTTTTGAAGAGCTTGCTGACTGTGTAGATGAATCGATGAATGTAAACTTGGTGTGTCTGGTTATTAAGAAAGTATTTGACAACCTGCGGCATAAATGGCTTGTTAAAAAGTTATCTTTGTAGGCGTGATGGTTATTTTGGATAGAAAATTGTCTAAATGATAAAAAAGTTAATTTATAAGTGGCGTTAAGTAGGATAAATGTCACGAGTGTGGCACCTAAGTGCTCAGTATTAGAGCCTTTTCTTTTTATTCATAACAACAACAGGAACGGTCAGTGAATTATTTAAATTTGGTGGTGACATAAAGTTTTATATGATGTGAGGTATGAGGCGGGTTCAACTTCTTTACAAAAGTATTTGAAATATTTGGTGAATTAGACGAATAAATGAAACATGACTTTTAATTATAATAAATGGAAAGTGGAGCATGGAGGATATTACAATTTGAATTATGAATAAAATTTCGAGAAGAATAACCTTAAATAGTCTAATGGAGCTGAAAGATCTTGGTATTCTGGCCGTTTTTTTTAATAGTAAAAATGTGAAACACAAGTATAATTTTCTTTAGCAAAATTTGCTTTATTTTTTTAACAGAGTGGTTGCCATTTGAAACGGGTTACCTTCAGATGTAGTAGATGCAGTTAATTTAAGGGAGTTAAAGGGAAGTGTTGATAAATGTTTGAAGGATAAGTGTTCACTTTGCAGTTTTATAGTTTAATTTACTGGTGGCACAGCGATATGTTTGCGGATTAACAACATTAAAAACCGGTTTTCGATATCTGTAAGGAGCAGAGCACAGATAGCTCCTTGTAAAACTTTGTGATTAATTACAAACAGAATACCTTCTTTAAGACATTGTTTATTTCAAAGCTGGTGCCTTAAACCAGCGCCATAGACCGCTTGGTTACTCTACCGAAAGAGTATCGATTTCTTACAACAAATATTGTAACATATCTCTCTCTATTCAAATTCGGCCCGGCATGGTCAAGCGTGTTAAGGCTTGCGACTTGTAATCTGAGGGTCGTGAGTTCGCATCCCCATCGCGCAAACATGTTCGTCCTTTCAGCCGTGAGGGCGTTATAATTTGACGGTTAATCCCACTATTCGTTGGTAAAAGAATAGCTCAAGAGTTGGCGGTGGGTGGTGATGACTTACTGCCTTTCTTCTAGTCTTATTACACTGCTAAATTAGGAACGGCTAGCACAGATAGCTCTCGAGTAGCTTTGTGCGAAATTCAAAAACAAACAATCTACTAAAATTCTATTTGTTGTTTTTAGAAAACACTAGTCCTTTAATTCTTCCTAATTTAGTTTACCATGATATACAAATTGTCCTAACGATTTGTTTAATGTGACAAATCATTTTGCGATTGTGTGAAGTTTAAACTTAATACATCGAGATATTTCAAAAGTTACTTTCTCAAATTGGTTATGTTTTCAGCATAAACAACCCCAGGTGTTAAGCAGTAAGTTCGAGAACTTATAAAGCTAAAAACTGGATATCTATAGCAGTGATGAACACATGTAATTTTATTTTTTAGTTATACGCTCTGCAATAGATAAACAACAAATGTTTTGGAGGACTTTTACAGTTAATTTTAGATATTATATAAATAAAACTATGCATATTTTCTAAAATCTCACAGCTAAAATAGAGGTAATAAAAAATGAAAAGGTCTCAGAGATTAATTTATTTTACTCCTGTTTAAAAAAAATTTTAAGTGTCGCGGCTATTGAGAATTCTCTCTTGTTCTTCATATATACCCTATAAAATGGGAAGTTTTCGGTCATATGTAGCTTATTAACGTGCCAGAGGATAAATATGTTATCAGCATTTTCAGCTTTAAAAACGTTAGAAGAGTAACAACTTATCCCCATTCCTGTTATTCGGTTCAGAGTTATTTTGGCATTTTGGCGATGAATGTTCCGAACTGGCTGCCTTCCCTTTGATCAGTACTAAACAAGAAAAATCAGGTATAGCTATACCAAAACACTCAAAATGTTTGACCTAGATGCTTAGTCAATATGTCGTACAAGGTGCCATTGATGTTGAAAATATCAAATGAGCAGTTTTAGGTCAGCAGTCTGTTTGTTTTTGGGTAACTATATTTACACGTACTATTTTACCAAAGGCAGCATGTAAACAAAATCTTTTATGAGAGATTGTAAAGTATAGTATGAGAGCACATGTTTTAAAATGTTAACTGAAAGTAATTTCGTAAAAAGGGTTTTAATAGATATACTCTTCAAAACAAGAAAGGCAAAAGGGATATTTTTTTATTTTAAAAAGAAATATATGTAATAACGTTACAAGCTCGGAGTATGTGATGTTACACGTGTTAAGGCACTGATTGTTACAACAAAATGACAATAAAAGTTGTGCACTTTGAAAACGAAGGAAAACATTGGATATTTCGCCAAAACGTATGCGTGTCCAATAAATTTGTTTGAGAGATCTGCATGTTCTGCAAGTGCAACATGTGCAAAATCCCTATAAAAGTGACGGGTTCTCGGTTTCCATAGCTCAGTGTTAAGCCACTGACACGCAATACAATTACTCCAAGACTGACTGAAGCACAACGCAACAACGCCATTAATCGATTGGAAGCAAGCGAATCTCGATCAGATGTTGCCAGAGCTGTGAATCTCCACCCAAGCACTATCAAAAGGCTATGGAATCATCACCAACAACATGGATCAACTCGTAACCGTCCACGATCTGGCAGACCTCGTGTGACCACGCCCGCACAAGATCGCTACATCCGGTTACGTCACCTTTGGGATAGGACCACTACTGCGACATCTACTGCCTCAACCATACCAGAGCTGCGTACGATTTCTGATCAGACCGTACGTAACCGTCTACGAGATGCAGGAATCCGACCTCGACGTCCAGTCGGAGATGTCATCCTCACCCAGCAACATCGTCAAGCACTGCTGCAGTGGACTCGGACACACCGGGTATGGCCTCATCGACGATAGAGGCATTTTGATTCAGCAATGTATCACCTTTTATGTTTCGTAGGCAGGATGGAAGGACCCATGTTTACCATCGCCGAGGTGAACGTTTTGCAGCAAACTATGTGCAGGATGTTGACAGCGTCATGATGTGGGCTGCCATCGCCTACAATGCCAGAACAGACCTTTTGCACATTCGAGGGAATCTTGCGGCTCAACGATACGTCGACAAGATTCTTAAGCCCCATGTGCAACCCATCATGGTGAACGTCAACGACGTTTTTCAACATAACAATGCACGTCCTCACACAGCCCGACTCACCACTGTCTTCTTGAGACACCACAACATCAACGTTTTTCCCTGGCCCTCCAGATCATCAGATTTAAACCCCATAGAACATCTTTGAGACAAGTTGGATCGACGTATGCGACAGCGACAACCTCAACCGCAGACTCTACCTCAACTTGCAGCAGCTTTGCAGGCTTAGTGGACAGCCATTTTACAGGATGTGATTCGTCATCTCATCACTTCTATGGGCAAGAGATGCCAAGCAGTTATTGATGCCCACGGGGGGCATATTTGTTATTGACGTTGAGTGACGTTAAACTTCAACTAGTGAGTGTGGACTTCGCCTTTCCAGACTTTGAATGTTCAGCAGTGAAGGTGCAAAGTTTCACACATGTCCTACAGAACTACCCGGAATAAACTTGTTAATAATTGGTCTCATGTTTTGCTTTTTGCGTTTCTTTTCTTTTTTTGAAAAGTATATTTATGTTTAATACGTTATAAAAAGTAGTCAGCAGTAAAAACATATACAGTAAGTTACCTTTTGATTTCAATATCAATGTTGAACATAGAACAGGTAACTCGTTCTGTAGCTCTATACTTAACGACAAATAAATTCATTTACAGTTTTCTGCAGTATGTTTTCTTGCTTAGTTGATTTCTGTTGCACCTTTTTCTTCCTATCACCACAATATAAAAAAGGTAATATTTGATCTATATATATTCTATCTGCATTTTGCATAAGGTATTTTAATTATGTTATTGTTCTGTGTATTCATTTATTTATTTTCCAACTGTCTTTTCTGTCTTTGTACATATATCAAACCAATAAATATTATGTCAACATTAGTTTTCTTATCAAAATATGTAATTAATGGAAAATATCTTTTACTTGAAAGATCGACATAAATCACAATTCTGCCCGCATGGCCTGGCATTGCCAGGTGGGTTAAGAAGTTCGACTCGTAATCTGAGAATCGCGGGTTCGAATCCCGGTCGCATCCAACATGTTCACCCTTTCAGCCGTTGGGGTGTTATAATGTTACGGTCAATTCTACTATTCGTCGGCAAAAGAGTAGCCCAAGAGTTGGCGGTGGGTGGTGATGACTAGCTGCCTTCCCTCTAGTCTTACACTACTAAATTAGGGACAGCTAGCACAGATAGTTTTGAATAGCTTTGCGCGAAATTTTAAATACCAAATCTACCTGCATTTGTCGACAAGGCAAAAACGAATCACCATATTCAAGTGTTATTTTATCAACACTATTGTCGGTAATCAAGGCTGTGCAGGCTAACTGTAAGAAAGTTTTTGATCATGTGAACGCCACGGTTAAACTAAAATGAAATTTTACGTATTTCATTATTTTTTGAGCAATAATGTACATACCAGAAAACAAAATAAAATTATTGAAAGTTGTTTGTTTTGAATTTCTCGCGTAGGTATTCGACAGCTATCTGCGCTGGCCGTTCATAATTTAGCAGTGTAAGACTAGAGAGTAGCCGGCTAGCAATCACCACCCACCACATACTTTTGGGCTACTCTTTTACCAGCGAATAGTAGAATTGACCATCATATTATAACGCCCCTACGGATGAACGGCGAGCATGTTTGGTGTGACGGGGGTTTGAATCAATCACCCTCGGATTATTAGTCGAGTGCCTTTACCCACCTGGCCATGCCGGGCATACTGAACATGTAGGTGATTTTTTTCGAAGTAAATTAATGGTCAAAGCGCAGTGGAAACCAAACATTTCAATTTTTGTTAAAATCAAAAGTAATTTTATTCATGTCTAAATTTATCTGGTTTAGGGATTTTAATTTTAAGTTAAAAAGTGATAAATGCGTAATAATCAATTAGCTTGTTAGTTCTCGCACTATACTGAAAAGCATTTCCTTCGAAATATATAAAAATTAACCTTTTATGTTTTTTTGATAAAAGTATTTTGTAACATTTTAAAATATAAATATTGATTTTTTTGTATACGAAATTGTTTTCTTAAAAAAATAATATGTAAACTTATCAATTGAAAAATAAAGATATATTCTTTCAATTGTCGATTTAATAAATGAAACTGTGTTTATGCTGAAACTTTTAAGGATGTGACAAAAAGAGAATTTCTTAGTAGAAACATAGAAGTAGAGCAATTCATTTGTTGAATGAAACCTTGTCTTTTAATGTTGTTGTACATCAATTTTATGCTTGTTTAAAACTTGCATAATTATTATGGTGAAGTGCTATTGAAAATGTTGTTATGTGAAATAAAGAAAATGTATCTTTTGCTTATTTAAGCTGTTATATATGTTTTTACATAAGATGCTGTGACATTACTTTCCATTTTAAACAACCTAAAACATTATGGAATGACTTTTCACGCGAACTTATTGCTTAACATATTATTATAACGATATAAATTGATGAAGAAAACATATTCAGATAAAAATCCATATGAAAGCAAATAAATTATCATATTCCCCCAGTAATTCAGCGGTATGTCTATGGATTTACAAGACTAAAATCAGCGGTTCGATTCCCCTCGGTGGACTCAGCAGATGTAGTTTTGCTAAAAGAAAAAACACACACACACACATACACCCAAACAAATTTAAGTATCGTAAAAGTCTTAATTTGGGGAAATATTATATATCTATACACAATGATATATCGCATTTTTAATAAAAGCTTACATGGTAAATAGCGCTTCGTATTTTATGCTTCTCCATTGCGCATGTGCAATAACAATCATGAGTAAATGTCAGTGGGGTTGAGAATAGTTGTAAAACGTTAAGAAAATTTTTGAATATTCTAATGTTTCCAGGTATTCTTTAACTAGAGTTATTAAGTATTGGCTCTTAAAATGTACCAGAGACTTAAAAGATGATGAAAAGAGTGAGTTTTGGTCACCTTAAAGCAACTTTTTCAAGACCACCAAAGCATCAAGGTGGCCGTCTTCCTGCAAATGGCGACACACTCGATAATAGGGACGCTGAAAAAAAGGCCAGCTTTGAAGCAGATCGTGAACAACAAGCCAGCTGTACTCTTACAAAATACAGTAGTGAAAATTGTTTGTCAATAAATAGAAAAAAAGATAACAAGAATATCTTGACAGCATTACGTTGGAAGTGGCGCAAGACCCGTACACGGAAAAAACGTCATGAAAATCGTCACAATTTATTGTGTGATTCTAGAACAAATACTCATAACAACACTTCTCATTCTGAGACCCCTGAAATGGGACTTGAAGTAGTTAACTTTAAAACTCAGAAACTTCGGTCGAAACAATCAAAATCGGTAACTAGAAGTGCAGTGTGTCCAATGCCATCTCCTATTCGCTGTGTTCGTTGTGAATCAAGTAGTGTGTATGAATATGAGAATGAGGAAGGTAATGACCAGACGACATCAGCAACAGATAAAAATGAAGCTTCAACACAATTGGGTATTGGCTTGAAATGTTCAGAACCTGAAAAAGATATTAAAACTACCGTTGAAGATCTTTGTTCTAACTGTGCATCATGTAATCGTGAAAGAGGATCTGAAACCATCTTAAAATTTTGTGATACTGGCAGTTCAGTAACCTTTTGTTGTAAAAAAGTTATCACAGATGATTTCTCTAGAAATGTGGAAAGAAAAAGGTATAATAGTTATTCTACTAATAGGAATAGTGCTATACTAGAGAAATGTGTTTCAGGAGAGGTAACAAATGGAAGTGTTCAAGATAGTAAGTTATATTCTTCTTCTAATACATCTAGTCACTCAGTACAAGAAGACATAAAGTTACTGAGTAACTCGGTTGGTGTCGAGGAACAAGATTTAAAGTGTAATATTTTAGCACAAAAGAGTGAAAATGATTGGAACATTTCAAAATCACTTGAACTCCCTCCAAATATTTCTAGATTAGCCTTGGATGTGCCTTCATTATCTAGTGATTTCCAGTGTAAACTAACAGCTTTTAATGCCTGTACTGATGTACCTGATAGTTCTAAGACTGTAAGCATTACAGAAGAGTTGTTTAAGCTGTCCAAATGTGGATGGTATTGGGGCCCAATTACTCGTAGTGAAGCTGAAGAAAAACTCACTGATCAATCAGATGGGGCTTTCTTAGTGCGGGACAGCTCAGATGATCGTTACCTCCTTAGTCTTAGTTTCCGATCATATGGACGAACTCTTCATACGCGTATTGAACATTGTAATGGTTTGTTTAGTTTTTATGCTCAACCAGAACCAGAAGGTCATTCATCAATTGTAGACTTGATTGAGCAGTCCATGAACTATTCTCAGTCTGGAGTATTTTGTTATTCGCGTAGTCGATATCACGGATCACCTTCCTTTCCTGTGCGTTTGACAAAACCTGTATCTAGGTTCACTCAAGTACGTACTTTGCAGTACTTATGTCGCTTTGTTATTCGCCAATATACCAGATTTGACCATATTCAACATCTTCCTCTCCCTGCTTGCATCAAAGGTTATCTGGAAGAAGGTCACTATTAAAAAAATAATTGGTAATATATTTCAAATTTGGAAAGTAAATTAGCATAAAAAGTTTTGCAAATACCATTACTGACTATTCAGAGTAGGAGAGAAAATAATTTTTTATCATGTATTTGTGTGTGTGTGTGTGTGTGTGTGTGTGTGTGTATATAAGCTCAAATAGGTTTAAATATTTAAATGCATTTATTGTACATGTTCCATGAAGCTTTCAACAGCTATAAAAATATAGAATATAAATGTAAATATGTTTTTAAGTAATAGTCTCTTGTTTTTATATTCATTTTTTTACACAGTGTTGAAGCTTGAATACACAAAGACTACAACTGGTATTAGATAGCACAAAAGGCATTTATGGAGAATTTAGTACATGACAAGCTCAGCAAAATGTTTAAAAACTACACTTGGAAAACTTCTTTAGTTGATTTGGAAATATTATAATAATATTTTCTAGAATTTATTTGCTAGGAAGGTGGTGATATACTTTTTATTGCAATAAAAAGTTATGTATCAGTCTGTAGACATATACATTTTAATAAAAATCAGAAATAATAAATGTTGAAGTAACTGTGAAAGATTTTTTCTTATAATACTTTATTTTACTTTTTGTATACAGGTATAAAACATTGGCTTCATCTTATTGAAAACTAGCTGTTGAATTTTAAAATACGGAGTACATTTAGTATTCTTGTGTTATAAAACAATATTAATGGTAAATTTTAACTTTTTACATATGGGCCCATAAAAACTTGGCCAATTTGACTAATCTAACTATCACCATGTAACTGTGAAACAATATATATTATTATAATTAATACACTGTGTATTTTTTTCAAATAAAATATGGCTAGCTTTGAATAAATATTATAAGTCTGTTGTCCATAAAATTAAATTTTGTTGAAACATTTTCACACACAAAAAAATAATTTTTGAAGCATCTTCAGTGGTGATGCATTTTGAGTGACAGGTGGGATTTTCAGTCAAAGAATAATATTTATTTTTCATTTACAGTTTTCATAATTCATTTGCATAACATAACTACTAGAGTGTCTTGAATGATTTTCTAAAGCTTTATTTGTAAATATATATTTTATATCTTATTTTCTCTGCTTTAACACTAACTTTAGCTATATTGTCTTTATGTAGTTAATGTAAATAAAATTAAAAATGTGAAATGAAACAAGTTTTTTTTACTTTATATGCATCTGTTCTTATCACCTTCATAGTTATATTTACAACTTGAACTGTTAACTTTTTGAGATATATATATATATATATTTCATTTATGGTCTTATTCCCTAGCTTTGTACCATATGAACGGTTTATTCATTCATTAAAAGCATTAACTTCTGTTTTAGTAGATTCTCATACATAAGTGTGTTGTCAGATAGTCATATTTTTCTCTCAATTCTCTGCCCAAACAAAATGTCATGTATCTCTCAAATGTGGATTTTAGTACACAAAAATTAAATCAGTCACCAAAATTGTCATTTAAGTAGTTTTCAACTGAGATATGTATAGGGGGAAAGTTTTGTTACTGTTATGAGTAACAAGTTTGCTTATACCTTCATCAGTCACTTTCCCGAACAAATGTAAGAACTTTGTCATACTGCATAAGAGCATAAGTAACTGCCTTTTTGGGTACTTCATGAGGCATATTAAACAGATGAATCCAAATAAGTAAAGACAATTTATAAATGTTTCATTTTCTTTAGTATATATGAAGGTAAATACTCTTATTTTGTCTATTACAGCCTGCCTGTGATACTTGTGCATTTCTTTCCATGTGATGGTAGAATGAGTTATTAATGTTACCATGCCTCACTTATGCAAATTTATTTTTAGTTGGATAGTTATATGCTGTTACTACATAGTTCTGGGTTTATAAGCTCGAAGCAAAAAGAGTTTTATTAATTTACCATTTTGAAGGTAATTTTATAATGACTGTATGACAGAAGAGTTATTCTAATTACTGGTATGTTGTGGCTGTGTGATATTCAATATTTGTACTTGTACATCCCATGAGATATTTCAGGTATCAATACAGATAAGATTATTTCAAATATTAAAATGTAAATTCACTGTAAAAATATAGAATGTGTACTTCCAATGCTTAAAAGGTTATCAACTCTAGGGAGTTAAAGACTTAAAAAAAACAGTATGTCAGCTTAAAAATGTTTGGTGCTGCTTTAACTCTAAATATTAGGATAAAATGTTTTAGAAAGATCAGTTATTGTGACAATGTTGGAAAACTTATTTTTACATATAATTATTTTTTAAAGTGGTGAATTATTAGCATAATATAAAAATTAGCCTTAAGTATAATGGCTAAGAGCTGAAGACTGAGCAGCATAGATTCCAAGAAATATTACAGTTTTCCTAATTCTGAATAGATAATGCAGTGTACATAAAAATAATGAAATAAAAAGGTACTAATATTTGCTATAAAGTTATTTAAAAAGAAATATAAAGATCATGCATGTATTAGTAATCAGAAAAGAAAAAAGTTACACACACACACACACACTGTGTTTAGTTTAAAATACATTTAAATAAGTTTCATTTTGATAAGCACTTGTTACACCATTTGCTTGTTATGTTAGACATTTTTCATACATAATGACACTTGGGTTTTAGAATATTAGAAGGTACATATTACATATATATATATATAAACACACACACACAACTGAGATGTGTATGCTTTGAAAGTTTTCTTGATTAAGTGATGCATTTTGAATTTCTAAGTTTAAAGTGAGTTTATGACGGGCTATGTATAGACTTCTGTAGGCCATAAAGCCTGATGTTTAAATATTTTTAAACTTTTCATTCTAAAAGCTCATCAAAACATCAATTATTTTCTAAAGTTGAAAGGTATTTGGACTTGTAGTCAAAATGCAACATAGAAATATACACATGATTAGATTATGTTAACTACATATGAATTCATAAAGAAGTTATTACTGATTCAAAATACACCTATGATTTATGAACAGGTAGGATCACATATGCTTTGGTGTTTTAGGAAAAAAAAACTGGTATCTGTGATAAAATAGTGCCATGTCGATTGAAAACAGACTTGAAATGAGTTGTCAATTGGTATATAATTTTTGTTTTTAATTTCATGTATAAATTCTAATTTTAACTGAAAATTCTGAATGTGTATACATAACTGGCTTTGTCCATATGAATTATCATGCAAATCCTGTAGTTTTAATTGAAATAGTTGTGCATGTTTATGGATAATTTAGCATAAAAAGCATTCAAACAAATTTTGGAAAATAAAAGTGATTATTTCAGGGTAACATAAGACCCCTTTTTTCATTTCAGAAGATGACTTGTAGTTTTAAAATTATAAAAGTTGCATGAATATGCTTTATCTAGCTTCACATTTTTCAACAAAATAGCTTGAGAGGCTCTATTTAAAAAGATAAACTTTAAAAAAATTATGTATATTTAAATGTATAAATAGTTATCATAAGAATTAGGTTTATAATATACCTAAGTGTTACAGAATGTAATGAAAAATTGCAAATTTGTGTACATCTACAAGTTGCATTCAAAAGTAGTGAACTGCAACTGGTATTCTGAAGCAAATTTCTTTAAATTTTAATAAAAAGATTATTCCTTTTGTAAAAGTGTTTTGTTAAAAAAATATAGAAAATCTTATCAACTTAAACAAGTGGATGTATTGTATAATTATTGGTATAACAATATTTTTTCATCAGCACCAAATAACATTTCATGAGTATACGTGCTGTGTGACATTATTTACTCTGTGGTACTTATCAGTGGTACTTAAATCATGCAGTGTATAAAATGTAACTTGATATATATACATGTGTATATATATATATATATATATTAATTTTTTAAGTTTTTTTCTAATTGAAAGTAACAAAACTATTCATAGCAGTAGTAGACAAAATGATTTTGTGTATGAGGACAAATAAAACATTGTTATCAGCTGGTGATGGTAGAAGTAAACCATTAGATAATAAAAGCTGAATTTAATTAAGCATCTGATTACGTAATTGAAATTGTTTTGCTCAGAAGTTGAGCACTTTATTTTTTGTACTTGAAAGAAACTCTCTTGGTGCTCATACACATTTTAATTAGTTACTTTAAATAATCAATGTGGGCTGACTTTGCTTGTTGGAAACAAAGTCTGTTGTAAATAATTTAATTTTGCCCCTTTCCCTATCATTACGGAATCGTTTTAACCACCTAATTTAAAGTGTGCTGTAAGTATTCAGGTGCACATGTTGATAAGTGTACCTCTTAATTTTTTTTTAAAAGTTGCATTAGTAATCATTTCAATCCTTCCATTGGGCTTTGGCATATAATTGGTATAGACAAGTATTTTACCACTGCCATTATTTTATATTTAATTACCTGAAGTACTAGCTGTTTATATTTTCTTTATATTTTTTTGTGAGGATTACAAGCTGTGAGTAAGGATGAAACTCAAAATTAATTTTAGGAGGAAATACTATCAAGAAATTTCATGTATGATTCTGTGAGTTTATGTCTCTAACTTTTTCTTTGTAGATTAATGCAACATTATATTAACAAAATTAATGGATAATCCTATAATGTTATCAGTTACTGCAGAGATATTCTGTTCTTGTACAATTACATGATAACAACATTAAGTGTTTTAACTTAATAGTAGTTACAAGGATGTAATTAATTTAGTTGTAAATTAATGTGCTGTGATATGGGCTTAAAAATTAGGTCTTCCATATTACCTGTGTAGTGGATTTTAACTTAATTTCTCAAGGGTAAAATCTTGCAGTTTACTCCACATTATAATTCACAAGGTATCTACTCTTAAATAAAATTTTTTAACTAAATAACATCCCAATACTGGCAAAATTGGTTTAATTTGGAGCTAATAACTTAAACAAGATAGGACCTGTCAGGTGAGCTCAGTAAGTGTACATCTTAATTTGTTAATCATGCAACAACACCGATCTTTTTTTTTATATGCAAAAACGGCTCATTTGGGTTGAGAAAATATTTTAAATAGAAGAGCGAACAACGTTTCAACCTTCTTCAGTCATCGTCAGCATTTAAAATATTTTCTCAACCCAGACGAGCCGTTTTTGCATATAAAATTCTCAACAAGTGGGTTTCTCGACATCACTGATTGAACTCCGATCTCTAATAATAATAACCACTAAATGCTGTCATACACAAGTTGAATTAATGCAGATGAGCTATTTGTCCAATTTTGAACTTGTATAATCACCAAGTAATATAACTGTGATCATTCAGTTTTCTCATAGCACAAACATGATATCAAAAATAAAGATTTTATATGTTTAAAGTACATTTGATTCATTTTTAATAGGAAAATACTGTGATGTCTGAAATCTATGAAGACTGCAATGTAGAAGACTTACTGAGGCTAACACAATTAATTGATAAACAAAAAAAACAAACTACAACATAAGTTTTATAAGTAAGTGTGGCTAAATTGTAATTTATTGAAACAAAAAATAAGTGTAAATTTTGAATTAATAGTGAAATTGAAATGAAAAATTATTGCACTGAGAGTCACACAGTCTATATACATATTTTGTTTTATGTATGTAGGAAAATGTGTTTATGATAAATAGGCTCTAATTCAAGGGCCAGTACATATTCAACTATTAAATGTGTTAATTTTGATGATTTGCATTTGGAATGTAATCATATATTGATAGGTTATGTGTTATTAGTAATTACTCTTTTTAACTAACATAAACCACTTACAAAGGGCTCAATTTTTCTTTTTAATTTTGTCACCAGAAAATTTGTCTAGTAGTCAGCCAAAACAGGGAACAAAAATATATCTTTTGTTACTTGAAAAAGATTAATTATTACACATCAGTCATGGCAGTTTGGTGTGTTTTGGACATGATTTTATGTATTCTTTCTTAGACAACTTGTCTTGTGCACATGAGTGTATCTTAAATGTTTTGGTTTTGAAAACCAGCTATCAACAGCTTTTTGTGGCTAATAATCTTGAAGCTCAAGTCTGTTAAACTGAACCATCATCAGAGTGATTAAGGCTTATTCTTCCAGATGTGTTAAGTTGTTACTTTTAATTAAATTCATATTGTTAAAACCATATTCAAATTCAGCTGTAGATGTTGGTAAAAATGCTGTAATAATGATGGTGAGGCTTAGAACAGGAAATCTGTCTTCATTAAAGTATCTTTTCAAGTAATTCTTCAATCTTGAAGACTTGTTCCAAAACTTTTGAACTTGTACCATTCATTCACAAGAGATTTTATTTTACTATCCCATGAAATATGTTTCTGTTATAAGAGATATCTTTAAAAATACTGGGCAAGAGATCCAGTTTTGTCTTTCTGAAATTCTTCAAGCTTATTTTGAGGTCAATTAAAAGTATCAAACACTGACAAAGATTTTGTACTACATCTTTTCTTGTTCTAAAAACTATTCCTAAAGATATTTTGTTCCATCATCGATGATTCATTTGTTTTCTGAATCAAGTCTTAGATAATTGATGTTTGAAAGCTCAATTCCCATTTATTTTCAATTAATTGCAGTTTTATTTATAAACAGAGCCTCATATGATCCACAGTTGAATTCCAAGTTTCTGAGATTATCCAGGGTCTTTTTATGTGAATCTAAACTTGACTGAGAGCTAAATTTTCTTTATGAAATGTTGAAAAAACTTCAAAAATATACAAAATATCAGTAAGAAAATGCAAAGTTAAAGCACGTTTGAAACATTTTATCTTTTTCATAATTCCTTTAACTATAACAATATCTATGTAAAATATTTTCTCAACCCAAACGAGCCGTTTTTGCATATAAAATTCTATAACAATATCTTCTCCGTTCATATTGTATTTGCTAAGCAAACTACTGTGTTACTGTTTTATACAATAGTTGTAAGAGCTTGAAATTTACTAAAAACCTGATAAATGCAATGTAAAGAGTCAAATTTTAAGAACTGTGTGTAAATTCTAGAAAATTTATACAATTTCTTGAGAACTCAATAAGTATTTCATGAGTTTCACAGAATTGAAACAGTATTTGTGTGAAATACCATGTTGTTGAATTAACTTTGGGATGTTTTTATTAACTTTAGCAGTCAGTCCATCTTTTTTTCCTTACCATGTTTGCAGCAACAACCTGCGTTAAGTCTTACCAACCAGTTTTCTTCTAACATTTTAATTCGAAATTTGGCATTTTTCATGTAAAGCTATGTGGTAAACTTTTGTAGTAGATGATTGAAGAAGAATAATTAATTGGAAAGTTTCTTTCACTTTATTATCTTTTGTATATCAACCATAAGTAATTATCTGTTCTTCTGTTGATTTATCATCTGACACATCTGTGCTGATAGTTATATAATCACAATCCTTGATTTTTTTGGTAGTTGCCTTATTATATGTGTGATGTGATGTAAATTCTTGGTACTGCCTTCTGTTCTGATATTGTTTAAGACTAATGCCTGTGTCAAACTTACTGAAGAATATTATAAGATTCTAAAAATCTAAATGGTGTGCTATATTTTGCTACAAAATATTCAGTGTTTAAAAGCTTCTCCAAATATTTAAACATGTTTGTATCCATCTTTTTCTGACACTGCTAATGGTATACATTCCAGTTGTTTTCACAGCAAATGTACAAGCTGTACAGTTTCTGTGTGTTTGTGGTTGTATTGTAGTCTATAAGATTATAATTTGAAAGGTCACTGGATAGCTTGAACAAGCTTAGAGGTTTTATCTAAGATATCTGTATATTTTGAACATATTTGTCACCATAAAGTTAACCATATATATAGTGTTATCTTGATATGTTAACCATGCAAATTCTTCACACCATTCTGGCTTGAATTTTCTTCCATCTTTCTTATTCTATCAAAAGAGTAGAATTACTTTCATTCTTTTGTTATATTTGTATTTCTGTTTTTTTCTTTTTTACATAGTCCACTGCTACTTTGAGTTAATTCATATTATGTTACTAATTTTTCTGGTGACTTGCTTTTTTCAAGCACTTTGTTTACAGTGCTATTTGTGTCTGTATTTTGAAAATAGAAATTTGCTCTTCTAATGTGCACTCATTATTTAAAACAAATCATACCATAAATAAAAATACATGAATTGACAAAACTGTTTAATATTTACCAAAGATAATCATGTTTTATAAGACTTGAAAATGAAAACCTACTTATATCTTGACAGAAGATATAATTTTCCGAAACTGAAAATGTCTTTCCAATAGATTCTCATCTCCTGTCACACTTCCAACCCTTTTGCCACACTGAAAACTGGTACTTCCATTTTCTGTGAAAGTTCAAAATGATACTTAATTAGAATTGAATAAAGGGAGCAGAGCATCAGGAGAGTGTGTAACACTGTCATTGGTTGAGGTTGTTGCATGGTGATTTACATGCCAGATGAAGTTTAATCGTTGAATGTAGGGTACATAGGAGCTTAAAGTATGCAAACAATTTTGCACATAGAGTGCAGCATTAAATGAAAATAGTTGTTTACATGAGATGAGAAGAGCACTTATCAGAAATATATTTTAGTATAGTAAAATTATAACTAGCATGACAATGTTAAGATGTAGTGTTGATGTTGGACTTTTTTTTTTCCTTTAATGCATTTTGAAAATATTCAGTTACTGATTTTCTTATTTTAAAGTATTTATAAATAATTACTGAGTTGGATTTCTTTATGTTGTGATTCAATTTCTCACTGAATTACCAGTAGACAGGAAATATTTTTCAATTTACAAGTTCCTATTATGACTACAGTGTTTATCAACAGTACCAGTATTCAACAGCTGAAGGTGTGATGTTATTTGCAATGGAAATATAAGTATAATTAATAGCCTAACATCTATCTTTATTAACCTGAAGATCAGCTAAGATCAAAATGTTTTTATTATAATTAAATTTTCTAATATCCATACTAGCCATCTTTAGAATACATTTTTACTTCAAGTGGGTTTCTCATCATTATGGACAACTGTATTTGTTATTGAATTTGGAACTACGTAAATGTTATTTGATGGTTTTAAAAAGAACCTGGTTCATATAAGTTATGAAATTGGAAGTATAAGAGTGCAAGTCTGTCTGTGTCCAGTATTTAAAAGGTATTGATACTATACAATATCTTCACAGCTTCTGTGTGATTAAGTTGTCTATACATATGAAAAGAATTTTTTTAATGAATCAAAACTCAAACAGTAGATCTGTTGAGGAGAAATAGACTAAGAAAGAGGAGATACAGTTAATTTACTTGGAGAAAAGAAAGGGAATGACAGGATAGTTTATCTGTAGACTAAAAAATGAATGTCACTTTTTCACATTTTGAAGTCTGTGAAAGTTGGATAAGGATGTTTTATTTCCTGATTTACATTTGGAAGAATTACATACAGTTTATCCTTTTTTTCATTTGCAAACTAAATCTTGAAACCCCTGAATACAAACCATTACTTATATGTGAAGTTGTCTGATGTGCAAAAAGTTTTATATGTTGTTAAATATGCTTTATTTCAATGTTATCAAATGAAAGGTGAAACTTGTTTTTTCTATTAAGTAACTTGTTTCTGTAAGTGAATTTCTGTTTTATATGTAGTGAGCTTTTTCTTGAACAGAAAAACAGAATAAATTTTAAATTATGTGCTGTATGATCTTAGAAACTCTAAGTGGCAACTGTAGACTTAGCTTTTCATGACTCCCAGTCATTTGTGTTTGTTATATCAGATTGAACTGATACTGTTTTATTCAAGGAAGCTATTTTAATCAGAATAATACAAAACCCAGTTCACCGTAACTTTCATAACAAAACTACACTTAGATTGTGAGTCCATTATCACCATTATAAATAAAGGTGTGCTCGTGTGTACAAATATTGACTTTTAGCTGTGTTATATGTAAATAGTTTTATGCATACATGTGGTTAAATGCATAATTCAAATGCGTGTATATATGTATAAACTGTCAAGATGTATAAATTGATTTTTAAAATTTTAAGTCTTTACACAACTACTATAAGAACATAAAGATTATAAACCAACGTTAGTTGTAAAGATAGTTGAGATATTGTGCCCTCTAATTTTTCTGAAATCAAAGTAATTCCAATTATAAATTAAAGAAATTGTTGTTGGCACGTTTGTGATAGTTTCTATGTACAGTTATTTCTAAAGCTTTTAATTTATTACTCACAGTTATTTTATATCAAAAGAAATGACTGTTAAAATTAATTTTGTATTCAACCATTTATTTGGAAGATTAAAATAAAATGGAATTTATTCAACATGTCTAAAGCATTATACAGTGGACATTTGTGGGTAAAAACCACAATCATATAGTGTTTAAATAGAGAATAAACCTATGTGTACAGTAAGTGCATCAGAAGTTCTGCTTAACAGTTTTTTTCATATGCCAATTGTTTCACTTCACTTGAGAGGAAAATAAGGTGTAATTGAACAAATGCAATTGTTTGTAACACATTGCAATGATAAAAATTGTCAAGTAATGTTTGTTGACATTTGATATATTGTTTTGATTTTTTGTTTCTTGTGGTAAGTAGAATATACTTTATAGTATTTTTAATCTTATTTTTCAATATGATATTTTGCCATTGAATTTTAAACAATCTGAAAAGTAATTCATAGTTATATACAAAAAACATTTGTTAATTACCTTATGAAATATACAGTATGTGTAAAACAATATTTTATTAGAAAACTTGTTTTAACAGTGCTACAGTTTGTTTTTTTTAACAATCCATGCGCATTTGACTGAAATTGCTCTTTCCTGTAAATGCAGAAGAATTCTACTATAATATGCCAACATGGTCTTGCTCTGCTTACTTACTATGTTTCTTTTTCAGGTGTTTTCTTTCATGGAACACCTTGTTTATATATATCTCAAATTAACTCTCAGTACATGAAACCTAACAAGTTAATGCTTAAGTCCCTTTGGTTACAGCTAATGTTTATATTGGTAATATAATATAATCCTTTAAGCTTATCTTAGTGGATATGTATATATGTTTGAGATGTATAATTCATTAATTATTTGTGGTAAAGAAAACATTCATTCACTATAATGCTGCTTCAGATTAAAGTTTTAATATCTATTGAAGTAAATAAAACTACAATATTTTCAGATAAGAGAATTAAATTTATCATTTATTAATTACAAAATGTATTTTATTCTGATACAATACATGAACTGATTCATAAGATGTACAGTGTATACTTTGTGTAAAGTTATTGTGCATTGAATGTGCACAAAATTTAATATATTTCTTTTGTAAGACTGAAATGTAGATATTCACATTGTTTTCTAAAAAAAGAAAGTTGGTGTCTTCAGGTTTCATATTGAACAGTAGTGCACAACTTTAGTTTATTAATTTCTATAGGTGACACTGACTTTATCTTTTATGGACTGCACCTGTTTATTTTCAAAGCTAGGTGACATACAAGTAGTATGTAAAAGTTAAATCTCTGCTACTACTACATAAAATATTATTGATACAGCCAATATTTTTCAATGTTTTTCCTTGTGAAAATCGTTATGTGTAAAAACACAGTTTGATACATATATTTCAGAAAAAAAGTGTTTTTTTCTAATGATAAATCATTCTACTCGATTCTCAATTCAGTCTAATTATACTGTCAGTGTTTTTTGTTATACAGTTATATTCTGCAAGTCTTATTTGTTCATTAAAAGCATGACAAAATATTGAGAATTTTATGGACATGTGATTTAACTAAATAATACTAATATGTGTTACACTCTGTTTACTCTCTGAGTAGTATCTCTAACTATATGTATCTTACAGTTGAAGGTGAAATAGAACCTATTAAAGAAGTTTCAGACAAAACTTTAGTTTTTAAATTATGAGACATGGTAGCAAACTTTTTGAGGAAAAGCTAATAGGGTGTAAGTGATTTGAACAACATTTGTATAGTAGGACCTCATTCATTTACATTTTACTCTGAATACTTCTCATTCTACTGATTTTTTTTTCTGTGAAACAATTTCCACATAGTTTTAATAGATGTGAAAATGTTCAAGCTGGATTTCATCTGAATTTTTTTCACATATTGAATATTGTAATATATTAAAACATTTTTTCCTGTTCTTGTGGACCTTAAGAAGATGGAGAACTACTAAAAGAATATCATGTAAATATGTGAACACTTTGATTTATTTCTGTACACTTTTTAACCTTAATTTTACATTTAGGTGTAAATGATTGAATACATTCTGATTTATTTCAATGCATTTTTCAATCTTAACTTTACATGTAGGTGTAAAGGCATGAATCATTTGATTTTTTTTTCAATTGAGTACAGTTAGTTAACTATAACTGAATAATATAACTGGCTTTTTAATCATTAGAAATTCACTGTTGATAAACCATAAAAGAAGCGAGTACGTGCAGTATTTAGGCAATGACAAATTGCACATGAAATGCAAAAATTCTTTGGTATTAAATTTGCAGCAGGACTTTGGAATATGTAAATAGAAACAGAAAATATTAGATACTTTGTATATATTTGTGTATATCTGTGTCTTTGCACATGCACATAAGACCATATCCTTAACCAGTTTAAAGGTTTTTGAAAAGAAAAGAGAATATAGTACTGCTACACCAGTAATTCGTTCAGTTAGAAATCTTATTTTAGAAGTAGAATTAGTTAGAATTCATTATTTATTATGAGATGAATGAGAAGTTTGCTACTAACTGTGTATGAATTGAAAGATTTAGTAGCTAATTAATACAGTTTTTTGTGCATCTTAGCGCAAATACATCCAATTAATACACATTTGTATCAGAAGTAAACCTTACGTTCATTAATATGCCTTTCATTTATGTTTTCGTAATAAAAGCATTAACAAAAAGTTGGCAAAGAACGCTTTATGAACGTTAGGAAGTTTTATTGGTATCGGAACATCCTGCTTGTTTCGCCAGAACATTGTTCTAGAAAGATGCAAAACGATGAATAATTGTTCACGAAGACATAAAGAGAAAAACAATAATTATTAGAAATATATTTAGATTACGTGTAAATACTTAATTTTATTTACCATCACATATGTGTAATTTCGACGCCTGATTTTAAAATTTATGAACTTGGCTTTATATGTAATGGTGCTATTTAAATAGACTATTAATCCCCAAGTTATTTGTTGTGTTTGATTACATTTTCTTTATTTTAATGTTTATATCATACCTTATGTTGCATCTAAAAAAATTGAAGCTTTAGGGGAACGTGTGATATGTAGCTTTGGTAAAACAAAAACAAAAAACGTTATTATAAAGCAAGTATAAGACTCTGCGAGTCATTGACACGTGTAATTAGATATCTAACGACACAGGCCTGCGAATTTAAAATTCATAAAAGTTTTGGCTTTCATAACTCATTTTCCATAATTCATATACAGAGATTTCGAAAATAACTCTTTTTTTTTTTTCTTTCAGATAAGGATTTTTAAACAATTTAGGCAGGAATGAAAGCTCATACTTCAAATCATAATTTCATTCACAACTTTTTTTTTTTATGTTCTGGAATGATCGAAAAGAAAACTTATGCCGCGATTGGTTATGAACAGCGTTTCTCAAAGTGTGGTCGAGGACTCCTTAAGGGGTCCGCGAGGTCAAAACTATTTTCATAATATAATTCCTTTAATGAAACATTTTCCTACGTTTTCAACCGGATGAGAGTGAAATAGACAAAATAGCGTTTTATTAGTACTTTTTGAGTCTTTGAGAAGGATGGTAGTATCTGCAAGTTCTAAGATTTCGTTCTCATGTTTTGCACAAATAACCGATATTATTTTAAATCAAACTTTCATTGAACTTATTTGAGAATTTAATAAATTTTAAACTGTATGATCAATAAATTTCAACTTTTTTAATATAACAAATAAATATATATAAAAATTATACTTAAGTTTGAATAAATTGAAATATAACTTTCTAATTAGAAGGAAAATATAAGGGTAAAGAGGAATCGCATAGCATATAACTGTTCAATTGTTTGAGAAGTACACTTTGTTGTCTTATTTTACAATAGTATTTTTGAAAACTTTTCTAGATTTTATCTATAACTTTTATTATTTTACAATTTGTTTTAAATTTTATCTAAAATTTATTATTTTATAATTTTTTAAATTTTATCTGAAACTTATATTTTATTTATATCTAATTTAAAATAAAAGAAAGTTTATTTATAAAATATTTTCTTATATTTAAAGATGGATGACAGATTCACTCTCAAGCGATTAGTTCGCCTAATACCCACCACAATACTGGTAAAAGTATGTTGATGACTCAGTTGCTGAATCCACTTCTACAGAGCATACACCTAATTTTTTTAATTACGTTAACTCGATTCACCCTAACACTAAGTTCACTTGTGAATAGGAAAAACCCAACCAAATAGCATTTCTGAACCTCAAGATTACTAGAACCGATACACAATTCAAAACAGTTTGTTTTTTGTTTTGTTTGTTTGTTTTTGAATTTCGCACAAAGCTACTCGAGGGCTATCAGTGTAAGACTAGAGGGAAGGCGGATAGTCATCACTACCCACCGCCAACTCTTGAGCTACTGTTTTACCAATGAATAGTGGGATTGACTAAAACATTTTAACGCCCCACGGCTGAAAGGGCGAGCATGTTTGACGCGACGGGGATGCGAACCCGCGACCCTCAGATTACAAGTCGCACGCTTTAACACGCTTGGCCATGCCGGGCCCCTTCAAAACAAAAATCCACAGAAAAGTCACCCAAACTGGATTATGACATTCCCTGGGACTCTGCACATGAAACAAAAGAAAAACTCAACGTATTAAGAAACCAATTCAACGCAGCTATAAAACTATCCTCACTCGATGAAATTAACGATGAAATCAACAAAGTAAAACCATCTCATCAACATCAACAAATTTCCTCAAAAAAAAAAAAAAAAACCGTGGAAGAAATTATGTGCACACACGTAAACCAACAGCAATGAATCCCAAGATACAACAAACTACGAAACCTTAGACTGCTGCATACTATATATTCCCGACATCAGCAAAAAATAATCAACATTTGAAGAAAAAAACATAACAAAATGGAACATTCCAGTAAACACCAAATTTATTCAAAAACCAGGTACAAAACTAAAGTCCATACTGACAAACAAACACCAACATGATTTATAAAATACAATGCAACAACTGCCATGATTTCTATATTGAAAAAAATAAGCAGAAAATTAAAAACTAGATTCAAAGAACACAAAAACACTTTCATATGTTTCTGAACACTGCAAATCAAGTAAACACAACTTAACCATAGAAAACACCCAGATATTAAGTAGGGAAACAAATGCAAAATCAAAAATGCCATACTTATGCAGCAACTAAAATAAAATAAAACCAATATAAAGGAACATAAATGTAGAGGATGATATTTCAAATGTCTTCCGCCTTTGGTCTTCAGAAGATGAAAGGCAGAAGACTTTCGAAACGTCGTCCTCTACACTTGTGTTTCCACAACAGGTACTTGTCGTCCATTCTACAAAGTTTCATCGTGAATACCCTGTCTAAATAGTCTATCAAAGAATAAAGGAACACCTTTATACCTATACTTAGCAATAACCTAACATCCACTTGAAACGTCTCCTATAGTCTCTAAGACATGGGTCCAGCAACGGTCACTTTCAAATTCTCTCTTTCTTAACCTGAAAATGACCTAGAGGGGTCGAAAAGTTGTTCTCTCCTTATCAATAAAAGTGTTAATTCTCATACGAACCTTCTGAGATATATTTTTATTTCAAGTGGGTTTCTCGTCATCAAGAATTAAGGATGGATCGTTGACTTAATAAAGGGAGATTAGAAGACTCACTTTCTCAACACACAGCTGCATCATCTACGCCTAAAGATGCTGAAAAAGATGAAACTGACATATTAAAAAGGTCTTTGACTCATGGAAGGGAAGAATACAATCCATAGAAACTGTGCAAAGCTGTAACTAAGAAACAAAAATTTGACGAAACGAAAACTATGTTTCCCTCGGCTTTATAGATGTTAATAATTTACCTTACTATGTCTTATGTAACAGAAATTTTTAAATAGTATTATGGTGCCAGTGAAGTTGCTACGTCATTTTAAGACCAATCATTCAGAGTTTAAAGAAAAAGGAAATGAACATTTTAAACTTTCTCATCACACAGCTGCACCGTCTACGTCCAAAGATGGAACTGACATATCAAAAAGGTCTCTGACAAATGGAAGGGAAGAGTATACTCCAAAGAAACAGTGCAAAGCTGTAAATAATAATAAAAAATCTGACGAAACGAAAACTGTGTTTCCCTCGGCTTTATAGATGTTAATAATTTACCTTACTTTGTCTTTTGCAACAGAAAGTTTCAAATAGTATTATGGTGCCAGTGAAGTTGCTGCGTCATTTTGAGACCAATCATTCAGAGTTTAATGTTTGTTTGTTTGTTTTTGGAATTTCGCACAAAGCTACTCGAGGGCTATCTGTGCTAGCCGTCCCTAATTTAGCAGTGTAAGACTAGAGGGAAGGCAGCTAGTCATCACCACCCGCCGCCAACTCTTGGGCTACTCTTTTACCAACGAAAAGTGTGATTGACCGTCACATTATAACGCCCCCACGGCTGGGAGGGCGAGCATGTTTAGCCTCGACTCGGATGCGAACCCGAGTTTAAAGAGAAATGAAATGAACATTTTAAACGTAGAAGTGATCAGCTCTTTAAAAAACCAAAAAATGTTGGTTACATAATTTCAAACAAGAAATGAAAAAGCCACTGAAGCATCATACAGAGACTAATAAAGCCTTGTACATTTGACATTGCTGAATGTCTGCTGGATGAAAAGTCAGTAAAAAATCACAGAAGTGTCACATTCCAATAATACATTAACTCGTTGAATTGAAGAATTAGATGCAAATATGAAGACTGAGTTAATATCTTGTCTGCAGAATTGTACTTTTGCCTTACAAATGGACGCATCTACAGACGTGGTTGAACTTGCTGTTTTACTTGTATTCGTCCAGTATCAGCACCAACTATCCATCGAAGAAGATCTTCTTTTATGTAAATTCTTGCCAACAAATACAACTGGTGCTGAAATATTCAATGCCTTGAATAACGTTTTGAATCTCATGGTTTATCCTGAAACAACTGTTTTGCCATTTTCACTGATGGTGCAAAAGCAATGGTGGGTAAAACTGCTGGTGTCTTAGCAGGAATCAAGGCAGGGGCACCAAACTAGTAGTTATTGTATTCTTCATTGCCACGCCCTCGCGGTAAAATAAAATACACGTTTTATTTAAGATTACTACTGCATACCGAAGTGCGATGATTTTCTCGAGTCAAAGCACTTGTGCGATTGTTTGAGTTGCGAGCTGAACTATCCAATGTTTTCATGGAAGGAACACTATTTTTAATTGAAAGAATAGCTGACAGAAAAACTATGGTTATTCTGACTTGGGTATTTGACAGATATTTTCTCGAAAATGAATAAAGTGAGCCTGCCACTTTGATGAAAATAAGTGACATTTTATGTTACTAATGAAAAAATTAGAGCCTTTAAGCGAAAATTAGAATTTTGGACAATTTATATTTGCCATTGTGAGCTTGACAGCTTCCCAATACTTAAAGACTTTTTTGACAGAATCAGTGGCGATATTAACGAATATGATTTTTTTATAGAGTGTAACGAAAATTGTCAACATTTGGAAGATCTACAAAACTCAATTAACCAATATTTTCCAAATAACTACTGCATGGTGTTTCAAAATCATACATGGGTAAAAGATCCATTCAAAGTGAAGGATAGACCAATGGATTTTAATGTACGAAAAGTTCATTGATATGGTTTGAGATTCCACATTGCAACTAAACTTTGAAAACTATCACTTTTCAAGTTTTGATGTGGTATCAAAGAAGTGTCTGTATGTGTTTTCTTATAGCAAAGCCACATCGGGCTATCTACTGAGCTCACCGAGGGGAATCGAACCCCTTATTTTAGTGTTGTAAATCTGTAGACTTGCCTTTGTATTAGCGAAGGGCTTTAAACGAAGAATATCCACAATTATATGAAAAAGCTGTTGAAATATTCTTTCCTCTTCCAACTACATATCTGTGTGAGGCCAGATTTTCTTTATATGATTCAACCAAAACAACATATCGCATCATTATTGAATACAGAAACAGATGAGAGAATCCAACTGTCTTCTATTAAGCCAGACATTAAGAGATATGCAAAATGATAAAACAATGCCACTTTTCTCTCTAAAAATATCCCCCGCTAGTACAGAGTTAAGTCTACGGATCTACAACGCTAAAATCAACAATTCGATTCCCCTACATGTGCTCCGCCGATAACCCAATGTGACTTTGCTATAAAAAATACACTCACTAAAAATGTTTTTGTTTTGGAAAATAGTTATTTTTCATAAAATATATGTCATGTTTAACATGCAATGAATTTATTGTTTTTATTGAGGTCCGGCATGGCCAAGCGTGTTAAGGCGTTCGACTCGTAATTTGAGGGTCTCGACTTCGAATCCCGTTCACACCAAACATGCTCGCCCTCCCAGCCGTGGAGGCGTTATAATGTAATGGTTAATCTCACTATTCGTTAGTAAAAGAGTAGCCCAAGAGTTGGTGGTGGGTGGTGATGACTAGTTGCCTACGCTCTTACATTGCTAAATTAGAGACGGCTAGCGCAGATAGCCCTCGAGTACTTTTGCGCGAAATGAAAAAAAATATTGTTATTTTGAAATGATTTAACAAATAAATATTTAAAAGAAATTCTCAGTTTTAATTTGCAATTCGATAAAGATCGATAGATATAACCCACATGTACAAAAGCTCTTTGGGGTCCTCAATAATTTTTAGGAGTGTAAAGTGATCCTGAGACCTAAAAGTTTGAGAACGGCAAGTCTAGAGGAATCTATAACTAGTAGTTAACATCACAGATATGTAAAGCATAACCCGATTTTATTGAAAGTGATTCACTTATGTAGAAACACATACGATATTTTGTGGAAAACGTGTGCGTGATGAAAAAAAACGGATATTATTTTTTGATTTGGCGTACATCTAAATATTTAAAGACAACAAAATTATCGCAGGCCTGTATAATCATTGACTGTCTGCAAATGCGAATGATCGATAGTTCAACTTGTAACTTAAATAAAGGTTGGTGATAATCAAGTCTTTTTCTTAATATAATTCACGCCGTAACAGTTGCGTTTCACGAAAATTTATGTGTATAGCAACAAGATCACTGCTATATATATCGTGTCGCAGCCTGGTAAGATGCGTCCTGACAAAAGACTTAATTGTTACTGGACCTAGCAGTTTTATTGTGGTTAACATATATTCGACTTTGCTTTCTTAATGGGTTCTTAGAAATACACACACCCATGTATCTGTGTGTGCGCGCGCGCATGAATATCTTATTTGTCAATGTGAAACGAAATGCATTTTAAAGTATTTCATTTTGTTGATGAATTATTGCTAGATCTCAAAGAAGACGTTGAAATATTTCTCGCATTTGTAAAGTATTGAAAAGAAGAGAGCCAGTCACAACAGAGTGTTATGATTCGACTAAAAGCATCCAAAAATTTCGTAGGTATAATATGGACATTGGACTCGCAATGTAAAGTAGCAAGATCGAATCTTGTCACTGAACACGCTCGTCTCTTCAACTGTGTAATAATTATAACGTGATGATCATTTCTAGTACTTGTTGATAAAGAGTAGCCCAACAATTGAATATGGGTACTGTTCGCTAAATGCTTTCCTTCTAGTCTATCATTCAAAAATAAGTAATAGATAGTGCACATAGCCTTTGAGTAATTTTGTGCAAAATCTAACAAACAGCCAAACAAAAGATATAATTGCGAACCGTTTCCTTCCAAATAATATTCCCTCGATTTGGATTCCTTTACGTGGTGAGGTGACCTCACAGGAAAGGCTCTGTTCTTCCAGTTTACCTTCTCTGGGATCTGAACATCAACCCACGTGTTTGCCGTGCGTGGCAACTCGTGAAGGGGAGGAGAGGATTCTGTTGGTTGAGGAGTCCAACCCAAACACACCATTTTGGCTTTGATATTTGAGACACCTTTAGACTTGGGATGGTCCCTCTTGGGTCAATCGGCTAGTCCACTTGGGCTAAGATCAACCAAATACCAATGTTGGATGTTCTCAACAGGTGTTGTGGACATATCTGATACTGGTGTTTAAGTATAGTGCTCACTAAACCCCAGCATAACTGCAGTGTTCTTGTTTGGCATTGTAGTATGTCCTCTCGTGGAGTTTCATGGTAGGTGGGGTTAGTGGGTGTTGAAACATTATGGATCCCCCAAATAAAAACTAAAATGAAATGGTGAAAAACAGTCCATAAGTAAATGACCACGTCTTAGAGATTGCGAGCAGCAATCTTTAACACCTTTACCTCATTTTCTTATATTACATTCTCATTCAGACAAATCTTTGGGGTAAATGTCTCCTCTTTTTATTCAGAAAGGACTAGAAGTATCCAACGTCAGTAAAAAGGCTTTGCTCTGGTGACATGTGGTGGAAACATCTACATCTAAACATAGTGAACTCGTGTTACATTCGAAGGCAGTTAGGGATATACCCATTGAGATTACTCTGCATGCTAATTTAAACTCGTCATGAGGAATTACTGTTGAGAGGGGTTTTAAGATCATCCGCAAGTTGGAGATTCTTGCTGGTTTCTCCACCAAGGAGTTTCTGCAGTGAAGGTGTATCACCAATTTCAAAGATGGAATTACGATGTCGACAAATGTCCTTATCTTAACATTTACATTACCGCGTCTACCTGTCACCATCAAAACAGATTATCTTAACTGCAAGGTACGACCATCTATTCCAAACCCTCTCCGATGTTTCCAATGTTAGTAGTTCTGTCAGTTGAAGACATCATGTTGTGTTTCCTTGACGTGTGCCCATGGTGGTGGAAAGGACCACTATGCCTACGAGTGTGAAACAGACTCTCATTGCGTAAATTATAATGGCTCTCATCCATCCTATTGTTGTATTAGCCCTAAGTGATTGGAAGAAAAAGAGATGCAGCATTTGAAAACGATTCTAAACATTACTTACCCTGATACTCGAAAGTTACTGTCCACCTCGGACGTATAATGTTGCACTTCATTCCACTACTATAGTGGGAGTGCAGACAGATCTTATCATGTCTCTGAAAGAATCATTCTAAAACCATGTGAAAAGTCTTTTGACCTCCATGGTTAAGAGAGTTGGTGAATTAACGTTAAAACCCATCTCTGTCCCTAACATTCATTCCACCAAACCTCAAGATCGACATCCTTTGGTTTCGAGTACAGGCATCTCCTCAAGTACACCTTATTCTCTTGCTTTTAAGATGTAAAACGATCATTTGTTCATGTCTTTAGTCGCTGGAATCCTCTTCCAACGACAAAGACCTGCTCAATCAACCCATATAAGGTCTGTAGACCTCCTTGAAATATAGAAACACAAAGAAAACAGACTTGGTCCAAAACAGAAGGACTCTCCACCAATTTGCCTACATATACGATGGAACTGTCGAAGTTTACATTATAATCTGGATGACATCAAAGCACGAGTTGTTTCTCACCATCTTGTATGTCTTTCTTTAAGAAAACATTTCTGAAACTTGTTTATACAGTCACCTTTCTGCAGTTTTCAACATGTGCCCATCCTGTCTTTGCCATTCGATACATCTTTGGAGGACTTAGCCGTCTGTGTTTTATTGTGTCGTACCATCACTCTTTGTTCTCTCTACTTGTTTCCTGAAGAGACATATTTTCAATCAGACTTTGATGTTCTCGGTGAATAGTTTTTATCTCCCTTTTTAATCCTGAAAGACTAATCGACATGATCCCCTCTGGGCAGGTATTAATATTGATGGAAGAGGTCGCTTTATAGACTTTATGCTCTCAGATAACAACGTTTTTCTTTTAGTACTGGTTCTTATACTTATTTTCATGTGCCTAGTCAGTCCTTTACTGCTTTTTATCTCTCAACCTCTTCCTCTTTGCTGTTATCCCACTTTTCATGGAGGGTTCATCTAACTCACGAGGTAATGTTAATTTTCCTATCATTTTGAAAGAGACTGGCGGTAGTTGATGCCACATGATCCGCGTGCCCCAGTGGAAGCTGGATCAAGCCAACTGGCCCTCATTCACTGTTCTCACGGAACTTGATCTTGCCATCATCTTTAAGTCATCAATAGACCACTGCATGGCAGCAGTGACTGACTGTATTACAGAAGCAGTTGCTCAATTTAATCCTAAAACCTTGATACGTTTTTACGATATTCTCTTCCGTAGTAAAATTATGGCTGTTACATGGTACAGAATGTCCAAAAACGAACCTGAGATACGTTTTATAGGTATCCTACACTCTCGAACTGCATCACTTTCCAGCAGGCCTATGCACATGCTCGGCAGGTAATACGTGAAAGCCAGCATGACTCTTTGATTAATTTCCCAACCAGCATCCCTTCTATCACCAGTTTCAAAGTCATATGGGACAGGATTCGTAATGTTAGTGGGCAGTATAATTCTGTTCCCCTTTTGACCTCACTCTCTGGTGGTCAAGGAAATAGCTGATACCTAGATCATTGCTGATACTCTCTGTGAAAGCAGGTATTCAGCACTTTTGCTTCATTCTCCACCATCCTAGCCATCAAAATTCGGGCAGTGTATTCACCTCTTTCCTTTCGAGCTGATCATGTACATGACTATAATCGCCCCTTGACACCGATGGAATTAAAACTGGCTCTTTATCAGTTTGGTGGTACATTTGTTGGACCTGATGATATATACTACGAGATACTGTTCCATCTATCTCCTTCTTCTCTTGCTATTCCTTTGATTCTTTTTAACTGGATCTGGCAGGAGAATGTTTTTCATGATGCTTCAAACCAGGTTATTGTCCTATCTTTCTCTAAGCCTAGGAATGAACCCAAAATTCCTTCAGACTACTGCCAAATTTCTTTGACGAACTGTCTCTGTAAGGCCTTAGAGAGAATGGTTGATGTTTTTCTTGTTTGTTTTCTTGAATGAAACAACCTCCTTTCGCATGCCAAGTGTGGGTTTCAATGACAGCAATTCACCCTGAGCCACCTCATTTGACTTGAAACATCAATCAGTGAAGCCTTTCTCAAATGACAACATCTTGTATCAATAACCTTTGATACTACATGGAGGTACGACATTTTTAAGGCCTCCATTTATATGGGTTAGATTATCATTTGCCCATTTTTATTAACACATTTTAATGGACAGGCGATTCCAAGTTTGTGTGGGTTTGACACTTTTCCATTTTTTTTTACAGGAAGCTGGAGACTCTCAGGGCTGTGTTTTGAGTGTCACACTTTTCAGTACAAAGATTAATGCCATCACTGAACAACTCCTTCTTATTGTTGCAAACAGGATGTATGTTGATGACTTTCACATCTGATGTCAGTCGTTGAACATGAGATATATTGAGCTGCAGCTACAAACCGTCTTCAGTAATTTACTGAAATGGACCATAGCAAACGGCTTTAACTTCTCTCTCTAAAACCATTTGCATGCACTTTTGCAGCCAATGGGGTATTCACCCTGATTCTGAACTTCGTATTGGTGAAGTTGTAGTACATGTGGTCCCTGAAACAAAGTTTTTCGGTCTTACCTTTGATCGTAAGCTGACCTTTATACGACACATAAAACAGCTACTACGAGTCAAATGGTCAAGAGCACTGATTATTCTCTGTGGCCTCTCTTTCACCACTTGGGGAGTGGATCGATGTTCCATCCTGAAGACATAACGTGCTATTATTCGATCAAAACTAGACCATGGGTCACTGGTTTATGGCTCTGCCAGGACTTTGGCCTTAAAGATGCTGGACCTCATTCATCATCAAGTGCTTTTTGCACTTCCTCAGTCCAGAGCTTATGCATATAGTATCATGAACCTCCTCCACATCTCTGCCATTTCCAACTGCCTTTGCTGTAGACTTCAACACTTTGATCCTTATCACAGCATTCAATCCGGGTTTGTGTTTTCCTTCTTCAGTGAGCCACGGTTTTTAAGGACAGATGATCTGCCATTGTTCCTTTTGGCCCTTGTATCTAGGCACAGTTGCATAAATTGAGCCTAATTTTGATAACATTGCATTGCTGTATCCTCGCTCAACCCATCCCACCATGGCCTATTACAATCCCCAAATGTGACCTTTTTTAAAATCAGATGAGAAAAGCAGATACTCCCGATTGGAAGTTTGTTTTATTTGTTTGTTTCAAATTTCGCATAAAGCTACTCAAGGGCAATCTGCACTAGCTGTCCTTAATATAGCAGTGTAAGACTAGAGAGAAGGCAGCTAGTCATCACCACTCACCGTCAACTCTTGGACTACTCTTTTGCCAATGAAAATGGGGTTAACTATCACATTATAATGCCCACACGGCTGAAAGGACGGGCATATTTGCTGTGACGTGGATTCGAGCCCGCGACTCATCTAATTACGAGTCGAGTTCCTTAACCACCTGGCCATGCTGGGCCAACTAATTTAATATACAGTAGTTTATTTGCTGAGCATTTTTTGAACTATCCTTCCATTTCCATTTATACGGATGGTTCAAAATCAGGTGACTCTGTGGGTTCTATCATGGTTTGTTGTGGTTCGGTTGTGCACAGAATCTCCTCTACAGTTTCCGTGTTCACTATTTAACTGTATGCCATTTCTCTTACCCTGGATCACGTAGAAGCTAAGCAGTATTCGAATTGCACTATTTATATTGATTTTCTTCGTTCTCTACTGGCCCTGGAATTGCTACACGTTAGTTTTCACCCTATTCTTGCCAATATTCAAAATCGGCTGGCCAAGTTTTCTTTTACAACTACTTCTATCCAGTTCTTTTATATACCAAGTCACGTCGGTATTTGCTGGAACGGGCTCACTGATACCACAACTGATCTGTCTGCTTTGTCATTATCACTGCTGTGCCTGTTTCATACATGGACTATGGTCCTTTATTCAAGGCTCTGCTCCATTCCAGTTGGCAGTCGACTTTTCAAATTAAAACCCTTTAATAGACTTTGGCCGTCTTGTATGCACAGTGATTAGAAAGAGGAAGTTGTCCGAACTAGATTACACATTGGATACAGTTTTTTAACTCATCGTTTTCTTTTATCTGGGTCTGATGCATCAGTGTGTTGTCTGTGTGGCACTCAGGTCATATTAAGCTACATTTTACTGTCTTGCCGTTGTTAGAACGCTGAATGACGGCACCATTTTAGAGATGTTTTGTCCCAAGATTTATCCATAACGTTTGACATTGTCATTGACGATGGTGACACTGTCCACCTCCCAAATGTTTTTGTTTTTTAAAGGCCATTAATTTTTAATGTTATTTTTAAGTTTTTAATTTATGTATAAGTTATACCTTTTTAATATAGTTTCTTTACAAGAACTAAAGTACAACTAGCTCGATATGAAATTAGAAAATGGCCCTAACATCAAATAACTTGAAACCATAACTGGAAAGGCCAATTTCAGGTGTCTAGTGCTGATGTTTAAAGTTACACGCTAGTCATCCTGGCGAATTACAATAATTAAAATTATGCAATAGAAAGTCTTTTAAAGCTTATATTTCTGTACTTTTTCTCTTACGGCTGTAAATTAGATCTAAAAATTGGATGTAACGCTATTTAAGTTTCGAATTCAAAAATTTGTTTTGTTTTGCATTGTTTCTTTTTCACGAATGTTTATAATTTTACTTTACTTTGAACTTTTTACTGTTTGTTTGGCGCAGATAGCCTAATTGTTTTACGCCATTAAACGCCAAACCAACCAATTAATCCAAATAGTACAGATGTTTGAACATCTAGGAAAGGCAAATCCATCATCTACAGTATAAGACCACTACATCTCAGATCTGGTTCGCTGTAATTGTAGAGTACCTACTCTGATACCAGTTTGTTTTGGAATTTCGCACAAAGCTACTCGAGGGCTACCTGTGCTAGCCGTCCCTAATTTAGCAGTGTAAGACTAGAGGGAAGGCAGCTAGTCATCACCACCCACCGCCAACTCTTGGGCTACTCTTTTACCAACGAATAGTGGGATTGACCGTCACATTATAGACCCCCATGGCTGGGAGGGCGAGCATGTTTAGCGCGAACCCGCGACCCTCGGATTACGAGTGCACGCCTTAACGCGCTCGGCCATGCCAGGCCTCTGATACCAAATCACATAATGGGAAACTCATTTTACGGACTCTTAGAATCATAATTTATGAGGCTAAAACGTAGAGAGAGGTACATTCTGACTTCCCATTCAACCAATGTCAAATGATCAGATGTTTGATTCACATAAAAATGAGCTGAAATAAGTGGTTTAACTTGTCATTACTAAAAAGTTACATGTTCAAATTATTTTCTTTTTTTTGTGCAGTATGCAAAAATTAAAATAAATAGAAAGAAATGTTAGAATCTAATGTCATGGCAAGACGGTTAGGGCGCTTGACTAGTAATTTGAGTGTCGCGGATTCGAATTCCCGTCACACCAAACATGATCTCTCTTCCAGCTGTGGGGACGTTATTACGTTATGGTCAATCCCTCTATTCATTGGCAAGAGAATACTTGTAGTGGGGACTAACTAACTGCTTTTCTTCTAGTCTTACATTTCTAAATTAGGGACGGCTAGCGCAAATAGCGCTCGTGTAGCTTTGTGTGAAATTCAAAACAAAATTAATCATTAAAACGTTTTGCCATAAATACTGATACCTAATTTTACTCAACAAAACATTATATCTTATGTACCACATTGAGAGACCACGTTTTATCACCAGTCCATTTCCTATTGTCATTGAATTAACTGAATTTCTTTCTGACTGTCTTGTTCTCCTTCCTTCGGTTTTATCCATCAAAAGAACTCTCTGTCTTCCGGTAGATTTAATTATATCACCAAAGTACTAAATCTTTATTTCCAAAGCTTTGTTATTAGTTTTTATTTAAGCTAATCCTTATCATTTATCTACATTTCTATGTATAACCTAAAAATTAAAACTGAGTGAAACTTGCCAAAGTACATGATTGAGAGAACTTTGCCTTTGAATAAGGGTATTAAGTAAGCTTTTAATTAATTAAAACAACAACATTGTTTGGAGTATTCCATTGCATTTTTCCCGCTTGTGATAATGTTAACTGTAAATAATATATAATAAAAGTAGAATGTGTGTTTTTCGTATAGCAAAGCCATAAAGGGCTATGTGCTGAGCCCACCGAGCGGAATCGAGCCCCTGATTTTAGAGTTGTAAATCCGAAGACATACCGCTGTACTAACGTGGGTAATAAAAGTAAAAACAAAATATTATTAGTCATTTTAATCTAGTTTGTTTTTCTCTGTCAAACAGTAAGAAATTGTTTCACTTCCAGTCTCTCAGTAACACAGCGGCATGTCTGCAGGCTTACAATGTCAGAACTGGGGCTAAAGTACCTCCGTTGGCGAAACACAGGTAACCTTTTGTGTTGTATTTAACTTCAAACAAAAAAAAAGAAATTTATGTTCAGTATTTTTACTTTTATAAAAGTACACCGAATCATTTGTATTTTATATATGTATTTGAGAGTCTCGATTTTATACGCGTTTTGACTTATCTTTTTGTATTTCTAAACCTTACATGTTTCTTGTTGTTGTTGTTTTGAATTAAACACAAAACTACACAATGGGCTATATGTGCTATGCCCACCACGGGTATCGAAACCCGGATTTTAGCGCGTAAGTCCGCAGACAAACCGTTTCTCCTAACTTACCTAATTTGTAGTTGTTTCCTTGCGCAAAATTATACAATAGGTTATCTGCAAACTTTCTGCTCCGGATTTTAATTCTGTTAATCTGATGATCTCATTTGATAGTTCCTTTCCTCTCAGTGGACAACAAATAGTCCGATGTGGCTATACTATCAGAAAACATACACACACACTCATTAGATAATCGATTCTCTTTTCAAAGTTTACTATTTGTCATTTTTAATTTCGATTTTTTTCTAATTCGTTACTCTCATTTATTAATTGCTTGTTTTGAAAATATAATTTTCTGTTTTTCTTACGTTTTTGAACCGGGAATGGCCAAGTTTTAGTGAACAGTGCTTCAGGTAAAAATATCAAATATTCGATAAATGATGTTCATTCCCAAATTTGCTAGAAATCGGGTTTCTGTGTCCGTTTTGGGCATAACACAGCCAATCCCCCGTGTAGATTTGTGCTTAATAACAAAAAAGAAATCCCAATATGTCGTTAAGGCTGGCTGGGCAAAACTTTGATTGGCATTTCTTGTTGGCTGTTTTCTCTCTCTGGTAGAAAGATCGAAATTAAGGACTGCTTTATGTGAACTCTAGGGGTCTATAGCTTGACCATTTAGAGTGCATTAAAAAATTATTTTTATCCACTTTAACTCTTCGCCATAAATCATCGTTACTCTTGTATTGATAATATTTCTGTCAGCGTTTGCTACTTTAATTTTACTGGCGAAATTTCAGTTTTCTACACTGATGGCTTGTTAACACAAGGCTGTTTGTATCTTATATTTATCGTAAATTTTATTTTCTAAAAGACCTGTTAATTTTTATTTCAAACTGAGCCTACAGAAAGCTCTTAAAACAGTTCACAACATTATCGATTTTTGAAATTTGTATTTCCTTTGATGGGAAAGCGGTAAGTTCACAAACTTACAACGCTAAAATTTGAGAGTCGATTCCTTGCAGGAGAGACAGAAGATAGCCCATCAAGATTTTCCTCTAAAAAAAACAAATCTTTTAAGGCTATTGTTGTTGTTATTGCTTTGCCTTTTCTTCTGCATGCGTGATCTTATACTGGACATAAGTAAGCAATATTCGTTTTCAAATTAAGAGCGGATATATTGATAAATCAGCTGGAAACGGAAATGAGTGATAAGCAGGCGGGACAAGTTTGAGCAAAGGAAACAACACATTTCTTAAGGCTAACGCAAGCAATAAAAAGTAGCTACACGTGAGGGCTACAAAATAATAATAAAACTGTGCTTGCACTATATAATATGCAATATGCTAAAACTGGTCCGTTTCAGCTAACCGTATATATATATATGCCGGGGGCAAAATTGTCTAAAGCATGCTGTTAATTAACATATTAATTACAAATGTCAGTGAATAGCTCTCAACCTAGAATATCCATCCTTGTTTAGTAACATATTTTTTCTACTCAGTAGCAAGGTACAAACTAGTGTTGTTCCTTTAAAGCGTGTTATTAGTCATATCAGTCATATTATACTTGTTGAAAGGAATACATTTGAACAAAAGTTACATTATGGCTTTCATTAACTTTGTTTATTACACGAAAAACTCGATTTAAACTGTAAGAATAAAGAACTATTTGAAGGTCTCGTATGGTCTTATAGTTCATTCGACTCGTAATGTACAGGTCGCAGGTTCAAATATCCCTCACTGAACATAATCAACTTTACATCCATGGGATTGTTATATAGTTGTGATCAATCCCACTATGCGTTGGTAAAAAAAAGAAGCAGAAGAGTTGGCGGTGAGTAGTGCTGACAAATCGTCTTTCAGGATTTTATCATTGCTAAATTAAAGCGCGGTATTGGAACCAAATGCAATCCTAAAACCGAAACTTTGTTTAATTTTACTATCATAAACAATTCGTGTAATGGAAGGCCCGGCATGACCAGGCGGTTAAGGCACTCGACTTATAATCCGAGAGTCGTAGTCATACCAAACATACCTGTCCGCCTTGGGCGTTATAACGTGATGGTCATTCCTACTATTCTCTGGTAAAAGTGTTGGTGATGACTAGCTGCCTTTTTTCACATTGCTAAATTAGGGACGGCTAGCACAGATAAACCTTTGCACAAAATCAAAAAACAAAACAGCAATCGTATAATGGAGTAAATGGTTGTTTTAAAAAAAATATATATGTAAAAACGGTTGAGAAATTTTTTTATGTAGAGGAGCATTGTTCTCAACCCAAACTAGTCGTTTTTACATATACATTTTTCTCTGTAAGTGGGTTTTGTCGTCATCATTGAAATGGTTGTTTTGTTTATCCGTTGTGTTTATTTTAACAAATTCAATTATGAAGTACATATGAGAAGTCAAAATATTTAAAATGGAATAGAAATACTGTTTTGAATAAATTTTTAAAATTTGTTATATATTTTTATCGTAACGTATAATGATGATAAAAACTGTTTTGGAACCCATCGACAATGAAAACTAACTGAAGCCGAACTTGGGTACTGTAAAACGGTGTTTAGAAATACAGATATATTAGTTTCTTATTATAATACTTTTTAGAGCCGTATTAATATTAGATTATGCGAATTTTAACAAATAGAAACGTCCATTTTCAGACAAGAAAGAAAAGAACGGGTTTAAACAAATACAAAATTCACATTTCATGGCCTTAAAAGTAACATACCCGCTGACTCAACAACATGAAGTCAGAAGTTAGATTACCTTTAAAGCTATAAAAATTATTTCATTTCATTTTGTGATTTATGACAGTTGACAAACAAGTAGTTTCCTGTTTATTTTTTAATCTAAAATTATTTTAGCGGGTATTATAAAAATCATGTAAGTCGAGTTTCTGTTATTTGTGTTTTTCTTCTTTTGCTTGATGTTTTTCTTTCTGGTGATTTCATTTCACATATTAATTTAAAATGCTGTGAAATGTTTGGCATGCAATAGTTTCATAATCTTTTAAAAGAAAGATTTATGCATTAAGGTGGAAAACATTGTATTAATTGTATATATATATATATATATATATTTCATTTTGCAGAAATATATATGTTAAGTCAGAAAGTATAAAAAATAAACAAACTTTAATTAAAGGTACGCACATGTGTGAAGAATTTACTACATTTTTTGTGGTTTTACGTACTGTTAATGATTTCTTTTCAAACAATTATTTATAAAAGATCAAAACTTTTTGTTTCTTTTTTTTGCTCTGCTGCACATCCTGCACTTTTAGTAAATGGTAAAACCATTTAAATTGTCTTCATTACACTGAAGTAAATTTACTTCTTTGTCTAGTGATATATTTTCATACGCCACACTTTGCAAAAGTAATATCTGCTATCCTTACACGCTATATCTTCGTTACTACAGGTACATATAATATCAAAGATTGTTAGTCCTTTTGAGCACGTCTTGTTTGTTCGTCTTTTTATTTTTAAAGCAAAGTCACATTGGGGTATCTCTGTTTTCACCAAAGGGGACTTTGGGCAAATTTTAAAATACAACAGCAACATATTATCAATCTCACTTCAATTTCAAATTTGCGTTGAAACAATTATTTAAGTAAACATTTTTATGCAAGTATGCTTTTATCTTACTTACAATGATGAGCACATGTTTTCAAAAAGATACTATTTCAGGTCCAAGCTGCATTTCGGAGATGGCAAACCAGGTTCGAATTCATAAGATGCCACTAAATTCTGCCTGCACTTTAAGCTGTGGGTGCGTTATAAAGTGACATACAATGACCACTCACCACGACAGTTTAGTTCTAGCTGCCCAAGTTAACATGTAGACCTATCTGATTTTATGTGAGATGGCATCAAGAAACTGCAGGCATTCTCCAGATGTATTGTGCTTTGTATGTGGCCAATTTATCAAGACAAAAGCGAAAAAGTACTCTGTGACAGCATCTGCTAAAATTTTTAAAACCTACAACGCATATTTCGGTATGCCTGTCAGGGATCAAGACAAACCCTGGGCATCTCATTATATCTTATATGCAAAAAACGGCTCTTTTGGGCTCAGAAAACACTTCAAATAGAAGAGCGAACAACGTTTCGACCTTCTTCGGTCATCGTCAGGTTCACAAAGAAAGAGGTAACTGGCCGGAAGCTGACCACATGTTTGGAAGGGGTTGTATAACTGAGTGTCGCAATGTAGAGGGCGCGGTTTGATGTTTGAATATATAATTTTATCTATAATATTAATATAGGTATAATGGTGTTCCTTTATATTGGTTTATTTTGGGTTTAAGTTGTTGTATAAGTAAGGCTTCTTTAATTTTTCGTTTGTTTATGTTTGTTTCTTTATTTAGTATTTTTGTGTTTTCTATGGTTATGTTGTGTCCATTTGACTTGCAGTGTTCGAAAACGTGTGAAGGTGACTTTTTATGTTCTTTGAATCTGGTTTCCATTTTTCTACTTGTTTCTCCTATATAGAAGTCGTGGCAGTTATCACATTGTATTTTATAAATAATGTTGGTGTGGTGTTTGTCAGTGTAGTTTTTACATAGTATAGACCTTAGTTTTGTGCCTGGTTTTTGAATAAATTTAGTGTTAACTGGAATGTTATATTTTGTTACTAGTTTTTGCCAAATGTTGGTTATTTGTTTGCTGATGTCAGGAATATATGGTATACAGCAGTATATGGTTTCGTGATTTTTTGATTCGTGAGATATATTTACTTTTGTTGGTTGATTTTGCTTTCTGTCTCGGTGTGTGTGTATAATGTTTTCTACGGTTTGTGGAGGAAACTTATTGATGTTGATGAAGTATTGTTTTATTTTATCTAATTCATCGTTAATTTTATCTGGTGAGCACAGTTTTATGGCTGTGTTTATCTGGTTTCTTAGTATGTTGAGTTTTTGTTTTGTTTTATGTGCTGAGTCCCAAGGAATGTATAGTCCAGTATGGGTGATTTTTCGGTGGATTTCTGTTTTGAATTGTGTGTCGGTTCTTATAATTTTGAGGTTAAGAAATGATATTTGATTGCTTTCTTCCTGTTCACATGTGAAGTTAATGTTGGGATGTATAGAGTTAATGTGAGTGAACATTAACTCAGCACATGAAACAAAACAAAAACATATATAGTATATATACTACTATTCAAAGTTCTAGAAAATTCTAAAAGGTTCTTGAAAATACTCGTAATTTCTACAATGTTCTTGAAAATTATTGTTAGTTCTACACCATTCTAGAAAGTTCTTGAAAATTCTTGTAAGTTCGAAAAAGTCTTTATTAGCTAATCAGCACTGAATCTACTTGGGATGTTCTGGAAAATAGGAAAATTTGAAAATTTCATTACCCAGGTCACAAAAGCAAAGTTTGAAGGAAATAAAAAAGGTCTTTTTCATTTACTTTAGATATAAACAGTTGGGAAATAATACCTTCCGCCCAGGAACAAGAAAAAGTAAAAATTTTGTTACATAGTGTCATTAATACATTGTATAATATCTATTCGCCCTGAAAAAAGGTGCTTATTCAAATATCTTAAATAATATACAATAATTTCATGTTGATTAGCTTTACTTAAGTTTAGTTTTAAAGGATCTACATCATAAATTATTTGTAACTTATACTATTGTAAAAAATATATTATTATTACTTTTTAAAAGTTTTTTTTTCATTTTATTTACGAAACGAACTACTGTATATTGTGATAAAAAGCAAAGTTGGTTAACTCTAGATTGATGTATCTAAAATGTCAAGCATTAAAAACTAAATTTATCAGCAAAATCAGAAGATATTAATTTTGATTAACATACTGCATTTTGTTCACCTAATTTCTAGGCCAGGAGTGTCACCAGCTATCAGAAATATTCAAAATTTGGGGCCCAAGAGCAGCTGTTACTCAAGATGATTAAAATCTAACTGCAATGTAACATTGATCCCGGGCACTCTGCTCCTAGCTACAATGCGACAAATTCTTGGCAGCTATTTAGAGGGAAAATCGTTTGTATAACAATGCTTGTAAATCAAACCATTTAAAATTTGAGGTGTTTGAAAATTATTAAAACATCCTTCGCTTCGCACCAGAAAGAGTTGTGGAAATAACGTGTAATGAAAACAAACTACGAGATGTTTGAGTTAAGAGGTCGTGTAGAGAGGAGATAAAGCAAAGTTTAGGCAGGTCCATTGGCAAGAAGATTCGAGGAAAAGTCGGCGACAAAATATAAACAGATATTTTGTAATGTCAATCAATAAAGGACCAATTACATAACATCAACGTCATCCTTACGTAAAGACATTATAAAGAATTTTACCTTCGAATTACCAGTTGGATCATAAAATCCCAGCATAAGCTCTTTAAACCAAATTGGTACAAGTCCCTGACTTCTGGTCCCTAATAACATAAGAATCACACACAATACATAAATGAAAATATTGTTTATATAATAATTAGGGATGCACGGGTACACAGCTAACTATTCAGCCCCGGCTGGATATTAGACTATTTGGTAATACTCGGCTATGGCCCAGTGTCAAAGTTAAAAACAGCCAAACCAAGGTAATTGAAAATGACATCTAAGCCCTAATCTTTGTGGTAACTTACACGGCAGTGAAAGTTACCGTCAATAAGTAATTTAATTAACAAAACATATACCAAGCAACAAAGACTGACTATTGAGGATTCAGAAAATAAAATGCGTTAATAACAGGTATGGCCTGAGAAATTAATTTTTCGGGAAGTTGGTGGGGGTTTTCTTAAACAATAAGGGTTAGGATAGACAAAATTATTCTGAAATATGCCAACATTACTCTTTCTGTCTTTACTTTTACTGACCTCAGGAATCACTTTGAGTTTGTAAGTAATTTTCAATAGTTCTATCTCAATAAAAGTTAAATTCCAAAGCTGTTGGTTTCATTATTTTTCCACCCTATATATTGCTGTTGCCTCCGGCTTTTCAACGCAGTTGGTTACCGCTTCTCACTGTCGTACAAAGTTTAATTTTTTAATTGAAAAATCATTTTAATATGCTATATTAGTAGTTTTTCATTTCAAAAGTAAACTTGGTTAGCTTTGTCTGATGTATGTTTTGTTGGAGAACAAGGCATGTCATTTTGCAAAGTGCAACCTTTGCTTAATTATGATATTTTGGTATTGCACGTCACCCAAAACGTTTGGAACCAAATCGTTGAGAAATCATCTCGCTTCATTTCATAAAAAAAAAATTCGTAACCATCCAGAGTAACAAAAACGAAAAAAGAAAGAGAAAATATAACGATGAAATACCGTTGCTGAAATTTAAATGATTAAGAGGAATAAAATAAAAACTCTAGAGCAATGTCTTAAGAAGACTCAACCTTTCTCCAATGATGACCCGCGTCTGTTATGCTCTATTCTGTTCACCTCACTCCTAGGCCAAGGGTGTCGCCAGCTATTTGAAACTTCAATGTTCTAGAGAAATAAAACACCAAGTCTTGATCAATGTCTTCAGAAGACAAGCTATTTAACGATGAATAAAACGTTAAACAATCTATCAAAGAAGCTGTTTAATGTTTCGGTTTCGGGGGAATTCTTGTTAATACCCTGCCTCAGGCGAAGGTTAGCGGCTGGGTACCCGATATTCGGCCAGATTTACTACCCTTGTAACCCTAATTTTAATTAACACCATAAATTATTGTTGAGGTTTCCTACATATTTTAGGTAGAAAACTACGAATTTTGTCCCAGTTTCCTTTTTATTCATTGCTTAAAATTGATGTTAAAACTGGCCAAAACAAAATTAGTGAACATGATGTAACAAATTAATCTGTATTTTTTTTCTTATTATTTTGAATATTATAGCAAGATACCGACAGGTTAAACGGATGATAGATAATAAACGTTGCTCTTAAAGCTCCTGAGCTAGTGTGATCGAATAGTGTAATTTGAATACAATTTTAATAACGAACATCTAGTCATAAAAGTCGAAACATAACTTGCGAACACGGGCTACGAACCATAAATACGCAGAATCTCTCAGAGGCTCAGAGAAGCCTCTTCCGTCATTCGAGGTCCTGGCTTTTATAAAGAAAAATTACGACATATGAAAACAAAAATAAAAATCTTCAGTCCATAAGAAAAATGAAACATAATTTGTAATATAATTTACAGCCCAAAGCTGTAGTGGCGGATTTAAGGTTGAGTGAACCCAGGAACTAACAAGTTTTGTGGGTCTACAACCTGTGTCACTTTACATAGCCTTGGGACTAAGCCCCCTATCTAAATACGCCACTGCTAGGCTGAGTATGTGTGTCATATTTTATACTGATTGAAAGGAATACAAATAAAACTTAAAAAATGAAACAAAAAAGAATCTGAATTTGAGATGTGGGCCAAATGGCCTTCCTGGACCCCTTTTCTTCAATTGTTAACTGTGGTTAAGTGGTTAAGAATAAAGACAAATTATATTATAGTAATGTCAGTATCTTGGGGCCCGTCATGGCCAGGTGGGTTAAGGCATTCGACTCATAATCCGCGGATCGCGGATTTGAATCCCGCTCGCACCAAACATGGTCGCCCTCCTAGCCGTTCAATAATCTAAAGTTATTGTGTAGTTTTAAACTGTAATGGTATGTGCATCTGTAGATAAAGAACGTAGTGTTTAACAATGAAATAGACATAATACTAATGTCTTAAGTCAAGTTGTTGTTTTGAATTAAAGCACAAGCTAAACAATGAGCGATCTGTGCTCTGCCCACCACGGGTATCGAAACGTGGTTTTTAGCGTGTAAGTACGCATGTATACCGCTGAGCCAGTGGAGGGATTTACGTCAAGTAAAAATAGAATTACTTGGCTGATATAGAGGGGGATAAACATGTTAAACTGTTTTGTTTTTGTCATTAAATATCTTTTTCCATGAACTTGTAAGATTACCGTAGTTTAAATTATTCTCTTTGGTGACTCGATTGAGTATTTTATTCTTCGAATCTCCTTTAAGCAGGATAACTAATTGCTCTGCAAAAAAGCTACTATTGGGGATACCATAAACATTGGACTTCAACGGGTAAAATGTTTACGCTTTTTTGATGTAATTGACGGCTTCTGAGCAGACCTATGATAAATGAAAGTTGAAATGTAGAATGTGAAACATGTTAGGTTTTTATTTTCTTTTTTAAAATCTAATCCTTAACAGTTGCTGCTTTTTGAAATATGCATGCATAGCTATGCATGTAGGTTTAACAATAGAGATAGGTTTTGATATGTGGATAACACATGATGGTTTTTGTCAGGTTTAAATTATATATTTTTTGGTTTCACTTAAACTTCCATTCGTCCTTTACACTTAAATTATGTGGCATAACCTAATAAATGTATGATTTACATTATTTACCTTTCTGTTGTTTTTATAGTAGTAACTAAAAATGTACGTAGAAAACAATAAATGTAATAATTGTTGGTTTTGGTATTTTTTTTCTTGCTAGCGCTTTCATAACTCACTCTCAATGGCCTTTGTAGGAGTGTGCAAGTATTTTATTTAATTTATCTTAAATACAAGTTAGTACACAAAATATTAACACAACAAAGAAACAGTTACCTAAAAGTAAAACTATTATAATTAAACTTTTTTTTAAACCAGGATATATCATTGAATTAGTTTCCTGATTTGGTTGAAGCAGTTATTGATAGCAAAGTATGAATATGTCAGAATAACTCAAAACCACTCATGAAAATTACATATTTTCATAAGGAAAGCAGTATAGTAGTTTTCTTTGTAAATAATCCAACAGAAAATGTGAGAAGGAATTATTAATATATATTTTTAAGGGTATCCTATGCTGGGACAAGGAGGTGCAAGGCATGTACTTTTCACTTTATGGCCCACAAGTTTAGAATCACTAGCATATAAAATCATTAAAACAAGAATAATATAAAAGTTTTCATTCCAGCTTGTGGGGGATAGTGGAATAAATCTGTAAGCTCTTGGAAACTTGGAAAGTAATTAATATAAGGATGGAAATAAATTCTAACGTGGGTAATTCTGAGAAAAAAGTGTCGAGTAATACATTACTGAAGATTGAAGAGTTTGAATATTTTGTTTTGATACTAAGAACTAAAAGTTGCATAATTGTATGAATTGTAATTTGTGTCTTGATGATACTTTTATATATAAAGATTGGTAATATATGTAACTCTGTATAAAATTGCAACAAGCCCATCTTGACCATCCTGCATGCATGTGGCAGAATCATGCTCTTTTAAATAGAATGCAAAATGGATAACTTGCACACAGTTCTGTCAATTCGTGCTGGAAATTATTTTCAATTGAGACCTGGCATGCCTCTCATTTTACATTTCCATTATAGTCTTCTGGCTATTTAATTGGGTGATGTTATAGAAGTGTCCAGTCAAATTATGATGCTGGATATGGCAGTGATACAAGTGTAACTGTCCAGGAAAGTCTTCTAGCCTTGTAGTTGTAACAGGTGTAGAGCAAATAGTTTTTCCTTTATTTTATTGTGGATGGTGTTTTAGGTTGGAATTCTTTATGAATACAGAAAGAGGTATGGTTGGCTTGATTTTCCAGTTTTCAGTTATATTTTTTCTGTGAATGATGTTTTTTAGTTCTTCATTGGTTTCATTTATAATTTTCAAATTTTGTCATTAGTCTTTCTGTATGCTGTAGATGTCCTTTTGTACTTCTTCTCTCATATCCTAACCCTAGTGTACATCGTGAAAGATTCATCAATCTTCTTGTCTTCAATCAGATTTTTTCTTCCTTTATCTTAAAGTACATCTTTCTTTGAACTACCTCTTTAAATTTCTTAATCTGTTAATGCTTTGTCATGTTTTGCTTGTTCTTTTGAATGTTTCATTGTGTGGAATAAACTTTTGTTCTCATTTCATGCTTTTGTTGTCATCTTGAAGTTTCTATTGTAGTCAAAGCACTGTTTTATTTTCACCAGAATATTCCTGCTTATTGACACCAGTATCAGTGGGTAATTTCTTTTCAGTTACTAGTTAAAAGTTGCAATAGATCCAGTCCACTGAACAGTAATGAATTTATTTCTTCGGTAATGTTTGTGACAGAATGTGGTTACTGAATGGCTTTTCTTTGTAAATAAAGTTTGAACAGAAACTTCAGCATAATATATACCTACTTCCCACAAATAAAGTTATTTGCAAAATTTACTAATTATCCAGTGATAAACATACTACCTAATTGGTGACTAACTGAATCACAGATGGATTCTCATTAATTGTCATCGAAATTAATAACTCCATGATACAATTTAAGTAGTCTTTTATCTACATATTGTTGGAAACTTTTAGATTACATTTAGGCTTTAATTTTCAAGAAATGTCTAGATCTAATGATGACATCATAACATATTTTCTTTTAGTAAATATATATACGTAAAATGTACAAAAAAAAAAGATGAGAAATAATTTGTTCTTGTTTCCTATCAAAAATTTGTTAGGAGCACTAGATAATAATGAATGTAACATAACTTCTTACACACACAGAAACTGTGACAATTAAACTATCTTTTAAGCTTTTTATCTCCAAACAAAAATGTACTGTTATAAAATATGAACTTTGTGCCTTGTAAGCCCGAATTTGTTTTTATGAGTAATTAAGCTGGCATTGTTAACCTTTATGTTCCATTGCTTAAATGGACAATGTATTAGCAGATTGATCAACTTCTAAATATTTTAAATATGTCTGGTCAGATTCCAAACTGTTCTTGAGTGCTTTGGAGAGAACAAGTTTAGATCTTTAACTCTTTACATGATGGTTATTTATTTTCAAACCCTTGGAGTAGCGTATTAATGCCAATACATGAACATATGCTGCTGATATGTCATCTGTATCTTCAGTGTTTTCATTTGGCAAACTGTTTAATATATTATTCATAGACTTTATTAAATGGAATATTAAGCAGCTTACAGTTTCTGTAAATTTTAATGTATTATAATGTAAAATTTAAATATTTAAGAAGTCAATGAAAAAATTATACATTAAAACACGCATTGGCTTTTAAAAGCCTGTTGTGTAATTTCTTGAATTTTTTTGAGTGGTAGTGTCAACACTGCTGCTACAATTGCTGCTAGCAGAACATAAAAATAATGCACATGAAATATGGGGCTTAGCATTACAGATTTCAATTTCTATCATGTCAAACATGCTGGCCTTTTAGCCATTGGTGCTTTATAATTTGAAATCAGTCCCACTGTGTGTTGGCAAAAAAATGTAGCACAAGAGATGGTAGTAGGTGATGATGACTAACTGCTTTCCATCTAGTCTTACACTGCTAGATTATGGATTGCTAGTGAAGTTAACCCTTGTGTAGCTTGTATGGAATAAAAAAAAAGTCCTCTATTTTCCATTCTCTCCTATTACTTAGAACTATATTATTATTATTAGAAATTTGCAATTTGCCAAATCTGTACTGTTATTCAGGACCTCGTTTGGATCTGTATAGCATATCACTTTATGTTGAATACATGTTCAAGGTATATAATTATTCTGCAAGCATGTGAAAGGCTAAAGGTGCATGTTTTAACGATGGAAAATGTTTGGTTTATCAGAAATTGATGTTTTCTGTTAGTCTATAAAGTTTCTTGTGAATTATTTTAAAGATCCACACAGCAAAAATTTGGTATGTTTAGACCTTTGTTTTTTATGCTGTTTTAATTTCACATGCAGGTGACAAAGAGATGGATGAAGTTGATGTAATGTTGAGGCTATGAGGCTCCATATCAAAAGGTGAGTTATCTCTTGAAATAATACAAATATTGTTAAACTGAAATTTTTGTGTAAGAAGGTTTAATTTCTTTAAGAAAGTAGCTTTAAATATTTGAGTGATACTAAATTCTGCATAGTGTTATAATAATAATAAAAAAAGGTATTAATTTAGGAATTTGTTAAAATTAAATCTACTTATTGTAAAACCAGATCAGTATTTAAATTGTTTTAATTAAGTTTAACTAACAGTAGCTTGTGCTTGTGCCATATTCAGATTTGATTATAGAGCAAAGTAAACTTAGACACATTTTGAATTTTATTATGTACATAGTATTCACTGAATCATCTGACAACAGTTGGATGATTTAACAGAATATGTTTAGCTCAGCATTAGCGACTGGTTATACTGTTATTGTGCAATATTTTATTCATTTTATTGAGGCAATTAAGGAAAAACTGATTCATATTACTGATGTAAAATCTGCTCTTAACAATAGTTCTGTTAGTCTTAAAATAGAAGTAAAAGCTTTTATTGAGTAGTAATTAAAGTGCCACAATCTTCGTGTCTACATCAATTTGACCTCCGAGATACATTATATCAGTTGAACCTTTTTTCTAATTTTATGCTAATCTTGCTTAATTATGATAATGAATATATTATTTTAATTTTATTTAATACTGAACTTTCTGGTAAGAAATAAAATCCATCACATAATACTGTTCCCTTCACTTATTTTATAGTATACTTTAGCCACTTGTAGGAAGTGTTTTTTGTGTGTTTTTTTTGCATTTTTATGAACTTAAGGTATATTTGAATTTTCACATAACTATCCTTATTTTGTTATATTTTTACTGGGGATGCGTTTATTTGTGATTTGATAGTTGTATTGTGAAATTCTTTAAGCAGAATTGTCTGATATTTCTAAGTTTCTCTGTTACACATTTTATGTCAAGTCATTGCCAGGCTTATTCTTAATATAACATGAGTACAGATTATGGTCTAGCATAAATGTGAATTTGGAATAATTACAATAATATTATCTGCATTGTATAGTGTTTTAAAGGTAGCCATTGAAGGGAGTACTTACTTTAAGGAAAATTAAAAATTACCTTATTAATTGGAGTTGGGCAGTTATTAGTAACTAATCAGTAATTAACTGATATTTTCTTCTGGACATGTTTTTGAATTGTAATGATAAATAGTAGCTGTTCAGCAGCTACTGACAATTATACAGTGTTATTCTGCAGGCTTGAATAATTGATTCTATTTAATTATTTTTGCATACACACACTTGGAAACTTTTTTAGCACCTAAGTGAAGTAAAATGAGGCCAGTCTTGATTTCTGCAGTGTGGTTGCAAGAAAGTGTGTACATATGTATACAAGGTTTTTAGAATGTTTAAGTTATGTTGTTGTTTTCAAAATCTTGTATTTGATAACTGTGAACAGAAATGGTTTAATTTCATTATTTTAACATACATGTAATATTTAACATACATGTAGATAGATAATACAAGTGTATGTAATTTTTAGAAGTTGCTCAGTTTACACTATACTTACCAACTGTTAATTTCAAATTGACATGCAGTTCCTCTCATGTTGTACAGTTAATTGCTATTTGTATTGTTATCTTCTTGATTGACTATAACACTTAAGGTAGTTTCTTATTTAAGTTTGCCACAGTTAAATTGTCTTTAGGTTTTACTTTTGTATTTTAGTTAATGATATATTATGTCTGTTTTAAAAGCGTTATTTGAGTGATTCTTTATAAGTTTAACTTTTTGCCTGGATTATGAGCAGCATACCTTTGAAGGGACTGCTAAAATGCAAGTAATAATATCTCACCTTAAGCTAAGGAATGTATTTAAAATGATAATTGTGGTGGAGAATGTCTTCTAAAAACTTTGAAAAAGTATTATAAAACATTGGTATTCTCTGTGTTGGCTATTTAAAAGCATTGTTTGCATTCCAAATGCACAGCTTCTTTACTACAAGCTCCTGAAGTGACAGCAAAATTTGGAGTTTTAATTGCATTTTTGAAATAAAAGAATAAATATTTGATAATATAAAAGTGAGTTTTACTCCATTTTAATAATTTTATTAAAATATCTTGATCATAAAGCAGCTTAATTTTCAGTGTTTTCTGTTGGTAGAACTATAACATTTTCAGAGGATATTCTTCACTGGACCCTAACTTCACAAAGTATACATCCTTTAAAAAGTACATTAGATATAAAATTTTCAATTTTGATTTAATTTCTTTCTATCTTTTTGTATTTTTGTTATTTGGATTAAAGATAACTGATTTAGATAAACAAAACAATGGAGTGAAAGGATGTGCAGCTATGTGAGTATTAGCTGGGCCAAGCAAAGTGGAATAGCAGTTTATTGCTTAGGTTTTCAAAATAATCATCCAAGTTGGTGATTAAGGTACTGTTGCTTGGTACAAAATACTATTTAATTGAGATAATTTCATAAAATTTAGCAAATCTGTGGTTAAAAGATGGCAATGAATAATGAACAATAATCAATTAACAGAAATAATAATGCATGATATGGTTGTATCAACAGAATATGTGAGATGATAACAAACTGTTAATCTAACATCTAAATAAGCTATTAACAGTGTTTTAGGAAGGAAAAGTACCACCATATATTTTAAAGAATCTTGTTGGTTTTGCAAAGTATAGGTCTATACCAAGTAATAGAGATGGTATCCTAAAGCTAATGTTTGATTATCATACAGTGTCAATTTCTTACTTGCTTTGGTGTACTAAAAATGTCATGATATCTAATCAATAACCCTTTAAATGTGAAAAACATAATTGTGTTTTAAAGATATTGAACATGCAACTTGAAGGAAGGAAACCAAAATTAGTGGCCAAACTGGTTATTACAGTTACGGCATTGATAAGAATTGTATAGTAAATATTCATTTATTAGCTAGCCAGACTGAGTTTTTGTTCAGCATGGGATATGGTGGTAGGTAGAATAAAATACACAGCATAGCTGACTAATGGATGAATATTTGTTGTAAACTTCTTATCAATCCTGCAAATGTAGCTGTCACTTTGGCTGCTAGTTTTAATTTCACTTTGTTTAAGATGAACATTCAATCCTCTTTAGGCTCCATCATGTTTACGCACTTAGGTCTTTTTGATTAGATATCAGTAACTATAGATGTTGACAACAACATCAATTGCAATGTTAAAAATGTTTAAAATTAACCTTTTTGGTAGAGGAATTTTTTCAGCACATCAATTTTTCTGATTTGCATTCAAGATTTAAGTAAATTACTTTTTTAATCATCGTGTATGAATAAACTTGACATAATAATGTTTCTAACATTCCAAATTTTAATACTGTTTAAATTTTGAATTTTATAAAGTAATAACGAAACAAAATTCTTGATTCCTCATTGTAAGAGAATTGTGACATTTGCTTTCTGTGTATCTCATCTAATTTAGCTATCATCCCTTAAAGAAGGATGAAGTAAAACATAAATTACTCATGATAATTTGTTCATAATTTTTATAACTTTCAATCTTATTTGGTTATATTGTCATAAAATAGAAAATAAGACCCCAGTTGTTATGCCCAGCTGTTACATTCTCTGTTTCAAATATTGCAATAGTCACCTTTAATATGTAGTTCCATATTATTTATAACCAATAGAAAGCCAAATTTCATTTTATCAAATAATGTATTGTATTACATTGTTTTTGGTCAGAAATTGTTGTTGTTTTTCTTTCCAGTTCAGACTATTCCCAGGGTACCCATATAGACAAGTGTAGCTGAATTTCTAATGGCTCTTGTCATATACTTAGAAAGCCAGAACATATTTATAGAACATAGTCTACATTTTATGTGTTGTTATTCTGTGTTTTTTTATGCATTGTTTAATTAAGGTTAGAATAGGGAAAATAATAACATAAAAATTTTTCAGGGGAACACTCACAAGAGCTTTGAGTAGCTCATGTCATATCATTTAGTAGTGCGTCATGAGTTTCTTATTCTCAAATGACTTACAAGTTATAATGGTGTGAATTGTAGTTAGACATAGTTCAAATAACAATAAAACAATAAAATTTAGAATAAATAAATGTATTTTGTAATGAGTTTAAAGCTATATATGATAAAAATGTAGCTTCATGTAACAGTTTGTAAAAGAAAATATGATTTATTTTGATTGTTTTTATTTAGGTGGTTAGAGGTCAGTTTGTCCAACTGTGCATAGAGTTAGGGTAGAAAAAGCAGATAAAATATAAAGTTTTACTGGGAATAAAATGCTTGAAATATATTTTGGAGATTATACGAATAAAATTTCAACATTTTTCTGAGGTAAAAAAAAAGTATTTTTAGTCTCACCATGGTATTCACTTTGCACTCAGAGTAGTTAAAGGAAAAGATTTAATATATTCATGAACTAATTTGTATTAAAAATATTTCACTTAAACTTTTTTTTTTTTTTGCAAAAGACTTGTAATGATTACTGTAAACGTCAAATTTGGTGAAGATACTACAATAAAAGATAATAGGATTAAAACTGAAAACAAACAGTGGTCTCATAGTTGATTTATTTGAGAGAGAGAGAGAGAAAATATGAAATTCTAATGCAGCTGTACCTTAAGTATAAAAATTTTGGGTTATGTTTCATTGACATTTGACAAGATCAAAGAAACAAAAACTGATAAATACTATTTTTCTTGTTTAAATGTGTATTCTTTATTTTCTTTATGATAAAAATTAGAAATGTTTTAGATTAGAATACGTAGAGAATAATAACAACAATCAAAAGTTAGGACACTATCCCCCTAATAGCTACTGTTACTACAGTAAGACGCTTTTTGCAGTCATTTACTAGTCTCTGATGTCGGTTTGAAGAAAGTTTGCCCCACTGAAAGGGCAATCATGTTTGGTGCGACTGGGATTTGAACCTGCCATGACCAGGTAGGTTAAGTCATTTGACTCGTAATCTGAGGAAGATCTCATTCTACCTACCATTGGCAAAGATGGAAATGTACAACAAAAGTTTAATGTCTGTTAAGGAAAGACATTGTTTTGAGTAATAATGGAATTTGTTTAACCTGTAGATAGCTTTATAAAATTTAGTTTAATTATAGTAGTTTTGGGACATTCTTTTCTAGTGCTTGATTTGGTTTTTAAACTACACATTTAAAAGTTATGTGAATTAATTTTAGAGGAAAAAGTAACCCTACAGAAGCATAATGTCAAAGTGTAAATGACTTTAGTGCTAAATTTCTTACTTTTTTCATTTAAATATTTTATTTATTGTTATGTAACTTCAACAAAAGCAACTAAAATGTATAATTTACAAACTTCATGGGTTAGATACAATTTAGTTTAATGAGGAAGCTAAAAGAATTTGTTATTATTACCTGAGTGCATGTTTACTTTAATGTGACTGGAAACATTCTGCTGTAACTCATGTTTCAAGCACAGAAGAGACAGTAACAAGAATATAAAATAAAAAAATAAATCATGTCAAGAGGTTACAAGTTGAAACTGTGAAGATAAATAATTGTAACTGTTTGTTACAATCATCCATTGTTCTTGAAAAAGTGAAGAAATTGATTGTTTTGTTTTTCAAATTTCATTGTACCTTGAAGATTTTGCTACAATTAGAGTTTGGGTAGAAAAAATTTAAGAAAAAAATGTAGTTTTTCATCTCCCATTTACCTGCATCCCCAAGAAAATCAATTTGATTTCATTTAGTAGGTTTAAGAGGTTATGCAAGTGAAATACAAAAACTGTAAGTTGAAAAGAAGTATTTTTTTCGAAGCATGAAGATAACCTTTTGCTTTGTAAAGTCTTCATAGATTCATAAACAAATCTTTAGTAAAGTTATTTAATTAAAAACCAGGTCTTTTTGTGCACAAGACTTGTAACATTTACTCAAGGCTTTACAAATTTCTTGAAGATGCACTTTGTATGTTGTGTTATAGTTTGCATGATTACAAGGTTGGCTACCTTGAGTGAACCTCATGTTTAAAAGTATGTAAACTTAAAAGTAAATTGGTACTGACTATAATTTACAGAGGGTTGTAATTTATGCTGGGAATTTTGATTTTCTTAGGGAAAAAAGTCCAACCTGGGATCAAGAAAACGAAATTATGTCATAGAAGAGTGTCAAAAACATGGTGGTGTACTACATGTATTTGTAGACAAAGCTTCTGCCCAGGGAAATGTGTTTGTAAAATGTCCAACTATAGCTGCAGCAGTTGCTTCAGTGAATTCTCTTCATGGTCCCTGGTTTACTGGTAAAAGTCTTAAATTTAATTAGCCCTCATGTAGCTTTGCATGAAATTCAAAAACAGAAACCATCCAATCTCTGTTCAACTTTTTGAAACATGTAGAAATACTAGTAGTTATTGCAATATTTTACATACAGATTTTTGTTTTGCTGTTGACACTTCATCACTTCCATTGTACCATAGCCAAGACATTAATACATTCACCATAAATAATGTATTAATGTATCAATCATTTCTGTTAGTCACGTGGCACTGATACATTAATCAACATAAAAGCTGCAGCTATGTGTAAGCATACAGATAAACAGTTCCTTAGTATTGTACTATGATTATATGCATGTTATAAAATTCTATTGTTAAAGTTTCAAGTAACATGACCTGAGATTTACACAGTGGTTTGTTTTGGGTACTGTTATAACTACAAGGTGGTAAGGTTGCACAGATATTTTAGTCTGAGTGATAGTGTAAATATTTTACAAGAACTGGATCCTGAATCATTTTAGGATAATGATATAAGTAGAAATAGTAATTCTGAGTCTGATAATATAAAAAGGTCTAGATTGTGAATGCCATGTAAATTTTCAAGCTTATCACTGCCAATCCAGACAGTGACAATGGATTGATTACCCATTCCTTTATTTTAATAAATACAAGGACAGCTGTAAATTGCTATCCCTAAATTACTGTGGAGAGAAAATCACTCTCTTGAACACAAAATTATTTTTTTGATGTACTTATTTATTTCATTTTTCATTTTGAAAGTCATGCAACTAAAAAAAAATACAATTTTCTTTTAGTGCTGCCAGAAGTTATAACATTGCACAGAACCAACTAATGCAGAAAATCACTTGGATGCATGTTGCCCTCATGTAGGTGTTACATTTCATGATGAAATAAGGTGTATGTTACACATGCTATTTCATGTTGAACATTCATGTAACATTGGTACTGATCAGCTTTTTTTCTAGTTGAACAAGTTTCATTCAGTAATTAGAGCAGTCTGTCAATCTCTGATGGAAATTTATCTTAAAGTATAATGATCAAATGAAATTAAATCTTTATATTTGCTGTGCTGATTACAGTATTTTTTTCTTAAATCTACTCTTAAGATTTTAAAGACTGCTGTTACTTACACACACTATACAAAGTTAAGCAGCATGATTCTTAAAAGTGTGAATACCAGCTTCTCTTAATGGATAGCAGACTGTCTGGACTACACATGTTAGTCCAATTGATATTTATTTAACTGCTCAGCTGGAAGTGGTTGTAGGTTTGCTGCTGGAGGCCATTTCAGTTTATGTTTCCAAGCTGTTTGTAATGGAGGATGTTGTAAATGTGATAGTTGCTGAATTGAACTGCTTAAAGTCTAAAAGCATCAGAAGTCTGCAATGGTTGCATCTGAAATGATAAAATTTCTTGTTATTTATTTCGTGAAAGACATCGTGAGAAAACTGATAGAGGATTATTACTAATTCAGTGCTGGCTACACTTGTTTGTCAGTACTGTTATGGGATGTGATTGTTTTGAATTGTTGCAAAAGTTTTGCTTTTTTAACAGTAAGGAATGATTTCCATATGGATCTTTAATACAAGTAAAAAGTGCAAGTCACTCTATATTAATGGCTTAGTGCATGGGTTAAACTTAATGCAGCAGTAAAATTGTTATCCCTTTTACTATAAATAGTGGTCAGAGGATGTCATCACATTTGTAAACTTACATTCAAAACTTTTTAGAAATACTGTTTTATGAATGCATGTCAATACGTGTGATATCATATTGTAGTTCAAATTTTAGTATTATACATTAGTTAATTTTTAATTTTAGAATTAAGTATTTAAAACAAACGCAAAATATTGATCTTTGTATATTGCAACTTGTTATCTTCTCGGTTCAGTCACATTACATTTTATGACTCCTCAAAAATGTCTATTGTCTCTTACGAATTAAGAACTTGAATTTCTAATCATGTCAAGCAAGAATATAAAATAAGAACGTCCTACTTTTTCTGTTTGCTGGGATATCACAGTATTTTGCAAATCCACTATATATATTGGCTCTGCTTTCCACTTCATAATTTGAGAATACTTGTTTATCTACACATAATTTTTTATACCTATGAGCTCATAGCCATTTGAAAACTTTTTAAACTACTTCTGCGAAATTTTGCCAATCTTCCTAAGTTATATCAGAGTTGAAGGTTCCTGTGTCATTAGAGTTTGAATAACTTGATCAAGGCTGTTATGAACAGAAACTGAATCTTTTAGACTCCACTGCAGTTTAATTTGGAAGTAGTAACTGAAATATAAGTATTTATTTGTAAACAGTAATAACATATGTACACATTTAAGGTATGTAAACCTAAATAGCATTGTATTTTACAAAATACTCATATCCTAGTGCGAAGAGAAGGAAATTTGTACTCTGTAGGCCAGTTTTTTTAATAGAAAAGTATAACTGTTTGTTGAACTTGTCTTATATTTCTATTCTCGAGGTAGAATAAAAACAAATTATACAAAACTAAAGACTTGGCCACTTGGGAAAAGTTTATTTATGTAATTTAAAAAAATCTGTGTTTGTTGAATATTTCACAAATATAGGCTCCAACAAACAATAATTTGTCAAATCAATGAGAAGAAATGTAAAGGTTGTTCATGAAACCCAGAGTTTTAGTCTGTTATATTTGTCCATGTTTCATCACAATGTCATCTGCAAGATATGTGGGTAATAATTGTCCCTGTTTGCATGTGTAGATCTTCAATATGATACCATACTTGACAGGTTTCTTTGGTGGATGTTGAGGGAGACCAGTTTTAAATTTGTTCATTTGAAGATAATTCCCTTATAGGAAAATTGTGAGAAGCAAAGGATTCTAGAAGGTATAAATAGGTTGTCCTTTGAAAAGGTTATCATAGTATTAAGAAGAGTATTACTGTTGTTATTAAAATGTAAGTATCTGTGAATAAAATAAGACCTGTTTTTAGATAAAATATCGGTGTCCAAGGGGTGTAAAGAAAGTGGACAGGAAGGCTAGTAGCCAGAAAGAGAAGAAAGAAGGTTACGATCCATAATTCTAGTTAAACTAAAATTGGCTGAAACGTGTTGAATAGTAATATTAGTCCATTTTACTTTTTCAAATTACAGGTTCATTGTGGATTTAGTCATTGAATTTATAATGTTTTGCAATATTTCCATTGTGAAAAAAAAACGTTTTAAAAAGTAGTTGGAATACTTGCTGAAGGAAACTGTAGAGATTTTGTTCTTCATTGCCCATACTGAAAGAGGACAGAGTACAATTCATTTTGTTTCTTCAAGTTTCTCAGTCATCTTCTAGCAATAAAATAACTGTGTAAAAAGGTGAGAAGTGTAAACTCTGATCATCAATGCTTTGAAACTTTGTGATCGATAATAATAATAATATACATTTGATTTTGCATGTTGCAATCTTTATTTTCATTATATTTTGATTACTTGTTGATATCCTGGAAAATCTAGTGTACTGTTTGAAAAAATAACAAATTTTTTCCAGCAAAGCTTTATATTTTGTTTTGATATTTAATTTCAAAGTTTTTTTTGTATTTCATTTCTTTTCTGTATTTATTATTATGAAAGTAACTAAAAAATAAAAAGTAGAAACATGTTAGGTAAAATAATTAAAAATCAAAATTCTTCACGGGATATGTACGCAAGTAACTTGGGCATTAACCTGTTTGATACTGTAGTGTGAGCTACATGGTTTCCATGTGATTTTCAACTTGTGTCGGTATTTTTTAGTTGGACAAGGTTAAATAAACTATTTAGTATAAATAGATATGTACTGTTACAGAATGTAAGCTATTTGGAATAAACATTTATGGTTATCTGTTACAATTTGAAGTCATTCTAGAAAACAATGAAAAAAAAAGATTTCCAATTTTAATGATGTTTTTGAGGTTGCTCAAACAGAACAACATCGTACGTATTTAAGGTTGACAAAATAACAGTTAAAATATAATTTTTTCTCTGAAAAAATATTCAATGGTTATTCAAGAGGTTACAGAGTTTATACAAAACAATTTTGACAGTTTTCAGATAAATATAAGTGTTTTCAATCTTAAAATCAAAATTGGCTTGCATGTGGATAGTCAATGTTCTGAAAGAAAGAAAAATTAATGACTAAATCTTTAAATAACCCTTCCTTATGGATAGGTGGAATCCACCTAGCTTGTAACCAAGAAAACATCTGTGAGAGTAATTATGCTATGATTTTTGATAATGCATACATATTTTTGCAGGTTATTAGTAAATGTTCAAAGGCTTTTTGTGCACAAAATATCAGTTTTTTTAAAAATTAAGATATTTCAATGAAAGATTTTCTTGTAAATTTTTACTTTCAGAATGTTAACTAGGCATGAAGAGTAATTTTCATTTTAAGATTAAAAATATTTTTATGCATGAGAAAATTTTTAAATTCCACATGTGAAATCTTTTATAAACTTCAGATATCTATCATTTTTTTCAATAAAAAATAAAATTGTATCTGTTATTTTACTATGAAACCAGAATTTCCAGGTGGTGGATAGATTTGACTGATCTCGTATCCCCATAAAAAAATTTTGGAAATACATATTTTTTCTTTTTAGAATAACTACAAATTATAGCTTGAAAACAAATGTATTTAATTTAAATAGCATAAATGTCATAAAAATATACACTTGTATCTATTTATTAGTTTTATTATATTGACCTATATAAATAAAAAAAGCAAACAATTATCTCTTTTACTTACATTTGTACTTGGTTGCTGTTTGTCTTAGGTTGCTAAGCCTTAAGAAATTTTGTACATGGAGGATTAAAAGGAAATAATTTTAAGTTTTATGTGTTCATTTGAATAACCAGAAAATAATAAATTATTGTGAAGAAGAAATGATGCCATTATATATGAAAATGGGTAGGAAAACCATTTTTGGGATAATCTGAGCTTTCAGTTGGATATTTGCATTCATGTATAGAATGAAGTGTATGTAAGGGACTGTTTCCAAAAATTGAAGAGATGAGTGGGAGGGGCACTGTGTTTGATTCAGTACATTAGTGATATTTAATATTTTATATTCTAGCTTTTAAGTGTTAGTAATTTGAGTACTTAATATTTACAAAACTATACTTTGTATTGTGATATCACAAACATCTAATTTGAACCGATGCTGCTTTGAATAACATACCACATGATACACAAATATTGATGTTTAGGTGTATCCTCTAAATTAAGAAATTAAATAATTTATAATGACACTTTTAATTATAACTACACTTTGATACCAAATTTTACGACAACATTCATAAAATATTACTCGAGTACAATTTAGAATGCAAGTCAGCAAATGTGATGTCATGACCTTTGACCTATCACCTATTTTGATAGTGTTAAACAATCATAATACTTAATTTAAATCTTGATATTTTTTCTATATAAGCTGTGTAATGTTTACTAATAACCTGCAAAAATTCACGAAGATGTATACACATTATAAACAGTTATAGTATAATTATTTTCATAGATAATTTTGGTGGCTACAGACAAGGTGGATTCCAGCAAACCAGTAGTGAAAGAATAAATTAATTAAATTTAACATCTTTAATAAACCTTTCTTGTAGTTGGCTTTTTCGAATTTTTTCAATCATTTAATTAAAAAGTACAGTAATAAATTTACTAGTTCACAAAGGATTACTGATGATACATCCTTAACTCTTATATAAAAAGCATGAAAATAATGCACTTTTGATTCCCAAAAAAATTCATTTTTATGTTAAGATAAATTTATTAAAAATATGCTTTTAATGTAAAATTCTTAGATGCTGCTTTGATGAATATAAAACTGTAAAATCCATTTAAAATTGTCTATTTTAAACATACAAATGTATTGAATTGTAAATTTCATAACAAAACTGATGTAGTTTCTCATAATGGTTTTGGTTGATGATAAAATATCTATGTTTAGCCACTACTATTTCTGAAATTGAAGTGTAACAGCATTCTCAAAGCATAAGTTTTAATTCATACTTGTGAATACTTTTGCTAACCATACTCTGATTGTCTGTAGCAATTTATCTTAATGTATTTTAAGTATTTTGGCAGGAACATATCATACCATAAATTTGTAGCATGAATACATACCCTAATAATATATTTTTTGAAAGTGAAAAGGATATTAAATATTTTATCTTTCTGCATTTTATTGTTCACCAATTGTGAAACTTCAGTTTGGTGGAGATAGGGATACCGTTGCCTTTCAGGAGTGTATAATAATGCTCTTACATATTTCTTTTGTTTGTTCCAAAACATTCAAAATCATTATTTCATAAATAATTTTAAAATAGAAATATTTTATGGTTGTATCCTGCAGATAACTTCTTGCTGCTTGTTAACCACATTTTGAAATTGTTTTAAAAGCACTTTTAGTGACTTATCAGTAGTTGATAGTACTGTGACTTTAGAGGAATAATATGAATTCCATAATTTAAAACTGAGTGCTTTTTGATGGTCTTAATTTACCTTGACTACTTCTGTTTATTTGGTTTAAGTGAGGTATACAGTTTACTCCAGATATTAAACGTTGGTTATTTTAAAGTATGTTTGTATAGATTGTTTATTTAAGTTTGCCTACTTTTGTGTTTGAAATAAATAATAAATTAGTTTCTATACCAATAAAATGTTAAAAGTATTGGTGTAATCTTGTGGTTAGTAAATAATTATACTATCAAAATTACAAGGTAGTGGCAAGTCTAAAGTTGAGCTGTTTGTACAAGCTTATGGAATGAAATAGAGTTTGGTGTCAGTGTATTTCTGTTTCTGCATCTAAGTTTATAAAACGTGACTGAAATACAGATACTTCAAACATAAAATGTTAGTCTGGGAGAAAATTTTGCCATTTGATATAAAATTTTGGATTTTATTTAAAGTATATATTAATAAAATCTATATTACGTTAGAAATTGGCATTTATTTAACCTCATTATGTGTTCTTGTAATAGTTAAAAAAAATTGGGTGGAGAATAAAGTTAAAAGCATAGGAAGCAGTATTCATTAGAACTATTATACAGGAAATCATGTCTTATTCTTTGAGATTACTAATAATTGACTGCACATGAATATATGCTGGCTTCTATATTCAATCCTACCCTTCATAAATATTTTAAAATAAATCTGTTGTTTCCACTTAAGATTTTTTTGTATCATAGGGCGTATCATCACTGCAGCATATGTACCACTACTTGTTTGCAGATGTTGTGAATGTATCATCATCAAGAGCTGAAAAATGCCTTGAAAGATTTGAGTTAAATTATCACTAAAAGTGTTTCTTAATGTATAAAGGGGTTATAGTACTTTCATACTGTTATCTTGTTGTGAAAAATATCCTTTGTGGTCAAGGTTTGAAATATTTCATCAGAAGTATTGTTAATGAACTTGTTTAAATTTCAAGTATATTTATTTCATTTTATACCAAAATAAAACATTTTGTTATTAAAATTATTTTGATTTCTTTTTGTAGAGTTTAGATAAATAAAAGTGCTTTTCTTTGTACCATACATTTTTTACAAAGCTGACACTTAGATACTGTCATTTTCCTCTGTATTTATTATATGCCTATTTAGGCTATAGAATGTCCTAAGGTCTATATATATATTTTTAGGACTTAAAAACATAACCGTTTTGATAGTGTATCAATATGTGTATCATTTTGTAAATTTTCATCCTTGTACAGTTAATAAATACTTCGTCTAAAATTTGTGTGTGTATTCAAGCTTAAAACCAAATAATATTGCAAGAAGCTTACTTGTTTTTAAAATTCAACCTGTAAGATAATGGTAATATATTTAGTACTGTTTTATGAACAAATGCTATTCTGTAGCAGATGCAAATTTTTCAAAGTTCTTCAACTATGGACTTCCAAATTCTGGTTTTGTTACCCAGGTAGGTATTTCATGTTTATTGACACAAAGCTACTAGGCTATCTGTATCAAACAAGATTTACTATACCATTATGGTATATGAAAAATAAGTGAAATACATAAAATTAAGATCTCCCAGGAAGACTAAAGCATTAAGTTCAATCTTGCTGTCTCTCACATGAAGTTGGCCTTTCCAGTCCTGGGTTCAGGTCAAAATAAAAATGTGTAAAAGAAATCATGCTAAAACAGTATATAGTCCAATAAGAACCTCAAGTTAAAAAGACCAATATCTCTTAAAAATGTAAAAACATGAGTGAGGTGGGCAGTATCACCTATGACACTGGCTAATGTCAAGGGCAAACCTACTTTAAAGATGTTTAAAATGGCATTGTAATGAGGGCATGATAATGACCTGAGTGCCACACATTGGTTCATCAGTATCAGATAAAAGGATGTGGTGAGTTAAGAAACTATTACCAATGTGACAGAAATAAGATGGCCAAAGAGTGAAATAAGGCTTGATTTGAAAAAGCTTATTGTGTTGCTCACTCCAGGTCGATTGCCAACTGGTGTACAATTTGGTCTTAATAACTGGACATGTATAGTGGTGATAGAGCCAAAGCAGATGGACTTTGCTGCTCTGTCAGCTTGCTCATTCCCACAATTACCAACATGACCTGGTGTTTAAAAAAACTGTACAGATAGATGATAGAGAGAAATGGGCCAGTTTGTTTTGGATATTGATAAGAATAGGGTGCTAACTAACATGGAATGATGTCAGAGCCAACAGACAGCTAAGTGAACCAGTATAGATATAGTTTTACAATTCATGTATTGCATACTTTCAATATGATTCAGGGCAAGAGAAATGGCATACAATTCAGCAGTGAACACAGAAACTGTAGAGGGGATTCTGTGTGCTACAAACTATGACAGAGCCTACAGAATCACCTGATGTTGAACCAGCTAAACATATGGAAATGGATGGATCATTCGAAAGATGTTCAGCAAATAAAGAGTGATATTTCCATTCAGGAGTATCTGCCTTCATCAAATGATTCAAAGATAGGTCACAGTTGGGGATAGTAATTAGCCATGGTAGAAGAAGCTTATCTGTGGATACTGCTGTGCTATTCAAAGATAAATCCAATTTTTCTGATTGTGCTTGGATACCAAGGCTAAAAGGGAATAACAGATTTTCTATTAGAAAAAAGTGTGGCCCACTAAGGATGGAAAACACAATGCCACGTGGAATGCAGTGGTAAAGAGCAAAGTTTGGAAGCATATACTTAAGAGACAGCTGCAAATGGCATATAGACAGAGGAGGTTCATGGGACTCCATCATATACAAACTTTGGACTGAAGAGAAGTACGTAAAACCCCAGTACAAACTGAAGCCCCTGACAGTGGATAGAACCCAACATTTTTAGTGCTGATGTTCTGGCAGAACCATAGCCCCATAGTCAAGTTTGGATTGGATAAGGTCACGAGCAGATAGAAAGATCTATAGCAGTAAATGTTTGACTGGGTGCATGAAAATAAGTGTAAGAGCCACTATTGAAGAGAGACTAGGTTGTGATTCAAGAGCATATACTTTATAGCACAGCCCCTCATATCAATACTAGAACTACCTCAGGGGGAATATTATGCTCTTTACGATCCCCCCAAATTAAAAAGTGAATTGGCAGTAAGGGCATCAAGGTCTGATTGATTATAACTTTTTCCAGGGGTAAGGTACAAAGAGCAAACAGTGATGGTATGACCCAAGGAAATATGGATGACTAGTGCTTCCAATGGCATATTCAGTGATAACGATCAGGTGGGCACATGATGATCAACCAGCAGTGCTACTCCCCCTTGTCCTACATGTGACCTGTCATTTCAGTATAATGAGTATTGTCGAATTGTGACTGTATTAGTAGGTTTTAAAAATGTTTCTTGCAAAGAAAGACATTTGGGATGATAAAGTCAATCAAATCCCTGATGTAATTCACATTTGACTGAAAACCTCAACAGTTCCATTAAATTTGTGTGGCCATTTTATTTAGTTTAGAGGAGAATATGGCAAACAGACCTTCTGCTCATGACTGCATTTCTTTTCTTTATGGATGTGGGTCTGTCACCCTCTATTGATCCTATTCTGGATCAAGTAGGCAGGTCAGTGTTTGTAGGCATATATTCCAGTGATTGAGGGTGTGAATGAATGGTTTAATCTTTGGGGTGTCAAGAGAGGAAGACCCCATGGAAACACTTGGGCTTGAACAAGGTGAAGTTGGGCAATAACTGGAAGATGTAGGAACAGAGATAGAAGTAGATATTGATTCATTAACTTTGTTGATTTTGGAGGGTACTAGATTAATATGCACATAATATAGTTATGAATTTAACAACTTCAGGCTTGTTTTGAAAAATATTTTAAATCACTAAACTGACCTTTCTTATAGTATAAATATTAAAACTATAATAAAGATCTAACAAAAACTAATACTTTATAATTCCAATTTTAGAAAAAATTGTACAGCTATGTATGTCATTTGGTATTTTTATGAATTTCATGTCATTCTGTTACCATCTATATCAACCTCTGGAATAGCAAGAAATTTTAAAATATACATTCTATAAACAGGCAAAGAAAGGTTTGTCTGGACTCCTACTGTAGTAATGGAATGGATTACAGCAGTAAGTTGGAGATGGAATTGGGAATAGTAATTTAAGCCTCTGGGTAAGTGAAACTGTGAACTGTCTTTTGACATTGTACTTCTTTCTCTTCTACCCATTTAGGGCAAGAAGTAAAATAGGAAGGATGTGGACCATTACAGTTCATACAATGCAGTTCTAGTTGGCATTCAAAAACATCATGGTCTTTTCCAGCACAATGGGCACATGTCAAGGAACCACAGCAAGATGTTTTTGAATGACCAAATCATTGGCAAAGAAAACATCTAACAGGGTAAGGAATATAGGGCCTTGCCTTACAATTAAGATATCCTGCCTTGACTGTGGTGGGAGGATGTGATGTTGTAAATGTTAATATTAGAATATTTGTTGGCTCCATAATCCCATCTTTACAAGTAAAAATTTGACACATGGCTGTAACACCTTGTTGGTGAAACATGTCTGACTTAGGAATAGTCTTTAACTCTTTCTCAATTGTAACTCCTCTGGAAGAATTCAAAGTAACCTCAATGGGTATATCCCCAATGATCTTTGATTTCAAGAGGAATTTGGAATGTTGTGATGAAGATGCTTCCCCTAAAAGTCCCCAGACCATAACTTTTTACCAATATAGGAGAGCTAGCAAGCCCTTCCAGACCCTTCTGAATGAAAAATGGAGACATCTGCCCTAAGGGTTTATACAAAGAATGTATAATTAAAAATCATAGGACAGCTTCAAGTTGTGAGTTTGACTGTATAGAGTCATCAGGGTGTGGTCATTTGCCAGTAGTTGGATTTTTCTCTATGTTGTCATGCTTGTTTATTTTCTTTATGTGAGGGGTATAAGGTCACTCCAGCAATGCCAGGGTTTCATGAGCACTATACCTGAACACCACTATCAGACATAATGTCCACTACACCCATTGAGGACATCCTATGCTGTCATTCATTTGACAATGGCTCAAACGGACTAGCTGACTGATCTTGGGTGGGACACCCCAAGATTGCCTATCTACAGGAATTCAAAGCCAAAATGGTGTGTTTAAGTTGGACCCCCAACCACCAGGATCCTCTTTTCCCCTTCATGGGTCACCATGCACGTGTATGTTTAGATCCCAGAGGAGGTAAACTGAAAGTACAGAACCTTCTCCAGAAAGTACCCTCACCATGTACAGGAATCCACATCAAGGGGTTTGTTACCCAGTCTCTTTAAGATCAGTGAAAAGTTATGAATATGTTTCATTATATTTTTAAAATATAATTATTATGAATCATTTTGTTGCAATCGACAAAAAAATTTACAAGAGAGAGTAATTTCTTCAACAGCCATTACCAAATACTCATAGTTTGTAATACATACTGGGATATCTGTGCCATGCCCACAAAGAGCATCAAAACACAGGTAATTGTATTGCAAGTCCATAAAAAATAGTTATGAATTTAACAACTTCAGGCTTGTTTTGAAAAATATTTTAAATCACTAAACTGACCTTTCTTATACTATAAATATTAAAACTCTAATAAAGATCTAACAAAAACTAATACTTTATAATTCCAATTTTAGAAGAAATTGTACAGCTATGTGTGTCATTTGGTATTTTTATGAATTTCATGTCATTCTGTTACCATCTATATCAACCTCTGGAATAGCAAGAAATTTTAAAATATACATTCTATAAACAGGTATTAAAATCCAGGATGTTATGATGTTGACAATTTTAGTTCACATTTGGATCATCTAAATAAAATTTAATCATCTAATGGCTTCCTGAATTTCCTTTTTCTTGAATCTTTTTCAGTTTTCTCTTGCTGTTTGTTTACTGATTCTGATCTGTCTCGCTTTTTCCCAAATTTTTTTGATATTGTCCCAATTAGAGTACAATACCTAAAGTAAGAAAAACCAATGTGTTAAACTTTAATTTACTATAAAACTAGAATCTTACAAATTCTTTGCTATTTACAATTCTAACACTAGAAGTGAATTGATTAAAGTCTTATTCAATAATTTACTTTCTGCATTCAATCATGAAAATCAAAATTTTTTATCCAAGATATTCTTGTGAACACATGACTACTTAAAAGTTAAATAAATATTTTCATCTTCTTAAAACTTTTTTTTACACCCTTTAACACAATTCTATTTACCAGTTTTCCTGGTTACATATTAAATGTAATTTCTTGTACTTAAATTCCATCTGCAGGGAATCAAAATTACTTTCATTTCACAATACATTTAAACTGAGCTCAAAAAAGTGTACATTACTGATAAGAAAAATTATTTGGAATACCCACAGGTCATGTTAATCTCAAAGACGATAATGGCTTTAAATTGTTCATATTTTTTGCAGAAATTAATTTACAAAAAAAACAACAAAAAACAAAACTAACAAAAAACATTGCACAGTTCTCTGCACTAAAAATGTGTCACTTTTATCAGCCATATTAATAATATTTATTGGCAAAATATAACACTTTTGTAATTACATTCTACCTAAGTTCAAAATTATTAGGTATCTCACTGAATAATCACCATCAAATGCCATGTATTTTACAACATAAAAGTACTGTTGATATTTCAGTAATAAAGTACTATTCATACTTTCCACAGTACAATACTGGACTTGACTGGTGCACCATTCTCATATACAAAAATCCATGAAAATGTAATTGCAAGCACTAAAATAACATTAACTTAATGCACAAAAGCACTGTGTTCATGAATCATCACTGGTGTTAAAATACTGATTGATTCAGCAACTTCAAGCCAAATTTTAAATTCCAGAATAAATTAAATCTGTATTGTGAACTCATTATGCCTCTCCATGTAATATGAACAGAAAATCTAAGATATTTTCACAAATAACTGAAAACTTAACAAATATTAATGGTACATACATGCTTTATTTAATTTGTATCATGACTTACTGAACCTACATATTTTTATCACATGAAATTATTGCTTTATACACATAACAGTCAACTTATTTCAAATAAGTATAAATAGTGCTCTCTTTGGGTATGAGTCAATGAAGTTTAGTGTAATTTGCAGATGAAAATATTCTTTTGAGTATGCATGAACTTTCTTTTAAAGTAAAATAAAAATATATATGTAAGGTCTTCTGCTAATAAATAATTTGGATGAAGTCCTAAAGTGATGCAATTGGAAAAACCGTTTCCATAGTAAGGTAATGGATATTTATGAACAAGAAACATAGATTTAATATCTAAAATTTACACAAGTACTGCACCAATCCAAGTAAGACTTGTATATTTGATTTATTTCAATATTAACATGGTCATTAATAGAATATGTTATCTCAAAAAAATAAAATCCAACAAAATGATTTGAGTGCCAGTTAAGTTAGTATACATGATGTCAAATGAGAAATCAGTGAATACATACGTTTCTGTCATTTCTTTATCTGAAATACCATCCATTTTATGCTGATTCTGATTAGCAGCCAGTTCTCTCTCTTCCATTATTCTCTGCAAAACAATGATAAATCAAAATTAAATATTTAGCTACACGTGTAACAGTGTTCTGAAAATATTTTTATTATAGTATCTTATATGTATATTTTGAAATTAATTTCAGTGAAATACATCTTTCTTCCTATTGAGATATAATTATAAATGATGAAATCTTGTAAGTTTATAGACTAAAAATAATAACGATTTTAATGGAGTTAAAGAAGATTTTACAAAAATAAATATTGCAATTTGTGCAGGACATGATTTTGTCCAGTAGTTGCTTTTTCTTTAATAAATTTTGCAATAATGTGCACAATAAAAAATTACATACATTTAACAGTTAATTCATACATCAGTTTTCAGACAGATTCACAGAACACAAATTAGAAAACTTATTAAAAATGTTCAGCACTTGGATATTATACAATATTACTGATTACTAAATGTCTGACTGTACAAATGACATTTGACTCATCATGCTTATTATACTGTTCATAGAAATATATTAAAAAGAACTAGAACATTTGAACTAATAATTGTTACTATTACTGCATTACATTTTTAGTTACTTTGAAGCCTTGTGCTGAGTTTTAAATTTGTTCAGTAATGAATAAAATGATTTTTCATTAACTTTTTTCTTCTTAATATTTCCATCATACACTTTGGAAAACATGACATTTCGGCCATCAAATTTTTTCTTTTATAATAATTATTGATATTTTAGTTAACTAAGGATATTATTTCATGACTCAAGGTTTAATTTTTTGTGAAGTTATGATTCTACATAATGTGAGGCTTAACTTGCCCACTGACACTACGAAAATATTTTGCTTCATTACATGAAACATCTGATATGGATGTTTGCAAATGCATCATGTGTGCCTGACTACAAAAATATTCAGTGTGTGTCATACTATTTTGTCTTTCTCATAATCAAATTTATAAGTGAAATTAATACATAATCACAATCCAGATTTATTTCACAAGTTTTATTCACTTAATTCAGGAAAGTATACCTAAGATATTAAATTATAAAACTGAATTTCAGATGCATTTAAAATATTTTTAGGCACAGTTTTCATCTATTTTAATTTCAAAATAATAGGTTATATATTACTTTTTAAATTAAAAAAAAAATCCTTTATAAGAATTCTTGATATATTATTCTGTTATTCTTTGTATTTTTATCATACCTCTATCCTTGGATTCATGCCCCTAAAAGACATCCTACCACTTACAAGTTCTTCACAGGGTCCAAAACTGGGTTCAATAATGAATTTTTCCCTGAATTTAATTAAGAACAAGTTTGTCAATATGAAAATATTTATCATTGAAAAAAAACTAGAGAGTTGAATCAATATATCGGAACATTTTAATGAAAACTGTTCCAACCAATCATAAGGTCAATAAAGTACTCAACTTTGTTTTTTTTGTTAATCTTATTCTGAAAGTGTCATTATTTGAAAAAAAAAAAAAAAAAATTATGTATTTTTACTTGTGAAGAACGCAATTCTTTATTGAAGTCTAATGACAAAGTGTCTCAAAACATAGTACAGATTGTCCTCGAGTAGCTTTGTGCGAAATTCAAAACAAACTCAAAATATTTCATATATTATATGAAGACTATTAATTAAATATTAATTTGTTCAAGTCTAAAACCTATAATTCTGCATGCCAGACAGATAATTCAACAAAGTAAAAAACTATGGTCTTCTGAATGCCACACAAGTTTTTTATCTGCATTACTTCATTGTTTTTCAATTTTTAATTCTTCAAAAAAATATGTAATCTGTAATTTCTCAAACTTAATACATGTACACTCCCAAATATAATACACATAGACAAAAAGAGTAAAATTTGCCTTACCTCTATAAATGATGTGTACCTAGATTTTTGCAATACTACAAAGTAATTCTTTGATGAAAAAAATGTGTTACAATAATTACTAATAGTATGTGTGCCATAGTACCTGCTATCTCTGCAACTGTGACCAAAATAAAAATATTAGAGAATTTGAAGGTTTCATCAAAATGATTTGTAGTTTTCAATATCAAAAATAATGTAGCAATAACTGGTTTTGTACTTTCAAATATAAGTATAAATAAATCTTAAAAATGACTAGATTTTGCATCTTGCTAATGCTATTTCAAAAACCATGTTTAAAGTACTAAAAATGGAAAACAATTGCAATTCATACTTAAAAACAGAGAGAAATGATGTCTCGTCAAATCACAACATTTCTAGTAAATATTCAATACAGTATGCATCAAAATTTGTACTTTTTCTTGTTCCTGGGCGGAAAGTGTTTTTCCCAATTGCTTATGCCTAAAGTAAATGGAAAAGACCTATTATTCTTTTTAAACTTTGTTTTTGTGACCTGGGTAATGAAATTTTCAAATTTACCCATTTTCCAGAACATTCCAGGTAGATTCACTGCTGATTGGCTGATAGAAAATTTTCCTGAACTTACAAGAATTTTCTAGAATTTTCCATAGTAATATATACATACAAAGGCTCATCACTTCAGTTAGTTCTAGCTGCATAAAAGAACACACAGACCTATCTGATTTTATCAGAAATGGCATCAAGAAGCTGCAAGCATTCTTCAAATGCATTCTGCTGTGTATGTGGCCAATTTATCAAGACAAAAGAGAAATGTACTCTGTGACAGCATCTACTAAAATGTGTGAAGCCTAGAAAGCATATTTTGGCATCCCTGTCGGGGTTCAAGACAAACCCCGGGCACCTCATTTTACCTACGAGCATTAGAAAAAACTCTAGAAGGTAAGACAGACAATTTTTGCTTGCTTGAATAGTAAAATTTTATATTACACAAATTTTAAACCTTTTAATATTTAGATATCTTTCAATTTATTTATTTTTTTTATTTACAATAGTATAGAAAAATATCACAAAATATTTTACACGAACCTCTTGCACATTAACTGTGGATGAAACAAATTATTCTTCATAATAACAATTTTATTTTGCTCTTTTGCAGAATGATACAGCAGGAAAAAGAGTGCCATGAAGTTCACTATTCCAAGAATTTGGCATGAACCCACTGACCACTCAAGCAATTGCTACTTCTGCATGGTGGATCCTTACAAACATCAGGCTGGCAAGAATGCATCTGCTATATTGTATCTGGACCTTCCATCATCCATTGCCCCAGTGCCACACTTCCCTGAGCTCCCTGTACCCACTCCGCCAGAGAGAAAGCAGCCATCCTCACAAGAGAGCAGCAAATCAGAAAAGGAGGTGGACATAAAAGATCCATATTACAATTTCAGAGGTGCAGCTGGTGAGAGAATCCTATACTACGCCAACCAAAGAGACCTCAATGACTTGATGAGAAATCTTTGGTCGATTGCCGAGCTTTTGATATCTAGGCTTAAGGAGTGGGATATGATAGATGAAAGTGTGCAAGTTCCAAGTCAGAGGAAGCATAACCAACATTTTAGAAATTTCTTTACTCATCAAGATTGGCTCTACTTCTGCTACAATGTTTTCGGCCTATACAAGGCAACTGAAATTGCCTTTAACAGAAACAAGTGGTGCCTCTTCATTGATCGCTCATCCAAAAGCCTCAAAGCTGTGCTGCTCCATAATGAAATCAAATATTCATTTCTTTCCCTGCATTCGATGCACTTCAAAGAGGAATACAATAGTGTCAATAACTTTCTATAAGCCTTGAAGTATGATGAATATGGCTAAGAGGTTATCGGAGACTTCAAAATGGTGGCATTCCTAATGGGTTTCCAAGGAGGCTTTACAAAGTTTCTGTTATCTTTGCCTTTGGGACAGCAGGGACACTGCAGCACACTACAACAGGAAAGCACTACACACAATGGACTGAGTTCTCTGTGGGGAGGCACAATGTCAAGTGTGAGCCACTAGTGGACCTCTAGAATGTGTTGTTCCCACCACTGCACATAAAATTGGGTCTTATGAACTAGTTTGTCAAAGCTCTTGATAAGGACTCTGCAGCCTTTGTGTACCTTCCAGACTTCTTCCCTAAGCTGTATGAGGCAAAGGTCAAAGCTGGTGTCTTTATTGGACCACAAAGAAGATCCAGTAGTGCACAGAATTCCCTAAGAAGCTCAGTGGGAAGGGAAAACAAAGCATGGAGCAGTTTTGTTGCAGTGGTTTGTGGCTTCTTGGGCAATTGCAAGGCCAAAAAGTTTGTGGAACTGGTTGAAGCTCTGGTGAAGAACTATAACAAAATGGGCTACAGGATGTCTCCGAAAGTCCATATTCTTGATGCTGATCTTGATTAGTTCAAGAAGAACATGGGAGCATACTCAGAGGAGTAAGGCAAGCACTTCCACCAAGATATACTGAACTTTAAATGCTGCTACTAAGGAGCTTATAACAAAAACATGATAGAAGACTATATTTGGGAGCAGACACATGAAAGTGATTTACATTCACAAATCTTGTAAAGCTACTCACTTATAAACATTTTTGTTCAATTTCGTATAACTTTAGTATAAATACATGTAAATCTTGATTCATATGTTGTTTTATACAGACCTTATGTAAATGAAAATGTGCAAATTTGCCTCTTTTTACATAAAAAATAGGTTAATTCCTAACTTTCTTTATCCAGGTCACAAAAGCGAAGTTTGAAGAGAATAATGGCCATTTTCTGTACTTTTACAACATAAGCTATTAAGAAATAACACACACTATCCAGGAACAAACTTTTTGTTACACAGTGTTATCAGTCACAAAAAATTTTGGAAAAGATAGTATAGATTAGCTGGAAAAAAAGTTCATTATATTTGGAAGTTGATTGGTTGGTTTGGCATTTTATAGCAAAAAGCAATTAGGCTATCTGCCCCAAAATCTGATAAAAAGTTAAAATTAAAACAAAAGGAAGTTTAATTTCTGAATTAAAAACATAAATGGAATTAAATCCAATTTTTATATCCAGTCTACAAGGGTAAGAGAAAAACAAAAGTGATTCAAGTTGTAAAGGACATTCTGTAGAATAACTGTAATAAAATAACTCGCCAGAATGACTAACGGGGAAGTTCAAAAATCAACATTAGTCACCTGAAGTTGGCCTTTCCAGTCTTGGTTTCGAGTTATTTGGTGTTATGGCTATTTTCAGAAAGTAAAGAAAAAAATTTTAAAAGACTTGTTGCAAAATTTCAATTATTTTAACTCACTAGAATGACTGATGAGTAGTCCAAACATCAGTGTTACACACCTGAAGTTGACCTTTCCAGTCCTGGTTTCAAGTTATTTGATGTTACAGCTATTTTCTAATGTTAAATCAAACTAGAGGTACTTCAATTCTTAAAAGGAAATCACATTAAAAAAGGTCTAATTTGTGAAATAAAAATATTAAAGGCTTTTAAAAGACTAAAAACATTTCTAAGGTGGGCAGTGTCACCATCACCACTAACTGTCTAATATTATGAATAAACCTGGGGACAAAACATGTCTGAAATGGTGCTGTCATTCAGAGCCATAACAACTGCAAGACAGTAAAATGTGCATTATTGTGACCTGAATGTTGTACAGACAACACATTGGTGCATCAGTCCAAGATAAAAGAAAATGATGAGCTAAAACTGGGACCAATGTGTGGTTTAGTGAGGACAACTTTCCGATCCTTACGGAAGATGCGCAAAGTCCAAGAGAGGGTTTTATTTGGGTAGCTTGTTTTCACGTTGCTCACTCCAATTCGACTGCCAACTGACACAGAGCCAAGCCTTGAATACAGAACCATAGTCCATGTATGGAACAGGCACAGTAGTGACAGTGCCAAAGCAGACAGATTTAACTGTAGTGTTGGTGAGCCTGTTCCCATGAATACCAATGTAGCCTGGTATACAGTAAAATTGGATAGAAGTAGATGTTAAAGTGAAATGGGCCAGTTGGCTTTGAATATCAGTGATAACTAACATGTAGTAATTCCAAGGCCAGTATAGAACCAAGTGAGTCGGTATGAATAGTGCAATTTGAGTATTGCTTAGCTTTTCTGTGATCAAGGGTAAGAGAAATGGCATAGAACTCAACAGTGAACACAAGCTGGAGAGGGGAGTCTGCGTGCAACTACTGAACCACAACAAACCATGACAGAGTTCACTGATTTTGAACCATCTGTATAAATAGGAATGGATGTTCAGCAAATAACAGACAGTATTTCCAATTGGGAGTATCTGCTTTTCTCAGATGACTCAAAGAAAGATCACATTTAGGGATTGTAATAAGCCATGGTGGGATGATCAAACCAGTGGTTACAGCAATTATTATCCAAGGACAGACTGAATTTATCCAACTGCACCCAGATACAAAGGCCAAAAGGAGTAATAGCAGATCGTCTGTTCTGAAAAAGCATGGCCCACCGAGGAAGGAAAACACAACCCCTAGTGGGATGCTTCAAAGCATACAGTAAAGACAGCAAACTGCAAAGGTAGAGGAGATTCATGAGACTCTGTGTATAAGCTTTGAAATGGGGGAGTGCAGGAAGTCCTGTGCAGAGCTGAAGTTCCTAATGATCAATGGGATCCAGCATCTTCAAGACCAAAGTCCTGGCAGAGCCATAGACCAGTGACTAATAGTCTAGTTTTGATCGAATAAGAACATGATATATCTTCAGCATAGAACATCAATCTGCTCTCCAAAAGGTGGAAGAGAGGCCACGTAGGATGTTCAGCGCTCTTGTACATATGACTTGTAGTTGCTTGACGTTTGGTATAAAGGTCAGCTTAAGGTTAAAGATAAGCCCCAAGAACTTTGTCTCAGGGACCACAGGTAGTAGAACTTCACCAATACAGAATTCAGGATTAGGGTGAATGCCCCATTGGCAGCAAAAGTGCATGCAAATGGTTTTAGAGAAAGAGAGAGAAAAAAAAGTTAAAACTGTTTGCTGTGGTCCACTTCAATAAACAATTGAGGGCAGTCTGTAGCTCAATATGACTCACATTTGACAACTAACATGAGATGTCAAAGTCATCAACACAGAGCCCGTTTTCCAACAGTAAAAGGGTAATTTCAGTGATGGCATTAATCTTTATACTGAAAAGTGTGACACTCTAAACACAGCCTTGAGAGACTCCAAGTTCCTGTAGAAAAGAATGGGAAAGTGTTGAACCCATGGAAACTTGGAATTGCCTGTCCATTAAAAATTTGTTAATAAAAATGGGCAAATGATAATGTAACCCATATAAATGGAGGTCTCACAAAATGTCACATGTCCATGTAGTGTTATAAGCCTTCTCAAATGACAAAGAATATTGATATAAGATGTCGTTTGAAAAATGCTTCTCTGATTGATGTTTCAAGTCGAATCAGGTAGTCCATGGTTGAGCACTGTCATCAAAACTCACACTGGGTGGGTGAGAGAGGGTTGTTTGATCCCAGAAACAAAACAAGATGAGCATTAACTATCCTCTCTAAAGTCTTACAGGGACTGCTCATTAAAGCAATTAGACGGTAGTTTGAAGTAATCTTGAAATTCTTCCCAGACTTAGAGAAAGGCAGGACAATAGTCCAGCACCAGGCATAAAAAAAAACATTGTCCTGCCAGATCCAGTTAAAACAATCAGAAGAAAAGCAAAAGATAGATGGTGCAGCATCTCATAGTGTACATCATGAGGTTTGATCCATGTAGGGTTAGTTTCAGTTCCACCAGTGTAAAAAGGCAATTACTGTCACAGAGACAATCAGCTCAAAAGGAGAGAGGTGAGCACTGTGCCTGAGTCTTAATGGCTAAGAAGGTGGAGGCTTTCACCTGGAATATAAGCAATGCTCTGGGTATCAAATATTTCCTGGCCATCACAGAGCAAGATCAAGAGGGGAACAGAATTATATTACCCACTGACCTTTCAAATCTTCTCCTATATGACTCTAAAACTCATGATAGAAGATATGCTGGTTGTGAACTTAATTCAAGGTTCCTTCAACCATGTGCACAGGCCTGCTGGAAAGCGATGTGGTTCAAGAGTGTGCGATACTGATAAAAAGTATCCCAGGCCTGTTTTTGAGCCTTCCATGCCATGTGGCAGGGATGATTTCACCAAAAATAAGGATATTGTGGAAAATGTCTCTAGGTTCTTATGAATACATTGAGCAGTTGCCTTTATAATTCAGTCAGTTATTGATGCCACGTACTCATCTGCTGATAGCTTATAGATGATGGCAGGATCAAGTTCTCTGAAAGAGGCCTAGTTGGATTGATCCAGCTTCCACCGAGTCACAAGGGGTCGAGTGGCATCGATCATGGCCAGTCTCTCGAAAGTACAGGAAAATAATCACTGCCTCGTGAGTTATTGCCAACCCTCCATGAAAAGTGGAGAATATCAATCTGAGAGCATAGGCTTCATGAAGCAACTCCTCCAAGCAATATCAGTTCCTCCCCAGAGAAGATTATATCTATAAAAGTCTACCAGGATTAAAAAGGGAAATGGCAACTATTCAACAAGAGCATCAAAGTCTGATTGATCATAGGTCTCTACAGGAGACAGGTAGAGAGAACAAACAGTGATAGTATGACCACAGGAAACATGGATGGCTACAGCCTCCAAGGGTATGAAGAGTGGTAAAGAAGGGAGAGTAAGTTCATACAGCCTGTTATTTTTACAAAAAGAAAACTGCTGAAAGGTGACTGTATCAAAAGGTTTCAGAAATATTTCCCGTGAAAAAAGATACACAGGATGGAAGGAAGCAAAGACTGTCCATCTATTGGAATTCAAGGCCAACGTTGTATGTTAGGGTTGATCCTCTCCTCCCTTTCACGGGTTACTATGCACAGCAAACACACGGATGGATGTTAAGATCCTAGAGGAGGTAAACAGAAAGAACAGAACCTTCCCTGGGAGGTCCCCTTCACCACATACAGGAATCCAAACTGAGGGGGAGTCTAAAGTACGAGAGAAAACAACACATTTGAGACATCTCCAGTAAATGTTAAAACATGGAATAACTGTATCACTTCAGGCATTCTTAGAATCTTGTGGTGTAACATGAGATTAACTTGCCCTAACACATATTTCAAAATCTTTAGGAGCTGAAAACTCATTTGAGTAAATTACCCTTCTTTCTTTAAATCATGTATGACATGATTTTCAAGTATAGTCTTTCTCTCTTCTTCTTCAGCTTCTTTTTGAACTTTCTCCTTGCTTCTCTTCATAAACTGCAATAAAAAGAAAACAATTTTTCATTACTTCAAATAAAAACATGAAAGGAACAGCTTATAAATTTATAAACATGTAGCCAGAAACTTAGTTGTTTTTATTTATGTAGTAAAAATTATATTACACTATGAATGGATTCTTCCTACAAAAAGATAGTTTATTGGTTACTTAATTGAGTATGATAGCTGTTTTAAAAAGTTAATTAGCTTCACTCAGAATAAACATTAAAAACTTGTACTGTAGTAACTTTTCAATATTTATGTCTGTATGTGAAATAATGCAGTTATCATTTTTTTTTCACTGAAACTGAACAAATTTCTCTTTGAAGCCATCCAATATACTAAAGCTTACTACAAAAACTGCTAGATATAATGTAACAAAATCTATGTTGCAGCTCATTTGTTAGTGCACAGACCCACTCATTGTACAGTGCCATCCCAAATTCTCAACCCATAATGAAGAAGGAAACTGGTTAGCAGCAATCACTTTTACTTTATTATTATTTGTTGTTTTATTATTAATATTATTTCCAGTGTAAATAAGATGATTTTAAAAATGTTACTTTTACTGTTGCTGCATGGTTGAAAAGTTTGGAACCAGTCTTGATACAGGCTCTTCACTCTTCATTTATCCCTTCAGGCTGTTTTTAGTCATAATGCCTAATTCAATTTGATATAAGTAACACCTACCATTCACACTTTTAAAACATTAGCTAAGCTTACCAAGTCAAAATTCTTTATTTTCCTGATTCCCATTCTGTTATGTATGAAATATTGCCCTTTAATTACAACTTAAATATGTCACACACTGAATATTTAAAACTTACCAATTCTTTTGTGACTTATAATGTTTATCCTTCAAGAAAGCTAAAAATACAAAGTGTGAAAGACTGGAAATGTATACACTATCAACACTGCTAGGCCTAATAATAAGCCTGGAAATCTAACAGAATTAAACCAAAACTAACTCTGACATAAATACTGAGAATTACTTATTCAGGTTTTCATAATAAAAATAAACAGCTAAATAAAATATAATATTTTTTAATCCTAATTTTTCCTTTTTATTTCTTATTTTAATGGATAAGAACATTAACAAAGAACTTTAATGATTAAATGTAGATTTATAGTTTTCTAGCAATGATGGTTGGTTGCTTTAGTGTTTTATGGCACAAAGCAGCTGGGATATCTGCACCAAACATCTGGTAAAAAGAAATTAAAAGTAGTAAAATACATAAAAGAAAATGAAGGTAAAACAAAACATCATTGAGAAACAGAAAAAAACATTAGGTCAATGTTGACACCTGGTCCACAATGTTAAGAAAGAAAACAGAGTAAGAGAAGTTGTAAAGGACTGTTTCTAGCAAAATGGTAATGATCATAACCTGCCAGGAAGACTAACAGGTAAGTACAAGAACCACCATCAGTCACATTGGCCTTTCCAGTCCTGGTTCCGGGTTGTGTCATTATAGCCAGTATCAAAATGTAAAGTAATAAAAGTGTTAAAAGACATGCAGCAAAACTGTAATAACAACTTGCCAGGATGACTGATGGGTAGATCACACAAATAGTTCAAACAGCAGCATTAGTCACCTTAAGTTGACCTTTCCAGTCCTGTTGTAGAAGTGAAAGTGAAAAAGTTGCTTCAAAAATATAAGTATAATTTGAAAAGGAACATTGAACAAGAAAGGTGTTAAAAAGCATGTGCGGTAAAAATTAAATCGTGCTTAGTTCAAAATATGTAATTTGCATAAAATTCTATTTCATCACCCTTGATTTATGCACTAAAATAATCAACAAAAGATTCAGCATTGAAGAATTATCACTGCTAAAAACATTTGTAGTTCAATACCTTTAGTTGAAGGAAATGGAAAAACTGAGGCAGGATACAGGTTATGATACAAAAGAGGTCAATCCACAGATGGCAGTGTAGGAATACAGACTTCTAATCCACAGAAAAAATCACACCCACTGACTATACTAAAAGATATTTATCAGATTCTTAGCAACAACACCTTGCTAGTTGCAAACATCCACATTACAAAACCATACCAGCTAGACCTGACACTTTATAGTATTTTGCAGTAATAAGAGAAGCTTCTAATTTCTAAAGTTTGTCAAAAGTTGTTCAAGAACCACCACAAAATAAGCAAATGTAGCATGTTAAGAACAGAGTAATCTTCAATGACTGCTTAGATAACATATACATATTACAGCCCCACCTGTATGTAATGAGAATGACCATTCATGTGATAGCACATCACTGAATAAATACAATGTTTGGCAGTCTGATTTATGCATCTCTAAGGCCATTATGTTAAATAATCTGAATTTTGTTTTCTGAAAGAAAACTTGGCAAAAATGTTTATCCAGCATTTGCAAGCCTACATATGCAGCATTTTATGTTAAAAAAAGGTTAGCTTTTTCATGCTTGTATCAAATCTCATTTTATATAATGCTTAACACTGATTCAGTTAAGTAGGAAATTTCTAGCTATTTAGTAGACCTACCAGATAGCTCCAAGGTATATTTATTTTAAACAAGATATACACAACAGTACATTGTAATGTCAAGTTACATTTGTTCAAGACTAACTTTGCATATGCATAGATTAAAAAATTTGAACAAAATATTAAAACCTGTTGTGAAGCTAATAAATCATTTAAATTATCCTATGAAATCAAACTTTCATTGTCTGCAATAAATTATATGAAAGAGAATGAGTTGAAGGCTAATGCTAGAACTGTAATACTATGAGTTTGATGATGCATCATATGCTTAAGCTAGGAAGAAAATTTCCTTTTACTTTTTACAAAGGTAGTTTGTACAAGTATTTGTATAATGTGGAAAAATAAAATTGGCTCCAAGTTTAAAGTACCTCATTTAGTAATAGGGGGTCATTAAGTTTTCCATATTTCAACTGTGTTATGTACAGCTTATATAAAAATGAAATAAGCTGTATTAAAAGTGAAAATGACAGGAATAAAATTGATAACTTTCCAGGAATTAAAAGTATTACCTCAGAAATAGCAATAATGAAGATACTGTCTTATTAAAACTTGGGTATTGTGAGAAGTAGATACTACAGGGCAACTTCTCCCATCTTCTGCTAAGTTATGATTTCATGGAAGTTCTTCACTGAATATCAGTAATGACCTTAATTGTGACATTCTGTAGCTTTAGTGATAATGTATTATTAGATATGATATCAAAAGAAAGAAAAACTATTATGCAGTCTGTTATAAATATAACAGATCATATGAGTTTTACTTTCATTAATACATGAATGAAAGCTATTAAAAAGTGAAATAAACAAAAGGTCTTTTTTTTTCTAAGCTTGTGGAAAGAGTTGGTAATAAAATTTAACACAAAACAAAGTCATGTACACAAATATGTGAAAAATCAAGGCTGACATTAAAGGATATAATATAAATTCAAAACTACATGTACCTTCATGTCTAATACATGTTTAGAAAGATTTGCTCTTTTCCTAGGTTGCATAGTCATTTTTTCTTATCAAAACCTGCAATATATAAAAAAATATGTGAAATAAAAATAAAATAGTTTTATTATGTATATTTTTTTTACTTCATCACAAACTGGATTAAATTTATAATGAAGTAAAAAAATATACATACAAAATTTATTTTTACTATCTAATAATAAAACTTTGACTTAAACATATCTCAAACATTCTCTCAACATTAAAATAAAATTATCAGTAATTTTAGACAAGGCATAAATGTAGATGTTTACCTTTAATAGACTGACTGGTCCTGTCCACTTCAAGAGTGGGATAACATGGCAGGAGCAGTCAAGGCAAAACTTTATCATTCTAAGTTATATTTTCCATAAGATACTATCCACTTTTGCAATTTACATATCAATGTTTCATGCGTATTCAAAATAAATATACAACACATCTTATTTTTAAATTATAAACTGACTAAGAATACTTTTGAGAAAATTGTAAAAAGGTTCAGAAATGCTTTTGCATGATTAAAAAACAAAAATACATGAATCTGATACATTTATACAGAACTTTGTTACAAGTTTGTGGTTTTTTTTGAAAGAATATTAAATGATAATAATTGTAACAATAACAATGTAATAAGATTTTTGAAAGAAATGAATCTGTAATTTATCATACACTGAAATAATCTGCAGTTTTTTTTTTCAGAAATACATACAACGAAGGCCAGGTGCTAGAAATCATAATGTATTTGTTTTTATTGTTAAAATAAAGGCTTAGTAACACTTAAAATAACTACAGTGGTAACACATGAAAAAAACTGATTTCCTGATACATTTTTCAGAGTACGAGGATTACAAGAAATGCTTATATGAGAAAATTAATATTCTTGAAAAATTCTTACTAGAATTATTAGTAAGATTAATACGTTAAATATTCAAACTAAAATTACTGTTGTTTACATATAAAAAAAATAAAACTCCTTATTTGAATGATCAATACAATAGTAATTTAGAAATTATATTAAAGTAGAAAAATTAGTTATGTCACAGTTAAGTTAGCATCAAAAACAGCAAAAGGAAGTGAATAAAAATACAGGTATTTTAAACTACAATATAACTGTGATTATAAAAAATAACTTTTTCAACAATTGTCACTTAATTAAAAATTTTGATTGAATTTAATTGTACTGACTTTTTTTGGTTGAAAATAAGAGAAAATTTTAGATTTTGTAACAGTGGAGACATAAGAAATTTGACATAAGTGAATTTTGAGAATGATTTTTTTTCAGTAGATAACATTCCTTATTCTGCTTCAGATTGTAAATTTGTCTTGACAGGTTTGTTTGGTGAAAGGCAGTTAGTCAACATCACCCAACACCAATCTATGCACTAGTTTTGTCACACCAAATTGTTTTGAATTTTGAACTAAATTACATGAGGGCTATTTGCACTAGCCATTCCTAATTTTAAAGTATAAGACTAGAGGGATGGAAGTTAGTTATCATCATCCATTGCCAACTCTTGGGCTACACTTTTACTAACGAATAAGACTGACTTTCATATTACAATGCCCCTTGTGTTTGGTATGACTGGGATTTGAACCTGTGACCATCATATTATGAGTCAAGCACCTTAACCACTTCGCCATGCCAAGCCCACACCAAATAGCTGAAGATAACAACAATATTTGTATCTGATAAAACTATAAAATCCAGCTTGATTATTTTGGCATTTTATTGTATTTCATTCCTTCACAATTTCTCCTACATTCCCATTTATGAGCAAAAACTGTTCATTTTACATAAATATTTTCACCTTTTGTTCTTCCTATAAACTTTTTTGGTCATATTTAAGTATGAATCCAAACACCCATGCTATGGATCTAATTATATATTTTATAATTTATACATTTCAGTAACTGAGCTAAATCGATCACACCAGTCAAAGTACATTGATATGAAATCCAATAAACATAATACCTACAAATTAGACCAGGCTTGGATTTATTTAATTTCATTATCTTCAAACATATTTTTTCTTTACATGAACAAAAGAAAAAATTACTCTCATGTTAGGCAATGTATAAAGATATTAAAATTTCCTGTTTGCAATCTACATAGTTTTCTTATCACTTTTGCACTCATACTAGTTGAGCCTACTTCTTCCTGTGAAGCTAAAATTTTTGGAACTGTAATAATAATGACTGAAAGGTAAATATCTTTAGAAATGCACAAATAAACACAGAAAGAAAAATAAGATAGAGTATTTGCATTATTAAAAACAGTTTTGGCCAGACATGATGGACCAATGAACATGTCTTACCAATACACTTAAGCAATCCCTTATGTATGAATAACTTTCTTTCACTAAATATACATTTAATATATTGTAGCTGTATATCTGCTAAACCTCATTAATGCTAACTGTGTAACTGAAACTATTTGGCTATAAATAATAATAAATATTTTACCTTTCGTTCTGCAAATAAAAAAAGAAAAAAGTCTAGTTTACTCCAAGCATACTTGAATAGAAATCTTCAATCAACATAAATTGAAAAATGAATTACTTCATTAAATAAAACTGGTTATTTTGAAAACTACCATTTTTATGTATTTTTCTTTAGGTGTCACCTGTGTAATGACAGGTTTGGTGAATTACACCAGGTCTAATGAATTAGGCATTGCTAATTTGTATGTGACAGGCCAGAGGAAAAGCAGTTAGTTATCATCCAACAGCAATTCAATTTTGCAGTATAAGACTAGAGGGAGGATAGCTAGTTATCATCATTCACTGCCAACTCTTGGGCTACTCCTTTACTAACGAATAAGACTGACTTTCATATTACAATGCCCCTTGTGTTTGGTATGACTGGGATTTGAACCTGTGACCATCATATTATAGCATTCTATCAAAGTACAGTAAGTGATCAAAACTTCACTATTACTCTTATAATGCATGCAGAAGCCTCACACTGCATGAAAATATTTTCTTTTCACTTGAACAGGAACCAAACCATGGAAACAAACCTACCATTGACTGAGTGTTAAATTTGAGAGTTTATAGCACTAAAAATTGGATCATCATATTCACAGTGAATACAGCACAGAAAATATATGATGCTACTTCCTGCTTTAAAATAATGAAACTCACCGGACCTCAAATACACAATCAGGCACATTAAATTTAAAAACTAGGTTACAGTAAGTGCAACTAGTTCATTATGGCTGGTAATAAACTATCATTTCAATTTAAACTTAGATTTCCACTTTTGTGTAGTCTCTAGCATTTATAAACAATCACTAGATAATTTTGATAAATATGCCTTTAACATCATCTTTCTTCTGGAAGAAAAACATGAATACTGTGATAAACTCCAAAGTACTTGAATACTTCCTTATGAAAAAAGGAAAACCCTTGAGTCTGAATTTATTCATTTAAACTGTGTTAAGTTCTTCGATTTTGTTCGATCATTTGAAAGCTACCCAATCTTTTCTAAAGCTTAACGTTTTGTCTTTGTCATAAATTATTACTATCACTGTAATAGCAATACTAGTGAAAGTAATACAGTAATAATAATCAATTTAGAGGCAATAATATATATTAACGTAGAAACTAACTACTATACCATAATATTTTGTTTATGTTAGAATTACATTGTAATTGCAGATATTAACGCAATTACCGTAGCATAGATACAGCAAGCATATACAATAAAACTGGCACTTTATTATGGCAAATGTGTAAGCACATGATCATAAGTTGAATGATATAACACCAACTAGACAACACTCTTTGCAAAAAGAAGCTATCATTTTAATATTCATCTTACTACTTACTTAATTCTTAAGATCTTAAATACAAGAAAACAAAAAAAAATATTCAAATAAGTTTATGTTCTTATCTTACGCTTGAACATAAAAATAATTTTATAACCATCCTCACCAACCCCAGTCACAAAATAACCTTAACGCCCCCTGTTGTGTAAAGGTCGCATTTCAGAACAGTCAAGTTTCCTTTTAAAAAGTATTCACTGCTACCAAAAGGTCATATTTTAGTAAAACACAAGTAATGTGGAGAATTTTTAAGTAACTTTATTATATTTAAAACTCCATTGATAGAATATAACACCGTTATGAAATTCGATGCTTGCATAAGTATTAAACATTTAGTGGAAAAACCATTGGCAGAAATTACTGCTGTGAGCTTTTCGGACAGGTTTATACGTGCTTTGCACAATGGGATGTAGTAATTTCTGCCCTTTTTTCCGGTAACATTTCTTTAATTCTGACTAGAGATCATTTATGGACTGCAATCTTTAGGACTCGCCATAAATATTTGGGTGATTATTTTGCTCTAATGTAAATTTTCGACCCAAATTTTAGATTCTTGAGTAACTGAATAAGGTTTTCCTGCAGAAGTTCCCTGTACTTTGTTCCATATATTATCTCCTCAATCCTGACAACCTTCCCAGTCCCTGCTGATGAAAATCATCTCCATAACACGATGCTTCTACCACCATGCTTGAAAGTTGCAATAATGTTGGCTGGCTGGTGTGCTTCATTAATCTTGTGCTTTGAATTTAGATATAGAAGCTCAATTTTTGTCTTATCTGATCACAAAACTTTCAGCCACACATCTGCAGTATCATTTAATGCTTTGTCACAATCTCCATATGAGATTTAAGATATTTCTTTTTCAGTAACGGCTTCTTTATTGCCACTTGTTCATACAAGTCAGTTTTGTGTAAAGACTGGGGTAGTGCCGATATATGAATGCTAATTCCCAATCTCAGGCATGGAACTTTGCAAATCTTTCAAAGTCATTGTTGGTTTCATAATAAAATTTACTGGCAGTTTCTTTCTTTTTGGGCTCTTTAGTTTGGAAGATTAAATTGATCTAGATAATGACTCGGTAACATGAAACACCTTCCATTCCTTAATGATGGTTATCGCTGTACGCAAAATTTTTATGCAACATAATCAAGATATGTGCTTTTCCACCACTTTCTACCTGACGTGTTAGGAAAGCTAACCACTGAATTATTAAAATAAAATGAATGTTCATTTATAAACCTACTTCATTGAAATTGTCTGAATAAAAATAGGGGAAAACAAGTTATAAAATTTCAAAAATTAATAATGATGTACGGATGACAATGCCAGAAATATACAGAAACAAATTAAGGATAAATACTCAAAACCATACACAAATCACAACATAAGTAGCCAAATTTTTATTATAAACCTACTTTAATGAAATTGTAAAAGAAGAAAAAGAGGAAACTAAGGAATAAAAATGTTTTATAAAAGCTATACTTAAGTTACATATTTTTTATTAGTTGTATATGTGTGTATGTAACATATTACGAGGCTCCATATAAACCACAGACTGCTTAGAAATGACTGAGTGTCAACAGTTATACAACTACTATTATTTGCTAGGTGATCAAATAAAATTAAAAATTACACTAAATAGTGTGCACTGATGCGTTTAGTAACGTTGTCCAGATGCCATTTAAATAAGCGCAGCCATTTTGCTCTAGGATGATGGAACAATATTAAATAATAATAAATTGGCGATTCCGGTTGTGAATTACTATTATGTTTATTATACGTTTACAATTTTTTACCAAACTATAAAACCTCCATATTTCTTAAGAAAAATCGCAAGAAACACAGAAAAAAATTATCATCGCTATATAACTTCTCGCTAGCTTAACTGAATTAGAGTAGATGTAAAAATGTTTGTTCATTATGATTTGCTTAGAGGTATTTCAGAAATTTCGTCGTTAGATGACGCTAGCAGCAAAAATTAGCTGTGCTCTGGTAATTATGAGGAAGCGTCAAATGATATCTGTTCTATTTAAATAATACCCCACGCTAGTACAGCGGTATGTCTTCGAATTTACAACGCAAAATCAGGTGTTCGATTCTCCTCGGTGGGCTTAGCAGATAGCCCGACGTGGTTTTGCTCTAAGAAAAAACACACATGCTCCATTTAAATAAAAAAATTTAAAGTTACTATCAAATTATAAAAAAAAACCCACTGATTATTAAATCCTTGTATTTAATTTGAGCATTTATGTATTTCAGAGGTTCTTATTTTTTGAAATAACGATAAAAGAATATTTCTAATGTTACCTCATTACCTAAGACTAATTACCGGGTTATCAAATTTTAATTTAGGTTGCATTTTTTCACTCATTGTTCGTCACTTGTTATTTGTAATGAAAGAGTCTATGATAAGAGAGAAAAATTAAAATAATCTTCATCAGTTACTATGAAATTAATTAATTTTAATGACGAACTTCCTGTTGATAAATTTATGAATTACCGCTTTTGTAGCCAATACTATGAGCTTCTGTACATTGTTAAACAACTTACAAGTTGCAGTGAGGAGATATATAAGGTAAATCTATTTTTAATAAAAATGTTATTGCGTGAACAAAACAAATTGGTTCTAGAAATTTGAAAATTAATCCCTTTGTTCTTGCTTGTTTTTTGATTGAAAGTAAATAAGGTTTCACTCTTTTTCCTTATCTTTCCTTCACTATTATTATTTTTTGAAATTTAAGTACATTTGTTTGTTTCTTTGGTTTAGCGCAAAGCTGAACAATGAGTTATAAAACCCCAGGTTTGAGGTTGTAAATGCATAAACATACTTATATAAATTCACCAGAATACCAGATAAATTAAAAACCAAAATTGATTATATTTGAAACGATAGATGATTTTTAAGAAAAGAAATTATCATTGTAATAATTGTAAAACATTTATATACCGTTAATAGTTGGTTAGTTTTTATAAACTAATTTATGTAAAAAAGGTTGAAAGTATTAGACAGGTGGAATTGTAGCAAATATATAGAGTATTAAATTGAGAATGATATAATATTTGCTTGTGAAGAATGGTATTGGTAAGATCTTGAATAACGTGTTAAGTTTTTCAACTTTGAGAGAATCTATGGAATTAATTTGGTATACTAGACTGGAAATGTGGCTCAGTGTAGAAGCTCACTACTCTTAATTTATTTTTGACTGTTCCTGAGCTTAATTAATTCTGTTTTTATTAAGGAACATTCTGAGTAAAAGCTCTTAATATTTATATCTTTGTGCTTTTCATTAGATTAATGAAAAGTATCTTAAGTGTGAAAAAAATATGAAGAGAAAAGAATTGAATATGTGAGCTAAAGGAATGAAATCAAAATTGACGGCCGAAATGGTAGTTACAAATTTATCCTCCAATTCTCACAAGTTGAACAAAAATTCAGCCTAACTAATGAATAAAGACTTGTTGCAAATTTCTTATCATTACTATAAGTGTAGTTAACAGTTATAAACACCAACAAATCACAGCATGTAAGAAAGTGACATTTTAGAGTAACCACCATTAGTTTTTGGATCGCAACTCTATATGCGGAACATACGTGTTCTTTGAAATATGTGATGGTAGTTTACCCTCTAAAACAGTATTAATAACTTCCTTTTTTATGCTAACTGATTAAGGTAGTGTCACGTGACACTAAACGATCTTTAATTAAGATAATTTAATGAAATTTGTAAATTTGTTCTGAAAATATTGGCAATGAATAATGAATAATAACCGTCCACCCGTGTGATTCTTTTTGAAATTTTTGATAGAAAGTACTAACTTAAGTTGCTCGGCCTCACCAATATTTACGTATTTGTATTTTCTTTTACTTTATAGTTTTGCTGATCTGAATCAATCTTCTTTAATTCGAATACTGAACAACTTTTACTGTTGAGTGAATCTAAACGAGGGCTATCTGCACCAGTTGTCCCTAATTTAACAGTATAAAACTAGAGAGAAGGAAGCTAGTCATTACAAGTTACCACCAACGCTTAACATTTTGGGAGGATTAGAAATAATCACTCTAGAGGACGTCACAAGTGTGATGATTGAGACTAATCGGTGAGATAATAACACTGGGGAACACTAATTTTGTTGCATTTAAAAAAACACCTTTCTATAGTCAATTTGAGTGTGTTGATTTCAAATCTGAAGTCGGTTTTTGTCTGCAAGCTACAGATTTTATGCAATTTGACATTTTTATTTATTTTTTTAATTTTTCGTTATTATAGGAAATTATGGGAATAGCTTATCAATTTGTTTGTGTATTTTATTCAGGTGGGAATTTGCGTTTGTACACTTCATCTAGAAAATCTCGTTTAATGCTCAAGCAGTAGTCAGCCATCATACTTTTGTCCCAGCGCCCTTGGTAACGTTTTTCCATGACCTTTAGGTCTTGGTGGAATCGTTCTCCTTGTTCGTCACTCACAGCCCCCAGGTTGTCAGGGAACTTATCAAGGTGGCTGTTCAAAAAATGAAGCTTGATGCTCATGTTGCACCCGAGATCACGAAAAGCGAGGAGCATTCTGTTCACAAGTTCACTATAGTTCTCCGCCATATTGTTTTCAAGGAAGTTCTGAACGACTGCCACAAAGGATAACCATGCTGCCTTTTCTAAAGCGGTCATCTTAGCAACAAACTGATCATCACGAATAGGGGTTCGAATCTGTGGGTTATCAAACACGCCTGATTTGATCTTCTCAAATGATAACCCTGGTAAAGCTGTGATGATGTGTTGGAAACATTCACCTTCGGTTTCCAGTGCCTTGACAAATTGCTTCATCAAACCTAATTTGATGTGAAGAGAAGGAAAGATGATCTTATCTCTGCTTACAATTGGGCCTTGTATAATATTTGGCATGCCTGCTTCAAGGGTGTCACGAATAGGCCAGTTATTCTGGACCCAATGTCTGTCTCATGCTCGGCTGTCCCACATACAGAGGAAACATGGAAACTTGGTGAAACCTTTCTGTTGTCCAAGAAGAAAGTTGACCATCTTTAAGTCTACACAAATGATCCAACTGTGCTCATGATATTTTAATAAGTCCATGACCATTCTCATATCATCATAGTCTTCCCGCAAATGCACTGAGTGACCGACAGGTACTGCTCCATAAACATTCCCATTATGTAAAAGAACACACTTTAGACTGCGTTTTGAACTGTCTAAAAAGAGTCTCCATTCAGCAGGACTATAGTAAGGTACACCCAGTTCTTTGAGAAGCCCTTGGATGTCATGGCAGTAAACAAACTGTCTGTCTTCTGAAAAGAAGGTCACAAAAAGCTGATCACGCTTTCTGAAATATGATACTTTAACAGAGTGATCAACAAGATTTCTGCCTTGTAATCTTGATGCCAAAAGCTCTGCTGCTTTCTTTGAAAGACCTAAATCCCGCACTAAATCATTCAGTTCAGCCTGGGGAAGAGGCTTGAGGACGGGGAAAGGTTCAGTGTCTGAAGAACAGTTCTACGATTGTATACACTTTTCTGACAATTCACTGTCACAACTGTCTTGTTCGCTTGTATCATGTCCAATGTCTTTATCGTCCAATGAAGGCAAGCCTTTGAAAACTGGAATAGGAACTTCTTCAGAGTGCGGAGCAAGCCGAATAGCTGAGGGAATGTTCGGATACGTAATCTTATGTCGGTTTTTCTTCCAAACACCCGTTGTGTTTACCATGCAGAAATAACAGTCAGTTACATGATTGGTATTTTCGCGCCAAATCATTGGAACACTAAAAGGCAGACCATTGCGTTTTCCTTTGGTCCAGTCTCGAAGCATTTCCTCACAATTGTGGCACACAACATGAGGAGCCCATTGCTTGTCTTGATCACCAATATGAACTTGAAAATATGCCTTGTAGGCACGCTTGACGAACGAGGATATGTTACGTCTCTGACGATTGAGTGTGTGGCATCCACATATGTAGCAGAAGACATCAGGCTTGTTTCTGCAATGATATCTATTTATGTAAACCATGTTTGATCTGAAACAAAAGAAGAATGATCAAAATATTAGAAGCTATCTATATATATGGACGTGAAAATGCTTATGCATGGTTTACGCAAGTTCACATTTGTACAATTTCATTGACCTCAAATTGCATACACACTAGAGCTTGTAGAGAAAAACTAATTTCAGATTTGAAATCAGCGCCTAAAACTCCTTCAGAATCAATTAAAATATCCAATGCAACTCAAAGTTACTGAAGAAGTGTTCCCCAGTGTAATGTAACCATGGATTCTAAGAAGTATCAATGGAGAGCGCTTGTATAATTCGATTCGATGATGTCACAAGAAATAGTATTGTTATATTTGCATTATGTGTCACCAGAAGAAGTGTTGAGAAACAGTCATGATAGAAGAATATTAGAGATGACGACGTCTTAGTTCCATGAAACAGTCATATAGCATGGTTATCTTTGGGAAAGATAACACCATGTTTTGATACCAGAAGACTTGTCACTACTATAAGAGGATTGTACTAATAATGCTTATAGGTGGATTGTGTTTCTATAGAAAAACTGTGTTACTATGGACGGATGGTCTTAGAAAAGTGGGCAGTGTTACTAAGAGTTGAATACAGATTTTAACTTATGTTTTATAAAGGTGTTTTCATACTTTCATTGGACAGCATACAGGTTTTGACATGTCTCATGTTATTTTTCATACAGTGGCATTTCTCTAGTACGATAATCTTAGCATTTTTAATGCACTTTCCAAAGTATTTGGATATACTTGATACTTTTTAATAAATATTTAACACGTCAGCCAGTTAATATTGTATTATTTGGCACAAATTTAACATATATTAATTATTGTTTTAATTTCATTGTTTAAGCATATTTTTCACAATTATTGTCATTAAACAAACACATCAGGAAATAAATTAACATAAATGTTTGTACTTTCACTAGTTTGAATTTATATAATCCGTGTAGTTATGCTACTTACAAAATACTTCAATTTGTTGATTTTTAAAATAATGTACAAGAAAATACATAACCAATTTTGATTTAACATAGTGTGCGTGTTTGTGTGTTTTCTTATAACAAAACCACGTTAGGCCATCTGCTGTGTCCACTGAAGAGGATAAATCCTTAAATTTATCATTGTAAGTAGGAGGGGTTACGGACGTTTCAATGGGGAATTTAATGTACTTAGTTTAGTTTTTGTTTCTAAATTTGCCCCAGCTAGTACAGCGGTATATCTCCGAATTTATAACGCTAAAATCAGGCGTTCGATTCCCCTCGGTGGCTTTGCTATACGAAAAAGACACACACGTTTCTAAATTTAAACATACTTTTTGCAATTATTGTCTTGAAAAGGATGCTTATATTTAAATATCATGCATTTTCCATGGTTTGTCTCTATTCATATAACTATGGTCTTAACAAAATACATCATTCGACTTATAAACTTTTTACAGCATTTCTATGGGTTTGATATGTTATCATTACTGAGAGTAGTGTTACTTTAAGCAGACAATGTTCATAGGATATCTACTGTTTCACTTTCACAAGTTAACAAGACAACTATTATAATTTATATAAATTGTTAATATCCATTACGCGAATTAGGCAGTCATTATAACCAACAATGATATTTTACTTATCTTTATGTCCCGAAAAGGATTAATATTTTGCTCCAATTAAATATAATGAATGAGCAACTTATTGTTTATTTATACATCTTTTATACAATATTCACTTGAATATTAACATTTTTTAATCATAATATCTCGAGCCTGTCTGATGTCAAGACCACTGTTTGCTTGGAAATATCACACATATAGAATTGATGTGGAGCGTAATGTCAATCTCAATAAACTTTGACTGTTTAGAAATATAAAAGTAGTCCCGTGGTTACATACATACGAATGGTGTTATTAAAAGTAATGTTTCTATAAACATATGATGATAAGCTCATTGCTTTGATATGTCAATAATGTCTAGGTTTAATAAAATGTAAAACTGTTTCTGATTCAACATAAATAAAAGTTCTGGACACAAAATCTCTTTTTAAAACTTTATTTTGCAATTTGTTCTATTCAAAAACTAATAAATTTCCTTTAAACCTATTAGTTTTCAAATCAACACAAGAACCTTTAATGATTGTTTTGTTTTTTAATTTTGCGCAAAGCTACAAGAGTATTACATACGTTAGCCATCCCTAATTTAGCAGTGTAAAATTAGAGAGAAGGCAGCTAGTCATCACCCACAGCTAACTTTTGGGCTACTCTTTTACCAACGAATAGTAAGATTGACCATAACTTTATAATGCCCCTACGGTTAAAAGGCAAACATGTTTAGTGTGACTGGAATTCAAGCCTATGATCCTGAGATTACGAGTCGTGTGCCTTAACCACCTGACCATGCCGAGTCTCCTTTGATGATAAACTATGTAGTTAGTTCAAATGTTTTCAGAAACATTAATTATAAAATTCAGGGTTCTTACATTAAATATGTATATTTTCATAGCATAATATGCTATCATACTTACTCCCCAACACTTCAGATACTATAAATATCATAGTTTATAATTTTATTGAATTAACTTTCATGCAAATTATGTTCATTTTAACTTAGAATGTAAAATTTTATATGGTTTATAAACAATATCGAACAATTGACCAAAAGTTCAGTATAATTATTTCATGTTATAATTTTCATAGATTCAGAAAATATAATTAAGGGGTACAAAACTAAAATCAATGTTTCTCTACATTAAATGTTTAGTCCTGAAAAGGACTCTTATTTTCATGTTTAGTTTTATAAGACAGTCGTGCTTGAAAAACCTTTGTAAATAATGATTACTGTTGTTACATTTTTGTCTGGTAGAGATTGTTTTTTACCAACTGCATATAATCAATATGTTTACTTGGTATATTTACCCCATTTGTGATATGAGTCACGTGTTTGATATTCAAGACAACTTAGTGGCTTGATAAACTTTTGTTTTAGGAAATATACAGGGCAGGAAGTGAAGTTTAGAAAAACTTTTGACTTTTGTATTTGCTAAAACAGGTAAACTTTAATTTAAATGTAGAACGTTTGCTTAATTATAGTTTTATTAAAATAAGAATGTGATAAACGTAGCAGAAATATGTTATTAAAAGAAATGTTTAACAAGTCGGTTCCAATTCATCGTCGCTATCTAGTGTATTTATATTATAATTTATATTGAAAATAATCTGTTCAAACCCTAAATAACAATATTTTTTCTACGTAAATTTAATGTTCACCATACTTTAACTATAACTTCTATATATCACTAAATTTAAAAGTCAATAAATGTAGTTCTTTTACTAAAATACTAAATGTATATTCACGATTTTAACGGCATGTTTCAGTTAGTGTATAGTTTTTGCATATTTTTTACCCAATACTGTACCTCACACACAGCACATAGTCAAATGTTTAGACCATGTCAGTTAGATTTAGAATAGTTTTTCAAGATTAAAGACTGATTGAATTCTAATTCTAATATCTACTTAAATATTAACATTTAAAATATATAAAATTTTATTATGTAAAGAATTTTAACATCGATGGTTGTTTTAGGGTAGTGATGATAATTTCATTCACAAGTTCAATCTACAATAAACAGTCTAAGTTTTATTTCTAAATGTTAATAAGCTTCTGACCACATGTTACAATTGTTATGGATATTTCAATGCAAAATCACAAACTTTAAGTAAGACAGTTTTCATCCATATTGAAACATTTATTCATAAAACTAACAAACATCCTAGAGTTAAGTATCATACATACTGATACAAGTGTTAATACAATTTCAATATATATATATACCATCTACGAAATCATCTTAGTTTATGATTACTTATTTATTCATGATTAGCTTAGTCTTTTATGCTAAGTTAAACCTCATCATGAATATCAGTTTCTGACAAGTCGCCATTTATATTTCTAATATAAAACACGTTTCATTATCGTGCTACGACCATTATTTGTAAGTAAAATCCTACACATACATTTAAAACATAAAATATTTATTAGCAAAATTTCAACATACACTGACATACCATAAAGTATTTAGCTTCTAAATACTGTATTACTTTAAATACAACTTTTGTATTTTATACTTATATCACTATTTCAGTTAGAATTTATATTTTTTATTTTTGTAAACAAACATCAAATTTATCACGATCAATTTTAGCATGTTTACAATATTATAGTAAATGTCACGTATTATCTTTTACACTTATACAAAGAACTTCGTTTGTCAACTACAGTTGTTGTTCAATCTCAAATGTAACAAATTTTGTAGAAATAAACTCAAAATTAACCAAAGATCAAAGATTAGATAATTATTTATCTAGCTCAACTTTCTTCATAAATTTAAACCCAAGACAAATGAACATTTATGATTGTTACTAAAACATATATGAGACACGATCTAATATTTATCTGGAAATCCTGGAAAATACATAAACATGAACAGAGTTAACAAAGTTGGTCTCGCTAATAAAGATACATAGGTCTTAAAAAACAGACAATACCTAATGGTGATATTCACTATAAGTATAAAAAACGAGAAACGTTTTATTAGCAAAGGTGGTATGTCAAAGAATATATTCTCTTTCTCAGGATGTGATGATCCTTAAAAGACCCTTTTTCACTTCTTTGAACAAAACAGCGTTTTTCAGAAGAGGAATGGAGTTTATCTTAAATATCATCAATACGAATCCTTATTTTAAGTATATTGTACATATTTTATATAATACCAATGGTCCAGTGAAGAAGTAATTGGGTATATATATCGTGTAAATAAAACATAAACAAAACAGATAGGACTCGTACCTTAATAACTTGTCGAGAGATAATGATTACATGATTATACATTTTGAAAACATTTAGTACAATGTATTCACTCGTAACTAATGTCTGTAGGTATGTTTGTCTATTATTTTTACAAACTAATATGTAGATATTGTTAATACAGACCAAAGGAACTTTTTAAAAAGTGACACCAAAAAGTAAAACTTTGTGACCAAAGATCTGATCTTTATTAGTTATTCATTTGACATTTACTTGAGAAGCAATCTATTTTCCATTATGTAATGAAAACAAAATATAACATGTTTCATTTGATATATAACAATACTGAATATTGATTATGGCACAAGTAAGAAATAAATGACAGATAATATATTATGTGCATTATAATGTCACTCTATCATTAAAAAAATAAGTTTCATGAATGTTAAAGTGGACAATTTTTAATATTGTGATAAATTCCTAAGTTTCGTGATCTCAGGAGACAGGTATGATACACCAGAAAAAATACATCTATCTTTACATAGAATCAGTTTACAAAACACATTCTTATAAATTCACATGAAAATAATGCATCAAGGTGATTAGATTTATTTTTTAAATTTTGCTGTTTACGTAACCATATAGAAAACTAATTGTATATGCATGAAATTTTCAATACTTGATGCACCAAGAAGTTATATTTTTAGTTCATAAGTTGCTATTTTCAGCTTTGTTGTATAAAACTATCGTTGCTTATAAATATAGCTCACCAATTTACACAGAGTCTAATTTCTTCACAGCGTAATTAGTTAGATATAATAAAGTTTTAGTTTCTACATCTTAAAAGACGACGAAATTTTTGTAAGATTTACGAAAATTTAATAATTTTTATTGTAGTAACAGAAATAACTTAAAGCCATATCATATTTTCAGAGGATTCAGTTACAGTTAACCATGTTCCAATATTAAGGAATAAAAGGTGTCTATCTATTTTTAAAGTGTTTTTGTGATGATCGATATATAGCTGTACAATGCTGAACAGGTTGTCACTGCAGTATTATTTCTATGAGTGAAAAACAAATTATGGACCCAATGTTTGACGAGATTCTCTGGGTCTCATGCCAAGACAGTTCACGTACAACTGTGGACAAACATTTGAGATAATAAAAGTTCCCCTCATGCAGACCTACAGAAAACGTCTTATTATTTTATGCTAAGTCTACTTTCGTACGAGAACATTAGAACGTATAAGTGAATGCCAGTACTTAATAACAGACAGTTCTTATCAATTTTCTGAGGGTGCATGCCCCCACCTGACCCATGTGGTATTTATTAGCTTCGCACAACACGTGCCAGCTATGATTTTACACATTAGAACTCTCGATCTAAACATTTTGTGTAAGGGCCAGTTATTTTAGTGTTATTTAATATTTTCATTGGAACTAATAAAATAATTTCGTGACTATCGCATAAATATTTGCTAAGATTCCATCAAGAAATTTAGTTTTGTTTGTAAATTTTTAGAGCTATACAACCATGTTCGAAACAAATGAATAAAAGTAACATAATAAAAAGACGAATGGATTCAAACAACTCATAGACCACAACACAAGTGTTATAATAGAACATATCTAATTATAACTCTTTTAGAACAGTGATACGTTTCCTAAACATTCATTTCTGAAAGAATACCAAAGATATATAAAAGAGAAAGAAGTTTTATTATTATATTCCAAGCGGAAGCATGTTAAGATAGCTGTAATAATTAAATCTGTTCGTACTGGAGTATAAACACAATGGGGTTTGTAAGTAGTTTTAATTATATTAGTTGGGAATGCAATTATTTTAAGGTGGAGTTTCACGATTTAACACACGCTATCTTCATTCAGTTTTACAACTTTTTAACTCAAATTAATATACATCTCAAAGTTTTCTTCGGGGGATCAACGATAAGTTCATGGACTTAAAACACTAAAAGCTGGGGTTCGTTTTAAAATACAGATAGATCATTGTGAAGTTGTTGTCAAAGCAACAAAAACCATCTCAAAGCTAAATAAAGCACTATTACTTCATTCATGTTATTTGGGCACATGTTTTATTGAAGTGATAAAAATGTACTGATATAAGACAGAGTAAAAGTTGATTAATAAAAAAATGTGTAAGTTAATAAATTAAACTACTCATTCTAAAACAGGCCGGGGATGGTCTGATAGTTAAAACGCTTGACCCCCCAATAAGCGGGTTGCGGGTTCTAATTTTGCCACTGTACGTGGTCTCCAGCTCAGCATTATAATGTAACGATTAATCCCACTTTTCTTTGGTAAAATAGTGGTCCGAGAATAGAAAGGGGTGATTTTTCACTAACTAATTAGGAACGACTATTATAGATAATCCTTGAGTAACTTTACACGAAATTTAAGAAACAAATCAATCAAAATCTGTCAAAAGAATTAAGATTACTTCTAATCAGGAAGGGCAACTGCTTAAATTCTATCTGTAGAATATTTCACACTGACATGTGGTGTTTGTAGAATGTATTTACAAAATCAATACGTAAAAGTAGAGCGCCCCCATTAAGGTAGCAGATCGCCAGAAGACGCTATCGTTGCAACATTTTTTCCTTTAAACGTATATTGTTGAGGCAAATTACATTTCATGTTCAGTTTTCAGTTAAGATGTTCATAAAGATTACAGCCTTAATTCATCTTCAACCTAAAGTATGCTTTGAAATCAAACTTTATTAATACAGTTCGTAAGAAAAAGAAAGAAAATAAGAGGTACAAATCGCGAAATTCCAAAAGGCTTCTTGGTAATTGTTTTGACTTTCTAGAAAAACAGAACAAACGAAATGTCTGTTTTTTTATTCGAATTGACATTTACACACGTATTCTCTGGTTTATAATTCATCTAAGTGTTTATAGTAAGGATTAGAAAAGGTTACGGTGTATGGTAACATTGTTATGTTTCGTCGTTTTCATGACTACCTCATGAAAAACGTCACAGTTACGCTACACCGCAGTTTCAATAACGTATCATTATTTTTTGTTCTTATTTAATCTTTATTAAATTTGAGCTCAGTGACAGGTATCTGCAGCTAACTGAAGAGAAATATTTAATATTTTTTACTTTGAAAAGGTTTGCGTTTTAGTGTTACGACTATTAGTATATATTTTTCTGAAAATGGCAGTACAGCGAGCTACAACATTTAGAAATGTTTATTGAAATACAAGAACATTTGTTTTTAAATTTGAGCGTTTTTTCTAAAGTTTCTCTTAAATTTTACTGTAAGCTTATAAAATATTCTTCGTAGTATTTTGAATTTGACAAAGTACTCATTTTAATGTTAACGCTTGTTTAAAAAAATAATATTTTTTACATATTATAACATGAAGGCATGAATATTCAGTATAGTGTAAAGTTCTGTTCATATTTCATTTCTGTGCTGAGTTACATGTATTCTTTCTAGAGGAAGGTGCATGGGTGAAGTAATTAACAAGTTTCATATAGTTTCATTTCTTTTGTATTTGAAGCGTCATGTGCAGCTGCTAAGTCATGCTGCTGAGTGGTTTTGTGATAGTGTATATGATGTATCTATTATAAAATAAAACTGCGAGAAAGATAATGTATAAAAAGAAAAGTTATGAGAATGTAACGTATAGCACATTATTGTTATACGTTAAATATTTCTGAAGGCTAACAAAGTAATTGTATGTTTATGTATCTCACGCAGTTACATTAATTCTACTTAACTGAGACCATTTGGTCTTTGAAAAATTGACATGATGAAGAAAAAGAAAAACTAAAGCTATTTCTTGCCGTTTTAGCGAAATTGAGAAAAAGTTTTGTGTAGAAGTACGATCATTGAGATTTCGGCCATAATGTTGTTATACATCTTTTAATACTTAGTTGGCATAAGAAATTTACAGTTTAGATGTTTGTGCACTTTTCTCTGATCCACAGTTGTACAATTCATTTTTGAAAATATTTTTATCACCTGAAAAGCTTTATATCAGGCCATCAAGCACGGAATAGTTTTGTAAAACCTAGACTAAACTAACTTCAAAATTTTGATGTTAAAATTTGGTTTGTTGGTGTTTGTCTTGCAAAAACCTTAAAGATAAGTAATGTTCCGGTACGGCTGAGCAGGCTTCACAAAATCTTGTCATACAGATTAAAATTACAACACTGCTAGTTTCAACATAAAATAAGTTTTAAATGGTGAAAGTGAGTAATTTAAATAGAGAAAAAAATGATAAACATCAGTTGCAAGCTTGAACATAAACTTATATTGTTTGTTAGATGCCAATACCTTTGAAATTAAAATATTGGAACCATTACCTACTTTTAAACTTAGAGATGCAAATAAAGCCTTATACAAATTTTAGTATGTTGTTACATAAGAAGCCTGGCATGGCCTAGCGCGTTAAGGCGTGCGCTTCGTAATCTGAGGGTTGCGGGTTCACGCCCGAATCGCGCCAAACATGCTCGCTCTCCCAGCCGTGGGGGTGTTATAACCTTGCGGTCAATCCCACTATTCGTTGGTTAAATAGTAGCCCAAGAGTTTGCGGTGGGTGGTGATGACTAGCTTCCTTCCCTCTAGTCTTACACTGCTAAATTAGGGACGGCTAGCACAGATAGCCCTCAAGTAGCTTTGTACGAAATTTCAAAACCAACCAACTGTTACACAAGTTTAGTCACTAAGCCAGTGGTTCCGAAACTGGGGGTAATTTAATAATCTATCGGGGGTAATGGAGGGGTGACAGAAAAAAAGTTAAAATTCTGAAAATCAAGAAAACATTGAAGTAGCTGGTATTAGGATTAATGTTAACTTAGTCTTGGTATGTAAAGTTGTAAATTAAGCCTATTTTAAGTATGTTATAAAGTTAAACCAAATAACAATAAACATCAAAACTAATATACAGTAGTAGAAAAGAAAAATATGTATCTAAGAGTGTGGTAATCTAAAAGTATTTTGACAAGTATGCGTCAGAACACAAGTCACTCACTAATCCTGATGACTCATCGACTTGTCCAGTACGCATCACTCACTGCCTGAGGTTGCCTTTATTTCACACTGTCAGTTTCTTTGTGAGCATCAGCCGAGGTAGACAAAACTTGGTATATATGTGTGCTGCCCTGTGCAGTATAGTTAGTATTTACCTACTAATACATCATTCCTATGCTGAATAAGCTCTTTCAATGCTATCTAGAATGTCATGAAAAAATAAATAAGTTCAAATTGTTCACACTTTTTATGCAGTTTTTCTTTTTCTGCAGGTTAAACAATAAAATGTCTAAAAAGTGCACCTACTCTGACGCCTTTCTTCGCTGTGGCTTTGTGAATTTACCTTCTAGTGGAGAGGATCGGCCACAATGTGTAGTATGTCACAAAGTGTTGACAAATGAAAGCCTCAAGCCATCAAAACTCTCAGCTCACCTCCAGAAGTGCCATCCAAATCTTCAAAATGTGAATCAGGCTTATTTTCACCCCGGGCTGTAGCACTGAAGAATATCCAGTTCGGTTCATCTGGAATTCAAGCCCAAAAGCTTCAAGCTGCGGTTGAAGAATCTTACTTTGTTGCATATAAAGTTGCCGAACAACAAAAATGCCACACCATTGCAGAAAATCTGATTATGCCTTGTGCATACGAGATGGTAAGAAAGGTATGTTGGAAGGATCAAGCGAAGAAACTGAGTGTCATATCTCTATCAAACAACACAATCCGCCAACGAGTCGATGACATGGCATCAGATATTCTGTCTCAAGTTACAATAGAGATCAAGGAAAGCTCATATAGGAAATTCTCCTTGCAATTTGATGAATCGTGTGATGTAGCCAGTTGTGCTGTTCTCCTTGGGTTCGTTCGTTACGTCCACTAGGACAAGGTCAAAGAAGAGTTCCTATTATGCGAAGATCTGCTGAAGACCACGAAGGGAGAACATATCTTCAATACCATCAACAGTTTCTTTACTACGAATGGATTGGATTGGAACAGCGTTCAACAGGTTGGGAGAGATGTTTATATAAAGTCTAGATTAGTATAAATACAATGAATTACATGGTATATAGTCATATAGTTTTATTTATTGTACAAGTAACTGTAGTGTAGCTAATATTTTATACATAACTCACAAAAAAGTATCGTGCCTGTCGTACTGAAATACTAAAGTACCAAAATAAATTAAATTAAATTAAAACCATATAATTATAACGCAAAAGATAAGTAAGAATGACTAACTGACGCAATCGATAAAAGTTTTTTCTTTTTAATCTAGGTCTCCGTCGATGATGGGTCGTAATCGTGGATTACGGGGCTTCATAGAAGCTGTGATCCAGAAATTTCTGTAGATCATTGCATCATTCATAGGTACTCTCTTGAATCAAAAAGCCTGCCGGGTAATCTGAAATTAGTGTTTCAAGATGTGTTGAAAATCGTCAATTTCATCAAGTCCAGGGATGTGAATTCGCGCAAATTCAGGGAGCTGTGCAAGGAAATGGGAGAGCAGTATCAAGTTCTGCTCTACCACACCAAAGTTCGCTGGTTGTCACGAGGCAAGGTTGTACGTCGAGTCATTGAGCTCCGAACGGCTCTTCAGGAATTTCTGAAACAAGAAGAATCTCCTTTTGCTCCCAAGTTCACTGATAAGGAGTAGCTTGCTCGACTTTGTTACTTGGTTGACATATTTGCGGAGCTGAACAGTGATGATCTGCAACTCCAGGGCCAAACCACGACTGTCATTGATGCCCATCACACTGCGACTGCATTTCTGGGAAAACTGAGACTCTGGATTCGACGTTTAGAGAAAGGAGTGATCGCTCAGTTTCCTACCCTAGACCAGTTTGTTGAGGAGAATAGTTATGATACTGGATCACTTTTACAGACTATCAACAAAGAGATGAGTGACCATTTAAAGGGGCTTGAAACAAGCATGCAGCACTACTTTTCTGAGAGTGACCTAAAAACAGCCAGTCTTCAGTGGATCATTCATCCCTTTTCTGTACCTGATGAGGCCATTCATGATGATGATTTCCCTGCAAAGGAGGAGTGGATCACAATGCGAGCAAATGAAGCCTTGAAAGTCAAATTCCAAAACCAAAATGCAGATTCCTTTTGGATTTCACAACTAGCTGACTCGCCAACTCTGTCCAAGAGAGCCTTGAAGTTGTTGGTATCATTCTCAACAACGTATTTGTGTGAGAAGGGGTTCTCCACCGTGCTGGTGATGAAAACAAAAAAGAGGACTCGCTTGAATGTTGCAAACGATGCCAGGCCGGCACTTTCAACCACAAAGCCAAGAATTCCTAAACTAGCTTCAAGTATGCAACTCCATCCATCCCACAGATGTTCTTGAAATCTTTAGCAATATTCATTAGAAATGCACAATGATCAAATACAATAATTAAAAGTGTAATTCAGTGCAAATAAATTATATAAATAAATTGTGAATAAATAAAGTGCAATATATTTCTAGTTTAATTTAGTCATATATATCAATGTTGAAAACATTTGTGAACTTAATGTGGCATGTTAAATTGGGTAACAAGCTGAAAAAGTTTGGGAACCACTGCACTAAGCGAATCATTGATTATAAAATAACTTTCTTTATTAACTTTAGTTCCAAAAATATAACTATGAAATCCTAAAATTAATGCTAATTACATGATTAAAATATTATATCTGCTTTATAGTCTACAGATGACCCCTACAATGTATTTTACATTTTCAATAATATCCAGTGTAAATTTAAGAGATGCTTGATGTATTTCTGAAAAATACGAGAAAGAGTTTTTGTGAATAAACTTATAACTATTAAAAGTCATAAAACGATGAATTAAGCAGTTCTGAAGCACAAGATGTATTTTTATGTTGAGATAGCTGTGAGTCGCACACACAATGGTTTGTACTATCGACCAACCATATGTACAAACGTTTTTTTCTTTATTTACTGTTCATAGTTTGCTCATATTTGAATGTGAGATTGTGACGCATTTACCTCTAAACTTTGAGAACTGATTCATTTATGAGTCCTAACAATTTGTCAGTTTATCAACATTATCCCTAGACAGCTAGTTAGGTTCAAAGACTCTTAAATTTCAGACTTGTATATTTGCTGCCTAAAGGTGGTAACGAGCCTTCACACCAATAAACGGAATAATAATTCTAATTTGAAAGTCGCGGGTTCGAATCCCTGTCACAACAAACATGATCGCCCTTTTAACCGTGGAGGCGTTATAATGTGACGGTGAATCCCACTATTTTTGGTAAAATAGTATCCTAAGAGTTGGGTGTGACTGGTGATGACTAAGCTGCCTTCCTTCTAGTCTAAAACTGTTTAATTAGAGTCGGCTAGCACAGATAGTCCTCGTGCAGGTTTGAGCAAAGTTCACAAACAAACAAACAAAAACAATACTCCTGAACAATCTAATTCAGTGTTACTAATTTAAAATAACAAACGACTAAAGGGATTAATAAAATGGGTTTCGTACTTGTATTTGCTCAATAAGTTTTAAAATACAATATAAGAAAACGTTTCTATATATATATATATAAACATCAGGAACGTTTTATTTTCTCACTGTTGCAGTCTGTTTGCTCTTTAACTTACAAAAATCGATGTTTATAAGCCAATTGTGTTAAACTTATATGTGCAGAAACTTATTATAATGTTTATTGAAGTTCAAATATATTTCCAAAGTGTGGCATTATTTTCACTTTAAAACTTTCAAGGGCATAAAAAATTAAAATTATCTTTCTATGCACTTTAAAACGTGTTTTGATATATTTATAAATTATTTAATTATGTGAGGAATCACTACCCCGCTGTGAACCTTTAATTAATAACATATAAATTGATCGAGATTTCTATGGTTTATTGGTTTTCTTAGTATGAATTTATTTTAAGATTTTACCATTTGGTTGATTGAGCCATATTTACTTGAGAAATCGTTTTTAGATACTGAGGTGGGTTCAGAATGTAGGTGGAAAGATTTAGATTTATATAAGCAGTTTCTGCTTCCACTTGGAATGGCCATCTGCTTTTTTCAATGGTTCTAGTATATAGAGAATATTACAGCAATTGTAACCGAAAGCTTGCGATGAAAATAAAAACAAAGAAAAGAAACACTGTATGAAACACATACAAGCCAAGAAATAAGACTTTTTTAGCTTAAAATTGATTGAAATTCCCCATAAATACCATTGTTTTTTCACATTTGTTTTTGTTATTAAAAGAGATATATTTGAAAAGGTATTTTAATATTGAGAACTTTTACTGATATTATACTAATATGTATTCTGAAAGACTGATATGGTGTTTTTAATTCTCTTTTGCACATACATAATGTGTTTTGAAGTTAATTAACAGGTTATTTTTAATTTAAAAATCAAGTTAAAAACATGGTAGTTACCATTTTTTCTTCACAAAATAGTGTCACCTGGAGACATAGGACAGGTAGCTTTGCTTTAAAATAAGCATGCCTGTAAATGCCATGGAGAAGTTGCACAACCTGTACTGATATAACCATAAAATTTAGTTTGGAGTTCGAGTAGCATTACTTATGTTAGTTATTATATAAAAAAGGTGACTATGTAGAAATCTTCAAAAGTAAAATTATTATATCTTAAAAACTACTTGCTTTAGTAAAACTAGATTTTACGAGAGATACACTGAAAAACACGAGTTCTTTCTGAATCAGAGGAACGTCTAAACATACAGGATTTTCGAAAATTATCAAAAAAAGTGTTCAGCGTGTTTTTTTTTTCATCTCAGTCAATATCTTATGCTCATGTTTAAAAATAACTTTTGGAAGCAACAACTACTATGTAGAACATTCATTAATTCACTGAATATTCTACATACTCTAATACAAATATTATTCAAATCAAAAGTCTCAGATTGTTTAAAGCGAAAGAAAGAAAACAACCAAAACAGTATTAATTTGGAAAAAAAGCGACCTATATTTGATAGTCTAACAATACATTCTAATCTGTTAAAATACTATAAACAGTTTATAAAGTAATAGTAACGCCCTCGTTAGTACAAAGGTAAGTCTACGGATTTGCAACCCTAAAATCAGGGGTTAGATTTCCCTCGGTGGGCAGAGCGTATCCCAATGTGTCTTTGCAATAAGAAAACACAAACACACAGTTATAGTTTCTGTTTGTTTTGAATTTTGCGCAAAGCTACTCGAGTGCTATCTGTGTTAGCCGTCCCTCATTTAGCAGTGTAAGACTAGAGGGAAGACAACTAGTGATCACCTCCCATCGCAAAGTCTTTGGCTATTCTTTTACCAATGAAAAGTGGGATTGACCGTAACATTATAACGCCCCCACGGCTGAAAGGGCAAGCATGTTTGGTGCGACCGGAACTCGAGCCCGCCACCCTTGGATTATGAGTTGAACTCCTTAACACGCTCGGCCATGCCGGGCCTCATAGTAGTTAATTAATTTACATAAATGCTTTCATGTAAATAAATTCTTTATAGGTCTTTTTCATCTAAATTACATTGCAAAATATTTATCGTGACAAATTAAATAAACTATTAAGAGAAATATTGTGCTGAGAACATTATATTATATTCTTACCACAAATAATTTAAAACACTTGATAGATAGTTAAAGAGTTAAACAACGAGTTTTAATTATTTCATGACACCATCCTTTTAGAACAGATAAATGTTTAAAAAAAATTAATGAATTAGTGTTAAGCATACTTGTTAAGATGATTTTATTATATATAATTTAATTAACTAATAATTAGTGTTAAGTGTCCTATTTAAAATGATTTAAATACAATTAATTTAATTAGCTAGTATATAAGTAATTCAAACTGATTGAAAATAGTAGTGTTAAGAACATATTATGTGAGTCATTGTGTTATGGTGGTCTGGAAACGTTCTCTTTACTGTTTGGTACTACTACAGCATTATCACCCATTTTGTATCAAACTATAATTTCCACCCTCTTTAAGATAGCTGCACCATCTGGTGATACTTTGTAGAACTGTGATGTCAGTGATATCATCATTTTACACACATTCTTCCATCCCTTTTCTGAGATAGCCAGTTGGCGTGAGCCGGCATCATTTGGATAATGGAGTGGAGCCTTAACTCTTCACCTTTTTAAATTAATTTTATTACTAACACCGATTCAATTTTATAAAAAAATAAGATCTCTAAAGTGATATTGTGTTATATTTTGGAAGTGAGAAATATAAGAGGTTTGTAAATTAGCTCCCACGGTGGTACACCAGAATTTTTTTGTGGTGTTATACTTCTAGAAACCGGATTTCAATAATTATGGTCGAAAGAACACAGATATTTCTTCGTGTAGCTGTGAGCTTACTTTCAAACAGCAGCTACAAAGTAAGATATGTTAATATCAACTGAAATGTTATAAAAATATTCACTCTCTGTAATAAAATGATTCTGATTTCGAAGTTAAGTAAAGTTTTTCTTTCGAATAACATTTTCAAATTTTTCTTTCAGAAATCTAATGAAATGTTTTGCTTTAACATTTTTACTGAACGACGAAACTAAGTTGGTATATATATATATATGTGTGTGTGTATACTAAACTATGGTCATATGAGGCTTATCTTCTCTGAGTGCATTTTTCTTTTTGAAGATATACATTATAAACTGCTGTCAGAATGACAAACGACACAAGCAGTGTAATCTTTCTGAAACAGGATCTAAAGTTGAAATAAAAAAGCTGTCATCACGAACCTATTATAATTGTATGAGAAACATGTGCGCTAGTAAATTATTTGATTGATGTTGCCATACAGGTCTATTATTTTTTACGTCAAATTCTACACATATTTCTGGTTTGACTCCTGCGTATGTGTATAACAGGTGAATGAGCTAAGATCAATAATTTGTTGTTATTACATCATGTTGATATTTTTAATAGGCACACATTTTATTTCGTATATTTCATATTTCATGTCTTGAAGATAAGTTCAGATGCAAACAAACTTAGTTATTTTACATCAGAAAATTTTATTTGTATATCTAACTTCGTATCTATATACACATAAAGAAATAGATATACGTGAACAATTGAAATGTAATAAAGAAAACCAGTAAATTAGGCTCTAAAACGCAATGATACTATTCATATCTGTATCGGTTACATAAAATAAATATATTATTTAGAATAATGAAGTTTCGACCTGAGTGGCATGATAGATAAATGGTTACATTAGAAATTCTCAAACTTATTTATAGCCTCTTTATGGCCTAGTGATTAGGTTTCCACACTATGAATCCAAAGTTCCACACTTTGCGTCTCGTTGTCACAAAGTTGCACTTGCATTTTCGAATCGTGAGCGCATTACAAGAGTGACAGTGACAGTCTACGGTTCAGAGTAGCCCAGGAGCTGAATGGGCATTTTCACTAATTGCCTTTTCCTTAGTTTAACAGCTAAAAATTAGAGATGACTAGCTCGGTTATTGTGCATATCCTAAACAAACTACAAACCATGATTTTGAGTTACTTTCCATATGAGAGTAAACCAGTTAGCAGCACCTGTAACTAGGAATGCATCTGCTCGCTTAACTCTTTGAAACAAATAACAGAACAGAAAGTTACTTTAACATGTTTCTAAACGGAATGTGTAGAACGTGTTGAGCAGCAACAGGACTCAAACCGTAGACCTTTGATACACAACACTACACTATAACTTTAAGCTACACTCAACTTATTGAGTATCAGATGTACGAGAGTTTTAATAAAAAAGAACACAAAATGTGTCATTTTGTTCATGTGAATAAATTAACGAGAAGAGATTCCATCTTTTTTATATCCAACAGTACAAAAATCGATTGATTTTGCTGTTGTCAGCAATTTATGTGTACAATGCTTTTTTTAAAATTTCAGAGTGCAAGTGAATATTATTTTGACCAAAATGATGCAAATTGCGTTAAATGATGTGATGTTAGGTTAAAAAGTATCTTAACAAGCATAGTTTTCTAAAACTTTATAAATCGTTCACCTGAGTGCAGAAACCATACTTCAAGAGAAGTGTTGTAAAAAATATAAAAATATTTATGTTACCACAATCATGTTACAAATAATCGCACATCCGTATCGGTACAGGTTCTTAAGGCACTCGAATCATGATATGAGGGTTTCGGGTTCGAATCCTCGTCACACCAAACATGCTTGCCCTTTAGCCATGGGGGCGTTTTAACGTAACGGTCAATTCCACTATTTGTTGATAAAAGAGTAGCTCAATAGTTGGCTATGGATGGTGATGACTAGCTGCCTTTCCCCTAGTTCTTACCCTGTTAAATTATGGACGGTTAGCACAAATAGTCCTCGTGTAGCTTTGTGTGAAATTCATACGAAATCAAACCGTACAAGTGCCTCATTCCCTTGGATTATTGTGGCTACGATACCTCCTTCAATACACTTCAAGTCAACTGCAGTAAATTCTTAATAAAGCATTGAACTAGATTTCTAGTACTTAGCTATAACGGATGTTTTTGATTATCTGATAAACAGTCATTACTACTGTTAACTAAACTCAATAAGGGCCTGGCATGGCCAAGCGCGTTAAGGCGTGCGCTTCGTAACCTGAGGGTCGCGGATTCGCGCCCGAGTCGCGCCAAACACGCTCACCCTCTCAGCCGTGGGGCATTATAACGTGACGGTCAATCCCACTATTCGTTGGTTAAAGAGTAGCCCAAGAGTTAGCGGTGGGTGGTGATGACTAGCTGCCTTCCCTCTAGTCTTACACTGCTAAATTAGGGACGGCTAGTACAGATAGCCCTCGAGTAGCTTTGTGCGAAATTCCAAAACAAACAAAACTCAGTAAGAAATCACCATCATGTTGAATTCATAAAAAAGACTTAGCTGAACAGACTGTGTTGATCTCTAAAATGTTTCAAACAAATGCTATACAATAAAACAAGAAAAAATGAAAAACCCTTATGATTTTAGTCATTTGTCTACGAATAATCTTTTAGTGCTACTTAAAACCCGTTATAAAAGCTTAAGTTAATGTAATAATATTGAATAACAACGTTTATGATAAAGCAATGTTAAAGATCAAAGCCAGTTTTCTAAAACTGAGATAACACTATATCATAAAGTTTCTAACAAACACTCAAGAGGCCGAGAAATTATGTGTTCCACTCTTATCTTATGGTTGCTGGTTTGAATCCCTTACTGTTCATGCTCGACATTTCAGTCATGGAAATGTTACAATGTGACAGTCAATCTCACTTTTCATTGGTAAACCGTAGCACAAAAGTTAGCAACAAGTGATTTTGACCTACCGCTTTCCCTTTAGTCCGTTGCGTTTAAATTAGAATGGCTAGTGTAGATCGCCATTATTTAGCTTTATGGTAAAATTAACAAACAAGCAAAACCTCAAGTCAGTGAACTGTCGCTAATCAATCATATTCCATTAATAACAAATTTTCGAAATTTTACTGATGAGTAATAATGAAGATAAGCTTGTGTTCTATCATTGTTTTCTTTTACTGAAACCCCGGCGTGACCAGATGGTTAGAGCAATCGACTCGTGATCTGAGGGTTGTGGGTTTGAATGTTCATCACACCAAACATACTCACCCTATCAGCCAGAAAATGGATATAATGTGACAGTCAATCATACTATTACTCATAAACTCTATCATCATAAATTGTAATCATGTATGTATGATTGCTTAAAAGGTAAAACGGGTTTTGAATTTATCAAATATATTTGGTGTGATAAAGAAAATATATTTGTGATTTGTTTCATAATATGTTTTTTAATACTTCTTTTGATATTATACATGTGGTTCTAAAGTAGAATGTTTGTCAAGATTGTTCCCCAGTGGCACAGCGGCATATATCCGGACACTAAAAACCAGGTTTCGATACCTATAGTGATCAGAGCGCTGATAGCGTTTTATGCTTAACTGCATACAACAACAACAACTATTGTCAAGATAACTAATAAGTTTCTGTAGTTTCAGTTACCCAAAAAACTAGGTCATTCAACTCGAGTGCAAGATACAGTTTCTCATGAGAAAGAGTTCTGTTGCAAGAACGTAATGTATATAAGGAGAGATATTTTATACTAGCATGTCAGGTGATGCCCCAAGAATATCTTTAATTTTGAAGTGAGAATAATCGTCAATTACACAGGTAGCGCTTGTGTCCTGAGAATAGTGAGATTATTGTCATTAATTTATAATGCTACGTATTTTTTGTCTGACATACTGCTATAGAATACACAATCATCTTATTTATATTGCAAAGCATTTAGAGGTTTGTTTCAAGTAAAGGTTTTGCACAGTACAATTGTTTTCAAACTTAGATTAGAGAACCTATTGTGGAACAGTGGCATGTTTTCGGACTTAAAATGCTAGTAAGTAGGTTTCGATACCCATGATGGTCAGAACACAAATAGCCTATTAGTAGCTTTTTTCTCAATTACAAAGAAACAAATATTTCTTGTTAAAATAAAGGATGTTTCCCTGTGCTGTACATTATGTAAATTATATTCAGAGATTCGCTATGCAGCCGCGGCATGACCAGGTGGTTAAGGTAGTTGAGTCGTAATCTGGGGACGCTATAATGATATGATCAATACCAATATTTTTTGGTAAAAGAGTAGTCCAAGAGTTGGCGGTGGGTTGTGATGACTAAATTAATGACTAATGACTAAATTAGAGACGGCTAGTACAGATAGCCATTGTGTAGTTTTGCGTGAAATTCAAACCATCGCCCTGTAATACATTTTTTGGAAACATCCATGTTTTATGTGGCTCTACCCTATTATTCCAAGAGAAATCAGTAAAATTGAGAATACTTCACAATTATGTGTATTTTTTATATTGAATTGTTTTGGCAATTTAATTAGCATCTATGTTTTCAGAACACTAGTTTGTCTTTTTATAAGTGTGTTGGTAAGGATTTAAAGTGATAGCACGTGGGTTAATTTAGCGATCCAAGAGTTTGGTTTTATCACACATACGTATTGATAATCATCTTTGAATACCAAAAGAGGTCTAAATGCAGATAAGTTTTAGTTGTTTCATTATAAGATAATTTGAGATTGTAAATAAAGAGCGCTATTAATACAAATTAATATTTAAAATACATGTGTTTATTTTATTGTAGCAAAGCTATATCAGGCAATCTGCTGAGTCCTTTGTTTGTTTGTTTGTTTTGGAAATTCGCACAAAGCTACTCGAGGGCTATCTGTGCTAGCCGTCCCTAATTTTGCAGTGTAAGACTAGAGGGAAGGCAGCTAGTCATCACCACCCACCGCCAACTCTTGGGCTACTCTTTTACCAACGAATAGTGGGATTGACCGTCACATTATACACCCCCACGGCTGGGAGGGCGAGCATGTTTAGCGCGACGCGGGCGCGAACCCGCGACCCTCGGATTACGAGTGCACGCCTTAACGCGCTCGGCCATGCCAGGCCTCTGCTGAGTCCACAGAGATAAATCGAACCCCTGATTTTAGTCTTGTAAGTCCGTAGACTTACCTCGAGGGACATTTTAAAAAGAAGAGGATTGAAAAAGTGCAAAAAATATGCAAAGCTAAGATAATCAAAACGAAGGAAGACTAAGCACCATATTTGTAAAAGTTAATGAACGAAATAAAAGACATAAAAGCATAACTTAGTCACTTGCAATTCATCCGTAAAATGATTTTTGTACTCATGTTGAGAAAAAAAGTTAAGTCGATATACAGAAATTAGAGTTCATTGGAGTCTACCTACTGCATTAGCAGACACAAGCTTTTTTATAGATGTTCAAGATGATTCGCAGTTTTAAGGGAGTGACGACAACCATAAAATAGATCGCGAGTTTCGTTAAAGCTGGGAACCGTATAGACTAATGTTAGCCAGTAAAACCCATTACAGTGTCTCTGTATCGACTGAAGTGGATGTCAGAGAGTTTAATTCGATCAATGTCTGTCCAGCTGAATCCCAGTAAGTCCTAGCGAGTCAAAAACTACGAGTTATCGTCTTCTTGCGCGCTTCTTTACACCGTATCACATTGCTTTCATCTGATTTTAAAGTTTTATTTTGAGTTAAGGTGTGCTTGCTTATTCTACGTAGAAAATTTATGATATTATATATACTACATAAACCTGGAGCAGGATTGGACGTATAAAATAACAACAATGAGAAACGAAACAAACAAACAAAATAGATTTGTTCTAATGATCGTAAATCTAGCTTTTCTTAATGATCAATGAATACAACGATCATAACAGTTAATTTGTGCAATTTTTTCTGACTACATTTTATGTATGTGTAAGGTTTCGGCATCAAATCTTGAAATTAGCGAGTTTTTGTGTCATATCAACCAGTAAATTTAAACTATGTATGTTATATATTTTTACAAGTATTTTTGTGTTATTCAGTTAGAAAAAGTCAGAAATGAAAACATATATTAAATTTTGAATGTAATTGATAATGGAAAATATATCTTATTTTTGTTTGTTTTGAATTTTGCGCAAAACTACTCTAGAGCTATCTGCGCTAGCCGTCCGTAATTTGGCAGTGTAAGACGTGAGGGAAGGCCCCCCACGGCTGAAAGGGCGAGCATGTTTGGTGCGACCCTCAGATTACGAGGGTCGAACGCCTTAACACACTTGGTCATGCCGGGCTCCATATTTTATTTTTTAGTCTTACTGACACAATGGGCTAAATGCTCAAATCAGAGATCTTTACGGGTTAGGTTAAGCCACTCCTAATTTTAAACTATTTGAAGGCACTAACCTTAGCCCAATAGCGGATTGATATCATTTTATAATAATATATATAAAAATCGTTATCAGCTTTCGATGTTTGTTTTGAATTTTACGCGCAAGCAAACTGTCCTTACTTCAGCAGTGTAACTCTAGAAGGAAGGCAGCTGATCATCACCACAACTCTTAGGCTACTCTTTTACGAATGAACAATAAGATTGACCGTTACGTTATAAAGCTCCCATAGTCAAAAGGACGAGCATGTTTGGTGCGGCGAGGATTCAAACTCACGACCCTCAAATTAGGAGTAGAGCGCTTTAATCACGTCACGATGCTTGGCCTAACTTTAGATGTATAACACGATGTGTTTTTGTTTTTTTAATAAAGCGCAAAGCAACATGATGGGCTATCTGCGCTCTGCCCACCACGTGTATCAAAACCCGGTTTTTAGCGTTTTAATTCCGCAAACATACTGCTAAGTCACTGGGGGCAACAGGATGTGTATAAGCTCTGATGCTACTTCAAAGTTATCTTCACTACATGCATGTTATTAATTGTAAAGAGACTGTGAAACTTGGAACATAGAATTACAATCATCTCAGATAAAAACAACTAGCACGCAAGACATTGCGTTCTCTCTATATATATGTGTGTGTGTGTGTGTAACATTTTGTAAGATTAGAAAATGTATGTTTATTTTTTGTAAAGTAACGATGTATATATTTGCTTTGTTTATATGGCGATATGATAAGATGCATGTATTAGTTTTACAAAAAAAAGCGAGAAAGTGAGCATGAGTTTGATATTTATTGTAAAAATAAACGATATATGTTAGACTTCTTGCAAGGTAAGATGTTTATTTTCAAATTTGCAGTTTCTCTACATATACGTATGTATTCTCAAATGGATAGCTTTTCTTGAAACGTGAACCAGCTAGTGTTCCCTCTTTTTATTAAGGCAGCGAGGCTATTCGTTGTTATCTAATGAATATAGTATATTATGTGAAAAATGGAATGCCTCTCTCCGCTCTATTGGTTTTCGCTACACGTAGTTCCTACTTTGAATTGTTTCGGCTTGTTAGCGTAACGTCTGTATCAATGGAAGAGCTGCTCATTTTTTCTTTTCTGTAGTTTTACAATAGTCCTACCATGGGCTCCAAGTTGCTGGTTATGCCTGATTTCCAATAATAACATGTAATTTTCAACTGTTTGTTTGTTTTGGAATTTCGCACAAAGCTACTCGAGGGTTATCTGTGCTAGCCGTCCCTAATTTAGCAGTGTAAGACTAGATGGAAGGCAGCTAGTCATCACCACCCACCGCCAACTCTTGGGCTGCTATTTTACCAATGAATCGTGGGACTGACCGTCACATTATAACGCCCCCACGGCTGGGAGTTCGAGCATGTTTGGCGCGTCGGGGATTCGAACCCGCGACTCTCGGATAACGAGTCGAACGCCTTAACACACTTGGCCTTCCCGGGCATAATTTTCAACTGATGACTCAGTGCGAAGATTCGAAGTAAAAACCTTTCAGATGTGGTTTTTTAATATGCATGCATTTTATCTGCTAAATTAAAAAGAACATTGATTAAATTGAGAAGTTACATTATTTTTTGGTAGATCTACGTAAAACTTTATAAGTAGTTGACTAAATCATAACAGTATTAATAAAGACAAGAAATTTGTTTCCCGTTAAAAAACACCATTTAATATTGGCAATAACTTAGATTGATTTCAGTCTTTAGAGTGGTGCAACTTTAAGAAAAAATGAGCCCATAAAAATTTTAGACGTTTTAGAATTACGAAGACAGGAAATGTAACTTTGAAGGCTTATCTCGCTAATACGCAGTATGATTGTGGACATTACTGTTAGTAACAGAATGATAGTGTCAAGCATTTCATGCAATAAAGCATAACGTTGATATTACGCAAAAGAAAGTCCATAAGTTATTTCTTCACAATTATGATATACATAATTAGTTATAATAATACTGTTGTCATGTATCCCATGTTTTATTTTTTTCATTTGACATAGCATCTGGTAAGCAATGAAATTGGATAAACGTACGCAACAAAACCAGTCTTGATTGTTGATGCAGCTTTGCGAAAGTGCAATCATAAGTAAGCATAATAAACATCTAAGCTGTGTTATTTCAGTAAGCAAGGAGACAAAGATTTTATCATATAAGCCTTCAAAGTTAAAGTACAATTTTTTAACCCCCAGAAATGTTACAGTTTCTAAAAGTATTTCAACCGTCTATTGAGATATTGTTTATAAAACAATTAATTTCTTTCTTTACTTTAGTAACAATCTCAAAGTAAATAACAACGTACACTAAAGGATTTTACTAGTAATGGTACATGTTTTTTATCTTCGTAAAAGTACTTCACCAACGATTAACAGACTTGCTGAAGTTCACGGTAAATAACCAAAGTGTTTATGAAGTAAAATCATTATCCCCAGTTTGGCAGCCTTGCTCGTAAGATACACAAATAAAGATTTCGATGAAAGTACAAGGTAAAGAAAGATTTATATAAATATCTGTTTGTTTCATCTTTTTAAACATTGTTGTTAAGTAAAGATTAATATATTGTTATATTACATGTTAAAGCTGTGAAGAAAACTTGTTCTGCTATTATTCATGCGATGGACCACGTTTTATTACAATGCTTAATGATGACAATGTCCAATTGCAATGGTTGTTAATGAAGTATGTCTTGTTATCATGCTAATGAATCACATTTGGTTGTCTCACTTGAGAATGAATAACATGTTGTCATTATGTTTCATAATGAACAACATCCTAACACCTTGGAGGCCCAGCATGGCTAAGTGTTCGACTTGTAATCCGAGGGTCGCAGGTTCGAATCCCGGTCGCACCAAACATGTTTGCCCTTTCAGCCGTGGAGGCTTTATAATGTGGTGGTCAATCCCATTATTCGTTGGTAAAAGAGTAGCCCAAAAGTTGGCGATGGGTGGTGATGACTAGCTGCCTTCCCTTGCATCGCTAAATTATGGACGGCTAGTGCAGATAACCCCCGAGTAGTTTTGCGCGAAATTCAAAACAAACAAACAAACCTAACACCTTAATAGACAAAGACCGTAGTTTCTCACTATTTGATGCAAACCTTGATGTTAAACCATTTTGTGTTACTTAAATGTTAATGAACTGTTATTTGTCAGTGTTTGTTGACAGACTACGTACTATTTCGATACTTGATGACATACAAGAACATTTCATCATATATTATGTTGAAAATTAATGTAACTAGGTTTAGTGAAGGAGAATGACCAACATAATTAATGGTCGATTATGTTTTATACCTCCAATAATTTAGAAAGGTCTATTTTATTTTAAAACATGCATGTATTTGGAACATGTGTAAACTTTCATATGTAGAAAAAAAAATCACCTTTCATAGTAATGACCTTATTTAAGGTTTTTGTTCACATTATCTCAAGGAGTGTGTCGATTTTTGGTATATTTGGATATAATTCACGGATGGCGTGTTACCAGAAACATATTTTGATATTTTATATCTACGTATCGCTTTATGTGAGTTGTAAATTCTTATAAGCTGTGTCCTCCTTATTTTCACTCATGAAACACCCAAGTGATCTAATAACTATGCATTATGGGAGAGCTTACCATTTTCATTAAAGTATGAAGAAGATAGTTTTTCCAGTTTAGATTCAGAATATTTTTTCAAGATGGATAGAGAATTCAAACATAAATTCCTTCAATCTCGACACGCTGTCTCACATTCTGTGCACTCTTCTGTTTTGACTTGTTTGTGTTTGAAAAATAAAGACTGATTTTACTTTACTCAGCATTATGTGCAGTTTGAATAATCTCAAAACTTTAACATAATTATGCGTTATAGTTCCTGCTATTTCTTTACTTAGAAGAAGACTATCTTTGCCTGTAATGTTATCAGTGAACCTGAAAACACCATAGGATAAGGTAGTGAGAATAAAATGTGGTGTGTAACTTCAGCGTTATTTATTATGACAGATTTTTTTGTTTTTCTTTGTGGGTAAACTTTTCTGCACTCTCTCTGACGACTGTGTTTTATAAATTTAGAACTTTATCCAAGTGAAAGTTGTATTTTATGCAATTTAAATGTCCAAAAAGCGAAGAGAAATAGTTCATTACTGATGTAAGGAATTTCCTCAAGAGATAAAAAATGATGTAGGAATAACCTTTCCCTGGACATAATAATTTTATGAATGTTGTAAAAATCATACTTATAGATTTTTAAGGTAACATTGCCGAAGTTGAGACAGTTACCTGTCTTTGGTCAGTCTTCAACGAATTTCGGGATTAAGATATTCAAAACGATTATAAAATATTTGGAGTAACATAACCAATTGCTGTTTATTTCTGGTAAAAAAATAACATATCGTCATAGATATAGTTTTTCTTAAAAGCAGCACATAACTTTTTTTCTTCACTCTCCCAGTTTATTCATTCTCACATTCACATCTTTTTGTCTACTCTTTTTTTTTCCTGTTGTTAAAGTCTTGTTTTTTTTCTTCATTTCTCAAACTTATACCAGACTGACCCTTTTATCTCTGACCTTGCATCTACTTCCCGTTTATCAGAATATAACATTTCATGACCATATGGGATCTTGTGGCATTAATATTTAATCTGGTTGAACTTAGAAAAATAGACATTCACTTTAGTAATTTTTAATGACTTAGAGATATTGAACTACCTAATTCGTTAGAGACTGACCAAAGATCAGCTACTTTCTCAATTTTATCAATGTTAAAGATGTTCTTGAATTTGGGGCTCTGTTATGGAATTACGAAAAAACACACCACACTTTGGAAACTCCACAGCTGCTGAATGTTTTCTAATCTTGACTGAGTGTGCTAAAAAAATGAATAACTGTCCTGGGACTGAGGGGACCGTCTCGAGAAAATTTGCACACTGTCATTAAACAAAAAACCTAATCAAAGTTCTGATATTTGCCATTTATGGTTAAAAACGATAAGATGGTAAAGATATTGATATATGGTGCAGTTAAAAGCTTTTCCACCTTAGATGAATAATGCTAACATTGTTACATATCCCTATGTTACTTGAAGTTGCTTGCTGATGTTGTATTCTTAATTTCACATGGTGACTAGGTTTATTGCTGTCTGGCTGAATCTGAGAGCAAATAGATGGCTAAGAGAAATTTTGACGCCATTAGCTGATGACTGCCTGTAAAAATTGGATTCAACACAGCATTGCTAGGTAATTATATTAATCTGTTCGAAGACCAGTTAGTCATTTTTGTAATATAGAAATAACTCTTTACCACTAAATATAGATGGTGCATATCTGATAAAGCAATTGCTGTGCAGCCTTCGTTGGTACGCTAAAGACATTTCCAGTGCTAATGTTAAGTGGGTGTTAAAGAATGGCTTCATATACACTTCAAAGAGCACTTCAGTAGTAATTTTCAGAAAATAGGAGGGTACACCAGGACCTTGAGTTGATTTTAGACAGGTAAATGATGGAAATCATACTGGTTCCCTTCAGCTTTCATGAAAATCTAATTTCTCGATGCATTAAGAAGTTCCCATTGGTTCTCTACAGACTTTGTTTCTGAATATTAATAAATTAATCTGCAAGACGCAAGCAGATAAAGAACTATTTTTCCCCACTAGCGATGGTTTTTAAAAAGTTTGCGTTTTGTCATTCAATCTATCAAATATCTGTCACATTTGAATGTTAATAAATGCAATGTTTACAAGCTGAATTCATTGGAGATACTCAGAAAGGAAGATTTGAAGTTTTGCTTCAAATGTTTTTTTTTGTAAATTATCCAAAATAAATATTATAAAGTAGGAACGAATATTAAAAAAAACAGGATTATAATAGGAGCGATGTCATCTTGGTGTTTTCCCGCAAGTTTATTCCGCAAATGAAAACATGGTTCTGAGACTTTAACAGTTAATTGAAGGCAGTCATAAATTGAAACTAGAGAATGTTTCATACATGTGTACACAGGGATCATTTCCTTGTTTAATGGGAAAGAAATTGAGTATTTACTCACACTAAAAAGATCGCAATAATTAGACTGGTCTCAAATCTTAACCAAATAAGATATTTTTAGTTCCTTTAATTCGTGGTCAGTTTTAATATAATTGCTCCAGCAATATCTGCTCGGAATAAATCTGAGACGAAACAATGGCGAACTGAAGAAAGTATTTAAAAATGTCAGACACTAAAATGTGCTTTAATCATTTTCAGAGAGAAGAAATATGACTGATGTTCCTTGTTTGTTTGTTTTTTTGGAATTTCGCACAAAGCTACTCGAGGGCTATCTGTGCTAGCCGTCCCTAATTTTGCAGTGTAAGACTAGAGGGAAGGCAGCTAGTCATCACCACCCACCGCCAACTCTTGGGCTACTCTTTTACAAACGAATAGTGGGATTGACCGTCACATTATACACCCCCACGGCTGGGAGGGCGAGCATGTTTAGCGCGACCCTCGGATTACGAGTGCACGCCTAAACGCGCTCGGCCATGCCAGGCCAATGATGTTCCTTGATATTTTTCAATCTCACAGTTGAAATACTTATTAAAGTTGCATGAAACTTAATAAATTTCACAAATTAATAACTGGTTTAGCTTTAAAAAATTTCAATAAATTTTAAGTTGTAAATTTCCAAAGTCTTTTATTGTAAGATTGCTTTAAAAATATTGAAAATAATTCTTTTCTTATTAATATTTCACCTTTTATTGTTTATTAGAAATTTCCATTCACTATACCTAAATTGATTAATACTCATTAGCACATTTCTTTTTATGCTTTAATTCGCTGGTTAACCCCCAGTAGCTCAGCGGTATGTCTACGGACTTACACGCTAAATCCGGGTTTCGATACCCGTTGTGGGCAGAGCACAGCTAGCCCATTGTGTTGCTTTGTGCTTAATTCAAAACAACGAAATTAATTCGCTGGTTGCAGTGATTACCATTCTTAATATTTTAAAGTAGCATCAGAATTATCTCTGTCATGTTAGGTAACAATATTTTTAACAATATTCTTCATTGAAATAAAATAATAGGTAATAAATGTAATTTATTATCAATAAATAATAAGTTATTTTATCAATATGAACTTTATAAATATGGTGAAATTAGGAACTGTATTCAATACATAAAGATGTGAATTATAGCTATAATATGACACGAAAAGATTTCCAGAAATGAAAAAAATGCTCTCTGCTCTTGTTGCTGGATTTTATTTATTTTTCAGGTTTACCTTGTCACTTATTGATGAGGCCATAAACTTCTGTTCAAACTGCTTTATTTGCTCTACATTGACATAAGTAGATTATAATGTGTCTTATCAAATTATATTTAAGCTGTACTTTATCTATTTTAAAATTGTGCTTCTATAATGTTCTGAAATCATAAAAAGGTGAAAACAAAATAATATAGTGATACAACTAGTAACAGAAGATGAAAACCTCATGAGAAACAAGGGTATTTGTCTCTTAGAAAATTTGAATGCATGCAATTGGGTGAGGAGAAAAATTAAGAAATATAATTTCATAGTTTATAAGTAGAGCTATGGCAAACATAAGGTAAAAATAGAGTTATTCCCAACAGTGTGTTAAGTGTTGAATGTAGTAAAGATGCACATTTTATTATATTTCCTACATTCTGATGGTTTAATAATATTTTTACTGAGAAACAATTGCACAATTTAATTAAAAATATAGAAAATTAACGTGTGTGGCCAGAGGTATTCTCACGAAGATTTTATGGGGTGATATGCATAGGTGAAACACTGCTTTGTTAGTCATGTTATGTATTTTTAACAGACAGAATGGTGAAGTAACAAGAGGGATAAACTGTTTACTTGATAAACTGATGCAGGATAATAATCTAAGGAGTTTTCTAAGATAACCCTCTTACATAACGAATTTTGTAATTGCTGTCTTAAGTGATACAGGTCCAGGTCTGACAGATACATTTAATGCAATTTAGTCAGGCAAGATAAATACTCGAATCGGGAAATTCTAATGAAAGGACAATTTTTCCAAATATACATAATCACCAACAAATGTCATAAGAATAAACATACCCTTCCTGTATACTGTAGTTGCATACAACTTTATTAGAAGATGTAAAATCAAAATAATTCACAACCTCTGTGATACTTTCAACATACTTACCCTGATAAAATTTTATTCCCCTTTCAGTTTCAATAATTGGAGGAAACAAATCATAGATGTTGTAAAAGTCGATGTTTTTCAGCCTGTTGCACAAGGTTTTCAAATTTTGCAAGTTTCTTGCACACTATTTAAAGCAATTATATTTGCTTTCCAATCTTAAGGTTCACAGTCTTGAACTTGACCAAAATTTAAGAATGGGTTCTGCATAATGTGTCAAGAAATGGTGTTTTAGTGTCATCTTGTTGTTTGGAAAGTGTATATTTCTTCCATGAAGATTATCGTCAATTTCAACTTTAAGCAAAAATTTTTGGTGCACATATCATGTCGACAAGGTTTTTGAATTGAAGATAAAAATTTCACGCTTGATATTCCAAGGGATGTGATATATTGTTACTTATAAGAAATGGCAAAAGTCGAAGTAAACACCAATTTTGTACAGAGTGTCATCCTAATTTTTAAGAACTTAAGTTCATTTTACAAGATTTGTTGTTTGATTTGTTTGTTTTGGAATTTCGAAGGCAGATAGTCATCACAATCCACCTTCAACTCTTAGGCTACTCTTCTACCAACGAATAGTGGGATTGACCGTCACATTATAACGCTCCCACGGCTGAGAGGGCGAGCATGTTTGGCGCGACTGGGATGTGAACCCGCAACCCTCAGATTACGAGTCGTACGCCTTAACACGCTTGGCCATGCCGGGCCTTTTGTTGTTTGAATCACCACCCAAATATTTGAATAGATATATTTCTTTGTTGAGATAATCATATGTAAGAAATAATCACTTTTCATTTGCAAAATATTTCAGATAAAATGAATGATCTGCAGAAAACAAGCCTTCAAATTATTCGTGGCCTAAACAAGGTGGAAAGCCTGGTTGACATACATGGAAGAACATTAATTTGTGAGCACAGAACCAAATTTCATTCCATACGTGTCAACTTGTAGATTTTTGAACATTGTATCCAAGATGTGTTTGTAGCTTTGAAAACATTAGCAGATGTACTTGCTGAGCAACAAAACTCTCGCGAGACTTATGACGTTAGAGTAGCTAACATGAAATGGAAATTTATTTATTTATAAAATCAATGTACATATTTGTTTAGATTTATGACATGGGATATAAATCCATAATATTTATGGGCCTTGACTTCTTTTGACTCAGATTAGTTTATTGTCAAGCAATAAAGCAATATTATTGTGTTAAAGGTTATAAACAAGGAGAGGGCCAATTAGCAAATTGTATTTTACTGACTCTTATTGTTCCGGATATACTGTTCCGAGTAATATCGGGCACCTTTTGAAATTTTACAATCTTTGATAGAGTTTTTTGGGATTTAGCAAATACTTCGAGTGTAGAAAAATATAAGTCTGGACCAACAGACAAATCGTGAGAAGAATGCTATTGCCAGTTGAGCCTCGCTCTCTGTCAAAATGAATATTCACCGGCTTATATTAAGAAAGAGCTATATAAAAGTAAATTGATTTTAAAATATAAGCCTCTTTTCTCTCTCTAGACATTCCCATACATCATTCTAAAGTAGAGTACTTGAGGCAGGTTCTTAGTGAGCGTTGATCATAAACGATAGCTGTTGAACTATTTTGAATCTGGCTCAAGTAACGACAAAACTAACTCAGATTTTCAGGATTTTTTCGTAAACACTATTTTATCTTTCCGTCCCAGTAATGCCAACATCATCCCCCTACAAAAATCTTAAATACCTCTCCATATTTTCAATCATTTAAAAAAAAATCTTTTGAAATATTTTATATATTTTTGTCGAAAAAATTAAGATATGTTGATTGGCCAATTCCTGTGAATTGCTGTAATTAGAATAGCGGGATATGTTGTGGCAAACAGTACCTTATGTGACTAAATAAATCGAGGTAAGGCTGAAACGCAGTTAATTACGCTAAATATTATAGTACTACACAGTATCTTTCAAATGCAGTCAGTTGTTGTAAAAGTTACAGTAAGATACATAAAATGTTCAATAATTTATTTTTACAATGTGGTATATGATATATACTCCTTACATGAAATATAAAAATAATGAGAATCACAAAATGTTTTATGATTAGCCTCAGTGGCAAATAGATAGAATAATAGAAGCTTCCAAAAACTAAAAGGTAAAGTTGAAAGGATAAAACAGTATACTAGCAGTGTTAAAAAAATTGTAAGTAAAACTATATAATACGCCAGGATACGAAAGTGTTAACCTAACAGTAACAAGTGTAAACATTTTAAAACAGAAATTAGGAAGTAGTAATAAGAGCATCTAAAGATATGAAATAAGATAGGAATGGACGGGAAAAATATTACAACACTTAGCGGTTTATGATATGAAGCAATATTAAAGCGAATGTAACTATTATTCTATCCATTCCTATCTCGTATACGTTTTGTAACACGATAAGTGCTCAAACTAAGTGAAAGGTATGTATAACTAAATTTAGGTGTAGGTACATATATGTAATTACGTGATCATGACAAAATGCAAGACATCAAAAGAGATTCATAAAAGTTATCTTACTGGTAAACGGGTGGACCAAAAGAATTGTATCAAAACCCGTTGATTTGTAAATTAAAAACAATTATTGAAACAATTAACTATTGATAAGACGTATTTCACGTCTATAATTGGATTAAAGTTCATTTTAAAACACAAAGTAGTAATGAACGGAACGATGACCATATCGACTTTAAGATCACACTTTGTCAAAATGTGTCAAGATGCTGTAATGGTATTCCATCCATTTCTACCTTGTTTCCTTTTTTTGTGCCCCCATTCTTATTTCTAATTTTTTATTGAAACATTTATTTCTAAGTCTCGTGAGTAAGTGAGGTCTAAACCTAACTTTTACTTAGCTTTTTTTGGTGCTAGTCTAGATTAATTTGGCACTAAATTTGTGTCTTTTGTAGCTTTTCTAAGAGTTCTCTCTCGAAATTTCCTGTTTTTTGCTCATATCTTTGCTAGTTGATCTTTTTCTATCTAGTAAGGTAGCAGGCTTTTTTTGGTTGGATTAATAGATAAGACTTGTTGCGTATATTCAGTATTACCGTTTATGATCTCATCTTTATTCTTACAACACTGCTTTCCTTGCTGGGAAAAAGACATTTCAAAGCTATCCACATAATATATTTTCATTTTCTCTTTTTTTCTCTGAAAGGCATATTTTAAAAATCACTCTATTTTATGTACAACCTCAGATGTATATAAGTCATACTTAGTTTGAAAATAATCCGAATATACTTCATACAAATTATCATTCTTATTTTTAGTCCAGATCACTTGAGCAAAGCCATGTCAGACTTTTTCAGTGTTAGCATCCTTTCTCACGTAGGAGACTCACGTCTTAGCCACTGACTGCTATGAAACAATTGCTTTGTCCAACACAAAAACCTCGAGTCACATGTATAGAACTTAAAAATCTGCTTTGAAAGGTTAGATTATGATTAGAATATAGATTTAGAGAATATACGTAGTTTACGTTATTTTACTTTACTGATACAGCTAAAGGCTGGTCATGTAGTTCGTACATATAAGTAATCCTTCACCCGCACACGATATAAGGGCGGGTTGTTATCCGGCAACTCACAGATCGTATTTATAATAATATAATATGGCTAATATTGTATCGTTAGCTTATTACAAGTGTTCAAAATGGTTATTATTATCACAGAGGTTATAAGCTAAATAAATTACGAATAATGCTTTTAGCTATGGTAGCGTAATTCAATAATAAGTATAAATATTTGCATAAAGTGAAGGAAGGAGAACTTGGTTTGTTTGAATTTCGCGCAAAAATACACGAGGGCTATCTGCGCTAGCCGTCCCTAATTTAGCAGTGTAAGGCTCGAGGGAAAGCAGCTAGCTACCACCATTCACCGACAATTTTTGTGCTACTCTTTTACCAACGAATAGTGAGATTGACTATCATATTATAGCAACTCCATGGCTGAAAGGTCGAGCATGTTTGGTGTGACGGAGATATGAACCCGCAATCCTAGGTTTACGAATCGAGTGCCTTAACCACCTGGCAATGCCGGGTAAGGAAAAAGAGAGCTGTGTCTTTATAACAACGTCAATCAGTCAGTCTGACTGGTAGGAAGATGGACAAAGTTGTGATTTTGTGAAACTTTTGTTCTTACTTTACCAGTTTACTCAAGTGCTTTGGTACCTTAATACTCAACAGTCGGTTTATTCATTACTCAACAGCGCTTGTAAATTGCTTACAAAGTTTTGTTTACATGGTAATTGTAGTTGCCTCAGAGTTTAATTTGGATTCTACCTACACATAATGCACATCTAGTGTATTTCCATTATAATTACTACCGTACTTATAGTTTTAGGAGTATTGGTATGATGTATTGTCTTCTGAATGGCGGTTTAGTTATATATGCCATCTACTGTTTCTGCACATTTTTTTAAAATTTATTCGTTGAATAGTAGAGCTTTGGTACATTTGTTTCTTTAAATTATTTTTGGGTGATAGGAATTTTAAATGTTTTTGACACTTTGTGTGTTGGATTCTACGTTTATGTAGGAAGTATTCTGATGGGACGGTTTTGCTTTGTTCACTCACATTTAATGCACTGATGTGTTGTGACTTTTTTTCTCTATGCGTTAAAGTACGTCGTAACAACTTTCACACACTTTGGTTAATAAAGTAAACAATGTTTATAATTCCATTCATGCTGTAACAAACTTCAATAAGAAGATATTTTGATACTAGAATTTTGTTATTAGAGGCAGTTCGTTTGGAAGAACAATCAACATACTCCGAAAAGTATGTTATATGTATGTAATATACTATCCCCTGTTTAAAACTGTTCATTATTTAATTTTTGAAAATATTTTTTGTTTAGACGGTCTTCTAACAGGGCGTTAAAAATATTAGATAAATTAAACTTTGTTCACATTCTCATCAGTAACTTTCAAAACCATTCTGTTTTCTAATTATAGAAAATAAAATTATAGGTTTGAGCCATGCAGTTGACACATCAAAAGCAGGTTATGGTGTAACTTTGCGTTAAAACAATTGAATCGATCGGTTATGCAATTATTTTTAAGTTGAATAAAAAGCTATATGCTTGTTAAAAGCTTATCAAAAGCAGAAGTCTAAGATGCTGCTTTTCATACAGAAAACTTGCATAAACACTTTGTTATCGCATGTTTTGTTTAGTTCGTTGATGAAATATTTGTTTTTTAAAATAATTATTTAAGAACAAATAGATTCAATTCCTAAATGTCATGGCTCTGCATGGCTAGGTGGTTAAGGACGTTTAACTGGTAATCTTGCTTCTAATCCTTGTCACACCTAACTTGCTTGCCTTTTCAGCCGTGGGGGCGCTATAATGTGACGATAAATTCCACTATTCATTGGTAAAAGAGTAGTCCAAGAGTTTGCAGTGAGTGGTGATGACTAGCTGCAGTTCTTTAGTCTGATACTGCTAAATTATGGACAGCCTCAGAAGGTTTGTTTTAGAATTTCGCACAAAGCAACTCGAGGGCTATCTGTGCTAGCCGTCCCTAATTTAGCAGTGTAAGACTAGAGGGAAGGCAGCTAGTCATCACCACCCACCGCCAACTCTTGGGCTACTCTTTTACCAACGAATAGTGGGATTGACCGTCACATTATACACCCCCACGGCTGGGAGGGCGAGCATGTTTAGCGCGACGCGGGCGCGAACCCGCGACCCTCGGATTACGAGCGCACGCCCTAACGCGCTCGGCCATGCCAGGCCACCTCAGAATATAGCCGTCGTGAAGTTTTACGCAAAATTGAAAACAAACCAATCCAAATTCATGGGAAAAATCTTCAGTTTGCGTGTAAGAAAATACGAGTAAAGCATTTTTATTAGCTAATATCGGGCATCCAGCCTCAGTGATAACATTTAAGTTTTGGTATAGTGACTAGATATATAAAATGAATCACATTTTATAGGCGTTTCCCTATTATTTATGTTTATAAACTCGTATCTACACTTGTTAATTGTTCAATCATCGGAAATCCATGACGTAGGACAGGGAAAAAAAGCACTAAAAATGCATGTAAAAATAAATTAGAAATGAAATATAGTAGGAAGAGAAATTTTAAATTATGATTTCATGTAGCGTTGTCTCCAAAATCTGCAAAAATCCCTTTAAGTGTTAATTTCTAAAGTGAAATTATATTTTATAAGTTTAAAGAAGTATTATGAATCACAGCTCTAAGTATTAAATTTCATCATTACAGTTTACAAAATTTTTGTTTAATTGAGTCCCTTTCTGGTACAGCGGTAAGTCTACGGATTTACAACGCTAAAATCAAGTGTTCGAGTACTAGCGTGGACTTAAAAGATAGCCTGATGTAGTTTTGTTATGAGAAAACACTCACACGTTTACTGAAAAAAAAAACATAAAATAATAAAATCCTGCATTTTTGTTGTTTTTTTTTAGCTCAACGTCATAAAATTGATTACTTGCAACTTTTCCACTGTGGGGAATCGAAGGCTGTTTTAGAATATTGTGTTGTAAGTCTGTAAACTTACTGCTTTCCCACAGAGAAAACTGAGGTATTTATTGTATCTTCCAAATAATATGGAATTCATTTCGAAAGATTATTGAGGAAAACGAATTTCAATCTGCAGAATAATAAATTAATTCCTATAGTTGAAATGTTTAAAAATCAAAATTTTCTATCCACATCATATGAACATAAAACATTCACAGCGGATCTTTAACTTGAGATTATTTTCAAGGTTACAAATTCTCTAAATAACATTTACTATGCTGAATGTATAGTACGTTTTTTGCAAAAAACAACTTTAAAATGTGACCATGGACTATAATTTTTATATAAGCAGTCTGTAGTCATTGTTAAGAGTTTTAGGAATTTTATATGCGTATGCGGATATTAATAGCTTGTTGTTATATCTAGACTTCTTTCAACATTTTGTAGATTAATGTGTATATGTAATCGTGCAATTTATTGCCATAATTCAGCATTTTAAACATTTTGTGCACGCCTACATATATATATATAATCAACCTTTAGCTATTGTTAGGAGTTTGAAGTGCCTTCGTATACTTATATGTATATACAATATACATAGACATGTTTCCAGCATTTTATGCACTTGCATGTTTATATAACTGATACTTTAGAAAAGGGCATATATTTTTTTCAACTTTACAACACTACAGTTACACTTTTTATTTATTAATATCTTAGTTAGATACTTAAAACAGTTCTGTAGATTCAGACGTATACAGGTAAAAATTCTTTCTTAGAATAACTTTGAAAATAATTGGTGCATCTGGATTTTCATCAAACTGTAAAAACTGATCTACATAGATGCTTGGGATAAGTTAGCAAATTGCGTAGAAGAGTGGCTGGATTTAAGAAAGCAGGAGATTGTTACAAATACGGTTCTATCAGACTGGATTAATGTCACAAATTGCGTACTACAGGTTTTCGTCTTAGGATCTTCGCTCTTTTTGATTTATATCAATGACATAGATGAAAGAATGGTCAGTAAGTTACTTAACTATGCAGGTGATATCAAAGCCTTGAGTGTTGCTATCTGTGAAAATGATACTGCTGCTTTAAAAACGGATTTATATCAGTTAGTGAGCTGGGAAAATAAACGACAAATGATTATTGATCATAATAAATGTAATATAATGCATATGTGTTATGATAATTTGAAATATAAATATAATATGGACAGGAATAACAGTAATAATGTCATGAAAGAAAGGGATCTTGGTGTAATAGTACATCAGTTTCTAAAGCTATGCAAACGATGTGCTATAGTTATTGGTAGGACAAGTAGGAGTTTAGGATGTATTTATAGAGATATTGAAACCAACTCTCAAGAGGTTATAATTTCAATATTTAGATCTCTGGTTAAGTCACATTTGACATACTGTGTTCGTTCCTGAGATCTTTACCTTAGGAAAAAATATTCAACTCTTGGAAAGAGTTCAGAGAAGGGTTATTAGAATGATGCTCAGGATGGAGGGGTTGTCGTATGAGAAAATGGTGGAATCTTTCAAATGATTTTCTATTGAAAAAAGAGGAATTAGGAGGGCATTGATAGTGTTGATGCAGCATTTGTTTTCATACCTAACAGTGATAAGAATAGGAATAAGGGACAAAAGTATAAATTTTGGCATGGTAGGAACCATTTTCAACAAAGACAGTTTTATATTTCTAACAGGGTGTGACCTTCCAAATAGGATGCTTGTAGATGTTGTGGAAGCAGCAAATTTAAGTCAGAAAGATTGATAAGAACATGAATCATAAGGGTTGGCTTTAAGATTTTGTAACATGTATTTATCGATAGTTTTAGTTTATTTTAGAGGATAGAATATTGTGCTCATTTTTGGTCTCTTACCTCAGGAAAGTTGTAAAGGAGTCAGAGAAGGTTTACTAAAATGGTGCTTTGAATGGAGGGATTGTCATATGGAAAAAAGAGGAACCTTTCATATTCTTTTCTCTTAAAAAAATAAGATTTTATTGATTGATTGATTGATAGTTTTAGTTTATTTTAGATAATGAAAGAGCCGAGGTGGACTAATGAGTCCCATGTTCTCCGAAATCGTTATGTTGTGTTTGATATACGAAAATTCTGTAGAGCCAATAACCTAATTGCGATTGTTATTTCCATTACAGATATGCAATAAGCCGTTATGCATTTTCCAATTCTGAAGATTGACAACTATGATTCAATGCTTTCCATTTCTTTTGCAGACTTTCTAATTGCTTCTCTTCTTCAATCGTTTTTGCAACTTTACCGAGCGACGTAAGCCTCTTCTTGTCTTCTTTGTTCTTCATGTATATCCATAAGAATAATTACCAATTTTCCTTGATAAGTCAAAAATTAAATATTGCTTTCGGCTTTGAACGTTTTAATACCTCTCGTTGACTTTTCTTTCTCTGTAAATTGTTTTCATATTCGTATATAAAAAATATTTAATATATTTCCAACTTTCGTTTTGTTTGAGCAGAAAGTGGAAATGTTTCCATTCTGCAGAGTAGGATTGACCACAAGTAGCATTTAATAGTGTCTTCCTCAATTATAGTTTGGCATCCCTCCTTAAAAATTAATTGAGAATCAATAAAGCTGTTTTTGCTATTCTTATAATTATTTAATTTCTTGTATACTTGTAACCACCACTGATATTTGCCCCTAAATAAGTAAGTCCCTTTGCTTTTGACGTCTTTACCTTCTATCGTAATATGTGTTCAGGGAGATTCCTCGAATCTGTAAAACACATTAGAAAAAAGTAGACTCAGTCGACTTGTGGGCACCTAAACTTGTTACTTAGCAGACTGAAAATGTTAAATGAAGATCACACTTTAAACAATGGAACAATTACAATGAGAAAAGATAACTTATTTCTGACAAATCAAAATTCTTATTGTTTTCAACATTCAAATATAATTTGTTTGAGAACAGAGTTTGTTTGTTTGTTTTTTGAATCTCGCACAAAGCTACTCGAGGACTATCTGTACTAGCCGTCCCTAATTTAACAGTGTCAGACAAGAGGGAAAGTAGCGAGTCATCACAACCTACCACCAACTCTTGGGCTAATCTTTTACTAACAAATAGTGGGATTGACCATCACAATACAACGCCTCACACGGTTGAAAAGGTGAGCATGTTTGGTGCGATCGGGATTCAAGCCCGCGAACCTCAGATTAAGAGTCAAACGCCTTAACCCATCTGGCCATGCCGGGCCTTTGAGGACAGAGAGAAGAACTGTATCATAGACACTGTATATTATCTACAGTGAATCGCGGCAGGAGAGTAATAAAAAGTATAAAGTGCATCTCAGCTAGTGGTCTTTGAGATTTTCCTAAAGTGAAGACATCCACGTTGCTAACTTTAAGAAGTTTCTTTTCCGTTATGCTTATCGTGCTTGTTGGAAAGAGTTTAGAGAAGAGCTACTGGGATGGTGCCCTGGGATGGAATGGTTGTGATACAAAAAGACGGTGAAATCTATAAAAAATTTTTTCTTGAAAAACAGAAGAGTTGGAGGGGATTTGATTAAAATGTTTGTAAAGGGGATTTATAGTGGTGATTAATCATCCTTTTTTATATTTCCTGCAGGAAAAAATATCTGTTTGACATGAATATATTTTGAGCAAAACTAGATCTCAAACATGCAGGTAAAGTGGTGAACTGATATCTGGAAGAAAAAAAGAAGAAAGATAAATCATTCAAAACCATGATGTCGAATCCACAAAGTATAAATAGAATAATAAAGTTGTATGAATTTTTAACAAATCTGAAAAAGTCAACAAACAAACAAAATTATTGTTGAATCCTGAGTAGTAACAGCAAATAGGATTTTTGGAAGAATCTTTCCTAATGATACTTTGATAAAGTTATAGTATCGTTTAAACAACACGTAATGCTCTGTACAAACAAAATATATAATACTTATTCATGCACTCTTCATTAGTTTTTTTGCATGTTGTATAATAATGTATTAATGACAAGTGTATGTCTGTTTTCTTATTGCAAAGCCACGTCGGACCATTTGTTGAGTCCACCGAGGTGAATCGAACCCTTGGTTTTATCCTTGTAAATCCGTAGACCTACCTCTGTATCAGCGGGGGACATTAGTGACAAACTGACTACTTAGCACCAATTACTCATTATTTGTGAATCCTGTATGTGCACCAACTGTACATTTCTGTAATTGTTACTAATACTTTATAAAAAAATTATTATATATAACAATGTTTCGTTTATTTTAAGTGTAAAAGGTCATGAAACTTTGTACGTAATGAAAACACCACTATCAAGTGATAGAAGGTATAACTCCTGAACATTTTATTTTAACAGTTAGATAATTTCAAATTCTGTATGCTATTAATATGGCACTTTGTGAACGTGTTTCTCAAATTTTAAGTGTTTGATTTGCATGGGTATTCCAAATTCCTAACGAGAAAACAGCATATGATAAAAATATTTTATAATACCTTAAGAAATACTTTAAAATATCAAATATATATTTACAATGTTTAGGTATTAAATTTAAGTATACGTAGGCTCATACAAACTAGCGTTATAGAATTATAAAGGGTTTGTAAAGATTCTTCGATGCATGGCAACATTTTGAAAATTTTTAGTACTTTACAGAGTAAATTATAGTGATTTACTGTAATAATGTTTCGTGTGAAAGTAATGAAATATTATAAAGCATATTTTTATCTTAAAACCCAAGGGTTTACTCAACGCAACAAATATATCATTTACAACTTTTTATTGTTACATTTCAAACGCAATTTCACACAGTCTGTCATAATACATGAAAACGAAGAACTAGATTTCTCACACACTACCGGCCCGGCATGGTTAAGTGTGTTAAGGCGTGCGACTCGTAATCTGAGGATAGCAGGCTCGCATCTCCGTCGCGCCAAACATGCTTGCCCTTTCAGCCGTGGTGGCGTTATAATGTGACGGTCAATCCCACTATTCGTTGGTAAAAGAATAGCTCAAGAGTTGGCGGTGGGTTGTGATGACTAGCTGCCTTCCCTCTGGTCTTACACTACTAAATTAAGGACGGCCAGCACAGATAGCCCTCGAGTAGCTTTGTGCAAAATTCAAAAACAAACAAACAGACACTACTAAGAATAGCTTTTGTTAGACCACGATCATTTAAGTTGTGGAAGCTTAACGTATTATTAATAACATCGATTTTCTCTTATGATAACGACTTGTTAATATGAAATAATTGGGAGCTCGTTTACTTCGTAGTTCATTCCCCATTTTATTCCTCATGTTATATAATACGTTACTCTTCACATATTATTCTTTAATACTCTTTATTTTTGTAGCATAAAGGCTAAATAATTGATCGGCCCGACATGACCATGTGGTTAAGGCACTCGACTCGTAAGTTGAGAATCGTGGATTGGAATCCTCGTCACACCGAACAGGCTCACCCTTTCAGCCATGGAGGCGTTATAACGTAACGCTTAATCCTACTATTTTTCAGCAAATGAGTGGCCAAAAAATTGGCGGTGAGGGTGATGGCTAACTACCTTCCCTCTAGTCTTACACTGCTAAATTAGAGACAGCTATCGTAAATAGTCCTCTGTAACTTAGCGCGAAACTAAAAAAAAACTAAACCAAAAACCAAGTAATTGCCCACACTGTTTGAACTATTAATATTCTTTAGCCAAAATGCACTTAATTTTTATTTCTGCTACAAATGTCCGAGTGCTTTTCTTTGCATAGATAACTGCAGGAAGAAGGAATTTCTTAGATAACGGCAAACGTTTGCTGATTCGTTGCTTTATTTCAATTAGAAGACTTTTTATTATGACTGATGCTTGAGGTAGTTTAAATCTGAAACTTTGTGTAGGTTTTTTTATTATGTAATTGATTTAAGACGTGAAAGAAATGAATATAAGTCACTTGGGTTCTCTAAAACTCCTGTAGATATACTTTTATGTGTTTTTTTTGTCACCATGTTTGGATTACCGTCGTGTCAAAGGTATTCTTCAGGTTTTTAACTTACTGAGGTAGATTTTGATAGTAATTCATATAAATGGTTCTTTTGTGTAATCAACTGACAATACATCTTTAAGTGTCGTCTGGGTAGTTTGATCGATAATACAGAAATGTATTTGTGTTGGTTGGTTTTGATAACTGAGATGGATAAATTAGTTGAATTGTTTTGACCTTTTGACTAGAACACCAAGGAAATATGGTTCGCCTTCCACTCCTTTTTCATGTTTAGTTATTGGAAACTGATAAGATTTAAGGAGGGTTATAAGGTATCTGTGCTGAGTTTCTAGATGACGAAAGTACATGAGTGCCGAAACTTTGTCCGTGTCTCGATCTTTCCATAAGTTCCTGCGTTGGAAAGCATATCAACAACTGCCAAAGCAATTCTTTAAAGGACGTGTATTAGAGTGAAATTTTATTTTTGCAATACAGGCTTAGGTTATTTTATTTGTTTTTGCAATAGTTCTCTGTAGACACTGTTATCACATTTACAATTTTGTCCGTCATTTATAGATTTTACACAACACAGATCGACTGTTTATTGTTAAACAACCCACTTTTTATGTCCATTTCAGGTATTTCAGAGTTAGAAAAAATTATAAATGAAAGAAAATATTAAGTTTTTAATTTGTAACTCTGATCATTAAAACTGTTCACTATTCTTTAACTGAAAAAGGTGACATAATTGTAGTTGCTTTTATCTTATCAACAAGAATAGCACAACAATGATAACACAGACCTGCGATGGTTTAATAGCATTGAAATTTTAAAAGGTTCTACAGTAATTCCTATACGTTAAACCTGAAAATTAATCCATTTTTCTCCACCGTGTACAGAATGTTCACAAAACATCATATTTACTTTTACATAAGTGAATCATTTTCATTGAAATTATGTCTAATTTTGTTATTCTTAAACTGTTGACAACTACTGTCTATAGTTTTCTCTGAACCTATTACAACATGAGAACCTTGTTGATTGTTCCAGAACCCGTGAGAAACACATCGCTAGTATATAAACGGTTAACATTTTTGGACAGTAATTCTTTATGTGTACACTTTGACATTATTTTTTCAGTATTGCTTTTCGTTACTAAGGCAACACGAGTTTATGTAAATAATATAAGTATATTCTGTTGTATTTGTTGTAAATATGATCTAAATGATAGCTCTTTTTTCTTCCCGATTTGTAAGAAATCCTTACTTGATAGGAAAAAAGCAAACCAACTTTTATGAAGTTTAAAGTGTAATTTGTAAATATAGTTAAAATAATTACTAAATTATTTTGACATCACTTAAGTTGCTAAAATCAAAGCATAGTTTCTTAACGAGAAATTGTTTTGAAAGGCCACTGTGTACATAAAGCAGAATGTAAGATAACAGAAATATTTTTCTTAGCAAACTTTTAAATCTGCAGCGTCGCCACCAGGCTCTTTATATTCAAAGAATGCATGAGTGGGATAAGGAACATCACAAGAAAATACTAAGATACAACAACATATTTTGGAGTAATTATAGTGATATTTTTATTGGGTATATTGTCACTTCATGAAGCTAAATCATCTGGAAATAATACCAAGTTTAAGATGTTATTATATTAAGAGATGTAGGGCGAGTAAAATAGTAATACTATATGAGAAAAATATTTATAACTTATTATAATTAATGCTTATTAATATATTTAAACCGTCAGCTTATTTGCCTATTTGTGATAAGAAAATTGATTCAAAACTACACAAAGGATATCTGTGCATAATCGTTCCAAATTTTGAAGTTATAAATTGAAGTTTGTTTGTTTTTAAAAATTTTCCCAAAGCTACACGAAGGACATGTACCCTAGTCGTTCCTAATTTAGCAATGTGAGACTAGATGGAAGGTAGACAATCAGCACCACCCACCGCCAGCTCTCGGGCTGCTCTTTTACAGACGAATAGTCGGATTGAACTTAGCATTATAACCCCCACAGCTGAAAGGCCCAGCATGTTTGGAGTAACGGGGATTCGAACTCGCGACCCTCAGATTATGAGTCGAGTGTTTTAACCACCTGTTATGGTAGAGATTAAATGGGAGACAATTAGAAAACAACACTTACTATCTTCTATAAATATATTTTAGTCTGAGAGAATTGGGAGATACATCTGTCTTTTGTATATGACACCTCGGGTCCTAACCTGCTAAAATCAGACCATAGATCAGCCAACGAGCTTATTTGTTGTCGTTTAATTTTTTATCAAGTTCTTTTCAAAATAAGGAAACTTCTGTTTACACTGAACTACTACCGTATTCAAAAACTTTCAGTTTGGAAATTAGTGTTTAAAAGCTGTTATAAGCAAACCAAAAGAAACATTCAGCTGAAAATATGGCTTTTTTGTTTCTTTTCGTATATTGAACGGATGACAGAACAAAGTTATGGGTATGCATTGATATTATATCATGTGAAATACTGACAATTTATATCGTAAGAATAAGCATGTGTATTGTATTCATAATAAATGCAAAGAAATAATACATCGTATATACTTAACGTTAAGTTCTTTTCAATAAACTTTATCCATTATGTATACCACCTGGAATGTTTACAAGTTAAAGTACTTTGAGCTATGGAATAGCTGGATATAGAATGGTTCTGAGTTGTGCTTTTAAACGGTAAAAATATTTAGTTCACAGCTCAGTCTTTTGGCCGATTTGAGACCTAATAATAATCTTGGCTATTGAGGATTCTCTCTGGTTTAGGTTAAGATTTAAATTCAGATTCTTAACTCATGCACACATTTAATTTTGAGATATTATTAGATGAATAACTCAGCAACAAAAAGTACAAAAGTTCTTGCACACTTTTTCTTTTTACAAGGTGTTACAATCAATTAATTATAATACCCACAGGAATATTGCATGTGTATATACTATCGTGTAGGTAAAGACAACTAGAAATGTAGGGAATCGAACCCTTGATTTTAGCGTTGTTGTTATGTATATGTGTAAATATTTTGTAAACGACAACATGTCGTGTTGTGTTTGAATTTTCATTTCTATTATTCATTTTTCCATATTGATATTATTGTTTCGAAGTTTAAACTAATATTTTGTTATTCATTTAGGGTAACATTTTAGAATTTTCTTGAATTAAGTAGACCAATAATGAGTGCTGATGACTTCGTGTCTCGACGTGTAGTCTCGTGCAAGAACGGACACGCGCGGATTGCTCTAGAGTTGTATGGAAATTGCAAGATTGTTCGAGAAATAGGCCTATCGGTATAAAAGACGGTGGTGACGCGAGAGAGTTTCAGTCATCAGTTTTTATTCGAAAAAAGAAGATAGATTCAGTCATTAGTTTTATTCGAAGAATAAGAGTGAGATTCAGGCATCAGATTTAGTTATTTGAGAAAGATTAAGTGTTTGCTGTGAATATTCAACTTGGATTTGTGATTGAAGTTAGATCTACGGAAGTTGTGATTTTATTTCGTCAATCTCTACGATACATCTGAATTACTGCTTGAGCTAAGAGACGGCGATTTCATTGAACTGTGAACTGTTTCGGAATTTCTTCGTGGGACCAAATTCACACCCTAGACTGGAATTTGAGACTTTAATTTTAGATCATTACATTAGATACAGGCCAGTACCGTTTTGTATTGTGATTTATTTTGAAGTTTGAAACTAGTATTATTTTGTTTTGTAATTAATTTCGAATGTTGTAACTTAATATCTGTCACTGTTATCATATACTTCATGTTATATCTGTTATATTTGTTAATAGGTTAGTGTAATAAATTATACAAGCTGTTATCTGTGTTTTTCTGTTGCGTTTAATCTACGAAGAATATAAAACATTAAAAAATACGTAACAGTTGTAAATCCATAGACTTACTGCTGTACTAGCGGTAGGCCACATTCATTCTATTCCAACTGTTAGCATTATGAGCCCATCAGCTTACCGCTTAGGCATCACTAAGAGGAAGGGACGAAACATTCGAGAAAGCGTAACGAGGTATATTTCTTCAAATACCATTTATCGCGGGCCTTACATGACCGGTGATTTTGGCACTCGACTCTTAATCCGAGGGTTGCGTGTTCGAATCCCCGTCATACCAAACATGCTCGTACTTTAAGCCGTGGGGTCGTTAGAATGTTACGTTCAATCTCACTATTCATTGGTAAAAGAGTAGCCCAAGAGTTGGCTGTGGGTGGTGATGACTAGCTGCCTTCCCTCTAGTCTTACACTGCTAAATTAGGGACGGCTAGCGCAGATAGCTCTCGAGTAGCTTTGCGCGAAATTCAAAACAAACCAAATCATTTATCACGTTAGAGTTAATTACCCTGAAGTACTAACGAATTTTTCCGAAAAATTTAATGAAGAAATAAATGTGTTTTGAAACTTCTCTACAGTTGAGTTTCTCGCTAGTATCATGTTGCCCGAAATTGATTTGTAGAACATTAAGGAACGTGTATTTTTTGTTCTTTTTTATTCGCACTCTAAAGTGCACGTGATAAACATAAAGAAAAATTTACGACCGTTGAGATGCCATAAAACGTTAGAAACACTGAATAAAGAATTCAGCATTATAACGAACTATAAAAACACACTCAGCCCACTTGTCGTAGTAATGATGTATCTGCTGTCTTAAGATTATATTATAATACCAGTAAACCAATGGTTGTTATTATTTTTTTTTATTTTGGTGAACCAAGAACTATTCATTTCAAAAAGTACATCTTGATTGTAGTATGTGCCATTCAAAAGATTTATGAATCACATATAATTCTAACCAGTAAAAACAATTACATACATCACTAGCATTACATTTCTTGTACCATTTCACCCCGATGTTTCTATTATATAGAATATAGCAGCAAGTACTGAAAATAAAACGATTACATTTTTGTGTAGAATGTCTATGAATTTATTGTTCTATGACACATAAATACCAGTTCTTACAGATAACTGGCACGATATTGCAGCCACAGGAAAATATGCATGGAATTAGATCTATTTTTAATATTACCAGCTTTACTGAAATGACAGTTTTGAAATTCCTTCATCCTAGTTGGCAAGTATCATGTACGTAAGCTCTTAAGAAAACTGCCCAGCACAACCCCTTTAACATCCAGCAAATAAGCAAGAATTGTTCGTTTCGGGAAGGAGGGGGAGTGATACGAATGGAACTCGATGTTATAAAAAAGTTTCTATTCTAACTTAAATGAACAGAATAAGGAAATTCTGTTAAATAGATAGTTAAATAAAAAGTCGATGTAAATATTTTTTAAAACTAACGATAGAAAAACAGTTATCTGGTAATTACCTATATGTGCGTTGATGCTTTATTACATTAATTTAGCAATCGCTAGTTCTTACTGTAAACACGTCCCTGTTTAACAGAACTTTATTTCATTATGACGATTATTTTAAAATTGTTTTGTGTAGTTCCAAGTAACGCTAATACAAAAAAATAAATATAATAGAATAGCAATCTAACCAGTCATATTAAGTATTCTAGAACACGCTTGTTTAAACCTAGTATCACACCGTATTAGGTATGATTGGTTTTATGTTACTCAATCCTCATCATAATTTATTATTCAGCTTATTCATAATTCATGTTGAATGTGTTTCCTGTCAAACGGCATGATTGTTGAGGATCTAACCGCAGGTGTTACTGACAGCAAAAGTGATAAATTATATGATCTATAAAACACCGTCTAACAAGACACTGTTTCTAAACATACAATGTATTTAACACTTCTGATATGTGTCAACCGATGGTCAGTGTGCCACATTATGAAAATAAAGGTTCTTGCTTCGTGTCATGTTGCCGCAAAATCCCGCTTTCAACTTTGGACTGTGGATGCGTCATAACAGTAACCGTTCAGTTATACATAAGCAAGTAATGAGAGGATGATTATTTTTTACGAAAATAATCGCTTAAAACAGACTTTCGCAAATGATGACTAACACGTTATCTTTATGGCCTTCTTTCATCATACTTCGATAATTTTATGTGGAATTGTAAGTAATAGTTGTTTTGTGTTTTTTTTGGAGAGTTTTATTAAAGTGATTTTTAGCCATTATCGCTAACAAATCAACACGACCAGAGTAAAAATGACAAAATATTCTCAGCACTAATAAACTGTCAGGTAATCAAAGTCTAAAAGCAATGCACTACAATGTATCTAAGATTTCTAATGCTACAAATAATGTGGATGAGTGTTTTATTATGGCAAAACCACATCAGACGCATCGAGCGCCTGATTTTAGCGTTGTAAATCCAAAAAATTATTGCTGTCTCACAGGGGGATAATAATGTGAAATTTATTCTGTTACAAACATTCAAACTACAAACATGGATTTTACCTACAAGTGTACTTGTAGATAACCCGATGTGACTTTGTTATAAGAAAACACACAGTGATTACGGTGGGCACAACGTCTTATGTAATTTTGCGTTTGAATACAAAAACAAACAAATAAAAACAAATCAAACTGTCAGAGTTTTAAAAAATATTTTAAAAACGCTTTATGCGCAATTAACTTTTTGAATTAATTATAACTTATTTCTATCAATAAATACTATACAAATACGTCACGAATTCATTTCACGAAATCTCAATTTTGATTGGGTCAGAAAGGAATTTACCGACATTTGACTTTCTCGATTACATTTTTCAACCTCTTTATTGTTTAAAATTGATTTATCAATGTGCTATCAGGTTGTGGTGATAGTACTTGCCTAGTCATTTTTATGGACTATATGCTAATATATATATATAGGAAACTAATGCCTGTCTGCCTATAAAACTCCTTCAACATGTTTAGTCCAACCTGGACAAAACTTTGAACGATTTTTAACATCATAAGTTCCATTACTTTTTGTTGTTGTTGTTTTCGTGTTTTGAATTAAACACAAAGCTACACAATAGGCTATCTGAGCTCTGCCCACTACGGGTATCGAAACCCGGATTTTAGCGTGTAAGTCCGCAGACATACCGCTGAACCACTGGGGGGCAGTTCCATTACCATTGGATTTCTTATAAAAACATTATTTAGTGCATGTGCCCACTTTTCTAAAGAAATAGAACAATAGTAGTTTGAAAATGAAAAAGCTATTACATACAACATTATTTTATAACATTTTTTCCTAAGCCACTTCCTTAACGGACAGATGATGTTTCTTTCCTTTTTAATAATTCCTGGCATGGCCAAGCGCGTAAGGCGTGCGAATCGTAATCCGCGGGTTCGCGCCGCGTCGCGCCAAACATGCTCCCCCTCCCAACTGTGGGGACATTATATGTGACGGTCAATCACACTGTTCGTTGGTAAAAGAGTAGCCCAAGAGTTGGCGGTGAGTGGTGATGACTAGCTGCTTTCGCTCTAGTCTTACACTGCTAAATTAGGGACGGCTAGCACAGATAGCCCTCGAGTAGCTTTGTGCGAATTTCCCAAACAAACAAACCTTTCCAAGAATGTATATTAATTTTAAACATTTATTACTATGAACGAAATTAATTTTTTGGATAAAACTTGTAAAATTGTAGCCAAATAAATTTAATGCAGGATAAAATAGTTAACCTTTCTAGTGAATAATAACTGTGGTATTTCAGGAGAAAAGTGACTTTTTGTGTGTTAGAGAATCCTAGCGTACGCTACGAAATGAATAGTTCAATGACCGAAGGAATCTCAAGTCTTTCGAATGGTGTTCGTTGCATACAAATTTTCAGGAATTTTATAAGTTACACAAGTTCTTTTTTTTACTTCAGTATGAGAATAAAGTTTTGAAAAACATCGCAAATTACGATGACAAAAATTATCCAACTGAAATGGAACAAACCCGAAATACTGAAGATGTAGTTAGAAGCAATTTCGTTACAGAAAATTACACTGTTTAGTTCATCAAGATTCAGACCAAACAGCCAATCATAAAACGGTGTTTCTGCTAGTATTACATAAAATATACATATTAAAAATCCTCCATCATCTATTCCCTTGATGATATTTATGATTCATAGTTATCACAAGCGATAGTTTATATCTAACCTCTAATTTAATTCAAGTCGATTGTTGCAATTATAATTCGATCTTAGCAAGCAATGTACTTGTTTATTAGTCACTTATAGATGAAAAATGTTTTTATTATACCTTTTTATATGTTGTAACTTGCATTTAAATGAAATTGTTGAATATTAAAACTTATATTTATATATATACTTTATAGCAACAGAGGATTGAAAAACAGCTGACGTAAAAGTTTAGGATATAAAAATTATGTAAAGAAAGTTGTGTGTTTCGGACATTCACGTGAAGCTACAAAAGATCTATATGAATTAGCCGTCTATATATTTGTTAGGTTAGAGAAAACGCAGCAGTAAAATATGCCTACATCAAAATAATAGAATAATTTAGTCGAATATAAAGATCTAACTGTCACTTTTATAATTCACTGATAGCCCAAAAGTGAGGATTACAATTTTGCGGCAACGGCATGCAATCTTTGGACCCTATATACATCACTTAATTTACTTGTCAGTAAAAACATGAATTAATAATTAGTCGCTGATATTTCACTTTAAAGTATAGTGCTTTACAAGTTACAATATCTGAAGATAAAAATGAAAGTTTATTAAAAACAATTTTGGTAACCTAAAATCAAAGTATATCACTACATTTAAAAAAATGAATGAAAATCAAAGCTAAATATTTTAAATACAATAAAGTGTAATCATTTGACATTTCATTTAAGTATTGCAACAGTTTTGGGTTGTATATAAATCTCCTTTTTTGTTTGAACTACTACTAAAGCAGTTTGTGAAACTTAAATATTACAAATAGTTACCATATTTTTATATAATTTTTTGATGTTTTGCACTTGCTTGTTAAATAAAAAGTTGCATAATAAACTATTTTTATTATTATATGTCCTTAGACTTGCCTCTGAGCCACGTGGTGGGGGGTGCTTTTAATTTTGTATCAAAAGGCATTGATTTTTCTTTTCCCGTTAAAAATATCATCTGAATTAACCTTATTTATGTGGTTAAAATGTGGTACTTAAAGCAATTAAAATGAGTGTCGTACTAGCAGTTTATAATTGGGAAATCATGTACTTAAGGATCTGGTTTGCTCGCTTGACTTAAGATAGACACTTACTTCACTCTTGTTTGCACTTTTTCTAACTTATGAAAAAATTAGCTTGTATTTACAGCTTGTCCCATAATGATCAGCCTAGAATCAAGAACATGTTTTATATAGGAGAGGAATATGATGATTGAATCATTAAAAAATCATCTTAGAAGAATTTTAGGAAATTTCTCCGTTTTATTTCGATTTCAAAGATGTAAACAATGAATTACCACAAAAAGATCTAGTCAGAAGATGAATACACACTTTATTTTAGAAATTAAGGATACATGATTGTAATTAAACATACCTTTAGTCATATCGTACTCTTATAGTATATAATGCAGTAACTTTTTGAGCAAAGGTTATAGAATAGTACAAGACACAGTTTTAAATCATGTGTCAAGAAATTCTTATTTTGATTAGAAGAGTTGAACAGAACCAGATATAGCAGAAACAGAAACTAACGATGAGTGAGAAAAGTTCGCCTCTAAACAATCGAATTCTCAACACTGAGAAAGCATTAATCTTAATAAAAATGGTTTCACTAGTGAGATTAGTAACTTATAGTATAATATAAGCATGTGGTATGAACTGGCGTCATTGCATTCTATACAACTGAAAACTGTGGAATTACACGCTGTGGTAAAGATGAGAAACACTACCCTACTTAACGTGTAGCTGAAAAACTGGAGGTTTTTGTCGCCGTGATATCTATGAAGGCTTTGTAAAGTTAGACGTTTTTGTCATGATAACGTATCTTACCACAATAAAGTCTATAGCTGTAAGACTGATTGTTCACGTTTCATTTGTTGCCGAAATTTAAAGTTTTAATAGTAAAAGAAAAGAGTACTTTACAGTTAATGGAAATACAATGAAATACAGTTCAAATAAAAAAAAATATTTATGTTAAAATAATCAACTTAAAAATAATAGCTCTCTGGATGAATTTGTTATATTTTAATGTCCCATCTACATATAGTTAATTAGTGTTAAATAGTTAGTCCTCTGTTTGTTAAAATATACTGTTTAATTGCTGATTTCTATTTATTTTCATGTATTTACTTTCGTTTCACTGATATCTCCGTGTAAGTATTTCTTCTAAAACAATTTAAATCACATCATACACGTGCCGGTTTATTTGATAAACCGAAAAAATGTTTTCATAAATATAACATAAAACTATTCGTATTTTAAGGTAAAACGAAGACGAAAGAATTTACTTTATCATCAGACAACATCTTTTGCTGTTTCTAGTAAAATAAAATACGATTTACTTGTGATTTTAAATAAAACTGTATTAATTATCTGTTATATTTGGATCACTTAACTATTAGCCTTTGGTTCAGGTTACGTTAGACTGGTCTGTGTTCGTGACACTGACTAGTTATATTTTGTGATTACCTAAATTAAAGGTATATAATTCAGGTGTTAAGCTTTGGAAAACATAATTTATATATTGAAGTATCTTCTTTGTTGACAAATGCCAATTTAATTCTTCATTAGTATGAATTAATCATGAATATAACAGCGATTAAATACACGAGTACATAAACTTATAAATGTATTATTGTACAAGCAAACATATAAACGTACTAAAGCTAAACATTTTAGATGTGTTGAGTGGAAGGGCAATAGGGAATATTGAGATTTATAAAAAATCAATAAATGTTTACAGAAATCAAATATCACATTTCTTAAAATATCTTCATTTCGTACTCGAATATATGCTTTACAGGTTTGACATATGTTTTTTTTTATTTTCGTTTCAACAGTGCATGATGAGCTATCTTCTCTCTATCTGTCGCAGGAACCAAGCGATGTGTGTCCGTAAAACTACCGTTAATTCTCTTAGGAAAGAAAAAAACGGCTTCTAAACGATATATAATTCCACTATTCCTCTCTTAGAATGATGAGGAAATCAGTGCAAGTCTAAAATGCAGGCCCGGTATGGCCAAGCGTATTAAAGCGTGCGACTCGTAATCTACGGGTCGCAGGTTGGAATCCCCGTCGCGCCAAACATGCTCGCCCTTTCAGCCGTGGGGGCGTTATAATGTTACGATCAATCCCACTATTCATTGGTAAAAGCGTAGCCCAAGAGTTGGCGGTGGGTGGTGATGTCTAGCTGCTTTCCTTCTAGTCTTACACTGTTAAATTAGGGACGGCTAGCACAGATAGCCCTCGAGTAGCTTTGTGCAAAATTCAAAAACAAACAATCTAAAATGCATTATTTTACTGTAAACAACGTATTATATACAAAATAAGCAAATAAAATGTTATTTAATCATATAAACATTTACACTGGAATAAACGTTTTAATTTTCAAACGTTTATGTATGTGAAATTGGGTTTGATTAGTCGAAACGTCAATCTATATATGGTAGCATTCTATTTCTTTGAAAATGCTAAACTTAGTGTTATAGTTAGAACACGTTTTGTTCTTATCAAGGTGAAGACTTACAGAAAATTAATTTTCACTGTACCATAAAATTAAATATTCTTGATGTACTTGTCGTATATAACTTACAATCATTGGAATTTTCAATTAAGTTTGCTTTATGTAATCAGAAATCTGTACTAAATACTTCCCGAACTATGTCCACCTCAGGAATCCAGCCTACAATGGGCTTATAAGTCATAACTTTATCGCTGAGCTACCGAGGATAATCAAAGTCACATTTTAATTCACTAGGCTAAAGAACACGTCTAAGAACTACGGAACATACATCATTTTAGTAATATAATAATAAGATCAAAATACATTTAATACAAGCAGTTCCCATGAAAGAAGGTTACATAAGTGCATTACACAAAAGTTATATTTAGAAGAATATCTATCCATCTATCTATCTCGGAGCATTGCGTGTGTGTTTACATACATATTACACCCCTATGGATTACGGTTACGTTTTCTGTAGGAGCTCGTGCTGTCGACTACATGCTTGTGAAAGTCAGCGTATTATATTAAGTTATGGACAAAATATTTTATTAAGTTAAAAGCATTTCCAAGCAAATTAAAGTAACATCTAGATTAGTTAACTACTTAACGAGTTCTAATAAATCTGAGATATTAAATTATGTTGTTGAAACAATAGAAAATATAAACTAACGTGATTCAATAACAAAATGATATTCGATGTAGACACAACAGTTTCTGATATGACGTAATTTTGAAAATTAAGAAATCACACAGCAACCAGTTTGTACTTGGTGCACGCTATAGAAATTTATTTTAAAATATACCTATTTCTCCTGTACAAAAATAATTAACTATTTTTAAATCGGTATCATATTAATCACAAAAAGGGGAACTAAACAAATAGGCTTCGTAGTAAAAATTCAACTTTCTTTCCTTTTCACATAACAAGATGTAAATAATCAAATTTACACAATACACCCTCTAGTACAATTAATTACGTGTCTCATAATTCAATAGGAATTAAGGTTGAAAAGATAAATCAGTGTTTAGTGGCTCTGTTTGACTTTATTTTTAGTTATGGTTAAAGTTAATACAAAATAACAAAGAGTTAATTGAAATTATTAGGAAAATCCAGTACATAATGTGCTACGAGTATCAGTAGAAAACGGTTAAAAAATTGGAATAAAATTATAAGAAACAAATACTCAGCTAATAAAGATCTGTATCAATTATTCTTGATGTTGTATATAAATACGGTATTCCAGTGGGACAGCGACACGTTTAAAGATTTATAAAGCTAAAATCCAGGAGCGATTCCCCACGGTAGACACAGTGGATAGCCCAATGTGGCTTTGCTCTAAATAAATAAACAAAGATAAATCGTAATGTGCACTCTAACTTGGGATCAGAAAATGCAAGAGACAATCAGTTGAAGTCCAGATGTCTCAATGAAAGACTCCTTAAAAGTTCGAGGGGGAACGGTTACTTGACGTATGCTGATATTATGAGAGCTAAAGACATTTTAACTCGTCGATTTCCACTTTAATCCATTGTAGTTAACATGTTGAATAAACAAAAGACTATTAATGTGGAATATCGGTAAAGACAACCAACATTTACCATCTTTGTTAAGTGAGAACTAAGTAAATTTGAAACAAAAACTACACGTCGTGAATGAATTTCACTCATCACATCCAGAAACTGATTAAAAGACTAGAGCTATAGAGAAGAAGAATTCATAAGTGGGATGCGGTATATAAAAAAAATCAGTTTTTTACCTGTAGCATCGCAACTTGGAAGTAAAACAACGCACATCTTTATTATGGAACTGATGGAAACCTAGAGAGTACCTCAGATACGACTCTGTTGTTCAGATTTGGAAGAGTGATAGTTGAGATGAGGTTAGTATCATAGTATAGAGCAATTAATGAGAGTTGGATGAGACATGGATTTATATTCGTAAATTGGTGTTGTGGATAATGTTACTTTGTCTGCGTAGACAGATTTTGTTCGAGTTTTTGGCATGAAGCACAAAGCTACAGAATGGGCTATCTATGCTATGTCAACCTCGGTTATCAAAATCCGTTTTCTAGCATTGTAAGCCTGCAGAAATATTGCTGTGTCACTGGAGGGCACATGAATAAAATTCCTTCTTTCGGCATTATAATGCGGTATGACAAATTTGTGAAATACACAATACCAAAAATTTGAGTAATGTACAACACATGTGACATACACATGTTAAAAATTAATAAAATTTACATTGCTCGTGTTTTCGGTTTGAATTCGGATATATCTCTCTCAATACTTTGTAACAGCATTTGAACTACACATCAGGGAAAAGACTAAAATCTCACTCGTTTTGAAACAGCTTTGCAATAGAATTAATTATGTATTCTAAAGCACGTATGTTAACTGATGAATGTAACTGTTGTTAAGATTATGTGGACTTTAAAAAGCCTGCATTCATTTAATATAGTCCCGATGACTTTCTCTAACTATGCTGTTTTTATTCCTTTTGTTAATATCTGTTCAAATATGATCTCAAATTATAACTTTAACACTGGCTTTTGTAAATACTTGAATTTTTCATGATTTTAGTTACATTCTCTCATGAAAAGTATTATGCGCTCACTGTAGTTTCTTAGATTTTCTTTTTCAAATTAGACTAAAAAGGATCAAACAAGTTTATCTGCGATAGTCTAACGTAAAAATAACACAAACCAGTTTCACAAGTTAACATTTTGTCGACATTTCCCTGGATTTTAGTGCTGCTTCACATGGACGTGTCATGCTTTAAATGAGTTTGTTCACATATTCCGGATTGATTTACTGTCATCCTTTTTAAGTATTTCAAAATGTTGGTTCCGAGTTTGACTTGCTATCGTTTGTTAATCGGTTTAACTCAGTCCAAAAATTTTCAATCTGGTTGACATCAAGTGATTGATTTGGCCTTGCGATAACATCATTTCTCTTATTTTTAAGACATTGTTTAAAGACTCCGAAATTTCAGACAAACTTGTTTGATAATTTAATTGTACATATTTTTCTTTTATCGAATAAAATATACAACAAATTAACAACATTTTCAAGGGGGGGGGTCCGTTTTTGGTCCACACCCTGTGTGTTACTTTTCATCACATAATATATTTTTTTTCTAATGTATATAATACATTAATGTAATATATTTGTATTAAAACTACATAAATGATCATATATACAGGACAGTTAAATAATTAAAATGTTTCATACTTAAACTTTTTCGTTTTCTATACGATTTTAGGTTTCTACTGAAAACTGTGAAAATAAATTTGCAGAAATATTTTATTGAAAATATCATGTATCAAAACAACTAAAACGTGAAACAGACAACTTGATGCAACCTGCAAAATTAAAACAAACAAAACAAACGGAACAACGTTGAACATTATTTCACATGTACCTGGAGAGTAAGTTGTACAACGTTTTACCCGAAGATAAATAAGTTGTATAAAAGATCATTACTGCTCACACGCGTTTAGAATGTGACACGAATAAAGTTAAATAGCTAAGCCTGAAGAAACTCATACAAAGAAAAGTTATTGTTAAATACTGAAGGGCAGAATAACAAATATCACAACAATTTACACGAATAGAAAAATAACTGAACTTTGCAAAACTTTATATATTACATACAACACTTTAGCATTTTATATGAAAAGAAGGAAGTATTCAGTGCGATAGAAATTTACTGGGAAAGAAGTAAACTGTAAAAATAGCAACAATTTGTGTCGTATCTCACCAGGGGAGGATAAGAAACATATTTTGTAACATTGTTAGATATTAAACTTTAAAGTGTGCAAATAAATCAAATTAGTTATTCAACTCTTTAGTAGCTCGTGCGAGATTTTTGAAATATTCATATCTGCAGAAACTCTTACATGAAAATAAATATTTAACTGCAACTTCTTTTAAAATTAAAGTGAACAATACATTGTAAGGGATATAACATGAAGAACATAAACTATGCTTATTGTATGATCTCACCCAAACTAAATGTCTAGATTTGTAGAATTTTAGAGCAAATATCATCTCTACACCATCTCTTTGATAATCTTCTTTTCCTCGTGCATAGAAATACAAAAACGGTACATTTTCGGTACAAACAGTGAAAGGTGTATCCAAACTCTGCGATATTTCACATGAAAAGAAATAACAAATTGCGTAATGTTCCACGTGAAAATATATAATCGTCCAATGCTATAGATACTTATAATAAGAAATTTAAACACTAAGTCACACATCTTTTCAAACGAATGTAAGTGTCAAATTATATGTCGTTTGATATGAAGATACATAAATGTTGATAACTCAAAATAAGAAAGTAGCTTGCTGGTTCTCCGGATTTTCTCAATAATGAGCAAGTCGAATCATGAAAATAATAATAAATGTTGACAAAATAAATAAATAATATAATGTTAAAATCCCTATATTAATTCTGATATTTCATGATGTAAATAAACTAGGTAATAAGTTACACTTCACTAACTTGATACAATTACAGATATGGCAAACATTTTTCTAATATAAAAAGAGACTGAGATACAACTACAATTGTTGTATCCCAGATGGCTTTAAAAGCCCTGTTATTATTCATTAGGCCTCGTTGGCATTAGATTATGTAAATTTAGAGACTTAGAATGTTAAAAATTTGGCTTTGGAATCGCTATTGGCAGTGGACAGAGCATAGATAGCTCATTTTGTAGCCTTACACCAAAATTACGACATCAGTTATTCAAATAACAGTTCTGCTAGCGTAATATTTTGGAGACACATACCTCGTTTGTTACTAGTACGTTAGAAGAAAGAAGTTGAAAAATATGCTGCATGTAGTCGACATAGCGTTGGTTTTTGAGGTTATTAATATTCAATTTGAAGACCATCTGTGCAGATCATTTTTTAGTATTAATACAAAAAGAAGTTGAAAAGTATGTAGCATATAGTCGACATACCGTTGGGTTTTGAGGTTATTAATACTCAATTTGAAGACCATCTATACAAATCTTTCTTTAGTATTAATACAAAAAGTGTTAATTTATGAACGAAATATAAGAACATAATTAACATGACTGAACAATATTTTGGAAATATTTTTTATAGCAAATGTACAGACTGTAGCTACAGGAAGTAACTAATATTTTATCCACTTTTTGTTGTTGAAGAGTGTCTACAGATGTTTATTTCAATAATCCATTCTAGATTCGGTACAAATGAAGGTACTATTTAGAGAAACTCAAAAATCTGTTGAACTTGACTTATATCTTAGAAGTGTTCTTAACTATAAAAAGGCCTGGCATGGCCAAGCGTATAAAAGGGTGCGACTCGTAATCTGCGGGTCGCGCCAAACATGCTCGCCCTCCCAGCCGTGAGGGCGTTATAATGTGACGGTCAATCACACTTTTCGTTGGTAAAAGAGTAGCTCAAGAGTTGGCGGTGGGTGGTGATGACTAGCTGCCTTCCCTCTAGTCTTACACTGCTAAATTAGGGACGGCTAGCACAGATAGCCCTCGAGTACCTTTGTGCGAAATTTCAAAACAAACAAAGCTATCAAAAATAAAATAAAATAAATTTTGTTAAAAGGCAAAAAAAAAAAACACAACAAAAACAACCCAATAGAAAAGGTAATTAATTTTCATAACTTCGAAGAGGAAGTTTCGAGGTGTACGCCGTAAAGGTGCTCCAGATGGATTATTTGTATGATAAGTCGATTTTTCTGATACATAAGTACATCCACAAGTGATAAAATAAATGTTCAAACTTTTTATTGCATGAAATTATAAAAAGTAAGTAAAAAGTTGCGTCAAAAATGTTGCATTCTGACATTAGATTTGCAAAAAAACATGAACATCAGTTTTATACCATTACAGATCCCATGTTGAATGCGAAAGCAACAGGTTACTATTTGTAAAAATATACAAAATTTAAACCTTTATCTTTAAATTGTACTTTAAACATTAGTGAGGTAGAAGAAGTTCGATGGATAATCACGGTTTTTTGGACATCTCTAACATAGGAAAAAAGAAATGGCGATTCCCATTTTGTTTTATGAATTTAATTTCGCAAACTAAAAGTCTGACTTACTCAGTTAAGCATATATAAGTCTGCAGATAAAATAAGCTACAAACACAAAAGTTTCACGTGCCATATAGGAATTATGAATTATACCAATAGAAATAATAACATATAAATCTAAAAGACACTGGTATAAATGATATGATTCTAATGAGCAAAAAACATGCAAAAAAAGTATTTTGTGAAATTAATTGAATGCTATTTAGTTGCTAAGAAATAAAAAAAAACTAGTTATAATACAAATTAGAAACCATACGAACACTAGTGTATTTTACTAACTACCAATATAAATGTTTACTTTATGTTCAAAGAGGAATATCAAAAGACACTTATGTGCATAAATTTGTTATTTCGCCGTATTTCAAAATAAAAACAATTTCATAGTAAAAGGTGTGTAAAACTGATAAACGGCTTATTAAGAATCATTTTAAGGTCAATAAATTTGATTTTCGTCAGGAACTTGAACGAGTGGTAATTGGCTGTAGAATTTTGAAACTTTATTAGTTCATCAAGAAGTTGAATGAGGGCTTTCCTATTTTCCTGCTTTTAAATAATTGCTAAAATTAATTAGTTTATTTTTAAACAATAAATCATTTCAGCTGTTCTTGTATGATTATAATTTTATAATTTTAATGTATAGAAATATTTTTAACATAATGCTATATTGTCAATAAATTAGTTTTTGCCCCGTAGAAATATGTGTGAAAATTTAATTACACTTTTATGACTTTCTTGAAATTTATACTTGTAATAGTGATTGAAAAACGCTAAAAAATGTAATTAGTATGTATATAAAATAACTGAACATTTTTTTCAGTTAGAACTCCAAATTTCCAAATGACCATTTATTCGTCATAATGCGAATTTATATCTTTTTATGCTAAGTAACTTAAGTTTATTTTTAAAGAAGTGAATTTTTTTTTATCCAGTTGATACTTCAATTTACTTTCCTGACTTAGTTTTGGTGAGCTTGTTTTCTAATACCTTGGCTTGTCTATTGGCTGTGTTCACCCAGGGGAATTGGACCCTTGATTTTAGTGTTGTAAATCCGAAGACTTACAATACTATCACAAAGGGACACGTATTTTTGTTAAAAAAGAAAAACTGTCTAACATTCACTGATAACAACAACAAAATAAATAAATCAGATTTCATTCCTACATCTCGTCTATGAGTTAACTAATAACTAATTGATGAAAACAATTTTAATGGACACAAGGGAATTTCTAGAGATTTACCAATAGTAATGATAAAATACGTCTAACAGCTGCGAGTAATCCATGAAATAAATATTCATTTTAGCGCTGTATGTCTACACAACATTTCTTATTTATTCTAAAAAGTCAACGTTTAAAATAAATATAAAATTTCATCACTCTGTTGTGTAGTTGTCTCCTCACATCACATTTTGAATAAAAGTGTGTATTGTATTCAGAAAACATCAATGATTGGAACTTAGTGAAGTATATGTATAACAATTTTATCTCTATCTTTGTTCAACATATCTTTAGGCGGGTAGAGAAGCAATCTAATTTTCCTGAAGTGCAGTGGAACCACTGAAAGAGAAAGAACTCGTATATAAAACAAAATCATATGAATATACTTATACTTGATGGGAGAGTAACATTCTTTATAAATTTTGTAAGGAATTTTGTATTAAAACTTGAATTTTATTCAAGCCTATTTGTTTGTTCTATTATCTAAGACTAGAGAAGTTACAATAGTTTCATTGTAAAAAATATTTATTTCGACGTTGTGATAGTAAATAGTAAACAAATGAATTAAAAGTCGATTTAGGAATCAAAGTAAGCACGATTTTATAAGCCTTTTATCACCTTAATATATTTTATTTTCTAAAGCAGTGATAAGCAACGTAAACTAATCAAGGGGCTCTTGAACACCTTCAAGAAGCTCATAAACTAAAACGCACAAGTATGAATAAAAATGTCGTATTGTTTGTTTTCTTTGTTTTTGAATATCGCATAAAGCTACTCGAGGGCTATCTGTGCTAGCCGTCCCAAATTTAGCAGTGAAAGACTAGAGGGAAGGCAGCTAGTCATCACCACTCACCGCCAACTCTTGGGCTACTCTTTTACCAACGAATAGTGGGATTGACCGTAACGTTATAACGCCCCCAAGGATGAAAGGGCGAGCATGTTTGGCGCGACCAGGATCCGAACCCAGGACCCTCAGATTACGAGTCGCACGCCTTAACACGCTTGGCCATGCCGGGCCTAAATGACGTATATTCGAGATTATTTTGACAACCAGAAGGCTAGTCACTTATAGTCTAAAGTGACTGAATATAGAAAAAAATAATACCCCTAGAGTAATTGATAGTGCTCTTCTAAAAAAATAAAATATAATTTGTATTCTGTTTTGCTTTTAAATACAATACGGAACAAAACTCATTCATAACATTTTCGTAAGTTATTTGCCTTCTGGAGTTACTTTTATTATTTCATAGAAAAACAACAACTAGGCAAGTCTTGCCTAACATTAGTTTTCATTTGTCTTTTGATTACTTTTGTCATTTTTAATTTAGGATTGCAAGTTTTAATTTTCTATGACAAATAGAGAGAAAGTAGTGTTCTCTAAAACAAAAATAAATATTTCACTTTTAAAAGAAAAAACATATTTTTATAATTAAAATTGTCTTTGTAAGCAAAAAAGCACTAATGTATGTTCTGTCGTCGTAGATTACTAAAAGTGTTCATTCCATATTTTTATCTTTTTTCTTTCATGTTTTTCGTTCGAATTTACCGACCACCTAAAAAACGATACAGCAGAAGCCGATATTGATTTTGTAATCAGTTAGTTTTTCGGTTAACCCCTGGTATTAGAAATTAATGTAGGAAAACGAGCGATAAACATTTAATCAGAATTAAAGAGTATACCCAGATAACAGCTTGGCTAAACTCGGTATATAATTTTGGTTTTATATGTTTTCTAAATACAGTCCTTATTTCAGATAAGCAATTAAACAACAAACTTTGTTTGAAAGTAAAATATGGTAATGAATGCTTAAAAAAAGGTAGTGGCACTTAGAATTTAACTTTTTATCGATATTGGATGTGGTTCAGCTTTCATTAATCTTAAGATACATGAAGTGGGTTGAAACTTAATCCATCGTTAGAACATTAAAAAGAAACGTATCTTAAAGTAACTACGAGTAGGCATTGACTTATATAATAACATTGAATTCTATTAATTACGAATTGAAGTTTGTTGAGGAAAATATTTTTTTATTACTTATATGCCAAGGACGAGTAAATTTCTTTTAAAACATGTTTCTTCAGAATAGTGCACGAGTAAATATGTTAATACATTGTGTCTATTCGAAGCAACTATGATCGATTTTTTATGTCATTGGACAAAATACATATACAGGATATACGGACTTTCAAGTTACTTAAGGTTGAAACAAAAAAACGAAATATAATGATTTAAACTGAAGACCACTTATTGGATTCTTTGTGTTAAGAACTTATGTTAATCTTAAAATGAGCTTCATTGTGGTCACTTACAGTAGCTGTTGTTATTTTGTTATGGAAGCATAATGTTATTTCATGCTTAATATATATTGTGATTAATATACTTCATTAATTATTTTGCACAGATGTAATTTGTTGTAATTTAAGTTTATTTTTCTGAATCTTATGTACTAATGAGGTTTTATTTTTATGGTATAAAGAGTTCCAGAAATCTTTAACAACAAAATCTTTAACATTTCTGGACTTAACACTTTTCACTTAAATATATTATTTTTTATTAGTGTGGGCGGGGAGGGGTGTATGTTTTCTTATGGCAAAACCACATCGGGTTATTTGCTAAGTACACCGACTGGAATCGAATCCCTGATTTTAGCTTGCAAATTCGTAGAATTACCACTGTACCAGCGGGGAACATTTTATTTTAGTAAGACAACTTTTCTTCAATATACGCGTAAAATTTGTTATGTATGTTCTTCATAAGTCATCTGAGATACCTATTCACTGTTGAAAAACATAAATTATATTATGTTTATAGTTATTATAATAAAATCGCTTTACTTCCAGGGATTGATAATACCATTATGAAATGTCAAATAACTGGCTTTGTTTCAAATAACAACAAAAATTTACAGAGAAGTTATTCCTATTAATTATTAAATTATGATTTCCAAATGAAATATCAATTTATAAGAAAGTTATTTTGAGGATCTTCGACATTGAAAATCAGATATTTGTTAGGTTGGTGTAATTTTGAGTACATGTTAGAATTGCTAGTTTGGTTTAAGTTACACATTTATGTGTTTTTTGTGCCTTCCCGATAACAGCTATTGATAGCCGTACAATTTTGCATATTAAAAGGTCTTTCAGCATATCATCTGTGGTGAACCCATACTAAGATCTGCGGTTCAATTCTCACAGTGAATAAAATATAGATAGCTTAGTGCGTAGCTGAATCTACTTTTACTTCCAGAGAACGAGTGTGACTGTTTTCTTTTAGCAAAGCCACATCATACTATCTGTTGTATCCACCGAGAGAATCAACCCCAGTTTTATCGTTGTAAATCCGTAGATTTACCGCTGTACTAGTGGGATATTCTTGAAGAGAAATTAATATTTTATTATGATGCTAAATAACCCTTATTTTTAGAGAAATTAATATTTTATTTTTCGAGAGATTGTTTTGTTTTGAATTTCGTGCAAAGCTACCCAAGAGATATTTATGATGACAGTTCGTAATTTAGCAGTGTAAGACTAAAGACAAGACAGTTACTTACCAACCACCACTAACTCTTGAGTTACTCTTTCACGAAATGTTAATAGCATTGCCCGTTACATTATAACGCTTCCACAGATGGAATGGCGAGCAAGTTTGGTTGGACATGGATTCAAACCAGCGATCCTCACATTGGGAGTCAATCACTTTAACCATATTTCCATGCCGGGCTTCCTCTGGAGATTTTTTTTGTAATAAAGCACAAAGCTACACATTGGGCTCTCTGAGCTCTGCCCACCACCGGTATCGAAACTCGGTTTCTAGAGGTATGAGCTTGCAGAGATACCGCTGTAACACTGAGGGGCCCAAAGATAAGAGTACTTTTACTCATACAATAATACAATTAGTTAATTACATTTGCAATAACATATGAGTTGATTTGGCGATTTTCATGAATTAGAAGAGTGTATGACAACATTATTTCAACCAAACTGTGTTCATCGTATCGTTAAACAAAATGAGCTTCGCTATGTTATATTCGGTGTGACCAAGTGGGTGCTTAACTCGTAAAATGTTAGTAGTGGGTTCGAATCGCAGCCCCATCAAGCATGCTTGCACTCTTAGTAGTGGGAGCATCTGATGTGACATTCAGTTCCATTACTTGTTGGTAAAAGAGTGGCCCAGGAGTTGGTTATGGGTGGTGATGAATAGCTGACTTCGCTTTATGCCTTTCACTGCTAAGCTAGAGATCAATACTTTTCCACGAACGTCAAACAAATTAAATTTCTAAATTTAGGGGCTCGGCATGATCATGTGGTTAAGGCACTCGACTCGTAATCTGAGAATCGCCGGCTCGAATCCCCCTCACACCAAACATGCTTACCTTTTCAGCCGTGAGTGTATTATAATGTGACGTTCAATCCCACATATTCATTGGTAAAAGAGTAGCTCGAGAGTTGACGGTTGATGATGATGAGTAGTCTTACACTGCAAAATTACGGACGGCTAACGCAGATAGCTTTCTAGTAGCTTTGCGCGAAATTCAGAAACAAGAAAAAAACAAGAAACATTTACATGTAAAATGCAATAAAACTGTAATTTTGAACTATTAACTTCCTTTCAACTGTAAATTTAGGAAACACTTTCATATTATTTTAAAATCATTCTTCATATAACAGTACAGGAAATATTTGTTAAATGGGCTGAACATTTTAACACATCTTTCTGCAATTTTTGCCCTCCATTTCAAACATTTTAATCAATACTAATTATTTCTACCTGATATTGTGTGCAGTTATCAAAGGAGCATTGATAAAGTATATAAGAACTTGGGAACAGGCATGTTGCCAAGTTTGGTAAATTTCCTAAACATCTTATGCACAATAGTAAATGTTGATACGTGTCTAGTATAAATGTATCTCAAGAAACAACTATTACAATGTTGTATGAGAAACTGGTTTTCAATTGGACCTCACACTTTTTCTGTACGAGGTTTTAAAATGATTTCACTTTAGTAGGTGAAGAAAAATACTAAAAAAACGTTTAAAGCTCACACAGGAACAAAACATTGTACTGTTTTTATTGGGATATTAACTTACGAGTTTGAAGCATGCAATAAAATTAGATCTGACATTCTTATTTCTGGTTTTGTAAAATTACATTAATTCAACAAATAAAAACTTTAAAAACGTAATGGTGATATCTACTAAAGACGAGATGTTTATTTTGTATTTGAAGAAGCAGAACTTAAAGTTTGCATTTTATTATGTATTTAATTTTTATGCAAATACATTTCGTATTAAACTTTATAGTGCCCCTTTAAAAATCAATAATAAAACAGTCCTACCAATTCAACCTTCATTAAAGCTGTTTTGATTTTAATGACGAATTTCCTTCAATTTAGCTACACAGATTTCCGAAATAATAATGTTTTTTCTACCATATAAAGACGTTTTTCACAAGTCGGTAAAAAAAAGTCTTACTCATATCAAGTTATTATTTCGCTTACCACAATGAACAATAATAAAAAAAATAAACTGAAGAAGAGTTAAGAACCTTGATATATCAAACAAATATGTATCCTCATTCACACTGATATATTTGTGAAACTTACGACTTTTGGTATCAAAACTACGCTTTGTGGTCTTTCTTAGCGTATTGCGTCTGGAGCATCTCTTTCAATGACAAGCGGTAATCAGCAATAATGTTGATGTTCTGTCGTCCCTGTTACCTCCTTTCCATTTCTCTGATGTGTCGATGAAACTTTTCTATTTTTCTTCGCTGATGTACACAGATTTTCAAGAAAATAGTCAATATGTGAGTGTAAGAAATGAACTTTTCAAGTTCATTCTACAACCTAGCTCTTTGAATTTATCTAACATAGTATTGACAGTATTTTCGTAATTTGTGTTCTTGTTATTTCCTAAAAAAATGTCAATAGTATCTTTAAAGGCAATTCACACTTCTTTTTTAAATTTCCTCGTTTTCCTTTTGAACTGTTCATCCGAAGTCAATTTCCTAATACCAAACGCAACAAAAATCTACTACAAATATGACAATATGTTTAGATTGTTTTCACATAACCTTATGTTGCCGTAGCGACAGATAAATAATATAGAAAAGAAAAAATTCAAAGTCCACACACAAACAAATACTATCCAGAAATGACGCGTCATGCGGCTTGTTAACCGTTTATATATTAGCGGTGTGTTTCTCATTGGTTCCAGAATGATAGGTAAGGATCTCATGTCGTAATTGGTTTACAAAAATATATAGCCGTTTGTTGTTAACATTTTAAGCATGAAAATAAGTGACCCGATTTCATTGTTTGTTTGTTTGTTTTTGAATGTCGCACAAAGCTACTCAAGGTATATTTGAGCTAGCCGTCCCTATTCTACCAGTGTAAGACTAGAGGGAAGGCAGCTAGTCATCATCACCCACCGCCAACTCTTGGGCTACTCTTTTGCCAACAAATAGTGGGATTAACCGTAACATTATAACGCCCCCATGGCTGAAAGGGCGAGCATGTTTGGCGCGACCAGGATCCGAACCCGCGACCCTCGGATTAGGAGTCGCACGCCTTAACGCGCTTGGCTATGCCGGGCCTGATCCGATTTCAATGGAAATGATTCACTTATTTAAAAGTGCATATAGTACTTTTTGAAAAAAAAATGTTATTGATGAAGAAAAATGAGTATCGTTTTCGGATTCAACGTGTAGGAGTTATTGTAGAACATGTAGACATTTTAAGAGAATAAAACTATTGTAGGTTTGTGTAATTTTAGATGTTTCAAAAACAAAGGTTTTTTGTTGTTGTTAATTATGGGATTTCACAAAAACAAATTTAGTAGTGAATCATTCATCTATTTCTATGAAACATGCATCAGAAAATAACAGGACAAAATGCAATTAACGGAGATGCCCTATTAAAAACTCACAAAAAAAGAAATTGTGCCTATAGGGCCAAGAAATACAAACAGTTTTATAGCAAAAAATTCAAAGTAAAGTGTGAAAGAATTTAGGTAGTGCGGGATAGTGGAAGATAGGTAGTAAGTCGTTTCTTCAAGTGAGAACTAGTGAAAGATGTGGAAAATCATTTAGATGACACCAGAAACTGTGTGTATGTTTTCCTTATAACAATGATACATCGGGCTATTTGCTGAATAAGTCAATGATAATCGAACCCCTGATTTTATCGTTATGAATCTGTAAACGTACCGCTGTACAATTGGAAACTTGATGTTAGTTAGTGTCGTCAACTTCAAACTCTAAGCTATGTAAATCGACTGGATAGATTGAAAAAGTACTATTTCTGTCTCAGAATTTTTCCGAAGAAACTCCACTGTTATGAAATCATTCAAAAATCGATCCAATGAATCTGATTTTAAAATTATTTCCATACCTATGCAGAATTCCAAATATTATTTCTTTTGGACACTGCATTTATTAACATCTTTCTGTTTGTAGTTGGCCATAAGGCTAAACAAACGGATATCTGTGCTCTGCCCTTCTCGGGTATCGAAACCCGGTTTTTAACACTGTAAGTTCAAATACATAGCTGCTGTGACGTCGAGGGAAATTTATAGACCTAAAGTTTCACATAAGAGTTACTAACAATAATTATATATATATATGAGTGTGCGGCGTTCATATTTATTATGAATTCTCTTTGAATCTAGTTTATGTATATTGTTGAAAGACAAAGATAAACAAAATCAAAATTAATATTATAAATTTGTTAATAATCTAAAAATTTAGATCCTACATTAGTTAAGTTCTCAGTTAACAAGGCCGTGACGAATATATGGTCTGTATTTGGTATACGTTCAGTAAAACTTAGACAACGTAGCATCAAAAGATATAATTATCTTTTAAAAAAAACACTTAAAATATATAATTTTTAAAGAGAATTAAAATGAATAAAAAGGTATTTTTGCTACAAGGTATGCATCAGGCTTGTCAGTTTGAGGTTTGCGTGCTAATCATTATTGCCTTATTTCCACGTGTATGAATGTGCTCTGACTTTTTCAAATGCATATAGAACACGAAATAACACATTTATTTCAATAGAAATTCAAACATATTAATAGAATATTTGTTGTAAGGTAACTTGCTGAGCCAATTTTGATGTAAATTGGTAGAGGAAATCTGGCGGACTCTTCTTGCGGAAAAATAGAGGAGCGAAAAGGTTTAAAGAATTAAACTACAGGTCAGATTTTGACTACATGTAGTCGAAGCCAAATAAAGGCGATATTTAATACAGCAGCTTGCACAAGCTCCTTTGCTTATTGCCTGTATTTAAAAGAACTGGGTAGGGAATGACCAATGCTTATTTAGTTTGATATATGTAATAAGCTGGCGAATGTATAGGCATAACAAGTCATGGAAATAATTTTCTAGTAAACACTTACATAAGATATGATGTAGCACCATATTTGACCTGAATAACTCATGTTTTACTTCAGCTAAGATTTGAACTAGATTTATTTAAGTCTCTGAGGAAATGTTTTTCCCATTGTTAATTCATTAGCTCTAACAACTGACGAAGACAAGTAAACAGTGATTTAACCTTTATAGTCAAACCTCGCACAGATTTTCTAGAAGGTTACGATTGCACTCTCAACGTAATATTTTGATTTTGAAACTAGATACGAGTCATATGTACCTTATGGAATGGAACAGTATTCTGTTGATCTAAACCTCTTATGTTTTATAAAAGTTATTTGTCAAACAGAATGTAACTCAAATGATATCAACAGACATTCCACAAAAAGACGCTCATATTATATGAACAGACGCTTCACAATAAACCACTTACATTATAAAAATAGACACTTTACAGAAAGCAACTCATATTATATGAACAAAAACACTTCACAGAAAGCACCTCACATTATATGAACACAGACAGCAGCTCACATTATATTAACACAGACAGCAGCTCACATTATATGAACACAGATACTTCACAGACAGCAGCTCACATTATATGAACACAGGAGCTTCAAACACAGCAGCTCACTTTATATGAACACAGACATTCCAAAGACAGCAGCTCACATTATATGAACACATAAACTTCACAGACAGCAGCTCACAAGATATGAACACAGACACTTCACAGACATCAGCTCACGTTATATGAATAGTCACTTTACTGAAAGCAACTCACATCATATCATCTCGAAAGATATCATTAAATTATAATTAATGAATAAAATTTGTAAACAACTGTCTATAATTAAGCGTTGAGAGGTTTCAGAAACACACACGCACTTTTATAAAAAGAAATACAGCGAATCTTTATAAATTGAAATAAGTTTCTGCATACGTCAACATTTTCAAGGTACTTACGTTTATGGAAATCATTATGTCCATTTTGTATGATACTATCTGTTGAATTCTGGCTATATTGTTTAAGAAAAGTTTCTAAATTTGGTGCAGTGACACGTTTTTAAAATAAACTCGGACAAGTAAAAACCTATAAGATTTTAACAGTATATTTTGATAAGTTAAGTGAATATTAAAAAAATTATTATATTAAGTTATCAGCACTCTTTATTAGTAATGACATTCCTGGAGCAATTGAAGTCATAATTATTAATCTTACCAGAGAAGGAAAAAGTTTTCACCAAATGAGCACATGTTAATTTTACATAACATAGTTTTAAGTTTGAGTTAACACAGAAGATAAAAGTCTGTAATATAAGAAATGTTTTCCTTTCTGACAATAAAAAGTTCTGAAAGGTTATTTGAGATTAGGTGACTACAGCTTAGGTGATGTGCTACTTCAGGTCGTCCTGTTGAGTTTAATGATGACTTGCTGCTGGCTGCACTTGATGAATATTGTACTGTAACACTCGAAGAACTAGCACAGAAACTTAATTTAACGCATTCAATAGTTCACCGTCATCTGCAACAACTTGAAAAGGTGTCCAAATTTAGAAAATGGTTCCCTCATAATTTGACAGAAGCCAACTTTAGAGCAAGAGTGGGCACTTGCACTTCTCTGCACTCTCGTGAACATAATTTATCTTTTTTGGATAAGTATGTGATTGCAGATAAAAAATGGATAGTTTAAAAAATGTTAATTACGACAGATAAAGGTTCAGTGCAGGTAAACTGGCTAAAGCACAGCCAAAAATAGATCTTAAAAATAAGAAAGTTTTGTTTAGCATTTGTTGGAATCTCGTTGGGGTGATATACTTTGAGTTGCTGCTACTCAATGTAACGATTACATCAGACTTCTATTGTCAACAGTAAGAGAATTTAACGAGTACGCGAGAGTTCTTTTGTCAACAGTTAAAGCACTTGAATGGGAATTCGAACCCGCGACCCTAAGATAATGAACCTAGTGCCTTAACCAACTGGCCATGCCGGGCAAAGCACTATTTTGTCTATATTACAAAAGGATGTTTTTATACAATATTTTAGTTGGAATAATTTAATTAACTTTAATCCAAGCTATTATAGTAACGAATACGTATTACGATGTTTTGGGGTTATTTATATCTTAAAAATTTATATTAGAGAGATCTAATTAAAATATGTAACAAAAAGATTTAAAAAAAACAAAAAAAACAAAAGCATTTTTCTGCGCCAAGAAGTTGTTAAATAATTGGCATTGTATTATTTGAATTTGTACAGTATTAAACTGTAAATTAGGTAAACATAATAAAAAACTACGAATACATTTAACTTATAAACATTAATGTATATTAAATTAGATGTTTTTACAACTTAAGTTGTTTGCCTTTTTGGTATTCTTGATTTATAGATGAGAAATATAAGCTAAAAATAAGATAAACAACGACAGACATAAGAGTCGGTGAAAGCAGTGTGTTGTTTCGATTACAGTCTGTCAACTAATTTTACTTTACGTGTGATAAATATTCCCTTTGTGAACATATAAAGGACCTAGAAAGCAGTTTTTACGTTCATTTGATATTATTTTATTTCTTGTGAACTCACATAGTAGCAGAAAACGATCATTCAAAATCATTTAGTTCGTGAAAAGAAATCTATTTTCCTCACATTTTTAGAGTTTAATGTATAAAGATTATCCTTATATGATTGTACGTTTCAGTGTTCGGAACATGGTTACTTTTATGCACATTTATAATGCAAAACGTATAATAAAGACATTCTATCGTGAACGTTGAAAAACAAACAATAATTATTCCTTACATTTGAAACATTCTCTTGGTATTTCAATATAAATAATATATATGTGACAAGGAAAACTATACATAAAGTGTCAATGACCATAACGTACAGTAAGTTGGTATTAAGAAGAATAAAATATATTATTTTCTCGACCGAAGGCATTCAAAAGGTCGATAACAACTCACAAACACAATCTCGAGATATGATTAAAAACATTAGCAGGCGGACAATAATACTGCCTTTATATGAATGGCTCAGATTTTTCGTCAAAATAGTTTTTACATAGCTCTTCAACTGGACTCCAGCTTCTCACAATACTGTGTATTTCTTTCATTTATAGCAATATCTATGCCATTATTGATTTACACATTTCAGAAATGTCTGTAAATATCACAGGAAAAAGTTTGAATTTCTTGTTTTCTCTTTGTTATTGTTTTTATTACATATTAACTAAAAATTTAATGGTATGGTGTCAACCACCGTCACTGAGGTGACATAGTTCCAAACAGAGTGATCGTTATGTGTATTATTAAGAACTAGCAATATGATATAGAAAATCATAATTATAGTGAAAACGATGTTATATTTACCTTCAGAGGTCAGCTTTCTTACAGAAATTTATTGTTCCTTTGAAAAGTTTAAGTACAGGGTGAAACAGGAATTACCAGCCAATAATAGATAAGAATTAAATGTTAAAGTTGGATTTTTTTGGAATCTGGAACTTGTTTGTAAACACAACTTTACCGTTTCAATTGAAACACTTTATTAAAAAAAGGAATGAAGAAAGTAAGGAAATAACTTAAACATTGATATACAAGTAATATATATAACTATTTAATCACAACTAAATTTAATTTATCTTCTTTTTGTGTATTACAATATGTGCCTGCGTTATTATGTATGGATGATGTAAAAGCCATCCCTGCTATGTTGTTTGTATTGTTTTTGAAGGATTATTATAAGCAATCCCTCTGTTTGTTTTCTGTATTGAAAAATTTTTTCTCTATTTGTGTATAGTACACAATTATTGTAGTTTTGTCTTATTAAATGTCAGAACAGTCCCAAAAGGTTAAGAATGCTTGATTTCTACAAAACAAACGTGGTGTTTTGAAGAGAATAATGTTGACTTTAATTTATCTTTTTCGATGTTCGCCTTTATTTTCAATAAAAATATGTTCCCCTTTACCATGTTCATTATATATATTTGTTTGTTTGTTTGTTTTGAATTTTGCGCAAAGCTACTCGAGGCCTATCTGCACTAGCCATCACTAATTGGGAAGTATAAGACCAGAGGAAAGAAAGCTAGTCATCACAACTCACCGCCAAATTTTGGGCTACTCTTTTAGCAACGAATAGTGGAATTGACCGTAAAATTATAACGCCCAAACGATTTGAACCCGCGACCTTCAGATTACGAGTCGAACGCCTTAACCCAACTGGCCATGCCTGGCCCATATATATTTGAATCGGTATTCAGTTGTTTAACTAATATATATGTTTCTATATATTAGTCATTATTATTTTCCTTATCCTTTATTTGTTTTCAAGCAAAAAGATACATTATGAGCTATATGTGTTCTACACACCGCAGGTATAGAAATCTTATGTTTAGTTTCATAAGTCAATTCACTCAATACAGCGCTACCTAAGGACTTTTCAGTATAGAAACGGAAATATTATGTGCTTGACTGCATATTGAAAGGTGGACAAGCAAACAGACAGGAATTCCCGAGACAGAGCAAGATAGGAAAACCCTTATTTTACTTCTCTGTTTGTTCTAAAGATGCTTTGGAAATTTGTTAGAGATCGATAGAATTCCATGGGTAGCACAGAATGATCCCAGTAGGTGACATAGATGTCTTCCAGGTGAGCACTAAGTGTGCATTCCAAATTGGTCTGACCATTCAATTCCAATTTGGAATGCACAATGTGTTTCACCACTATTTTGCTGTATAACGTTGCTCGTAATACCTGAGAATTTCCCTTTTTACTGTGTAACTGATATCTGAAAACATACAAACACTCTTTCAAACAGTACATTGGAAATAAAGATTCAGCTCAAAATCCAATTAAGCAATATATTTTAGCTTATAATAACTTCAAAGACTAGTAGTATAAAAACCGAAATAAAACATTTACAGGGTGTAAAATTTGAGAAATAAGTTGGTTTCATTTAATAGAAACTGTAGTCGTCTACATGAATATATATACCTAAAACTTCCTTACTTTCATTTCTTCTGTCATTGTATTTTAGGATACTTGTATTAATGAGTTCGATAATTTACTTTAGGCTTAAGAAAGTAAAATACTTTCACATTTACCCTTTCTGAATTGGGGTGTCACTCATATTCCTTCGTTGTTTCTTTCTCATAGTGCAAATACTTAACCAAATTGCATAAACGTATTAAATAGAATATATTTTTTGGCTTAAAAATAATTTAACATAACTTAGATGTTCTATCATGTATTTCACAAGCGCCCAGCATGGCCAGGTGGTAAAGACACTCGACTTGTAAACCGAGGGTAGAGGGTTTGAATTCCCATCTCAACAAACATGTTTGCCCTTTCGGCATTAGCGTGTTATATGTCACGGTCAATCCCATTATTCGTTGGGAAAAGAGTAGCCTAAGAGTTGGAGGTGGGTGATGATGACCAACTGCCTTCCGTCTAGCTTTACACTGCAAAAATAGGGAAGACTAACGCAGTTAACCCTCGTGTAGTAGCTGTCTGCGAAATTAAAAACAAACAAACAAAGATTTTGTATTCCATGAAATTTGTAAAATTGTTTTGTAAGATGTTTTAGAAATAAAAAGCAATAAAAATACTTTCTCTCTTTTTAGCATTTCAACTGCTTTTTTTTTATTATAAACTTTCATTTTATGTATGCACACAATTGAACTGTAATTAACATATTTCTTTTGAAGTTTTACCTTGGCGTTTGATATAAATAAAACTTTTGGATAAATATCGTTAAAACATCACATAATCTGACAAAAATCTTTGTCTACCTAAGACCTGACATTTTGAAATTGTGTAAGGTCAGACTAGGTAACAAAATTATTGATCTAAGTTTATCCAATGTACTCTAAATACCTTGTAAAGTTTGCAGTTGATTTATTTTGGCCTCACATACTAGTAAAATAAAATCGGTGTATCCATGTATAGTACACAGAAGGAATGTAGCAGCTAATCGACTTTTGTGTAGTGAGTGGTGTATTGTTGTGTTTGTTATTAATTGGATATGTTCCTGTGAATAACTATGAGTAAGTAATTAATTGCATTAGTTAACGAAGGTTGAACTTACGACCACTTGTTATTTGAGTGTTCGTGTTTTAAAACTGTGCCATTTGTTACATGTATAAGAATGATATAAAATGGCGAGGTGTCTTTTCTTTCGAGGTGAAATGAAACAAGAGAACATAATTAATCATGGAAATGCTTGTAGAAGTGTATGCTGTATTTCTCGTGGAATACTAAACTAAAGTATCAGAGGTATCTATCTATGTTTAATGTCGACCCTATATTTTTTCTTTATAGTTTTTTTTTAATTTCCGGTTGGTTGGTTGTAGTTAAGCATGAAGATAGACGATGGGCTACTTGTGTTCTAACTACAATGGGTATCGAAACGAGATTTCGACCGTTGTAAGTTTGAAGACGTGCCGTTGTGGTCCACCAGCAACAAAGGATGACGCAACATTTAAACTGAAAATCTTACCTGAAAAGTACTGGAATAATACTGTTCCCTCGTATGGAGCTAAAAAAGTTTGGGACAAAGTTCGTATTATACAAAAATATATATACACTTTTTTTCTTTTAAATAAATTATAAGCAATTTTATTTATTTATATACATTACTTAAATACGATAAATTTAAAATTGAAATTCAAGGAACTGAATCATATTTCAGCAATCAGAATATTTTTGTATTGCTTCCATACTCAGTAAGCCTAATAAAGCTTATTTGATATTTTGTCACACAAGAACGTTTGCGTAACTATTAAATAAATATGCTTTAATATGAAAAAAAATTTCTGAGCTGAAAACGATGCTTAAATAAACTATAATAATATCAAAAACTGTGGAATTATTTGAAATTTCACACTGATTTCGTAGTTCTCCGCTACTTGATTTCGGCCTTTTTAAACTTCCCTCAAAAACTATAAATTATTCTCATAACTCTTTGTTCATTATAAGTTGAAGTTAGTAGTTTATAACCTGCTTTATCCAACGGATTTTAAAGTGTGACTTTTAGTATTTTGGAATACGAGTTTTGATAGTAATTATTAAATTATCTGAAAATATTTCAATTCTGAAATCGAGTACATACGTTATTTAAATAAGTTTTGAAATCACGTATGTGCGCACTTGACACAAAAAGGTGTTCAACTGTTAGAAAATGGTAAAGAATACAATTGTACCAGGCGCTATGGTAAATATTCAAGGGAAAAAATAGCAAAATGAACAAATAGATACATTCACATGATTGGTTTATAACATCATATATTAATTAGTATTTTAAACGACAATACGGTTAGTATTTTTCTTGAAATACACTCTTAATAATATTACATAAATGTTGCAAAATGACAAAATACCAATTATAAAGTACAGTTAGGATCAATATTGCCTAAATTTATAACTATGTATATAAATGTGCATTTGACAGCTGAAAGGGGCTCACCCGCCAGAAGAAGGTTAAGTTAATATTTCATTTGAAACATTAAATGTAAGAATATCATTTTAAGTGACAGTTTCTAAGTATTTATCTGGTAAAATGAAAAATTTAGAGCATTAATGTGCTGAAAAGCAGTTAGGTCAAACTATGAAGGAGCACGTAAACGTAAGTAATGAAAAACTGTTGAAAGAGGAATGAAAATATTAAAATAATTTATTAAATGACAGGCAGACCAAACAGTCAGGTATCAAGAACTGGGGTCATAGATGCTATCACAATTCCCTGGAACTTTACATGGTCTACAAATGCATTAGGAAATATGATTCAGCCCAGTAAATTCAGGCTTTAATAACTTACTCTATAAAAGGCGTTAAAAAAGTCTTACTAAACCAAATTAATAGCAAGAAGCAGTATCAGAACCTATTGTGTTATCCATCAAAAGCTAATGTTCTCTTTTTATTTATGCATTTTTGGCATGGAAAAGGAAGATGTAAGAAGAAAATCTTATTAAATTCTGGAAATGTTTGGTGTAAGCATTAAGTTAAATTTCAGACGTTGTTTTCCTTAGTATTATTGTTTTTTTTTGTTATTAAGACAAACAAGTAAAATGTATATTACATATTATAAACTCTGACTCAGTCTCATTCTGGTGTTAGTGACCTGCTTATTTTTGGTATTTTAAATAAATAATATTTATAATGAGATTGCCATACAATAGAGAATTAGCCTGATACAAAACAGGTAAAGTCAATAGGATTAAACTTCATCCAACTAAAGGTCGAGTGGGGGAGAAATGAAGTAGAGCATATTTTAAAGTGAAGTAGCATAGTTTAAGCAATTACGTAAAATAAATAGTTAATAATAGCTAAATTACTTTAAATATGAAACCAAAATAGTAGAAGGCGTTACACCTGGAAATCAGGTCCCAACTGCTTGAGCAACTCCAGCTACACAAAGTAATTTCTCTAGATTTATACTGCTTGAAACCGAGTTTAGATACTGTGATGGGCAGAGCACAGATTTATCTTTACTCTGTGTAGTTTTGTGCTTAATGACAAGCAACAACAAAATATTTGAAATTTAGTTGATTTTGTCTATATAGACTCTGTAAAACAATATGTGATATACATAGGTAGTTTATAGGCTAAATATTTATATTATCTAAGTTTTCATTTCCTAGCCTTAAAAGAAAATATTTGAATAGTCTTAATATTCACTTCTCTGTATCACGAACTATGAATTCTTTTACATAATCTATTTATGAACTTCAGAGTGCTTAACTAATTAAAAGCACAATTTATAAACAATGGCAAGCCAACATGTAAAATATCATCTCACCAAGGTTTTGATTTACTAAGATATCAATAAGCTTGTTTAACATTTCTCATTTTCTTGTTGCCTTATGTTAGTTTTTATTCTTTGTATCACATATATTTAATATATATTGTTACAACCAATAGAAGGAGCAAAATTCACAAAATTCAGTGCACAAACTTCTTACATTCGTTTGTTTATTTTTGGTGTTTAGACTTTGCAACCTAGTAAAGCCATTTTTAGAAGCAGTAATAAAATTTTAAACCTATTTTAAAAGCCCCCTTTCATCTTGCAGCAAATGCTACTCTTCCTTTATTTTTATTCCTATTCGGCTGTTTGAACTTTCGCAGTTTGAGACTCAGTAGATACTCATGTGGGTGTTCGCAGCGAATGAAGATTTTATTCCCTATATTGACTGTCATATAGTTTTTTGACTCATTGACAGAAGGAAATAAAAGATGGTTTCCTTTGTGTTTGATTGAGGCTAATTAGTCACAAGGGTTAGCTACTTGCTACCTGAAAGCATTTCCAAAGTAGGGAATATTGAATATAAACAATTGATGGTGGACGATTTTGGTTTGAGAAAAAGTGACTATTTAATGTCCATGAATCACGAACATGCTCTGTACTTACGTTTGTAAGTACCTGAGGATAATTTTTTGTTTTCTTGTTTTGCATCGTGTCTCGTTTTTTATTATTTTTCACACAGTCAGAGATTCAGTACCACTACACTGTTTTAAGATTATAGCAGTTTTACTTCAATATACAATATTTAAAAGTTTTGAAGATCTGGTTCAATTATCTGTACTATTCATAAACTTAACAACTGGAGAATCCATAAAGAAGTAGAAAGCCTCAATTAACCCATCACGAAGAGTTTCATCAGCATATTCATGAAACACTTTTAGTTTAGAAAGCGAATAATAATAAGGTTTACAAAATATTTTTTGTTTTTTTTACCAGTGGTTTCAATGCAGTGCTCAGTAACAACCATAAATCCAGGCTTATCACAAACGAAATCGACAGACTTCAATGATATCTCTTTCAATCAATCACTTTTAATATCTCTCAGATGCAAGCACTGTACTTCTTGATTATTCTTTCGTTTGGTTTAGTCTTCAAAAGGCACACGTATTTAATGACATTTGTCCGAAATTCGACATTTACTTTTTTTTCTCTTGAATCAATTCTAAACCAATGAGACAGAGAATTACCAAATCTTTCAGAGCGGTAATTTATTGATTCATAATACATGTTGCTATCGATGGCTTAGCCAGAAAATACAATACTTGCTGGCAAATAATTATATCATCAGAAAAACACATTTGTTTCTAATTCCAGGTTTGTAAATAATGTTTTTTGTTGAAAATGTTAAATAATAATAATTTAGATGTAACACTACAGTGACTGGTGCAGTTGAATTAAACATTTCACATGATAAAGTACGGACTATGCATTTTTCATTAGACATAATCAAAATATAGTATCAGATAATCATTTAAAAGGGATTATATAAGTAAAAATACACTGAAGTAATTCAAAAAATTAAAACTGAACAGTGTAGACATTCTTTCAATTATCTCTGGTATTCACAAACTATATAGTAATATGGACAAAGAAAACGAAGAGAGTACAGAAATTTGTGTTTATGATAGGCTATCATAAATGTTAATAACAAAACAATTATAAAAAAATCACCACCAGATACAGTATTCAAAGAAATATTGATAATTTACTATATGAATAACATTAATACTGAATAAATATCAGAAAAGAAACGAAGAATAATCTTAACACTTACCTGAAAGAATACCAGATAGTCTACGTCTTTGATGAAATTGTGCACCATATAACGATGTGCAACATCATTTAAAAATATTAGCTAAACGTGTCTGTGTGTTGTAATATCTGGAATAAGTTTCAAGATAAACAAATGAACTGGTATGCACAACCAGTGTGAAGAGGAAACTAAAACTGATAACATAATAAGAATACATAATGAGATGTGACTATAATGACGACAGTGTTAAATAGTATCGTAAAGCACAAATACTCCAAACATGGCCTAGAGTAATGTTTTATAGAAATTCAATTTAACGCTTTGTTTTATTTTGAATTTCGCGCAATGCTACTCAAAGGCTATCTGCGCTAGCCATCCTTAATTTAGCAGTGTAAGACTAAAGGGAAGGCAGCTAGTCATCACCACCCACCGCCAACTTTTGGGCTACTCCTTTACCAACGAATAGTGGGATTGACCGTAAAATTATAACGTTCCTATGGCTAGAAGGGCGAGCTTGTTTGGTGTGACGGGAATTTAAACTCGTTACCAGCTTGGTAACATCAATATTTGGAATACTCATGTGAGATCGAATAGGAGGATTTCACCATTACTATGATAAGGTACCAGAAGCACCATACTGTGGAACAAGATTTCATTTGGGAAATAACGGGATGAGAAAACTACAGAAATAGTTTCATCGCATTTCTTAAGTTTGTTTTAGTAGGCAAAACAAATCTTATTGAATGAGGAATGTATGTCTAAGAGCCTTTCGACAGTTTAATTAAATTTGACATGACATTCTTTAATCAAGGTTCACGGATTATTAGTCATTTCTTGTTATAATTATTATTAAGTGCATGGAACAAATTAATTTTTTGATGTCAAACTTTATCAGCAAGTAATGCGGTAGCTCATGTTACTTAAGTTTCATTGAAATTCTACTTGCTCCTGATTAGTTTTTGCTTTACGACAAATTATTTTCTTAAATCTATTTAGTTGATAATTGGTAACCGATGAAAGATAAAGACACGTGATTGTGTGTAAAGATGGACCCTTTGATAGTTATAGTCAAATGGAGTTTAATCATGGTGGTTATGCATTGTTAGGTGCTTACTACAAGAAAGATACAGAGCAGATTTCTATTTCATTTCAAGTATTTATCTATTCTTTAAAGGCATTCTCCATGACTATTTTCCTGGCTTTTTAGTTGTGGCATGTTAATGTATCTAACCTCCTTTTTTTGCATAAACTACTGAACTTTATACTACAATAATCAACTGATGTTGCATCTTTGCACATCGCTGTTTCACCAGTTTAATTGCTTATAAAAGGTTGATACAAATTAGGTACTAACATTAGAAAAAAATAACGAAAATAATAAGGCACCAACTCTGAGCATTGAGAACATAGTAATTACACCACTTTTGAGCATTATCTAACTTTATATGGCCCACTTTATTGAGGAGTTAACAGTTCATATTAATCGTTATTTATCAAACTGAATTTCTTTAATACGAACAAACTACACAATACACTGTATGTTTAAAACAGAAGTATTAATTATAACGCATAGAATAATACAATTAAGTAAATTTCGAGGTTTGGTTGCACTGATGTGATCCTGTATGTTATCTACTTAACATGGCACGCTGTTCTGTAAATACGATATTATTTTATGAATTTTTAATTAGGTTTGGTAATTTAATGGTATTTTATACATAATTTCTTCTGCTTACGAAGTTTTTGAAAAAATAATTTTTTGTACAAATTTCTGTTTTCCTCATTTCTCAAAAAGTAATAGGTTTGCCAGTGCAATTCAATTTACTCAAAAAATGTAAATCTTATACATATTTATGACAAATATGAAAACAGTGTTATGTATTTGATGTAAAGTAAACATAAAAGACACGAACATGTTTTTTGGTTCTGAATTTTCGCAAAAAGCTACACGAAGGCTATCTGTGCTAGCCGTCACTAATTTAGCTGTTTAAGACTAGAGGGAAGGCAGCTAGTCATTACCACCCACCATCAACTTTTGGGATACTCTTTTACTAACGAATAATGGGATTAACCGTCACACTATAATGCCCCCACGAGGTGAGAATGTTGGGTGTGACAGGGATTTGGACCCGTGACTCTCAGATTAGTAGTCGCTCGCCTTAACCGCTAGGCCATGCCGGGCCTACGAAAATGAAACAGGAGACACGTTTTGAAATAAGCCCATCTAAAACTAGGCTTTTATATTTTAAATATATATATGTATATATATATACGTGTGTGTGTGTATTTTACACATTAATATGTAATTTCAACATTCGTCAGTGTTCTATTTAACAATGATACATACAAGTATATACATATTATGAAACAACGGACAGGGATGGATATTCCTAATAAAGATTCCGAGAAATGATTTTTCTTTTGTGTTTATTCATATAGTTGGGTTAATTTGGTGGCAAATAGCTACAGAATGTGATTATAAAATATACCGTTTGTAAAAGTGTGACATTAATAACTTTGGCATGCAAGTTAGTATTTCTCATTTTAGATGGTTAACTAAGAATCATTGAAAGGTTGCTTATGTGATCCACTCCAGATGTTATAAAAATGTTAGTTTTTTTATTGAATAACATGTTGACGTATGTCGCAAACAGAACACACTTTAGAAAAACTGCTGTTGTGGGAAGAAATCCAGATGAAACGTTTCTCAAATCAATATTTTTCTAATGGAACTGATTTTGAGTGATGTTCACAACTATGGTTAAGAATTTCACGTCCAGGTTTTATCACTTGTTTTATGCTACTTGTAAACATTGATAGGATTATAAAATCCTAATGTCGTAAGACTTTAAATATCTACATTCTAAATACGTATTTAAATACAGCAAACTAATGTCGTCTGACCTCAGTATTGCATGTAAGTTTAGAACTGTATTACAAAGTACATGACTTCTGACGTTTTTAAAATTCTCAGGAAGAATAATTCTCGATAGTAAAATTTTTAAACAATTAAATATTAAATGTAATGGTTTCGATACTTAATGAGTTGCTTTAAAGGAGCTTATTGGAATATTTCTCCGTACTTTTGCAATGTAGCAAACAGCACTTTTTTCACGTTTCTTTCAAAACGTACATTTAATAATGTGATGCAATACGTATTTTTCTTCATGGTAAAATTCGCAAATTATGTTCTAGAAAACAATGTGATAAGCATGACTCAGACATTATTTTTGTTATAAAAGACCCGACGTTTCTTCAGTCCCAGGTTTCCTCTTTAAGCGTGTTCAAAATTGTATTTTTCTCCAATAATTTGTAACTATTATATGTGAATAACGTCAAACATTGGATGACGTGAGCAGAAACAATTCAAATATGAAGTAATAATAATAATGTATAAGTTAGCATACGTATTAAAAGCATTTTTAATCTATTTAATTTTACGCGTTATTAGGGTAATACTCCCTTCGGCATGTGGTAGATACCTCCTAAAATAGCGCAATTTTCCTTTAACATATTCTGCCTAATAAAGAGGATCCACCTGAGACATTCTATAGGATAAAAATAAATAGTGTTTATTTGAGGTTCATCTTACTGAGAATGGTACTGTTTTACAGTCAGAATATAGAAAGAAAGAAACCTTTGTTTATACCTCAGCGTATCGTAATATTTCGTAATTTCATTTATTTATGGTTTGGAATAATAATGGAGGAGGCAGGACATTAAAAGTTAGCTTGTTTGGCTGTATATCACAAGGTTAAAAGTTCGAGCCGTAAAATGACGTTGAACATGCTCCCTATTTTTACGAGAGAGAAAGAGTGTGATAATGTTTGCAGTAAATCCTACTATACGATTAAGAGCAACTGACAATTTCCATTTCTCTGATTAGCAGTTTCAAAATAAGAATGATCATGCTTGAACATTGGAAATGATTTTGAAAACATTTTTTTAGATATCATATATTTTATGTCATCTTGTTCCAGTTGAAACATAATACACCGAACTAGATATTTCATTTAGTAAGTTGTCGTTTCCGACTATAATGAACGCAACAAAACAAATTATTTCTTTCACTGCTCAAGTTTTATGTGTAATCAGGATTCTATTAAAGTAGGGGTCTGTGACTTTTTGGCGATAAATTCCAACAATAAACGAAGAACACAGAATCCTCTTGTTCTAAAATTATATATATACAACATATAACATTTGTATCCAGAGTACTAGAGTACTGGTTCAGTTACATTAGAAAACGATTTAACAAGATAAAAGAAATATTTTTGGTGTGTTATTACAATAAAGGCTATGTTCATTTCACTTTAGAATCACCAGTATAACTGTTGGTTAGCATGGTTGCATCCAAAATCTACTCGTTCTGGTTCAGTTATTTTAAAACACAACTAAAAGACAAATTGTTCTTCCCTATATTATTTTTTACAACATTATATCTCAATATACACTTTAAAAATTGTTACTATATAATATTTATGGCTATACTTACAATCACGCAGTCTAACCCTATCTAACTAACTTAAACTACATTTTGGACACATATTTATAGCTTGACTGAGGCCTAGAATGTTCCACACCTACCACACATTATGATGAAATAATACTTACTTAAAATAACGAGAAAAGCTTAGAAAGTTCTGGTATCATGATTCAGTAATGAAACAATCGCTAATTCAGAACAACTAAATTACGCAACATATTTTTCAAAAATAAATACATAAACAAACAAACCTGCTATAAATTATCGCTTCTAAAAGTAACTAAACTGTACACTTGCGTTATACTTAAATGGAGAAAGTCGTGTATATCTAATAATATGACCTTCATGATGTAAAAATATTAACAATATCATTACACTACATACAAGAGCTATTTTCAGCCCATATTTGCACCAACATTTGTTGCGCCAATTATATGTTTTTTTTTCTGTCTTGAAGTCCCTCTTTAACAGATTGTGGTAGTAGATTTTGGGCTTTTTGTCCATTTCCACCTTATAGTCCAATTAGTTTACCACTTCCTGAACTTCAAAGGTCCTTCCTACTGGAGGGTGTGTATGTCTTATGTGTGTGTTTTTCTTATAGGAAAGCCACATTAGGCTATCTGCTGAGCCTACCGAGGGAAATCGAACTCTTGAGTTTAGCGTTGTAAGTCAGTCGACTTACCACTGTACTAGCGGGTGCCTACTGGAGGGCATGCTTGTTGTAGTTTGTGAGTAGCTAGACTAAGACCTTCTATTTGACCTTAAAATGTCAATTGTTGGGCTTATTGTCATAAACGTGCTTTTCACTGTCTTTTCCAATCGGTTTTTTGATGTTTAATATGTATTATTATGTGTTTCTCACTTCTTATTCTTTTTCTTCTGTTTTTTTTAATTGGTATCTGCATAGGACTTTGTACTTTTATTCCATACTGTAGCTCGAAAAGCTAAAATTCGGTACTTGCATGAGGGACTTTTTGGTAAACAAATAATATTGTCTACAGGCACCTTGCCCAAGTCTCTCCTGATACAATTTCTTCAACAAATATTTTTTAATTCCACTGACTCTCTCACAAAGTCTATTACATCTGCAGTTGTATAGAATAGTAAAGAGCTGTCTAGTGCTAATGAGTCTGCATACCTTTTGCATCAATTATGAAGTAAATTGGACCCTTCTGTCTCTCAAGACTTCTTTTGGAAAGCCTACTCTACAGAACACATCAAGGAGAGAATTTGTTACTTTCTTTATCACACTCTTTCACAGTGGTATAACTTCTGGATAATGTGTTGCGTAGCCAACTAATTAATGTCAGCACATACTAGTTGCTCTTGCCAGAAACAGATACTGGTTATCCATCTAAGTTCACTGATACTTTATTGAATGACACTTCTATGAGAGAAATTTATCCAATGGCACCTTGGCTACCTTCTCTCTGAATATTGTCCTATAGCAGATGTCACAAGTTTTGCAAAATTTGGTCACATATTTGATGATCCTTGGCCAATGAAAGTTGCTGGTAATTCTGTCTGTCATCTTCTTCGCTCTTAGGTATATTTCCACAATGGACTCATGAGCCAACTTCATTTGAAACTGGTATTCTGTTGGAAATATTATCTGTTTAAATTTCTATGTAGAACTGTCTTGATAAATTCAGTAGAGTATTTCTTTCTGGAGATTTGATTTGTAAATTATTTTCCTTTTCTCTCGTGATTATTTTTTTCTGAACATTGCTTCAGCGTTTACGTAATGAAGAGCCTTTTTTCTGTGCTTCCTCCAATTAATGTAGACTTACATCTTAGGTGTCCCATTAAGCTTAATAAGGGCCTAATGTCACACTTCAATTTACTTTCTTGAATTATTGTGGTTACTACAGATGTCTCATTTTCCATTCTGGTTTCTACAAACTTCTAATGGATGATTTTTGCCACACACAAAAGAACAGATGACTGCTTTTATACATGTGGCTTCAGAATGTGCCTAATTTTATATCAAGCATAGCATAACTCTTTTATCTGTTGACTTTTGTTATGTAAATGTCGTGTAAATATTTTGTAAACGACGACATGTCGTGTTGTATTTATATTTTGATTTCTATTATTCATATTTCCATATTTATATTATTGTTTCGAAGTTTAAACTAATAAAATATGTTGTTATTCATTTAGGGTAACATTTAGAATTTTCTTGAATTAGGTAGACCAATCATATGTTTGTAAATGAAATGCTGGCGACTTCGTGTCTAGACGTTTAGTCTCGTGCAAGAACGGACATGCGCGGATTGCTCTGGAGATCTGTAGAAATTTCGCGGTGTTTCGAGGAGTCTAGGCCTACAATATATAAACAGACGAAGATGCGAGAGAGAAAACAGAGAAGTGTCAGACATTAATTTTATTTCAAAAGAAGAGAGTCATTCGTTTGAGAAAGATTAAGTGTTTTCTGTGATTATTCAACTTGGATTTGTGATTGAAGTTAGATCTACGGAAGCTGTGGTTTTATTTCGTCAATCTCTACGATTCTTTCGAATTAGTGGTTACACTGTAAGTCAACACGTGCGGAACAATTTACGGGAGATCGGAAAATTTAAAGGCGAAAATTTTGTGACGTTCATCGGAGGCATCGTGAAAAGAACTTCGTCGAATTTATTGAACTGTGAACTGTTTCTGAACTTCTTCATTTAAACTTAGGAATTTCTTCGTGGGACCAAATTCACACCCTAGACTGGAATTTGAGACTTTCGTTTTAGATCATTATATTAGATACAGGCCAGTACCATTTTGTATTGTGTTTAATTTTGAAGGTTGAAACTAGTATCATTTTGTTTTGTAATTAATTTTTAAGGTTTAAACTTAATATCTGTCATTGTTATTATATAATTTATGTTATATCTGTTAATAGTTTAGTGTAATAAATTATACTAGCTGTTATATGCGTTTTTCTGTTGCGTTTAGTTTACGAAAAGCATAAAACATAAACAAAAACGTAACACTTCTTGGAAACTTTGGTGGCATCCTGCTTCTAGTCAGCCACTTCTGGTTTCGACTTTGACTAGTTATTCTTAGACTTCTCAATTATACTTCATCCATTAGCGTCCATATACTGTTCTGCCAGCTTGATTGTCTTGTCCTCATCTTTTCGTGATCTCTCCTTCAGTAGCATTGACATGGTAGTTGAACACGAGACCAGATATGCCAATCCTTTAATATGATGTTTATGCTCTGCAATGTCACTCCATCTTGTAAAGTAATATAATAAATGTGTTAGAAATTGAAATACAGTTCCTCTAGTGACAAATTTCTTTGAATTTAAGTCTCTTTAAGTCAATTGCATATCTGCAATGCCACTTTTAACTTGTCATAGTCTGGATGAGATATTCCGACGTAATGCTTTCATACAGATGTAGGACTCTTCCTGTAAAATTTGGTTGAGACAGACTGACCAGTTACCTTTATCACAATTTGTACATTGTGCTAATATTTCGTACCTCACAAAAAAGCATCCATGTTGCCTTTCTGTTCATTAAGTTTGGGTAGCTTGGGTTCGTTGACCATGATACTATTGTCATTCTTGGGTCCTCTTTTTTTCTGTTGAGTAAACTTGGTGATCTCAATTTGTGCTTTTATTCCCTCTATTTCCAGTTTATTTATCACTTTGGACTTGCATTTCATGCTCATATTTTACTTACCTCTCTCTTTCTTCTTTCTGTCAATGCTATTTTCTCCTTAGATCATGTTGTTTAACCAACTCATAGATCATTCCCTTTGAACCATTGTCGCTTAGCCCTTTTTATCTGTTTACCAGTCGACATGGTTATATAGTTTGATTGTGACATTTGGAATATTTTTACGATAACAGTACAGCTCTGCATACGTAGGTCTATTTCGTGGTTAGTTATACCTTCTTCTACAACCATTAACCATTGTATATCTTTACTTGCTCGCCATTGTCAGGATTTATGCATAGGTTCTCTTTGGTAAGTGTGTGTGAGTTGTGGGAAATAAATTCCAAGCAAACAATAATAAAAGAACACACACCTCGTTTGTATAAGAAGCCAAGTATACAGAACAATGCTTCTTAAAATAATGACCACAAAGCTGTTTCAGTTATTTTATAACACAATTTTGCAAGTCGTAATGTACCTCCTTCTCTGTTATTACAATACTATTTATAATAATTTCTCTTTAAAACATCATCCACAACAGTTGGTAACCAAGCTGTACTTTGAGCTTTAAATAATTGTCTTTTTTCATGAAATTTACCCAGTCTGGTTCAATTACTTTGGAACTCAATTGACAAATCTAATTATTTTTCCTCACTCAGCAATTACCATATAATGTTTAAAAATTGCCACTTTACGCTCTTTATGACTAAAATTTCATAATATTATATTTTGAACGCATATTTATTGCCCGTCTAACATTTAGAACGTTACACATACCACGATATTTTGTTATACTAATATACAATCAAAAACACTTAAAATGTTCTAGAAACATACTGCAATAATATAATAACTAAACTACATAATGCATGATTCAAAAAATTACGTAACCAAACTTGCGATGAAATATCGCTCATAAATATAACTAAATCTAACTTATACGCAAGCAGCTGCCATATACTTATGAAACAAATACAGTAAAAATTGGTTTTATCTCATTTAAAGTCTTTTTGACGAACCGAACATTCAAGACAAAGCAGAAACATTTTATCTCATATATTCCTGTTTCCTACAATATGATACAATACATTACAAAACAACACAGTGGAATGACTTAGTATTCTTTTGTTTTAGAAGCTGTGTATTTCATGCCATTTCGTTATTAGTTAAACACACATATCACATACAAGTAGAAAGGTTTCATTTTGTAGTTACGTGATTCTAACTTTAATGAATGAAAGTCGAAATAGGTTGGGTAACGAATAAATCTAAATATGAAAACAAATAGATCATGTATTAGAAAACTTTTTTATTAAACATAGTACTTATTTTCTAACTTCATTGTGTTTCAAATGTATATGTACCCACAAAATAAGGCTACTGCTTCAAAGACTTTCGCTTTTTCTAATCATTTATATAAAGGATAATTATAAATGATTAGGTTAGTATTCCTAAAAAATTATTTAGTTTTTGTAATTTTAGTTTTCATATAGCCGATTTGTACTTTAATTACAAATACACTAAAGTAAAAATATTTCATGACATTACCTAATTTTACCGCCTTGTAATATAATAAAAGTAAATAAATCTCATTTATCTAAGAAAACATTCTTTTACAGAAATTGTACATTTTACATTTAAATACGCCCAGCACGGCCCGGTGACTGGGGCGCTCGACTCGTAATCTGAATACCTTTATTTCGAATCCTTATTACACCAAACGTACTCTTCCTATCAGCCGTGAGGGGTGTTATATGTGATCATCAATCCAACTATTCGTTGGTAAGAGAGTAGCTCAAGACTAGCTGTCTTCTCTCTAGTTTTACACTGCTAAATTAGGGACAGGTAGCAATGATAGCTTTCGTGTAGCTTTGCGCGAAATTGAAAACAAATAATGTTTAAGCAAGAGCTCCGCTCATTCCAACTGTATAAGTGTGCTTAATTTTAAAGATATCGTTGTGTTTAGGCATGCTTACAAAATATCCAGCCTTCTTTGTATGTATTATTTAGCGCATAGTAAATACTAGAATTCATTTATTATTCAAAATTAATTCAAATTGAGTTCTCTATAATTTTTTTTATCACCATTTCAAAAAAATTCCGATGCTTACATACCTAGGAAACTTAAAGTTATACTATAGTATATTCAGTATTTTACTACAATATGTTATTATTACCAATTATATTTAGTTCTTTCCCAATGGCAACAGGAAAATGTAGCTTTGTACATTTTGTCGCTGGTGTAGTATCGTGCTAACTAAACAAAATGTAGCTGTTTTGTTTTACATTATTCTTTGTGCCATTTGTGTTATACTGTAGCAGGTTATTTTTAAGATTTTAATATAAATGTTTTGTTCACTAGAGGGAGATTAAAAAATTACATAATGATAACGTGACAACACATACAGAAATAACAATTTTTGTATGACACCAGTCCAGTGAATAAGTTTTGTTCAGTTTCAGTGACTGAACAGGCTAAAATAATCGTAATAATGTCTGACAGAACTTTGTTTGCCTTTTAGCATCTTCTATGTTTTGCTTTGGGAGCTGTCAAATATGGTTTGGAAATTCATATATTTCATAGTACCAGCGATGGTTAAATATAACTCACTCATTGGATGAGGTCGGTAAAGGTGCAGATAGATTGGTTTTAGTTTATTTTGAACTTCATCTAAAACTACACGAGGGTTATCTATGCTAACCTTCCCTAACAGTAAAAGACTAGAAGGAAGGCAGATCGTCATCGCCACCCGACCATCAAGTCTTGAGTTATTCGATTATCAATGAATGGTAGGATTTACCAGCACATTCATTCCTGCGGATGAAAAAGCAAACATGTTTAATGAGACTGAGTTAGAACGCGCAGGTTGCAAGAAGAGCGCCTTAATCACCAGGCTGGTCAGGCTGACAAACTTTCTCCAGTTTTTTTCTTTCATTGTATGATATATATATATGTACAGTCTAACGGGTGCATCTACTAAATCAGTAAGTTTATTAGCTAATTAGTGAAAATATTACGTATTGTCGCTAATTAATCAACTAGCAAGTGTGTTAGCTAATTTTAAGTTATTTTGTAGATTTCAAATGAAATTTGACAAGTATTTCTATTTGAGAGTAATACGTATCACTAATTTCAGAGAAGTTATTTGGAAAGGTAGGCCTATGGAAGTACATAAATAATTAAATAAATAGTTAGAAATAAGCAAAGGAAACTATGTATAATTTTTCCCGAATAATCAATTATAAATTTCCCATCCAGCGATATAACACACTACAATTGTAGTGTTGGAAATAGGTTAATTTTGACAAAAAACAACAACAGGATCTTTACTAAATTTAAAGATGAAACAATGTGCTGGAAATGAGATCAAAATCTGTTGGAGATAATGAAATAAATAAAGCATTAAAATATCAAGAATAACGAAACAGAAAAGTGAAAAGATGATAAAGAAGAAGGAAATGTGACAATAAAACAATTACAAGAAGAAATTTACATATGCTTTGAAAACGTAAGAGATTTTGTTTGTTTGTTTCATGTAAAAACTCTTTGGGTTATCTGCTGTATCTACCACAGAGAAGCGAATTTTGAATTTCAACATTGCACGTCCATAGACAAGCCCGGCAGAGTGTCCAGGTGGTTAGGGCGCTCGACTCGCAACCTGAGGAGGGCGGGTTCGAATCCCCGTCACACATGCTCGACCTTTAAAGGCCTGGCATGGCCGAGCGCGTAAGGCGTTTGACTCGTAATCCGAGGGTCGCGGGTTCGTGCCCGCGTCGCGCTAAACTTATTCGCCCTTCCAGCCGTGGGGGTGTGTAATGATACAGTCAATCCCACTATTCGTTGGTAAAAGAGTAGCCCAACATTTGGCGGTGGGTGGTGATGACTAGCTGCCTTCCCTCTAGTCTTACACTACTAAATTAGGGACGGCTAGCACAGATAGCCCTCGAGTAGCTTTGTGCGAAATCCCAAAACAAACAAACAAACCATAGACAAGTCGGGAAAAGATTTAGAAAAGTATTTATTAAAAATTATAAGAAGATAAATAACAAAAATATAGAAATTTAACAGAAGACCAAGAGACAAGAGATGATAATCTCAGTGAGGAGTTGAAAAGAAAAATACTCAAGATTTGATGAATAATTAAGAACAAAAATAAATTTAATTGAAAAAGAATTAAATAAAATATTGGAGATTAGAGTAGTATAGCTAACATTGAACACAAAGACATTTATATAGTGTAGAAAGGTTGTATTGACAAAATTGGAAAAAAATATAAAATACATAAATGAAGTCACAAACGTAGGAACATAAATACACCAAACAAGTGAAAATGAACTACAAAAAGATAAACATGAACTACAGAAATATTACAAAAGAGAAATTTATGAGGTAATGAAGAATATCTGTAACACCATAAAACATGTGGGAAATTGACTTGCAAATGCAGTGACCAATCTAGATTAACTTTGTCCTGTATCTGCCTAAGTATTTAAACACAGGAAACCATTTGCTATAAAATGTAGAACAGGGTAATCCATTAGGTATACAACAAATTTTGTGTCAGTTATGACGTTGGTATCTTGTGAGACTGTTTCATTTATGCCATTAAATGATCCAGTTCCAGAATTTGTCTGGTGAGTTTAACAACAATGTACAGTTAAGATAAAGACAAGGAAATATTGTTGAGAGGCATACCAAGCTCTACTGGAGTGGTTTCTGAAGTGAATGAATGAGATAAAGATAAAATACTTTCATCTTGCTTCTCATGTAAAGAGATCAGCTTAAGCAACGTGAAACAATCTTCCAGAATAGAGCTTTGACAATTATCAAGCACTTATGAGTGCCTTAACAAACAAGAGGTAGTTTTTAAGGCAGAACGCATGAAAATAAGAGATCTCAAGCAGTCTTGATGAATATATGAAAAGCTTTGCCAAATTATGTTACCTGAGATGCTCCTTCTAAAATGATGTATTTTTTGGTGAGTGACCAATTCATAGATGTCATAACAGATGAGGATATTTGAATTTGTCTTAAACATGATAGATGCACATCTTTTAATGAAGCTGTACTGTTAGTAAGGGGATTAAAACAATTAAAATTACCTTTGAATAATGCAAATTATTACCCAGGAGTTTCACGATCATCAGATCAAGTAGTACTTAAACATCAGATCACTCTGATTATAATTTATATGAAGTGGCATGATTAATTAAACAACTAGTTACAAAAAATGCAACAAGTAAAACGCAAAACAATAAACGTTTGACATATTTTCAAGGCCTGTATGTTAAAACCTGTAGGGACTAAAATTGTTTTTCATAGGATCTTAGCAACATAGATCTGTCCTAAATATGGAAATACCATTGCAATTAAGACTGTTAGGAACCTACAATTGAAAACAAAAACCAGAAAACACCCTATAAGTGAACCCCTAAGCAAAGAAACAACAAAAAGCTAGCTAGACATCTGAAAACAGAAATTAGCTGGATTAATAAAGTAGAGTCCTGTCTAGAATTTTATATTTATCTCAAAGGCGGTAAGAAACTCTGTTGTTTCAAGACACTAGTCCAGAAATTTATGATTACGTTGATGGGAATTCTTTCAACAAGTTGATAAACACAGATTTTCATATCTATTTGATAATGAATTATCGGTGGAAATTTACCAACAGAGATGAAGAAAAAGGTGGAATAATGTGAAGAGGATGTAGACACGAAGATTAAATTTGTTTTTCCCCCTCATAATGGGCAATTGAGAACAAAGAAGAGTGCATACTGAGAATATAATTCATGTGGAAACATAGTTGTCATATGAGACCCGCTTTCAACATTATCACAGTCTTTGACCAGGAACTTCCTGTGCATAACATAACAAATGCAACATAGAGGTTGAGTTTTAGTTAAAACCAGTATGCCAGTTACTGTACCACCAAAAAGTAAAATACTTATACCCTGATTTATTGGGCACAAATTTACATCTAATTACTGGAGTGTAGTTAAATGAAATGCTCTAGTGTATTCTGAGAGAATATTGATTGAAAATATTCTCATGGGTGTGAAGAATAAAGATAGTATAATTATGGTCATGAATAAAATAAAACATCAACTTTGAGTCAAATCTGGATGAGACAATAGAAGATCTGAAACTTTACAGGCAGTACTGCTATGCCAAAGAATATCATACGTAGTCATCATGAAGAAAAGATGTGAGGATTCTGATGTCAAACCCTCATATAAACAAAAATTATCATTTCTCTTCAAAAGCTATAAGAGTGTAGCTGTGGAGGTTTCTTAAGCGGTCAGTGCCTTAGATTGCATTATTTGTTCATTAAATATAAAGATACCATCTCCAGTGATTTCATCAGTTAGGCTAGACATATTAAATACCTCAAAAGATCGATACTGTGAATGCACTACAAATCGATCATTTAGTCGAATGACTCTCTGTTGCAATATAGGTTGATGCTTTAAAAAGTAAACAAAAGATAGGATACAATGTAACCTTTTGTATTGTGAAAACATAATGAATCTACAACGATTACTAAAGAGAAAATGAAGTCACAAAGCAGGATGCGTATTCAATGTCCAGGACTGGTATGATTGTAAAAACTCAATAGGGATAATACTGTTTTCAATATTGGACTAAAAGAGTGAATATTTTAAAGTGCTTTTGAGAAAAGCAAGTAGAGAAAATACATAATTTATTGCAGAAAATAGATTGTGGTATTACTATTTGGATTATGTAATGCACATTTTACATTCCAATTCTTGGTGAATCGTTTTCTCTCTTTGGATTACCTTGAATGATATAATCAAACACGGGAAAAGTTCATGATAATATTTTTGAAGAGCTAAGAATAACATTGAATCATTTGAGAAACGAGAACCCAAAACTGAATCTCAAAATTGTCAATTATTTTATCACAGGAAATTTCACGTAACATGTAATCATTACATGCCTTGTGATGAGAATAAGTGCCTACAAACCCATCTAGATCTGAATTTGTTCAGAATTAGTTAGGAGCAAGGAATCTGCATGAGGTAAAATGATTTTTTTGCACTGTGATTCTACTAGTCGCATTTTGTAAAATAATTCTCTGATGTGGTTTGTCCTTTTTACAAAAAAATAAATTTTATTGTACTGTAAATTATGAACAAGCATTCAAAAATTAAGTAAATAATTGACTACTTCTCTTGCATCAGCATGCCTGATTATTAAATTCTATCAGTGCAGATATCAGTGATTTCGTATTAGGAGCATTTTTTCACAATTACAACATGAATGAAAATAAATGCTGTAGGAGGAAAGTATTACACATTTTGGAAGGAGCTTTTATACATTGTTCATACTCTAAGTCATTTCCATTGTTGTAAATATGAAAAAGTTTACACTTCAGATAAATTGTGCAGTATTGACACATTTAATGGATTTTAACTATTCAAAAGACCAAATAAGGAAATTACTTTAGAAATTGTACAAGGAACAACTTCAACATTGTGGATTATGATGAATGCAGAATTCTTTTCAATAAAACAGCATTGAAGCCGAAAATACGAAAGTTATCATTTGTTATACTGAAGCAAAATATCATATAATTGATAACAATAAAACAACTTAGTGAGACCGAGACTATAAAAATTTAAAAAGTTACAGTAACCAAAACATTCAGTCTACATTGTTCTTCACAACTAAGAAAAATAATGGAAACTGTGGATGTAAAATTAATGAGAAAAATGTAATGTACAAGATTAAACTAAATTCTGACTTAATTATCTGATTTTCTAACAGTTTGTATTTGTTTGAACATGTAATCTCACAAAGTTTTATTTCTTTCTTTCAATACACTGCATAAAAACTTAAAATATTAAACTACTAAATTGTACCAAAGTCAATCCTAAGATAGTAAATCCACTATAGTAAATATTATGAATAACATTCTCACAATGAGTTTCAAAATAACATGGTAACACATTATATATATATATATACAAGCGTAGCATCAGAAAGCTTAAGCTGTTTATTATGGGTTTTTTTTCTTTTTTCACAATTTTTGGCTGTGAGTATTTTATAGAAGTGAAGATAAAAAGTCACACTCATTGACTTGAGCAGTCAGCAAGTTGCGGGAGGCGGTTTTAAGTAATTGCCTTCTCTTTAGCCTATCACTTCAAAATTAAACAGTTTGCGCAGATAAAACTCAAGCAGCTTCGAATAAAATTTGAAAAAAAGGAACAAAAGATAGACATTAATTTGATTTTATGTTTTCTTCTTGTAAGGGTAACAAATATGTTGCACAGATAAATGTTCGTGAACAAAGAAAAATAATCTAATTTTTTCTTCTTTGTATCTTTCTTACCAATTTTTTTGTAAATGTTATATCTTTAGCCTATATTAAGCTAACAATAGGAACATTATGTCATTACTTAATGAATGCTAAATTTAAGTACTTATGGTAAAGCTTGAAACTATATAGGAAATTACTAAAAAAGTTGTCAACAACAGAATCATATATAAATCTTAATCGTAATTAAAAGAAACTCTTAAACATTAAAATTTCAAATCTGTATGAATAACTTAAGTTAGAAATGGGTTTTTAGTACACATATTCGTTTAGTTGTAGTATCTTTTGAAAAAAGGTATTATAAATTAAACATATTCGTAAACCATTTCTCTAAAGATACTCATAGTTTTATATTTTTTGTATTTTTGTACACATGTCTCAAACGAAACAATAGAAATTTGTTTATTAATATAACTCATTGTTGAAATATCTAACAGTATTAGTGTTCAAATCAGGTTTTAAGTCAGTATTCGTATCAGTTTCAGTTTTCGTGTCATATCTCTTTCTATTATCAACTAATATTATAACAGAACTGCTATCTCAACACGAGAAAAATAAAAAGTATCCATTACTTATGCATTATCTTATTTTTGTGAGTGGTTTTCCTATTTAGATCAAATTAACATTGCACTTTTTCAGATCCACATGGTATTTGATTTGATAAATACTGTTTCTTAAGTTATTTCTTTTGCCCACTTCACTAAAGCGTTACGATTTGGTAAAATTTCGTTTTTTGCATATGAAAGTTTTTTGTATTAACCAGAGTAACAGATAAGTTGACTTCAAAAGATTAATGTGTAGAAGAATGGTGACTATCTTTTTTGTTAGAAAATGAGGTAACGTCATTGGCTTAGTGAGATATATAAAAATATGGCAGTAACAATAAAAAAAAAGAAATACGTTGTTCTACATGACAAGAACATATTACACTGTTGCCAGGTCTTCGTTAAAAAGTTCACACTCTACGTACATTATACCCGAGCAGATACAGTTCGTAATACGATTTGTGTTACTTGAATTTTCTTCGGAATAAAAATCTTATTTTTAGTGGAATTCAAATATAGTTGTAATCTATTCACTATGGACGACGGACTGTCTGAGTAAAGTGTATTCTTGGTAAAATTGAAATGGGTTACAAATAGATTTTTACAATTTTGAGAGGTGCTTGGACTTTAGATGGTGCCAGTTCAACATAAATATCTGAAGTAATATTGTGAAAAGTTTCTTAAAGTTTTAGTTTATTAGCTGAAAGGTATTTAAGAATGTACAGTTAAATGCGTGTGAATAACACGTTATAGAGTTTTAGAAAAATATAAATACAGTTAACTTCAAACTGTACTGTAATACTAGATTTGCTTAAATGAAGGAACTAAGTTTGCACTTACAAAACATATATGTGTAACAAACAGTTTGAATAAATTACTAACAGTACTACAGTTCGGTTGTGAATTTTATTATTATTCATGTATGAAATTTTTTTATTCTACAAAATACGCCATTTTTTATTTCCAAGATATCTGATTTTAGTTTTTTTAGAAATAGAAATTTTCACATGAAATTACACTTCTAAAGTATTTTATTTTAATTTGATTATTTAAAAAATATTAAGTGGGAAATGAAGTAATACAAAAAAGGGAAAGAAATATGTAGTAAGGATTAAAAATAAAAATAAGTCAATTTTTTGACCTGCAACACACACTGAGTGCAAAATTATTAATGTGATTTTATGAATTGCAAAAAAGGGAACATGGAACAAAGAATATAAAATATTTAAGTTTAATAAACTCAAAATTAATAATGTTTATTATTTATTTTGTTCTGTTAGATGCAAAATATTCAATATTTAAAAATATTTTTCAAGAAAAATAAAAATGTTATTGTGAATGAAGATGTTATAAATTAGATTTTTGTGACATATTACAGACATTGTTTCATTTAATTCAGTTTTATTAAAAACAGAAGTCAAAGTCTTTTCTAATCCATGTTATAACTACTTAATATACCTTAGAAAATATAGCTTTGAACAAATACACTATATAACGAATATAAATATATTAGAAACATCCTGAAAAGTTTGAAATAAATTTTTGTGATTACATATTTCTTTTTAGATCTAGGAAGACAAATCTGCAAGAAGTAATGCGTTTAAGATAAATGAGTAAAGAAGTTTGTGACAGAAACTAAGTTATCGTTTATTTGACATTGTTCACAATATTTCTGATCGCTATAAAATTAATTGATGTTTTAATGCTGAAAAATTGTAGTTTATGATAAAGAAAATGTTAGAAAATGATTTACATCTATTATATAGTAAATATTAATAATAATAACTGCACGAATATCAACTTATATCAACAGAACAGTTCTGATGCTATATCATGTGTTAAATAAATGTTTCAGGAATATCCTTTTGAAAACTATGAAAATGTAGCTTACGTGTAAAAAATGTTCGTATTTCCATTTCTTCAACCGAACATATTAGTTTGCTTAGGAAACTAAATTAAAACATCATGTTTTGCAGAACACATTTTATGAGATACCGTAAATAAATATGATGGATCATAATGACCACGTATATGAAATGAAACATGTGTTCAAACAGGCCTATTAATCATTTCGTCGATCATATTATCATTATTTTTGGTGAGCCAAAGGCAGTTGGTTCTGTGGTATAACTCTGGATTTGGGAGCTGGCGAATCGTCTTTGAATCTGAATGACATTGCAAAATACTTTCTACACTTTAAGTGATACATTTATTTTAAGAGCGACCCTCTGTGCAGTAGTGTTGGTGATGAGGTCAGTAGCTCAAAACTAAGGACAGTGGCAGCTAGCCTTGGTATTTTTTTCATAAATACAGATACAAATATATGGAAGCTTTATCTGAAAACACAAAATAACCGCACCAAACTTAATTAATGCCTTTTAAGGCATTTTGGAAAAGGTTATTCTTTTGCAAAGAGTCTTTATAAACAAATGCACGTGTTTGTTTTGTTTCTACAGATAAAATCATCGAAAATTATTTGAAATCAATTTCTCTTGTCTCTTATGGTTTAATGGACACTTCGATAATTTTACTTTACAGCAATTTCAAACTTTAAGTGAGAAAAAATGCAAAGCAGCTGTTATTTATAGTATTGCAAAGGCTTAAATATTATTATCTCACCTATTTTATGTATGAAGAATTGAATAAATTATTCTACCTACGTTTATCTATCTATCGATTTATATGTATATATATGGTAATAATAATAATTTTCTCCCTGACCAAAATGACATTTGTTTACCAACATGATATGCTTGAAAAGATATTTTGTTCATAAATAGAAATAATGAAAGAAAGAAACACTCGAATGAATGCGTCAGTAACACGAAATAAAGTTCATAATGAAAGTTTGAGAAATTCAAATTGCTTTTAGATACAAAATGTGAGGTGGTCAAGGCGTTCAACTTGTAATCTGAGAGTCTCGGGTTCGAATCACCATCGCACCAAATATGCTCGCCCTTTCAGCCGTGGGGGCGTTATAATGTTACAGCCAATCCCATTATTCGTTGGTAAAGAATAGCCTAAGAGTTGGCGGTAGGTGGTGATGACTAGATGCCTTTCCTGTAGCCTTACACTGCTAAATTAAAAACGGCTAGAGCAGATAGTCCTCAAGTCGCTTTGTATGAAATTGAAAACAAACAAATCAAATGTAAAGTACTGAGTATACCTAAGATAATGCTGAGTTTGTTAGATGTAGAAAAATTGGTTCTTATCATTCATTTACACGGATAAGTATCTGATAACAAAACTAATCTAGTAAGGAACATAACTGTACTCTAGTAATAGAGTTAAAATAAAATAACACTTCCAGTAAATTGCCCCAGGAGAGAAGGTAGTTATCGTTAGTCAAGATGTTACTTGTTAACATTTAATTGTGTAAGAACGAGAATAGTCGTCATTGTTACATAAAAGTATGTATGTTTCGATGGGTGAACTGTATATTTAATTACTCGTAACTTGAGACAGACACTTCTATGTTTACCAGATGAAGATATCTGGTAAAAACGAAATAATTCGAGATAGTTAATTAAATCAAATAGATTTGGGTTAGAGAAATATAGTACCGTTGTACGGTATAGATCTTGTGGATTTCGACGACAGCTACTGTTTATGTGAGGTGTGTTTGCTACTTTGTTTAAGATCAAAACACCTTACTACTTATTTTATGAATCTAAAAAGCTCGTTACCTGTCGGAATACAAATGAGACAGGTGCGGTATCGCCAGATATAATGACCCGGCATGGCAAGGTGGGTTAAGGCGTTCGACTCGTAATTTGAGGGTCGCAGATTCGAATTCCCATCATATCAAACATGCTCGCCCTTTCAGCCGTGGAAGCGTTATTATGCGATGGTAAATTCCACTATTCGTTGGTAAAAGGGTAGCCCAGGATTTGGCGGTTGGTGGTGATGACTAGTTGTCTTTTCTCTTGTCTTACGCTGCTAAATTAGGGACGGCTAGCGCAGATAGCCCTCGAGTCGCTTTGCACGAAATTAAAAAGAACAAAAACAAACTGAATATAAAAGTAAGAATACATTTTGTTACATGATAGAAACTTCTTTTTTTTACCTTATTAATATATATCTATTTAAAAATAAGATTAAGATTAATTTCTATCGAAATTTGTTAACACAATTGTTTGTTCCGCTTTTATTTCTGACACTTGATTCTATCCTACCTCAGTTGAATTCTGATGCAGTGAATGATTTCGAACTCAGACACATCTGATACGCTATTCTGTAAGAGCATCTTCCATAATTGCTTCATCAGCTATCAGGATGTCTGATAAACTACTATCGTTGAATCACAATTATATGACCGAAGTTTTATCTTCATAGTCTTTACGTTTTCGTAAAACGAGAAAGCGAACGTAATTACTCTCTTCTAAGGAAAATAAAAATGTTCTTTATCAGCATCCATTCCAGGAGATTTGACTCAGTTATATATCAATGTTTCATGCTGATTTTGTAAAAAAATCGGTTTCGTATAACATTAACAACAAACCATTTATACAAACTTATATTTAAAAAAGAGACAATTTGAAATTATAATATGTTTTGTCAATCACAGACGATATTTATAATTGATTATGTTCGGTTTTTGTGTATAACTTATTTCATTTCTCCCTGTTCTCTTTGTCGTATATATAAGACATAACGTTGAAGTTACAGTAGTACTATAATTCTTTATTCCAAATGTTTAAATACATATGGTTATCTTCATGAAGAGATTTAGCCTGAGTCGAAAACGTGAAATTTCTTTTTAGAGAAACGCCGGAAAAAACAATAACAATAGTGACAAACCTTATGAATAAATTTGGTTAGCTGACTGGTTGTTTAGTGTTTATTGCCACAAAGCAACTGGACTATTTGCGCCAAACAGCAGGTAAAAAGTAAAATCAGCAAAATAGTTGAAAATGAATCATGCTAAAATAGAACATAGTCAAAGTTTTTGATTAGTATCTTAAACAGAATTAACAAGATCAATGGCCCTTAAAAATTTGAAAATACAATTGAGGTCGACATTATTACCTTCACCAATGACACTGACCAATGTCACTTGTGAATTCACCTAAAATAAATGTTTAAAATGGTGCAATCACTTTCGATCTTAACGATGGTAATGATGTGTGTTATTGTGACATGAGTGCCACACAAGTCACACATTGGTGCATCAGAACAGATAAAAGAAAGTGGTGAGTTAAAAACTGTGATCAATGCATAGCCTAGCCAGAATAACTTCTTCATTCCGATACTTAAGAAAACAAGATGACCAAAGAGCAATAGAAGGTTTTATTTGGAAAAGCTTATTAACATGTTGCTCACTCTAAGTTGACTGCCAACTGGCGTGGAGAGCAGCCTTGAATACAAGACCGTAGTTCATGTATGGAAAAGGCATGGCAGTGATAGTACCAAACTGACTAAGTTGTGATGTCAACGAGCTCATTCATGCAAATACAAGCATGGATTGGCAACCATAAAACCTGGACAGAAGTAGATGATAAAGGGAAATAAACCAGTCAGTTTTGAATATCGCCAAGAATAGGGAGAGAAGTGATGTGAAGCGATTCCAGGGCTAACAGAAAGTTAAATGAATAGGTATAAACAGTACAGTTTATGTACTACATGGCTTCTATGTGATCCAGGGCAAGAGAAACGGCGTGCAATTCGGCAGTAAACACAGAAACTGTGAATGTGATTCTGTGTTCAACAATCGAATCACGGCAAACCGTGGCAGAGGCCACAGAGTCACCTGCTTTCGAACCATCCGTATAAATGGGAATCGAAGAATGAATGGAAAGATGTTCGGCGAATAAAAGTCGATACTTCCAATCATTAATATCTAATTTCTTCAGATGACCCCAAGAAAGGTTAAATTTGGGAATAATAATTAGCCATGGTGAAATAAGCTGATCTTTGGATACCGCTATGTTATTCAAAGATAGAACCCAATTCATCCAATTGCACCTGAATAAAAAGTGTAAAAAGTACAATGGCAGATCGTTTATTATGAAAAGGTGTGGCCAACTGAGAAAGAAAAACACAAGCCCATGTGGGATGCTATTGTAAAGGTATAGAGAGGTTCATGGGACTCCGTGTAAAATTTTGAGCTGGAGAAGTGCAGAAGGCTCCTGTGCAGAGCTGAAACCCCTGATGGTGAAAAGGGTTCAACATTTTAGAGCCATAGACCAGAGATCTATAGTCCAGTTTTTATCAAATAAAGGCATAATGGTTTTTTTAGCATGGAACATCGGTCCACTCCCCAAAAGGTGGAAGAGATGACACAGAAGATGTTTAGTGTTCTTGTACACTTGACATGTAGTCGCTTGATTTGTGGAATAAAGGTGAGCTTACGGTCAAGATAAACTCAAGAACTTTGTCTCAGGACCATGGGAAGCACAACTTTACTAATATAGAGTTTAGAATTAGAGTGAATCTTAAGATTTTTACAGTTAGTTGTTGGAAAATTGTTTTCTAAAACGAAATGTGTCTAGTAAAAGTTTGGGAAAACTGAAGTTGAAATTTTAAATATCATTTTAATATTATTTTTACGTAGTTATTACTTTCAATGAATAACTGATTATTCCGTAACTTGACAATGATGTATTTAACAGCGATATGCAATATTCTGACTTCAGTTTTGCCATACTTTTACTGTTGTAGTGTTTTACGTTGGGTTTCGCTGCTGAGTTTACTCTACTTCACCAAAGAGAAGAGCATGAAACGTCGATTATTACGAGAACCAATGTAAATTAATGTGAAGAAATTAAAACTTACAGTTGTGCCACGCCTCCCTTACCTGGAGTGCTTGGTAAATAATAATCGCTGTGATAAAACTATCAAGCATCAAAACCAGCATATATACTTTTTATTTGCAGTGAAAACAATGATTTATTAAGCGTAATGGAAAATCTGATATTCAGAATACGATTTCACTGAGTGATAATTTGAGGACATCGACAATACAAATTTTCTTGCTTGTAAACATGAATAGTGTATGATCCAAATAATTTATTGGTATCTTTTTGGTGGTATGCTTCCACTATAATTTCTGTAAATGTTCTTGTATGTACATTACAAAGAGTACGAGGTGGAGCTTTCTCCGAGGTAGTTTTATGGCTGAAGCAAACAAGTTTCCATAGCAACTATGACACGTCAAATTACAAAGCCAGTTTAGCTATGTTACTGACATATGTTTCCAATGTACAGAATGTGGGAGAATAACCATGAAAATTTTTCTAATAACTAAAATTCCAGTCGTTAAAACTTGTCGGAAGAGTGTAGTAATTACGTTTGTCCTTTCTCATCTCAATGTGTTTGTGTTTCCATTCGCTACATCTCAAACCCGTTACATCAAAACCTTTCTATTATCTTGTCAGTCTGTCAGAACTTTGAAAGTGATGTGTAATTAAGGGAAAAATCAGTTTCCTTAATTTTGCCTTTTGTTTTCACAAAACCACATTTATCCTTTCAGAAAAAGAAAGAAATCCAGTTAAAATAGGATGTGGAAAATATCAAATAATTTATACTTGTAGTTTGTATGTACACTTTTAGACCTTGATAAAATTAAAAGAACACAGAGACAGGTTCTGGATTAGAAGTAGAACAATTTTTGTTTGTTCAGAATTTAGCAGTGTGTCTCCAAAACCAGAAAGAGCGAGTAACAATTACATATTATTGCCAAAAGCTCTTATACATTTCCTTATAATACAGTAACGATGTGATATCGAAATAAAACCACAATCTTCAGCAAAGGTTTAAAGACAAGTATTGTTTTTTGCCCAACACTGTGTATATGCTAATACTGAAGGTGTGTAAAAATCCTAGGCTGTCAAAAACTTATTAGAAATGTTGAATTTATCAATAGTTTTATTAACATATTAGGATATACCATATCATTTAGTCAGTTGGAAAAGATTGATTCTGCTCTTTGTGTCCATAACTTGAAAGATGCAAATCAGTCTGACATAGCGTTATCCTTTAATATTCTGTCCTGTATTCCAACAACTTTGGCTTTTGAGAACATATACCAAATAGTGGAGACTTTTAATTGTGCAGGAACAAAATCAGTGAGATTTATATTAAACTTATAATTCCAACTGTTGAGCGGACCAAGAAGTCCTTTCAGTGGAAAGCACAGCTCACTCTTCCGATATAATATTACTTCCTTTGTGTACTTCAGGAAATAGTGAAGAGCCTCGATTTATAAAGAAACTAGTAGAGGTTTACTACAGATAGACAGTAAAAAATTTACAGATAAAAAAATTAGGTCTGAAGTGTACTTAAACAAATTGACATATTGAAACAGACAATTTCTGGATAGTTTTTAACATACAAACACACAATAATACAAGGTAAACAAGGTTAGAATGTTGCCCACCTTTAACGCTCCAACAACAGATATGTTTACAGTAAATGGGATCATTAATCAGGGTCTGAGGATGATCACATATGATGGTAATTTTCAGAAATAATGACGTGATCAGGATAAGGTTGGGTATTACCATTAAAATCATTTCATCTGCTTCAAGAATCGACTATAGGATATATGCAGCTGTATCAAACTTTAAATAAGTAAATAATGTACAACAGTACTTGTTCAGAGTTAAAACGGGTGTCAATGAACCAGAACAGCTACATTCATATGAAAATACAATCTACCTGCACTTATAGAGTGCTCTGGAGATAAAAACAAATTTGGAACCATTTACAGATATACCAGTTCCTGAAGATAACGGTTCGATTATTGAATACGAACATCTGACGATCCAATGAATGAAAACTTTCATGTTCTTGAAGTCTTAATGAAGTTTGTGGCATAAAATGTAGCAAAATTTGTAAACTTACTGATTGAAAGTATTTGGCACTCGGACTGAAATACTTATGGAAGCCAAATGTAAAACGTCTTGCAGAATGAAGATAACGAATATTTAACTTCATAAGATACTCAATAAGGAAAACATGATGATGACTTTGGTGATAATAGAGATTCATATTATGTACAAGTCAGACTCTAAAAATGTGTGGAAATGTCGTAATGATTTAGGGAGTTTTCAAATGTGAGATTCACCAACATTTTGCTATTAATGATTAATTAATAGATATTATTATTACTAAAATTCGTTTTTATATCCCGAATTATAAATTGTATTTAGGATTCTTTCCATAAGACATATTCAGATATTGAAAGTATAAGATTTGAATCTAAAGTATTTCCCTTTGTTTGAGTTCAGATGTTGAAAAGGTCATTCTGACGTCAGTCATCTAACAAAATAAGTAACCATAGAAAGTTTTTTGTAGTTAACAATAGTTTTCTGCTATATAAAATCACAAAACAATTTTATTTCACTTTTTGGCACTGAAATACCACTGTTTTTGTGCATGTAATACGTATTTTGGCAAGTTTCAGTACATTAACGATAACCATGCAAAGAATATCATGAGAAATATATAACAAAGTATTGTTATGTGGTATAACTGATATAATACGTTTTATTTTATTTTCTGATACAAGTAAAACCGAAGGGCTTATCTACTGATATAGTTCCATTGTTAATATTATGTTGTTTGAAATAAATGTTACCTATTTTCTTAACTAGTTCTGACTATGAAAACACCAATTTAGATTGTTGCCATGAAGTGGTCCAATGCAATTTATTTTTTTTAATTTCGCGCAAAGCTATACGTGAGCTATCTACTCTAGCCATCACTAATTTATCAGTGAGAGAAGGTAGTTAGTTTTCATCACCCACCGCCAACTCTTTGGCTATTCTTTTTACTAACGAATAGTGGGATTGAACGTTATATTATAACTTTCTCATAGTTGAAAGGGCGAGCACGTTTAGTGTAAAGAAGATTTGAACCTGCTACCTGTAGATTGCTACCTGACCATACCATAGTTATTTATTCGTAGTTGAAAGAGAACAGACCACTATTAAATTTATTAATTTTTAATTTTACCTCAACATGTAATATATTTCTATATACTCCTGGGTATTTTTATTTTCCCTGAATTTATGTTTCAAAAAAGTTTAATCAAAACATTTTTGACTTAGTTAACAAAAGTAGATTTTATTATGAAGATTCTGATATTTATTGAAAAAGTAAATTATAAGTCATAGCGACATTTTTATAGAATAGTCCAATCTTCACCCTGTTAGTCAAGGTGGCACAAAACCAGCTGATAAAGTACACTATAATGGCTATATTAAGCATTAAGACATTAAAATGTAGACAATGATAAAACAACTATTTTTAACCTTCTGTAACATACAAAAAGACAGTGCCTTATTAAGTTTACAGAAAGTAATGATATGTTTACCATAATAAATCAAAAATAGGTTTAACGAATGTCGTATGGACTCTTTAAATAATTCTGTTTGTAGTATAAAACTTTTTAAAATAATTATGAACGAGCAGAGACCAGTAGAATCTCTGATGATAAGGGTATACAACGACCTAATGCAGTGTTTATTTAAAATTTATTTGTTCGTATGAGTGATATAATTAATAAAAAATAAGACGTGTATGAGTTTTTTGACTGATCTCGTGTTTACCTTTTACTCAGGAATTGACAGTTGCAACACGAAATAATTAAATTAATGAGTTTAACAAAATGAAAGCCAGTAAAGGGATAACCTTTGTAAATAAAACGATTAATTAGGTTTTCTTATAAATTATAATTACAAATCAATCGTAAGGAAATTTCTTATTTTAATTATCATTACTTGTTTAGCTAGGATAATGAAATTTGTTGCCAGGACTCTTAAGAGTATAGCACTGGTGTTTCAACAGTACGTCTGGGGCTTATAACGTTAAAAAAACTCGGATTTCAGACCCATAATGGGTAGAGTACAGTTAGGACGTTGTATAGCTTTGTGATTAACAGCAAACAATTCTTGCCAAGTAACATTTTCATCCTAAACTTTTCTTATATTTTATTAACAAAGAAAAAAATTGCAAAAAATTACCTGTTATAGCCTATCTACACTAAAAACAATTATATTTAATATTTTGAAAGTAAATATTCCATATGTAAGGAAGGTATTTGGTTCTTTTCATAACCTCCGAATATAAGATATCAAAACATAAGTTAGTTTTGGAATCAACTCAATTTGTATGATAAGCAAAAATATTTTCTGGCAAAAATAAAGACGAAAATAATTTAAAACTTTATCAGCAAGGATAAATTAGTTGATAACATTTTGTTTCATTTTCATTTATATGTTACTGAGGTTTTTCTTCATTTGAGAGTTGTTTGGTTTCAATGTCTCACAAAGACACTCAAGGGTTATTTACCTTAGCCGTAATTAGTTTAGTAGCAGTATTCTAGAGGGAAAGATGATAGTTGTTACTATCATTAAACACAAAACTACACTAAAGGCTATCTGTGCTTGTTCACCGTGTATATCGAAACCCGGTTTCTAGAAGAGTAATACTAAAGGAAAAGCAGCTAGTTAACACCACTCACTGCCAGCTCTTGGAGTAGTCTTTTACTACTGATTGATCGTATTTAACAATGACCCAAAGGCTGAGAGGATGAGCATGTACATTGAGAGAATTTAATCACACAACGGACATCTTGCGATTTAAGCGCACGAAGCACCACACTTTGCTTATCGTTTAACTGCTATTCTAAGAAAATGTTAGTTTTTATAGCTTTCATCTTTGTGTCAATTAAATAAGTAAAAATGTGAGAACATGTAGTATCAATAAAACAGTTAATTTTATTTGAATTTTTCAAAAATATTACTTAGATTTTGTTTATAATCGTCAAAATAACAACTTTATTCGTTTTAATCGCCCCCCAGTGGCTCAGCTGTATGTCTGCGGACTTACACGCTAAAATCCGGGTTTCGATACCCGTGGTGGGCAGAGTACAGACAGCCCATTGTGTAGCTTTGTGCTTAATTCAAAACAACAAAAACAATCGTCTTAATATTATATATCGTAGCAGTTTTTAGTTATTACGTTGAATAATATTAGTGTTGTATTGGATTGAGGATTTGTCTAGAGTAGGTAGGTGTCTGTGACGTGTTTGCGACAAATTCAAAAATCAACGAACAGCACTCACTCCACTTGTTTTCAAAATGGTATATATATTCAGGACTAGTGAAACGCGTGTAAAACAAATTCTTTACATGGTTCTATGACAATTAACGACAATAAATTATGTTGAAAAATCAACTTGTCGACAGTTGTGTCATAGGATGCGTTTGTTAATGTATTTACTTTTACTTATGCAAATGCATGCATGTTCACATGTACACGAATCAGGTTTACAACGTACATAAGTAATCTAGTGCATTTTGAATAGATAAATACAAAATACAATGATTTGATAGAGAAGAAAAAGTTTCCAAAGTACCAAGTTTCTAATAAAATGAACCGAATCAGAAAATATAAAAACACTGACATCTAAAGAATTATAGATGTCTTATAGCAAAAGCTAAAAACAACGCAATAATGATTTATACAGTAAAAAGCTACAGTCTTACCAAAACATTGAGCTAATTATTTTACTTTGATAACCATTTCCCCTTGGTGGACTCAGCAGATAGCCTGTGTGGCTTTGTTGTGAGAAAAATACACACACTCGACAACCATAAGTACTCGACTAGCCTACTATCGGTAATACTACCGATATGTTCGAAATATTGGTATGTCAACAAGTCAGTCAGCAAATGGGTTGTCACCAAATTGTCTGTTGACTAACAATAATGTTTACGAATCGAGTGTCGTCGAGTGTCTGTCATCGAGTGGCTATCGCCCAGTTAATCCTGAACATTTTACAATATAGATGTCAAAGGTATATCTTATCTTCTTATCAAAAATCCACTTAGGCCTCTTCAATTGCTTTAAAATTTCATTTAATTAGCCAAACCATTCTTCCCTATCACTATTGCCAAACTATTATAGTGTAGTTCACTTTGTCGTTGGGTTACTACTGGTGAATCATGTACTTACAAAATAGTCTCCTAGAATCATCTCTGTTTTTGTCAAAGTCCATTGAGGCTCGTTAAATTACTTTAGAACTCTCTGACAAATAAACTATTCTTCTTATCTATTTTCCAAACCATTAGTGTCACTGTAATGTGTCAACCTTTAAGCCAACCACTCCTAAGACGATTAACTTTGCGTTTAACTTGTCTTTGGCTGAATCCCTTCTTGTAACTTTACTTCTCGTCTGCTTTCTATTTGTATGTATGTCTACTTTTCTTGCTCATCTTACACTATCTATATGTTTATTACTTAACTGTCTGCTTGATATATCCTCTTCATCTATAAATTTCCTTTTGACCTTCGATAATTTAAACATGACTTACAAACACTACGTACGACCCATATGTAACTAACCTTGTTACAACATTTTCTTTAAAATAATTAGTTCTAACCCTCTTGTTATAAACAAAACTGAAAAAAGGTCATCAAATCTTCACTCACAAAAAAAAATTAGTTAATAATATATACACCAGTCATTTGTATTATGACAACAACTTTATTAAAATCTAGAGCATCAGATAGCTAAGTATGCTAATTCTTTTAACTATTGGTTAAAGTAGTGGGAAAGTACTTGAGAAGCTCTGGCGTGAATTTCATAACATGTTTTATATTAAATCACGTAAATAAAAGCATGAATGTATCATTGTTGTTACATTTGTAGTTTTTACATCCTAGATATTTTTTCTCAAATGGTAGAAACCGAAAAGTTAATCTGGTCTACAATAAAACCGATTACTTGTTTAAAACAAAGCACAACCTCTACAAGTTACTTAAAGCTGTAACTATTGTTCACGATGGAATATTATTAAATTTTGTTTTAAAATTACGGAGCTTCATGGTTAATTTACCATTCGATGAGAAGCAAGTACAAGTACAGTCAATTAGTCTTAAGTTCTTAGCAAGTACAAGTACAGTTAATTAGTCTTAAGTTCTTAGCAAGCACAAGTACAGTTAAGTAGTCTTAAGTTCTTAGCGCATGTTCAGGTTCAACTCCTCATTTTCAACTTTCTTTAGAGATTCCTATTATTACTTTTTTAAAATAATTGCTATTATACTGTTTTTAAAAGATAAATTTAAAAAAAAATTATATAAAAAAACGTTGAATGATACAAATTTTAAAGTCTTTTTTTAACTAAGTACAAAGCTACACAATGGGCTATCTGTGCTTTACCCCCACGGGTATCGAAACCTGGATTTTAGCGTGTAAGTCCGCAGACATACCGCTGAGCCACTGGGGGTATTTTAAATTTAGTAAATATAAAATAATATAAATATGTTTTACTGTGAATTACAAATATTTTTATCAATTGAAAATTATTATTAAGATAGTTCGTATACATATGGGACAGGCACGGCCAAAGGGTCATAGTGCTTGGTTTGTAATATACAATTCACTGGGTTGAAGAATTTTGCCGGACATACTTAAAGCATTCTGTCAGGGCGAGAGCTAATAATATAACAGCCAAATACAGTTTTTTTGGATAAAGATTAAGACAAGAGTTTACAGTAGGTGCTGCTGACTGATTTCGTTCCCTGTGGTCTGTAGTTCAAAATTAAAGATACTGGCAGATAGCCTAAGTAGCTTTGCCATTAAAGAAGCAAACAAACAATATATATATAAATAAAGACTTTTTTGTTGTTTTAGATATTTACGTTAAGATACAAAGATATCCCTTTGGTGTAAAATGGCATTGCATGCTCATTTCAAAACTTGTTGCCTTTAAACGATATTCATCTTAACTTTGAAAGCCTCATTTAATTTTAAGGTGGCTTTTTTACACATCTTTTTTTTACTTAAAAAAAAATTCATTAAACTCTTATGGTGCACTTAGGGTCCCATATTTCTACTCGCGTTTTCGCGGCAAAGATATACATCTCGAACTAACAACATTTAACACGTTTATTTCTGAAATCGTTTTCCACGATCGCTTCTCGTTGTAACAATTGAATTATTAAAAAGTGTTATATAAGTTGATTCTTTAAATACTAACTTTACTGGATTATCTTAAGGTGTTCTGAATGTTTTAATTAGTTGAGGTAAAATGTGCTAAGTTTTATGTATATATATTAGTCGAAAGTTAACTTATTTTTTTGAGACAGTCTTTTTAACTACGAATATTTCATTAACAACAAAAAGGTTAATGCAGTGAGATATTTGGAAAATTAGTTTATTTGGAACATGAAAAATTCTGTTTTAGATGATGAAATTTAACGAGGAGCTTGAGTCATTATATTTGTCAATGTATTGAGTGCAAACAAAAATAAGAGAAAAAGTCTGAGTTATATTGCATACTGACAAATACAGGGTAGAAAACATACATGTTTAAGCCTAATACCATGCAATGCAATTTGCAGAACAATGAAAACGCTAAACTATAATTCCACGTTGCTGATTGCACACTTTTGTTTCTTATGTCTTTATATTGATACATTCCTGCTCAGTTTTAAAAGTCCACTTCAGTAGTTTTGAAGTTTGTGAACCTGTTGCTGTGATCAGAATTTAGGTACATTTGTTCTGTTTCACGTCATATTGACCTGAGGTAGTTTTTAATAAGTGGAATAGCCTTGAATCAATAAACGGTTTCTGTTAAATAACTTTTACTATTTTATGACATATATTAGAATTAAGCATTATTAGTATAATAAATTCGAATATAAACTTTACTGTATTATAACTTTATGAAAACTATTGTCAGAAAATCAGACTCGAAACATAATGAAATGGTTAACGAAATAGAAATAAAATCTTAACGCTTGATTTAAATTAATTGATTAATCAGTTGAAAATTGAAAATATAGATTTTAATTGATTTATTTCCTTTCATCGCATGTAGTTGCTAATATAAACGTTTCTATTTAAATTAATTTTATGTTTCGCGTGTATGTGTTTTTTTTATAGTAAAGCCACATCGGGCTCTCTCTTAAGTTCACTGAGGGGAATCGAACTTCTGATTTTACTTTAGCGTTTTAAATCTATTAGCTTGCCACTGTACTACCAGTATAATTATATGTCTTGTTTGTTTTGAATTTTGCTCAAAGCGATACGAGGGTTGTCTGCGCCAGCCGTCCCTAACTTAGCACTGTAAGACTAGAGGGAAGGCAGCTAGTCATCACGACTCACTGCTAACTCTTGAGCTACTCTTTTACCAACAGATAGTGGAATTGACCGTAGTATTGTAACGTCCCTACAGCTAAAAATAAGAGCACTTTTGGAGTGACGGGAATTCAAACCCGTGACCCTCAGATTACCAGTCAAGTGCTTAATCACCGGACCATGTAATTAAATAGACAAAATAGAAACATTTTATAATAGAAGCGAAGATGTATACAGCCTATCTCACCTATATACGTAACACTTTATCAATTTAGAGTTTTAATTTGAATGCATCAATAACTTTTAAAACGTGGTCTACTGATTGTTTTTCTACATTGTAAACACCGCTTATGTTGGACAGAAGGAAGATAATTGCGCTGGATCCTAAACATTGTATTGTCTTATGTTCTATGTGTACGGAACATTAATTTTTACCAAACAGATATCTACCTCAATATGTGCTACTTAATTGTATAACTCCGTTTTCCACGTTTTCGTTTGCAGCGTATAATGAAATGGTTTAAGACAAAACCACGTAAATGACTTTACCAGTGTAACATGAACACAAAACTCTGCTTGAAGTCTGTTTTTAATCATATCTGCTCATGCATTAAATGATCCTTTGTCTTTATGACAAAATTAAATACATCATTATCGTATGTATAGAACGCGTAACGTGGTATTTAGAAAACTGCCTGGTTGGTCCTGTTCCAAGTACGCTGTGGTGCATGTGGTTATTACAAAGTGTCCATACATTATTAAGTTTAATTTAGGTAACTCTGTATTCATAATATCGTGGATGGGTTCCACGCTGAGTATCATATTTATAGCTTGTTTATTCCTCTCTTTTGCCAGAGAGCCTTTAATGAAAATCTAGCAAGACTATTGATTTTCCTTTGTGTACGACGTGTCATCTTACAGTATAATATTCATAATGTTTTATGGCAGATATTTCCGTCAATGTATTTAAAATGTCGTAAGGTTGTTATAATATTCTAAACTCTATAGTTAACTCATAAATGAGCTAGGCTTTTGCTGAAAATGCAAATTAAAATTATATATACATATACATATATATATGTAAGATATAGGAAAAACATTCTTTCTTATGATTTATAACACGTATGTTTAGTTTAAAATTGTTTCTAAAGTTTTATTAAATATACTTTAAAGCAAAGAAACAATTCAAAACACATAGATGCAACACATAATCAAATACTTTATATTATGACTAGATGATCGATTTCTAGAAACTTTAAACGCATTAAGATTTAATATACATCTGTATATCACGCAAAAAGAATGCATAATTTTATAAAAAAAATGAACAGAGTTGAAACATTCGTTCAAGAGATGGAGTATACAGTGAGTTTCTTTTGATTTTAAAGTTTATAGAGCATATCAAAGTTTTCCTACCATTTACTGCAAGTAAACGAGTGCTTAACTCCATTAAACTGGATCAAATTGATATGATGTTTAATAGAGTAGTGTTGTTTCATGCGTTCTCAAATTTGATCTAAAGTGTATTTTTACTTATTATAATATCTTTCTAGTAAATGGATGGTTTACCAAGGGATATGATGTGGAAAAAAAGTGTTCGTGAGTATTGTTAGATTATTTGTTTAAATACTAAAAATTATTTATTTTATCACATTTAAATCTTCAAATTAGCTTATTGCATAGATTATGTTAATTAAAAAATTCTTGCTCTAATCTGTTGTTGCATTAATTGGCTAATTTTGAATTAAGTAATATTCGCATGTAAAGAAAATACAAAATACTCAAAATTAATTGCATAATTTTTATTGGTTCGCATATAGATATAGTATGAAGAAAGAGTGTAACATTGAAGTTGCATTATTGATTCCAAAAGTTTTGTTATTCAGTGTAAAGAGAGACGTTGCTCAGAGGTTGTACAGATGTATTTACCAAATACATACAAAACACTGAGTGTAATTTCGAGCTACAGTAACTTAGAACGAATTCATCAGGAAATTAAATAAGCTTGAAAAAATAGTCAAGCTCGTAACAGTTAATGAAAATGAAGAAATATTTTTGTTTTTAAATGACATATAGCTTAAATGTACACGATATGTGAGATCATTACATCTATCTATATGAATAAAATATCTCTCCAGCTACTAATTATTTTAAAATGGTCTATACTTAATATTTATTTTAACTAGAAATGACATTGCAGGCTCATTTTAAAGTATGTTGCATTTAGAGGACATTCATCTTAACTTTGAATGTCGCCTTTAATTTTAAGGTGGCCTTCATATTTATCATAACACACTAAATCAACCAACTAACGTATCATTTTCTGCTTAAATGAAGTGTTGTTACTCATCATCATTTAAGAACAACCTTTAACCTGCTCCAGAAAGTGATAGTGGAATGTTATTACCCTCTTATGGTGCAGTAAGGGCCCAACATTTCTGCTCGCGTTTTCATACCAAAGATATACATATACCTAGTATAATATCTAAGTTTTTTGTAAAATAAAGATAAAATGAAATTATATATATACAATGTTGGCCAAAATGTTTGCATACTGTTCGATACTGATGTTATCGTCAACATGTATGGAGTATTTAACGTTTATACACCAGAGTAGTAACAGGGAAGATGGCGTATGATCGAAAAAACAAGTAGGAGTTATCATTATGAATTGTTTAAGCTGATTTTAGTATTTATTTGTCAAAACACAAACACACTTGTTTTGTTTTTATAAAAAGAGTGAACTTTTGGTACAATCATTATTAAAACATATAAAAACTTTGCTCAGACAATTTCTCTGTACTGGGTGTAGTCATGCCAAAACGGTCAATACTTCTACTGTAATATAAAAAGAATCCTGAAATGTCATTGGACAAAAAGAAACGCTGTTCCAGGAAAGTGTATTGGTAGACGCAGAAAGCTACTGCCTGAGGTGACTGTACCTAGCAATACTTTACAACAGGAATGGTATGAACACATTAATTCCGAAGTGTCCAAAAGAACAGCGAATGGGAAACTTACTAAACAAGGCTATTTTGAAAGAAGAGCTATCTGCAAACCGATATTAACCTGAATTTTCAGCCCTCATTGTGTTTTTTACAGTTAGAAAACTGGCAATATGTCATCTTTTCAGATGAGTCCTTCTTCCAGCTTGTTAAAACTGATGGTAAAATCTGTGTTCGTCATTTGTCTTGAGAACAGAAAAGAGAAGGCTGTCTGTCTCACAGTAGATGGTGCAGTACATGTTCGAACTGCTATTCATCACAGTGAAAAACTTTTCTTAATATTCTCCAGGGAACATTAATGTCGTCTCGTGAAGACATCATCTGAAGACTATATTTCTACCATATGCTAGGATAAGGTTACAAAGAAGTTTGCCACCAACAGCAAAGTTATCAGATTATAATCCTATAGCATCTGAGTTATAGCGCCTTTTAGTGAGATTTTGGAATAAAATCGCACGCATTATATTACACTAACAACTTCATCGAAATCATGCTGTGTCGGTTTACAAACGTTATTAGAATACAAAGAGAACCAATCAGACATTGAATGCTTAATGTGGAGTAATATAAGGTCAGAGACTCTGCTTATAATAATTGATGTTAAAATTTGTTATTATATATATATATGCTTTGTTGTGACAAGTGTATGTGTGTGTGTGTGTTTTCTCATAGCAAAGCCACATCGGACTATCTGCTGAGCCGACCGAGAGGAATCGAGCCCATGATTTTAGCTTTGTAAATCAGTAGACTTACCACTGTACCATCGGGGGACTGTGAGAGGTGAAATGCTGATTTACACATTTTTTACAGGCTCAGCGGTATGTCTGCGGACTTACACGCTAAAATCCGGGTCTTGATACCCTTGGTGGGCAGAGCACAGATAGCCCATTGTGTAGCTTTGTGCTTAATTCAAAACAACAACATCTGATAAAATTATTTTTTTGTTTTGCTAATAAATCGATCATAGTGAACATAGAACGTGTCTCATTATACAAATTACATACGTGTGCTCAACATAAAATGCGTGTATCAGTATGGCAACACAAAGTGTATTTGTATTCCATCTTAAAAATAATAATCTCTTTCAAAATCATCAAACATTTTGGCCAAGACTAAACAAACACATACTGTCTTTATATAAGGTTTACTTTCAAATTGAAAAGTAATTGCAAAGAAATAGTTGTTTGACGAGTGCGTTAATGATGTGCTCACTTTAGAGTTTGTATATTACTTGTATATAATAGCGAAGTTAGAAAGCACTTCATATTTTCCCTGTATTCACTATCTAAAAGTTTATAAATCCTGATTTTTCAATATTTTTATTGCGTGCTATTGCAAACACGATGTAATTTTTCAATATCAGCATGCAATAAATTGTTTGAATACGGCAATTTAACAAAACTTTTGGTTATGGCAGAAGGAGCAATGTATGTGCTAAATTTTCTGGGCTAATTTCTCAAGCTATCTTTAATATGAAAACTTTTTTAAGCTTAAAATAATCTTATTAGACGATTACTTCTGACTGACCTACGTCGTGTTTTAATACACTTGATTTAATTTACTTATTAAGTCTGCATGGTCTTACCCCCTTCTCAACAACTTTTTTGTACAGAAATGATGCAATCGTGCTTGCAACAAGCAGGAATAAACTGATAAGCTCCTTTGACTATTATTTTAGTAGAGAAATACGGTGGCCTGGCATGGCCGAGCGCGTTAAGGCGTACACTCGTAATCCGAGGGTCGCGGGTTCGCGCCCGCGTCGCGCTAAACATGCTCACCCTCCCAGCCGTGGGGGTGTATAATGTGACGGTCAATCCCACTATTCGTTGGTAAAAGAGTAGCCCAAGAGTTGGCGGTGGGTGGCGATGACTAGCTGCCTTCCCTCTAGTCTTACACTGCAAAATTAGGGACGGCTAGCACAGATAGCCCTCGAGTAGCTTTGTGCGAAATTCCAAAACAAACAAACAAACAAACAGAGAAATACGATCTTTATATCTAAATAAATGCCACAGACGTCATTTCGATTTAAATAAATATCATTTATACTTGTGAATACACATTACGAAATACAATACCTTATATATTTTTAACGTACAAGAATACTTACCCAAATAATGTAAAGTTGAACTCTTGAGAACTTTGTACGTTGATGTGAGTCTTTTCAGGCAGGTTTCTACCAGCCTGTTCATAGAATGTTGTAATTTTTGCCTATTTGGCTTAGCAAATTTTTTCTAGTTGTGACAAGTTTGTTGGAAATCGTTGATGGACTCCATTCTTCAGGTCTCAAAGTACATTTTTGTTTATTGAATTGGAGTCAGAATTTTGTATGGTTCACTCTTGTACATTCATTTTTTTTCGTTTGAAAACACTCCTTTGTAGATTTGGCATTATGAAGCGAGTCAGTGTTCCACTGAAGTGCAAAGTTTTGATCCAGGTTCAGATTTTTGGCTGATTAAAGCATGTTTTCTGCTAGGATTCGACTGTACTTTGTACATTCTATTTTCCCCTCATTTCTGACAAAATTTTCTCTCTCTGTGGTGATGAAAAACATCCCCATAATATGCTGCTACCATCATCATGCTTGACAGTTGGAATAGTGTTGACTAGATGATGATGTGTTGTGTTGAATTTACGCCAACGTAACATTTTGAATTTAGACCAAAACGCTCAAAGTTTGTCTTATCTGACCAGAAAACCTTTGCTACATGTTTACATTAGTTGGATGCTTTGTTGCAAACTTTATACTAGATTTATGATGATTATTCTTCAGTAATGGCTTCTTTCTTGTCACTAGCCCATACAGGCTAGATTTGTCTATAGTCTGGGTTATTGTCGATCTATAAACACTGACTTCTATCTAAAAAGCTTCACAGTGGCATCCCAACCACTTTCTTGTTTGCCAGATTGCTTAATATGTAAGGGTGGCCTGATCTGGATAGAGACTAGTTGGTATGAAAACATTCCACTTCTTAATGATGGACGTAACTGTACTCGTATAGATAAAACTAGTGAATTCGAAATTTATTTGTAACATTGTCGTATCTGTGCTTCTATATCACGCTATTTCTGATCTGTTTTGATGGTTGATTGCCTTATCGCTATGTGAGTTATGACTTGAAAATATGTAATTACTCTGAAGTCAAATTAAACCATTTTGATTACACACAAACAGAGACTAGAATACTAATCTTATGACCTTTAAAACAAATATTTTGCAACAGAACTGATTTAGGGTTGCCGTAGTAAAGGGATTCAATGTTTATACAATAAACAATAATCTAAGTTTATTTGAAACTCTTACTTCCTTACATAATATTAAGGTTTTTTAGCTTCCTCGGTTTTGAGTAGATTGTGTAGATTCTAAATATAAAGTCTCATTTAAACGTTTAATGACTGTAAGCTCAGACGACAACAACAGTGCATGAGGTGAATACTTTTACAAGTACTAATCATAGATTTATATAAAATATTTATTTTATTTTGGACTTTAACAATTGTTTATCAACTATACAATATTGTATAGAATCACAAAATTGGCAAAAAATCGTGAAAATGCAATAATTTTTGAAATACATTTAACTGATTACAGTTAAAAACTTTTTATGCAACATATTTTTAGAAAACGTATGACATAGATATAAGAAAATATCTTATAATAATAATCAAAATGGTTGTTGTTTTGAAATTAGCACAAAGCTAAACAATAAGCTAGCTGTACTCTGCCACCACTGGTCCGCAGACATTTCGCTGAGTCATAAGAGTGCGATCGAAATAGGCTCTTACTCTGGAATTCATGAACAGGTAATGAAATGTAATATTACAAAGAAGATGAGTTGAGTGTTACAAAAATACAACTAGAAGAAAATGTATAGTTATTTTGCCTAAAATTCACCTGAAGAAAGTCAGCAACACTTTGAGTGAATCTTCTGAATTTGATAAGCTTGACCGTGTTTTCCATTGATCTTAGAGAAATAAACTTATAAAAATTAGAAATGATAATTTCTTAACTTAGACATAGCCCCCTAGTTTCGATACCCGTGGTGGGCAGAGCACAGATAGTCTATTGTGTAGGTTTGTACTTAATTCAAAACAGTAACTTAGACATAATACTAAGGAATTAGATCATCAGAGCCAGAAAGTTTATCGGTTCTCTAAATGCACACACAAAAGACGGGCCCGGCATGGCCAAGCGCGTTAAGGCGTGCGACTCGTAATCCGAGAGTCGCGGGTTCGCGCCCGCGTCGCGCCAAACATGCTCGCCCTCCCAGCCGTGGGGGCGTTATAATTTAACGGTCAATCCCACTATTAGTCGGTAAAAGAGTAACCCAAGAGTTGACCGTGGGTGGTGATGACCAGCTGCCTTCCTTCTAGTATTACACTGCTAAATTAGGGACGGCTAGCACAAATAGCCCTCGAGTAGCTTTGTGCAAAATTTAAAACACAAATACACAAACACAAAAGATGTTCAATAATATTTATAATCTTAACATAAGTATATATAATCACATAATGGAAGACTGTTTTGGCTCTTTTTTTTTTTTAAATTGTACTAGAACTAACATTCCCTTGCGAGAAACAAGGCAAATGTATTCCAAAATATGAACATTGAAATTATTGAATTTCGCAACCAAGAATCTAATACTATTTAATGATAATGTTTTTGATGGGATTGGCGGTGCATTTGTGGATTGGAGGCTAGCTTCTTATGCCTCTTTTTGTTTTCATGAAAATATATTTCTTTTTACCTATATTATTATCGGTATGAAGTTGACGCTTTAAAATTTTTCAGGGATATAACTCACGTTTCTAACGTTCTAAATCATTTAAACAGTCAGTATAACACTGTTAAAATAACATTTGAACAATATAAAGATAACTAACGTGTATTTATAGACATATTATTTAATAACTGTGACAGTAGCTTTGCAAGTGAAGTTCACCAAAGAAATATTTGCTGGTATGTTTTCTTAAGTTCAATGTTATATACCAATAATTTGAGGAGAAAACTTGGATAAGATCTAGTTCATGGTGGTTGTAGTTTCAAGCACCTTAGTTTTCAGTATTATCAAGATATTCTTCTTCCACAACTTCCTTGTGAAGTTGGGAAATGCTCAGTTTTATAATTTTACCGTATATTAGCAAATATTCTTTGTATGCTAAACGCAGCTACGTACTTCGCAGAATATATCTATAAGCACAAATTAGATATACATATTTAAAAAGGATATTGTCTACAGCATTGTTTTTGGTACGCAGAGCGTATTTTTTTTTGAAATATCAAATGTGGTTTATCTACTTGTTGCAAATAAAGTTCCATCTGTTTCATTACAAAACATAACAACAATTGCTGACACGAATGAAAAGGTCAGTCATGTCTAGGTGGTTAAGGCATTTGACTCGTAATCGGAGGGTTGCGGGTTCAAATCCCCGTCGCACCACACATGCCATTTCAGCAGTGGGGGCGTTATAATGTTATGGTCAATCCCACTATTCGTTGGTAAAAGAGTAGCCCAAGAGTTATGGTAGGTGGTGATGACTAGTTGCCTTCCCTCTCGTCTTACAATGCTAAATTAGAGACGGCTAGTGGAGATAGCCCTTGAGTAGCATTGCTCGAAATTCAAAGCAAACCAGAATACGAATAAAAGTATATGTAAATTTAACAACGTCGAATAAATCAGGTGTATTTAAGCACAACATGAATAACGTACTTGCTGATTCAAATTATTTTGAGGTCTTTAAAAGGGCCAACGATGAATAAAAGCTTTCTCATTCATAACTGTGGACCGTAAATTACCTATGTCAGTTTAGCATATAAATTGCTGTTTAAGTTGTTTGAATTCTAACTATTTACTTCATAATGACGTCCTGTATTGTTCTTATATTAAGAGATTTAACGATAAGACAATACACTTACTTTCGCAGATGATCGTTGCTTTAACATTTGTTTTTCTAAATATTTAGATCCTATTAAGTTTGCAAGTTTAAATTGATTTGATTCTTTAAATAATTTCATGGCATATGCTTATTTTGTTAGTTATTAAATGTTTGAATGACATATTTTAATGAAAATGACACACATATCTTCATATTATTTTCCATCATATAGGTTTTAACTCCCGTATAAGATTAAATATGTGTAACATAACATTATGTAGGGACAACGCTTCTGGTATTTAAAACTTTAATAAATAATAAAGGTGCTGCTTAACGCTTATCATTCCTTTAATGTTTCTAACAATAAAACACAGAATGAGCATTTTCATTTCTTGACTTTCCAAAATCCCTTTGTTAACAGCAACTGAGAGAATAATTTTATTACTAGAAATTTGTCAAATGTGAGTGGCTTACATTAAATATGTATCATAGAAATATTTTATAATATATTTTTAGAGGTCTGTTTTGTGTAGTTGCTGTTAAGCACAAAGGTGCACACATCTCCGTGTCCACCACGGAGATCAAAACCTTTTTTTAGAATTTATAGTCTGTATATTTACCGCTGAGCCATTGGAGTGCTTTCTTAGAACTTGATGTCTGTATACTCGTATGGCTCGCTTCTTCCTTTGTTTTGGTTTGTTCATTTATTTGTTTTAACTTTAATTATAATTTTAAGCGCTGCTGATGACATTGTTTGGTGAGGTGTATTTATTGTTTGATTGTTGTTACTAAATGATTGCAATATATTTCTACCCAATGATTTTTACTCTTTAATCAATTTATTTAAACTAACGAGTGATTATGAGGTTTATCAATGCGTATTGTTAACTTGAAACTTAGCTAGTAATTAAATCTCAGACATGTCAAACTCTAAACAGAGATCTAAAGCATTTTTTTCAGTTAGTAAACTGCTATAATGACCCTAACACTAAACGACTTGGATAAGAACTTAACATACATATATATATATATATATTACTAGAATGACCGTACCTATTTATATAACCAAAACTACAGAAAAAAATTTTAACATCTCCATATTGATAAGATTGATGCAGAAACGAAATAATGATTGTTTAAAAATTGTTATGTATTTTTAGGGCGTGTTTTAATCTTATTAAATAACATTCAACGAAAAACATTCAAGATAGGAAGAACATAAAGTTATAAAGATGATGAAAGAACCAACAAGAAGGCAAAGAAAATATGGGTTCAAGAACCTCTGAAGCAAAAAGAATTCAAGCTAAGAAAAAACCTTGCAATATGTGAAGACGAAAAGAGCTGCAGAATTGAAAGAGCAAATACTTGAGAGGTAGAAGAGGACGTATCAGAATGAACGTGGTTAGAGTGATACAGGATTAGAAGGTGAAAACCAATCCACACAAACACATGATTATTAATTACCAGCCCAAACATCCGCCCGTAGTATGTATAAAAGTTAAAGAAAGCACCAATGCCTTAAGAAAATATATAATACTATTAGATATTAAATCAAGTTATCTTAAGAACATTCCAGATTCATGAACATTGATGATTAAGTAAAACAACACGTATTTGGCTATTAGTTTTTATCGAAGTGCTTGTACATAGTTATTCTCTGTATAAACCGCATTTTCAGGCTGACCTTTTTAACTGTAGTAGTAAGAGATATCTTAATGAGAGAAACACATAGTGAGTTAACCCTTAAAATAAAATAATGCTCAGATTACATTTATATATATAATCTTATATCACTTACTATATATATATATATCAAGAAAGTTACAAATATCAATTTTAAAATATAATTCAAATATAAGCAATTACAAAACATATAAAACTAAAAACAATAAATATCAACAACACCCCTTTGGTTATAAATGGGGCCCGGCATTGCTCAAAACAATTCAGTAAGTTTTTTTCCACTTCCAAGATTGTAAAAAGATCAAGATCAAATCAACTCGGCCTGGCATGGCCAAGCGCGTTAAGGCGTGCGCTTCGTAATCTGTAGGTCGCGGGTTCGCTCCCGAGTCGCGCCAAACATGCTCGCCCTCCCAGCCATGGGGGCTTTATAATGTTACGGTAAATCCCACTATTCGCTGGTAAAAGAGTAGCCCAAGAGTTGACGCTGGGTGGCGATGATTAGCTGCCTTCCCTCTAGTCTTACACTGCTAAATTCGGGACGGCTAGCACAGATAACCCTCGAGTAGCTTTGTGCGAAATTCCAAAAAACAACAACAAACAACTGGTTATAAATGGAGTATAACTACACACTAGCACTAGAAAATCATTGAAAGTAATACATAGTTTCAAGTAAGCAGTATGCTAGGGTGAAAACCTGTTGTTCAGCAACCGATAAGTAAACTAAAATTCTTAAAGGTTCAGATGCTTAAAACCACAATGCTGTGAACCTAATCATTATTAGTTTTTTTTAACTGCATTGAAATTTCCAAGAACTTTCAAAACAATAAAACATTATGCGTTATTTTGTAATTACATGATATTGTTTACATACCGTTACAAATATACTAAGAAGCCTGTACAATGAGAACTTATAGAAAAGGTGCAAATAATATTTTGAAATGCTTATTCTCCTCAGGACACAAGTTAGCGCTTTTCCCCCAAAAAGTAATAACTTTACTAGTGACCACTTAAAAGTTTGGAGAGCGATTTAAGTAAAAGAATAACTTTGTTGACAGTCTGCATTATTGGAGGTTGTTTCACTAGCTTGTGGATTTATAAATAAGAGTTTGAATTCGCATTTAAGTTACCCCATATTTATTTATATTAGGTTTTCTATCATCAGTTTTAGTCGCTAAAAATAACTCAAAATGATTGAATCTTCTTAATTCTAATCTTGCTTCTGTCAGTGTAACACAAAGTGACATTATAAATTTAAAGTAATTTGGCTGCTTCCAATACTGCTGAGAAAATAGAGTTATATAATATGTTACACTGTAGAGCACTGGTGGAGCTACAAATAAGAAAGAAATACACCAGATGTTAAAAATGCCATATACACGAAGTTTTTAAACACTTAGGCACGTTGAAGTTTAAAATGCAACTTATATTTTATTGTATCAATTTAAAAACGTATTGAAAAGCTACATTGATAATCAAATAACGTAATAAAACATAATCGAACCTTTTATGTTTTACTTTACACCGAGAAACGAGAGTGACATTTTAATGTCAACAAATTATCTATTGGTAAAGTAACATAACTGAAAATGTCGCTTTCAGTCTAGCTCGACAAGTCACGTTCTGGACTATAAAACTGAAAAAGGAGTTTTTCCTGCTACAATGATTATTTGAAGCTCTTTTAATATTATGAAGAAAACGTGGCAAACTATTTAAGCAACGATTGTGGACTTTCTAGTGTGGGGAAATACGTGATGTCCTTAAAATGACCTTTGGTTTATCGGAAGCTAACCATTTAGAAAGAACGTGCTTTGTGAGCTTCAAATCTGAATAGAATATATAAAAATGGAAAATAAAATCATTCTATAGCTATAAAATACGTATTATCTCTGACATAGAGTTTGTTTAGGAATTTCGCACAAAGCTACTCGAGGGCTATCTGCGCTAGCCGTCCCTAATTTAGCACTGTAAGGCTACTTTTTTACCAATGAATAGTGGGATTGACCGTCACATTATACCGCCCCCACGGATGGGGGGGGCGAGCATGTTTGGCGCGACTCGGGCGCGAACTCGCGACCCTCCGATTACGAAGCGCACGCCTTGACGCGCTAGGCCATGCCAGGCCCTCTGACATAGAGAAAACATGTAGCTGCTTATAAGAAACAAAAGTGAGGTCATTAACGTTTCCTAAAAATGTAAAATGACTTTGAAAAATGTTTTTTACAAAATATAGTTTTTGAACGTGTACAGCTGAATTAAATATGAAATATTAAAGATAAACTTATTTTCGGTGCACTTTACTTTGTTCAAAATAAAACATTTTCTGTATTGTGCTGCTTTAATAAATCTTAATTACCAGATATTAAACTGTGTTAATATAACATGGAACCTATCTCAAGCAGGGAAAAGTAAAATAAAATATCATGTATGCTTTATTTAAAATATATGACTTTTATTACATTGTTTATTTATAATATTAACAAAATGAAAATTCGTCATTTTTTTGTTTTTTGCCTTCATAAGATAGAAAGTAATTAAAATAGGATAACAGAGTTGTGAATTTTCTTCATAAATTTCACGTTTGACCATTGACTTTCTGCAAAAACTATTTATTGTATGAGTCATTGAATAAACGTGATTCCATTGCTGTTTTAATTGATCGCTTAACACTTTGTTAAATGCTGGCATTACTACGTGGTTAAGTCACTGGATTCGTAATCCTTGGGTCACAGGTTTCAATCCTCATCACACCAAACATGATCGCTTTTCAGCCGTCGGGGGTTATAAGGTAACTGTCAATGCCACTATTCGTGGCGAAATTAAAAGCAAACCAAACTTTGTTACATTATTTATTTTTTCATTTATTTATGTTATACGGGCCTGGCATGGCCGAGCGCGTTAAGGCGTGCGCTCGTAATCCGAGCTTTGTGCTAAATTACGAGCAATGTCTTGTGCAATCAAATATTTGATATACTAATTGGAAAGTGACAGTTGTTTAAGCTCTTAAATTCAAACTAATGAAAACAGTTTATTTATGATTTTAACAGGTGTTATTCGAATATGGAATTAATGTTGAAGAAAGTTTGTAGTATTATTATCAGAGAAGGATTTATTTGGAGATTTAAACATATTAAAATAATTTATTTATTGGCTTCTTTTTTTTCGGTTTGACAATTTAATTTGGATCCATGAGTAATAATTCATTTCTACAGTACTGTGTTTTTCTGTGAATCGTGTGAAAAAATGTAATAAAATCATACGTGACTGACTATTTCAATTGCAGTAGTATTTTAAAGAACTTATTATATATTTGCATATATGTAGTAAATAACTTCACTTCATACAACCCAATGTGTGTATTAATATACACGTATGTTCCTCTCTATCTTTATACATACATACATGTATTCTCGTGTAATAAAATCAATTTACTTGTGTATGTCATGAGTAGGTAAAATTATTGATTTTAGGGAGTGACCGCAATCTTCGAGGATGTTTATGGTTTTGTTTCTTAATAATTATGCTCATATGTATAACAGAATGCTGTAAATCGCAGCTAAGTTTACATAATTAAGATTAATGTTTAACTTTCTGAGCATGATCTTATTACAATGTGCGCAATTTTCCTTTGAAATATACACATATCTATTAAGCCGACCTCGACTGTTTTAAACCAATAAGTTGATAACGTAAGCATAAGTGAGTTTCCAGTAGATTTTTATAATAAAAAATAGCGTAAATGACTCGATTATTAAAAGAATAACTGTGGATTAATTTTTACCAGGATATGATTCAGGCTAATATAAAACAGTTTTTAGTTTCGTTTGATGTTTTTAAGAAAAATATTAAATTTTTCCATGTTAAAACGTTCCTAAAACAGCTTCACCTTTTGAGAAATAGTTTTTTTTTATTTGCATGACTTTTGAAGAGCTAGTCGTCTATAAATACTATAGTTGTATATCAAACTATTTACTAGCTTGACGAACAAATTTATAGCAAATGAAAGATATAAATGAGCTATGCGTTGCTGTTATCACAGCACCAATAAATAAAGGTTATATTTTTTTAGCATAGTAACCACAACAGCATTAAAATCTTATCACTATAACTAGACGGAAGAAATAGTTTTATGAATGTAGTTTTAAATAATTATTTTTGAGTGTATTTATGACAAAGCAGACAACATTTTGCAATCCTAACCACAAATACACGCTCTTTTGAGCGGAAATAACCATTTTTTTCTCTAAACTAATTCTTACTTTATTGTGGATTGAAATGTTCTTTAAATTGTTGATTCCCTATGCACATTGATTGTGACAAAAACTAAAAAGAGAAGTTCACAGTACCGTTGCTTTATGGTTTGAGCTAGGAATCAAAGATGAGATTTTTGCATATTTTCTTGAAGTATTTGCTTGTATTTAAAGACATAATGTGAACCTTAAAACCACATTTATGAATACTTTTCGTTTTTTTTTCAAAGTTGTTAATGAAATGTAATCTATAATATATTTTTAAGAACGCAAAATAACAAGTAAGAGAATTAAACTAGATATTAAATATACTGAGCGTCGTAATAACATATAGTTTTGTTTTTTATTTATCGAAGTAAATATATAAAAGAAACAGTTACTGCTTTTTTAGAAAGCCAATTCGAATCGAAGTGGCATTAGACTTACTTCTTAGCCAATTGAGTTAAATTATGTTAGTGTATATATATATATATATATTCACTTTTCTTTATTCTTGGATCTGACGTTTATTTCAGTGTCTTTTTATTACCCTTTTCTAACGAAATAATTAGAACATAATTCGAAATTCTCTGTTAGATAAACAGAAAAAGATACGGTCATTACACTTGACTAAACGTACTGATTACCTTCTGGTTTTACAGTCTCATCGCATCACTTCAACCAAGAGTAAATAATTTTATTTCTTAAAAAAAATGCTTATAAAAGACACGTTAACGGTTACTTCATTACAAAGAGAGACATGAAATCAAACCATATGTGATAATAATTTTTATGGTAAGAAATAATGCTGGCACACAGCTATAATTAACGTTTTTTGCTTTCATAAATTAAAGCAACTAAAAGGATTTTAAATAATAAAACTTGTGCTCAGAATCATTGTGATAGGCTTCATAAATGTTTTATTAGTTCTACATCATGCACTTAGTTTATAATATGTGAAATTGATCGAATGAAGGAACTATTTTTGATTTATAAGGAACTGAATACGTGTGGCAGCCTAAACTATTGATAAAACAAAGCATTACAGAATTAGTCAAATACATGTGATTATATATATATAAATGTTTTTGTTAACTTTACTTGTAAGTCAGTTTTGATGAATAAATTCGTTATATTTAAGATTTAAACTAAAAGTGAATTGATAGTTTACATTCCTCGATATAAATGCAAGCAACGATTGTTCTCTTCAGCCTAATATATTTAAAAACATAATTACCATTTATGTGAAAAATGAATGAGAACAAGTCATATATTAAGAGTATTGAAGTAAAATGTGTAATTGCTCTTTAGAGTACAAGTGAGATTATTGTGCTTACAGATAGTGCAGTTATTACTACAAAATTAAAGATAATAAACAGTTATTTTAACCTGCTCTTTACAAAATTATCTTGGAAAATGTTGTAACTGATTAATTAATACTTCTAACTTTTAAAATGATTTGGTTTTATATTATTACTCCACAGTAAGTAGTTATAATATTAATCTGACTTCACTTATTAAAGGCACTATATTGGACACTTCTAACTGTTGAAAAATTATTTATTTTTATAAAATCACTCCAAATTAAATAGTTACATTAATCACGTAACCGAATTTATTAAGGAATTATACTAAATCCGGTAACATGCAAATTAGAACAACACGAACGTTGAATTACTTTAATAATCAATTTGTAATAATTTGTTCTTATATTCTTACACAAAGCGGACAAAATTTGTTGAAGCGTACAAGAATGCCAATATTATTCTTGTTGTGTCATATGAACATTCATATGTATTGTACTTTAACTTTCTGTCTTTTTATCACTTGAATACTTTAACATGGTGTGTGTTGATGGTACTCATGGTTTTTAAGTCAGAAAAGAAGCAGGCAGGTGAAGCCTATCATTAATAACAAATACTGTGTTGGTATTCCGAAATATTTTTGCTCTCTGGAAACTTTAACATCTTGAAAATAGCCAGTAAGTCTTTTGCAACAAGCTATTAATTAGACATTAAGTGTTTATTAAAAAAAATAATATAATTATTATGACCATATATTTAATCAGAAATATAGTTATTTCAATTTTGGTAAAATTGGTCATATACATATCTTATTGTTTGTTAATAATAACTTTTGATGCACTTAATAAATGTTTCAACTAGAATAATAATTATCAAAGTACTTTAGGTTATTTTATCTTGCATCACATTTGCAAAATACTGATAAAAAGTAAAATGATGTCAAATGTAAGTTATTCAACTTTGAGTATTGTGTTTGTCATCAAATTACTACTTCTAAAGGTTTTTGCACCACTCACTTATTTACCTTTATCTTGAATTCTTATAACAAAGTTTCTGTGACTCAAAATTATGTGTCTGCAGTGCAGATACTATTTATCTCTCCAAAAATGAAAACTGATTCTCATTAAGATTTTTATTAATTTCTTATCATCTTTTAAGCCTTTGATCTTTCAGCTTCATTTTTCTGCCTCGATGCTTATTTTCAACAATATTATGTATGTTATGTTCTTGGGTCATGAGCCTTTGAACTAGTGCACTATTATACGAGGAATCGAATGATTTAAATTTAGCTTGAATTATGTTTATCTGTTAAGTTAGACCGAGATCTTATTAAAATAATGTGCGTGTATTTTACTAAGTATTTAGAAAAAGCTATATTTTATGCCTACCAACGATGTAAAATTTAAAGTTACTGATTTCTTATTAAACATTTAACAACCATAAGTCACGTCAATTACTTATTTTACAAGCCATCTATTTTATACAGTCATGTAAAAAAGGTAGAACACCCTATAAAATCCTGTGTATTTTTGTAACATTTTTGGATATATAGATATTTAATCTCAATTTTAACAATAAGTTATAGGAAAATAACTGAACAATTAAAACTGAAGAAAAGACTTTTCAAGATCGTCTATCAAATGTAATTCGACAAAAATGCATATTCTAACTGAGGAAATAGTTAGGACACCCCCACATTTATTCCCACTTAAAATGGCTCAACTCACACACAGGTGTATCACACTAGGTGCACATGATTAGAAGATTGTTACTCAGCATTTTGAAAGAGGCTTGCCCTATTTAAACCTCAGACATTTAGTTTGGTGTGCTCCCGACTGTTGAAGTGAGAGTGAGCACCATGGTGAGAGCAAAAGAGCTGTCTGAGACCTTCAGAAAGAAAATTGTAGCAGCTTATGAGTCTGGTAAAGGATTTAAAAAGATCTCAAAAGATTTTAAAATCAGCCATTCCACTGTCCGGAAAATAGTCAACAAGTGGAGGGCTTTCAAAACAACTGCTAATACACATAGGTGTATCACACCAGGTGCACGTGATTAGAAGATTGTTACTCAGCATTTGGAATGAGGCTTGGTGAAAGCAAAAGAGCTATCTGAGGCCTTCACAAAGAAAGTTGTAGCAGCTTATGAGTCTGGTAAGGGATTTAAAAATTAAAAAATCTTAAAAGATTTTGAAATCAGCCATTTTTACTCTCCGGAAAATAGTCAATAAGTGGATGGCTTTCAAAACAATTGCCAACATGTCTAGGTCTGGTCATTCAAGCAAGCTAATCCTGAGAGCATACCGCAAGATGATAAAAGAGGTCTCCAAACACTCTAACATGTCATCACGGGACTTACAGCAGGCTCTGGCTACTGTTGATGTGAAAGTGCATGCCTCTACAATCAGAAAGAGACTGCACAAGTTTAACTTGCATGGGAGATGTGCAAGGAGGAAACTTTTGCTCTCTAAAAGAAACATCAAGGCCAGACTGAAGTGTGCCAGAGATAATGTAGACAAAGACCAGGACTTCTGGAATAATGTTATTTGGACACCAGAACAGAGGACATGTTTGTGTAAACCAAATACAGCATTCCAGGAAAAGAACCTCATACCAACTGTGAAGCATGGAGGTGGAAGTGTCATGATTTGGAGCTGCTTTGCTGCAGCAGGATCTGGACAGTTTACAGTCATAGAATCCACCATGAATTCTACTGTGTATCAATGGGTACTTGAGAAATATGTGAGACCATCTGTACGAAAATTTAATCTGAAAATGAACTGGACCCTGCAACACGACAATGACCCAAAATATACCAATGAATCCACCAAGGACTGGCTGAAAACTAAGAAATGGAGAGTCCTGGAATGGCCGAGTCAAAGCCCAAATCTTAATCCCATTGAGATGCTGTGGGGTGAGTTGAAATGGGCTGTACATGCAAAAAAAACTTTTCAAACATCTCACAGCTGAAAGAATTCTGCATTGAGGAGTGGGGCAAACTTTTTTCAGACTGATGTCAGAGACTATTAGATGGCTACAAGAAGCGTCTCACTGCAGTTATTTCAGCCAAAAAGGATAATACTAGCTACTAGATGGTAGGTAATCCTTACTCTTTTCTCAGTTAGAATATGCATTTTTGTAGAATTACATTTATGGAAGATTTTGAAAAGTATTTTCTTCAGTTTCAATAGTTTAGTTATATTCCTATAACCTCTCAGTATTGTCGAAATTCAGATTAAATATATATACATCCAATAATGTTACAAAAATACACAGGCTTTCATAGTTTTCAACATGACTGTAGCTCTAAGACTGTTGTGGTTAATTAACTTTACTCTACTTAGAAGTTGACCCCTCGCCAAACAAGTTATAAAACACTAGAAAAGTGATGTCATTGTGTAGACTTTGTAATAAATATGTATAGGTGCAGCCTATTTTTACCTCAACAAATATTTAACTGATGAGCTGTATCTGAAAATGACTCTGGCCACATAAATTGTGTTTTCTATATTTTTTCTTGCCACCATTCTTAATTTTGAACTTCATTTTCATGGTCGTAAAAGTGTATTATAGTTCTCGACAAGTTCTTGATAGCATCTTTCTCGGAGGACATGTAATATATTTATATCAGATATCCATAGTATCATCATGGCTTATAAACTTTATGTAACAGAATTGCTTAAACATTAGGGGTTATTGATTTCTAGATTCACTTTATCACATACATTTTTGAGTCATGTGCACTCTTTTATTTTTGTTTGGTTCAGGTATGCGATCAATATACAAGCTATTCCTCTGGTTATGCCTGCAGCTTAAACATGAATATAATAACGTGCGCTGGAAACGCTGATGTTATAAGAACATGTTAGCGTTTTGCTTGTCCTTGTTGCTCCAAGCGAATTTATATTTTACTTAATATAAATCCACTGCTCATACTGATATGATGCTGGTAAAATATAGTTTATTTAGATGCTAAGAGCGTTTTTTGGTTATACTAGTGACCAAAAGATCAGCTCTAAATTTGCGGTTATACAAATGTGTATTTAAAAGTTTGAGCTAAAATACATGTACTCGTTTTATCTAAACAATATACAATAGTCTTTATGAATTGTTTACACTTAAAATACTGTAGTGCAAACTGTACAAAGCATATTAAAGATATAAATCAGTTGTCATGTATTTCAAACTATTAGCTTTAAATATTATTTGAAAGAAGACTGTATGTTCATTTATAACTGGCAAACTGTTCAACAGATTGATACAAAAATTTCTATATATGTTTAGAACCCTCCGAAAAATCACAGAGAGGGATTTGATGGGTCGAATCTATTCCCTGTATACAAATCCTCTCTACTGGGGTCCTAGCAAGTAAAGTATGTTTTATATTTTTTCATATTACATGGTATTAATGGTGTTTATTTTTTATTAATAATGCTTTTCGAGGTGAATTCCTGTATGTGATGAGGAGACCTTCTCTAGAAGATTCTGTACATTCAGTTTACCTCCTATGCGATCTAAACATCGACCGACGTGTTTGTTGTGTATGGCGACTTGTAAAGGGGACGAAAGGATCTTGGTGTTTGAGGGTTCCAATCCTAACATGCTACTTTAGTCTTGAACTTCTGTAGATGTGTAAGTTTGAAGTACCTCCCCCATTTGGTTGGTTCTGTTGGGCTAGGGTCAACTGAGTACTTGTGTTGGATATTTTGGTGAGTTGGTTCAGTGGGTTCTGAATCTTTCTTCCTCTGTTATTGATGACCCAAATAAAAAACACAGCTCATTGGAAAACAAACACATCATGAAGACTATTAAAAGTAGTTTTTATCATCTCATACACCTGAACCTCATTTTCTCATACGACATTTTTGTCGGACAAATCTTTAGAGCTAATGTCTCCCTTTTCACTTAGAAGAGATTAGAGGGGTAGCTGACTCTTCTAAGTCAGTCAAGAAGCAAAATTTTCGGAACATGCTGATGGAACATCCATCCCAAAACAAAGTAAACTCCTCTTGAAATTGACGATCATTGAGATTACTCCCCATGCTATTTGAATTCCTCATGATAATTTATTGTTGAGCGTGATTTGAAAAAAAGCAAACATATAGGCGCATCTCCACTTGCAATTACAGAAATATACTGCTTACCAATGCTCTAATTTTGACGTTTGCGTCACTAAGTCAAGGCGGGTTAGTTGAATTGTAATGTATGGCCATATATTCCCAACCATCTCTGATGTTTCCAGTATCAGCGGTTTAGTCAATTGAAGATCTCATGTGATGTTTTTTTTACATGTGCTCAATGTGGTGGCAAACACAATGATGCCTAAAAGTGCAAATTGGACCCTCACTGTATTAACTGTAGTGGCTCTCACCTTTGCTACTTTAGTTCTTGCCATAGGTGAGTGGAGGAGATAGAGGTACAGGAAAATGGTTCATAACATTTCTTACCCCGAGGCTCAGAGTTATTGTCCTCACCTCCATCTCGGACATATGCTGTTGCACTATGTTTTATTACCTCAGTAGGAGTACAAAAAGATCGTTCCTTGTCACTAACAGAGTTGTTTTCAAACCATGTAGAGAGTATTTTGCCCTCTTTGGAAGAGTATGCTGACAAATCCATGTCTACTCTTGTCTTTGTTCCCATCATTCCTTCTAGGACTGCTTTTGGCCCACTTCCTTTAGGCTCCGGCTTCTAGTGTATACTTTCATCTTCTTTGGCTCTAAGATATAGAATGATTATTTGTTCTCGTCATCAATCGTTGGAATATACATCTACTGACAGACATCTGCCCTATAAATCCAGGACAGACTCTATGAAGGTCAAAGAGCTTCCGATAAAAAAATATTTCGTGGTCGTAAATAGTAGGGCTCTTAACTCAGTTCTGCTCCAACTAAATAAAAATGGCTATTTGATACATTAAAACTGACAAATGTTTCATTCTAATCTGAATGATGTAATAGCCTTGATTAATTTCTATCATGTTGTGTGTCTTTCCTTAAATGAGACATTTTTGAAACCTGTAAATACAGTCATGTTTTGGAAGTTTTTTTTTATACCAGAATGTATGGTTGTACTGGATGCATGGAGGGGTGGTACTGTTAGTCGACCATCATGTATTTGCCCTTTCTATGCTACTCAGTCATGTTTGGAGGCTGTGCTCATATGTATTTCCTTGGGTTGCACTATCACTGTTTGATCTCTCTACCTGTCTCCTTGAGACACCCATGATCAATCAGACCTCGATGTTCTCATTGAACAGTTGCTGTATTCCTTTCTAAATCTGGGGAACTTCACTCTGGGTAAAGTTGATATTGATGAGAGGGGTTGTTCCATAGAGCATATGCTCTACGATCACAAATTTTCTCTCTTCAATACCAGCTCCTGTACTTATGTTTATGCATCTAGTCAGTATTTTACTCCTGTTGGTCTATCTGTTCCCCTTCACTTTTCTTGGAAGGTTGACAGTGACCCATGGGGCAGGAATCAGTTTCCTGTCATTTTAAGAGACACTGGCCGTGGTCGACACAATTTGATGTTCATGTCTCAGTAAATATTGGACCAGGTTAACTGGCCCATTTTACTGCTCTTCTCGGTCTTGATCCCGTCATCATCTGTATATCATCGATAGACGACTGTGTGGTATCAGTGACCTACTTCATGGTTGAGATAGCAGCTTAATATATTCCTTAACTCTCTACACGTTTTCTATAATATTATTGTCTATAATGGAGTACTGCCTACCAAATGGCGTGAAAGAGTAAAAACTGCCGTCGGATACCTTTCTTAGGTACCTCACACTTTCAAACTACATTGGTTTCAAGCCAGCTCATGCCCATGCTCAAAGATAAGACATTAAAGCCAGAAGAAATCTTGAATTAAGTTTACAACTAGTATCTCTTCTAATCTCAGTTCCAAAAGAACAAGATTCGGTCTTTGGATAGTATATTCCTTTCCCCTTTTAAATCTTATCCTATGATGGTCAGAAAGTTACTGATACTCAAGCATGAGCCTTTTTTCTGAGTCCAGAACTTCTGTTTCATCCACAGGCTACGATGTCTTGTCTTTCATGATCATATATTTGTTTTGGATTTATCGTCTTTATAAATATAACATTATGTAACAAAAATTTTGTTTCTAGATAGCATTTTTTCTTAATAACTTATGTTGTAAAAGTACAGAAAATGGCCATTATTCTCTTCAAACTTTGGTTTTATGATCTGGAAAAAAAATTTAGAAATTAAACTTATTTGCGATATAAAAACGGGCAAATTTGCACATTTTCATTCACACAAGGTCTGAATAAAACAACATATGAATCACGATTTACATGTATTTATACTAAAGTTATACAAAAATGGACAAAAGTGTTCAAAAGTGAGTAGTTTTTCGAGATTTGCGATTGTAGTGTAAATCACTTTCACGTATCAGCGTCAAAATATAGCCTCGGCATTCGAATTTGTTAGACCAAGATATCTGATCAAGTCATTGAGATCTCTTTGGCTGGGGTATTCAGGGGTTTTCTTACCAGCTGTATCTCTGAAATTATAATGCGTATCTTTAACGTGTACTTTCTCATTTTGATTTGCTGCTCTCTTTTGAGGATGGCTGCTTTCTCTCTGGGGCTCAGGGCATTTTGGCACCAAGACGATGGATCCTGGATACATGATAGCAGATACATTCTTGTCAGCCTGACGTTTGGAAGGGTCCACCATACAGAAATAGCAACTGCTTGAGTGATCAGTGGGTTCATGCCAAGTTCTTGGAATAGAGAGATTCATGGCTCTCTTTTTTCCCATCTGTACCATTCTGCAAGAAAACAAAATAAAATTGTAATGATGAAAAATAAATCTATTTCATCCAAAACTAATGTTTGGAGGTTCTTGCAAAATATTTTATACGTGATATTTTTCAATACAATTGAAAATTTAAAAAAAGATATTTAAATTTTAAAAGGTCTAAAATTTGTATAATATAAAGTCTTACTATTTAAGCAAGCAAAATTTGTCTGTCTTACCTTCTAGAGTTTTTTGTAGTATCCGCAGGTAAAATGAAGTGCCCAGGGTTTGTCTTGATCCCCGACAGGCATGCCGAAATATGCCATATAGGCTTCACACATTTTAGCAGGTGCTGTCAGAGTACTTTTTCGCTCTTGTCTTGATAAATTGGCCACATACGTAGCAAAATGCGTCTGAAAAATGCTTGTTGATCATACCGGAGCAAAATTTAATGCCAAATATAAAAAATATATCATTTATATTTGCATTTATGTATTTATATATGTACGTATATAATTATAGCTTAACCTATAATAATCATAAAACCAGAGAATAAGCTATTTCTTCGAAAATTTGCATTAATAAAATTTCAATACAAACATTTCTTACATTTTAGGGTTATCTCTTGAACTGCGTCATTAAAACATAATGTTATTTTATTTTTGATTAAATTATTTTCTTATAAAAACAATAATTTACATATATTAACAGCAGTACCTAATGTTAAGTACAGTTTGGGGTAAAATGGTTGCATACTGTTCTATACTGATGTAGATGTCACATGGAGTAGTTATCGAGTAAATTTTCTAGTAACAACAGATATGGTAGTGTATGATCGGACAAATGTGTATGATTAGTTATTCTTGCATGTTTAAGTTGGTTTGAAGATTTATTCGTCAAAACACAGATATAAAAAGATGCGTTTTTAGCAAAAAATTACAACACATCAACACTTTCTCCAAATAATTCTACATACTTCGTGCAGAGTCATGTATTGTAAGTGCCAGAAGTCATAAGGTGTCATCTTGTTCTAGTGTCCATAAATAGTTCGAAGCAAATGGACATTGCTAGAACAGTAATGTAACCCCATTGTAGTATATCGAGAATCCTGAAACGTCATAAGACTAGAGGAAAAGTTGTTTCAGGAAAGTGTACTACTAGACGCCGAAAGATACAATGTCTAAGCTTGGCATCGCTTGTTCTGAATTTCACGTAAAGCTACACGAGTAATTTAGCACTATAAGACTAGAGAGAAGGCAGCTGGTCATCACCACCAACTGTTAACTCTTGGGCTACTCTTTTGTCAACCAATGGTGGGATTGACAGTAACGTTATAACGCTCCCACGGTTGAAAGAACAAGCATGTTTGGTGTGACGGGGATTCGAACATGCGACCCTCGGATTATGAAACGAGTGCCTTAACCACCTGGCCATGTCGATTCTACTGTGTAAGATGACGGTGTTTTGATTAGGTTAATCTACCAAAGTCGAAAAAAGTCTTGCAACATCTTACGATAGGAATTATTTGAACACATTCATTGCGAAGCATCCGGAATAACAATAAAAAGCAAAGTAATTAAACAACATCATTTTGTAAGCAGGTCTTTCTGAAAACCAATAATAACTAAAATACACCACTGTTATCAATTACTTGAGCAAGACAGCATTTCAACTTATAATTAAGACCCTAGCAACATATGAGTCTTGTTTCCAGTTTGTTAAAGCTGATGATAAAATTTGAGACCAAAATATCAGAATCATGGAAAACTTTTAATAATTGGAAGGTTCAATTTTATTACAGTGTGAGATTATAGCTACGGATACATGAACATTCGTTACAGGGAGAAATTTTAATAAAACAAGATTATCAAATGATATGGAGTCGATGGGTGTAACATTTTGATTAAGAGAACTCCCAGCAAGTTGTTAAGGTACGCTTAAATCTATTCAGGGGTAACATCTTGACTTGCAGGGGAAAGGTTAAATTACGCAAGAAAACCTTCACCCCAAAATCCAATTATAAGGACTATAACTTTTGCTATCGTTGATGAGATAATAGGTAATTTTGTGAAATCGATAACAATTTTCAAAACTTTACACGCAGAAACTTTGATGGTTTCATGAGAAATATGGTCGAAGAAACCAGAAGTACATCATTTCAATTCCATGAAAACTACATACCATTCAAATTATTCGATACAACTCCAATAACTTTGAGTTTTTCTACTGCTTAGTAGAAATGAAGCGTTCCCAGTGGCTCAGAGTATGTCTGCTGACTTACAACAGAAAAAACCGAGTTTCGATAACCGTGGTGGGCAAAGCACAGATACTCCATTGTGTAACTTTGTTCTTAATTAAAAACAACAACAACAAGATCTATGAAGCTGAATACAATATATAAGGTAGTGTTTGTATACAAAGTGTGTCAACATTTGTGTTATAAAATGGACTTCACATCTTTTGTTTTCGGTACTCGACTAGTAATCCAAGAGACGCGGGTTCGGATTCCCGTCACACCAAACATGCTTGCCGTTTTAGCCGTGAAGGCATTATAATGTGGCGTTTAATCCCAATATTCGTTGGTAAAAGAGCAGCTCAAGAGTTAGTGATGAATGATGATGACCATCTGCCTTCCATGTAGTTTTACACTGTTAAATTAGGGACGATTAGCGCAAATACTCCCGGTGTAGCTTTACGGTAAATTCAAAACAAGCCAAACCAATCCCATTCTTCGCAAAAATTTGTTGCAATTGAACGTGATTGGGAATAGTGAATAACCAAGACTTTCAGATCGATGATAATCATTTAGGGATAGAACAGTTCAAAGGACAGTACAGGACTTTAAATCCCGCCTTCATGAAATGCTATTTACCTCAGTAAAATTTTCAAAGTAAAAATAGACCATTAATCAAAGAAAATTTCCAAGAAGAACTCATACAATACTGGACAAAAAGTGTTTTTTTTGTGAGTGATAAAATGTTTCTGAATGATGGTATGGTGCAGACTGAAACCAAATATTATGGTCTTAGGTTTGTCTTAATACAAACAATTAAGAATGTGCAGAATGTTTTTCTAACAAATAAATAGCAAATATCATTTTATAGTCTAAGATAATTGACCGTGAAAACATATTTTATCTAAATGTCTTTCTTATCCAAAGACCAAAAATACTGAAGACTTTTGATAACTTTTCATTAACTTGCATTTGCTGAGAAATACAATATGCGGGTTTGAGTTTAAAGTTTATAGACATATTATTACAATTTGTTTTTGTAAGAAACAATAATAAAATTGCTAAAAAAAAGAAATACTCTGTTTCCGTTGATTTATTTGTTTGTAATGAAGCACAAAGTCATGCAATGGGCGATCTGTGCTCTGTTTGCCAACCATAAGGATCAAAGCTCGTTTTCTAGCGTTGTAAATCCGCAGAAATACACTTTGTTTTAAAACGGTTTACTAATTGTTTAAACCCAAATCTTCATGACTTTAATACATATGTAGAGAGAAATAATTTGTTTTAAATGTTTTAATAACTGTCAGGTAATATAATGAGCGATTAAGAGTACAAAGTATGCATATGTCTGACAGTCATTATAACGAGTAATTCCTTTTCAAACGTATGCTTAATTTTTACTGAACATAAAGACATTGCAGAAATTAATAAACTCTCGTAAAATAAAACATCTGTTATATTCTGGAGAATAGATTAATGAACTTCACGGGAATTATAGACATGAACTGAAAAACTGGAATGTGATCAGAAGAGTATAATAGACATTCCTACGTAAGGATTGTTCGTTTGTTTTGCATTTCGCGCAAAGGACTAGAGGGAAAGAAGACAGTTATCACCACCCACTGCCAACTCTTGTGCTACTCTTTTACCAATGAATAGTGGGATTGACTATCACATTATAACGCCCCCACGCCTGAAAAGGCGAACATGTTTGGTGTGAAGGGGACTTGCATCCACTACTCTCAGATTGCGAGTCTAGTGTTCTATCCATCTTGCCATGCCGGGCCCCTTTTCAAATATTGTTTGCTGTGCTTTAATAATTCTAGTAAAAATATATTAAACATCTCTAAGCTTCAGTAATTTGATAATTCTAGTAGTTAATGAATGAAATCAGAGTTCGAATTAATTGTATATATATTATGGAAAAATAATACTTAAATATTCAAGCAAAATAAAATATAATGGAAGGACTCCGTTAAAAACAGATAATCCAAATTTGTGATAAATGATATTTAAATGAAAAAAAAACATGTCCAAACAACAAAAACAAAAGTTAAAATAAAGACGTTACATAAATTAAAAGAAACCCTCCAGTACATGTGATAATGTACAAAAAAATGTATTTTGGGTTTCATAGGTGAATACAGAAATAGAGCTTACAGTGCTGTGTGGACACACCGTCTGTTAGTCTTTATCTTCTTTTTCCGGTCTCACACAAAGAAATTGTCAAAAGAACTAGAAGTTAGGAGATCGAGATGTAGGTGCTCAAACCCACAACGTCCCACATGTATATCAATCATCCTTCTTTGTCTGCAGAGATTTGTGGGAAGGTGACTGCCTTCGAAAGTAAAAATACAATGTTTATAAGCAAAATAAGGTACTCCCATTGAAAGTAAGTAAAGTAAACTTACCTCCTATATGCAAAAACGAACCGTTTTTGCATATAAAATTCTCAACAAGTCGGTTTCTCGACGTCACTGAAACTTACCTCCTGAATATGGCATTCCAACCACTATTTAGTAATTTCTGGTTTGTTTTGAATTTAGCACCAAACTACTCAAGGACTAACTGTGCTAGCCGTCCCTACTTTTACAGTGTGAGACTAGAGGGAAGGAGGCTAGTCATCACCATCCACCGTCAACTCTTGGGATACTCTTTTACCAACGAATAGTTGGATTGATCATCACATATAACACCCCTACGGCTGAGAAGGAAAAAATTATTGGTATGACAGAGATTCGAACCCGCAACCATCAGATTACAAGTAGAGTACCTTATCCACCTGGCCATGGAGGGCGCATTTAGTAAATATCCTTCATGTAACTTTGCGCTAACTTCAAAAGAAGCATATAACTCAAATGTAATATACATGTCAATACGTCGTTTAAAAATATACTTAGCAATTTGCTTTTATTGGGATTACGTTGAAGTAACTGGTGAAAAGTGACATAAATCATTTTAAAATACATGCAGTTCAAGAATTATGTGTTGAGCACTTGGCTTACTTTTCTAACAGGAAAGTGAAATACTTTTTAACGTTTGACATTTATTCTTGTTTTTACAAAATAACTTCTACTCTTCATTAGCATTGAGGATTTAGTTTTTATGGTTATATCATTCATGGTAAGACAAACAGGAAAGCACAGTTCGAGGGGCGCACGAAGAAGGAAGAAAGGGTTTAAAATGAATACATTATTCATACTTAAAAATTTAATTATGTAGTTTGCATAAATTCAAGTGTCAAGTTGAATGGTTGAAACATCAAGACTTTTGACAGTTCATCATTAATTTATCCTTATCAAGTACTCTTGTTTCTAATCGCTACTTTATATCATATTTCCACTTAATTTCGATATTTCTGTTTTACAAAACGACTGTTTAATTTAACGAAAGCGTATTCTGACAAAGTTAAGATTATTTTTTTTATTCTGATCGTTCACTTTATGCTACGATACATTTTAATGTTGATATAATTTGCAATAACAAAGTGTTTTTTTTCCAAGTTAATGAACTTTAAAATTTCGGATTATTTGGCTTGCGTTAACGATATTTAGGTGTTTAGGGCGCCCGGCTCGTAATCTGAGGGTCATGTGTTCAAATACCAGTCATACCAAACATGCTTGCCATTTCTGCTATGGAGGAGTTATAATGTGATTGTCAATCCCACTATTTGTTGATAAAGAGTAGCACAAGAGGTAGCGGTGAGTGGTGCCATCCCTCTTGTCTTAAACTGCTAAATTAGTGACAGCTATGGCTGATAACACTAGTGTAGTTTTGCATGAAATTCAAAACAAACAAATATATTTTGTTCTTAAATTTATCACAACAGCAACAAAGTAACAGTGTTTTTCTGGAACAGAATAAGAAGTAATATTTTGTTTTGCTACATTGTAGTGGCTGCTGGAAAACTACATTTTTCCGAGCAAATTTATTAACTCCTACACACATTTCATTTTGCCACGATCGGTCTTTCTCCACCTAAGGGTCGTGCATCTTGACAATAGACCTGCAGTGTAGTTTTTGTATGTCTCAAGAGTAAGTCTGTAATATCACAGGGACAAAACATCTTGCATGTCTTCCATAATCTATTTAGTAAGATGTGACAAAAGTTTTCCAAAACCTGATCCATTGATCTATTTACACAGAAATCTATAAAGAATGCGGCTGAAGACTTTACCAGTGTGTTTTTGTTTGAAATATCATGGAATGTACGTTTCGTTCTCTATCTTCTTGAGGCACATACATACATGACTTCTGTAGAATCTTCAAACGGAGATTCTTTTTGGATATATTTGGCACAGTTAACTGAGGTAAGTGGACGTCTTTGAGGTTTGAGGTTTTAGATTTCACTTGTTGGAAAACGCTGCTCTTTGTTTACTGTGACATTGGTACCACTTCTTTCTGGTATCTTTTTCAAAAAATTTGGTATTCCAAATTAATTCATATTCTTTTGTATTCCACTGCCATTATAAATTCTAGAATCCGAAAGTGAACACATCTTATGATCCATGCATATGGATATTTTGCGTCAGAAAAAACTGGTATATATAATTTCCAAAAGCTATCAACTTTTAGCACCGAATTATCAACGACTTTCTAAACAATGTCGAGATGATTTATGATTTATGAAATTAACGCGACTTTATATCGGTTAGGGTTGTCTTGCAATTTGCTAATTTTTATATTCAAAATGCTTTTAATAAATCACCCTCGGCCCTTTGTCATATGTTTGTTTTTGAATTTTACGCAAAGCTACTTGAGGGCTATCTGCACTAGCCGTCTTTAATTTTGCAGTGTAAGACTAGAGGGAAGGCAACTAGTCATCACCACCCACCGCCAACTCTTGGGCTACTCTTTTATCAACGAATAGTGGGATTGATCGTCACATTATAATGTCCACACGAATGAAAGGGCGAGCATGTTTGGTGCGACCGGGATTCAAACCTGCGATCCTCAGATTACGACTCAAACGCCTTAACCCACCTGGTCATGTTTCTTTCTTCCTTTATTTTTTTAGGAAGCAAGGTCTAAGACCATGAAACACGTTTTTTCATTAGTGAATAGAATAATCAGTTAAAAGATATTTTAGTACAGGTTTAAGTAAACTGTTTTTTCTAAAAGAATATAAATGTTCCAAATAAGGTAAAAAATGATTACAGTAAAGATGAAACTTGTTTTTGTCTTACTAAGAATATTCAAAAAATCTAGGATATGTATCACCGAATTAATTAGTTTAAACTGACGCATGGGATGTAAGATTTACAGAACTAAAGAAAAGATAAAACTTTGAGTTGAAAGTAAATCAAAACTTTCAAACTCGTTTATGATAAAGATCAAGAGGATCATGTTGAAACTAGCAATAATTGTTTGAAAAGTCTAGCTTACCTTATAGCCTTTGTTATGTAAATGTCGTGTTGTGTTTAAATTTTCATTTCTATTATTTATATTTCCATATATATATTATTGTTTCAAAGTTTAAACAATAAAATACGTTGTTATTCATTTATAATAACATTTAGAATTTTCTAGAATTAAGTAGACCAATCATATGTATGTAAATGAAATGTTGGCGACCTCGTGTCTTGACGTTGAGTCTCGTGCAAGAACGGACATGCGCGGATTGCTCTGGAGTTCTGTAGAAGTTTCGCGATGGTTCGAGAAGTCTAGGCCTACAATATATAAACAGACAAAGATGCGAGGAAGAAAGGAGGAGTCAGACATTAGTTTTATTCAAAAGAAGAGAGTCAGTCATTCGTTTGAGAAAGTTCAAGTGTTTGCTGTGATTTGTGACTGAAGTTAGATCTACAGAAGCTGTGATTTTATTTCGTCAATCTCTACGATTCTTTCGAATTACTGGTTGTGCTGAAAGTCAACACGTGTGGAATTATTTACGGGAGATCGGAAAAATTGAGGGCGACAAGTTTGTGACGTTCATCGGAGGCATCATGAAAAGAACCTCGTCGAATTTATTGAACTGTGAATTGTTTCTGAACTTCTTCATTTAAGCTTCGGAATTTCTTCGTGGGACCAAATTCACTCCCTAGACTGCAATTTGAGACTTTCATTTTAGATCATTATATTAAATACAGGCCAGTACCATTTTGTATTGTGATCAATTTTGAAGGTTGAAACTAGTACCATTTTGTTTTGTAATTAATTTCCAATGTTGTAACTTAATATCTGTCACTGTTATTATATAATTTATGTTATATTTGTTATATTTGTTAATAGTTTAGTGTAATAAATTATACAAGCTGTTATCTGTGTCTTTCTGTTGCGTTTAGTCTACGAAAAACATAAAACAAAAAAAAACGTAACAGCCTTCAATACAATTCTTGCCACCAATAACATTTAACAGCAAAACTTCCATTTTGATACGTTGCTGACTTTTTATTTATTCTGTGTTTACTAGAGAAGACGATACAAATAATTTCCATTTCGAATACTTTATAGGAAATAATGAAAATTGGCCCTAATCATGTAAATAATAATTCCGTAATAGAAAGTTGAGGTATCCGATATAGTATGATAATCTTTTTTCTGAAATTTTAACTTAGATTAAAGAATGGGCATGTGACTCGCTCTCTTTTGTTTCTAATAGTTCAGTAAAGAGTCGGTAGATGTTTGTGTATCGGAGATTTGATAATTTTAGCCATAATTTTAAAGTAGGTGACAAATGTTTTTCTAGAAGTTTTAGATTGGTCAGTCTTATTTTTGTAGTGGGAAAGACTCTAGAAAGTCTGATTAAAGAAGCTTTGCAAAAATAATCTTGTTAAATAAGACATTATAAAAGAGAGTTACCATGTATTTACTGAAGGAATATCTTACTTTAAGAATCTGTAAGCTTTCACTGAAGGATTTATTTATACTTTTATCCAGACAATGAAAATGGTTTTAATTTGATGTACTTAGTTTTACAAAATAGTCAAGTAATAGGCAAACAAATCACATTGGTGGGTGTTTAAGAAGGCAAGTAGTTGGTGAATTCATGACAGAAAGCAGAAAATTGTTATTAATGGAGCATAGTTGAAGCAGACTCTAGTGATATTCTTTAAAGAGTCAGGACTTAAGCAATTGGTTTTCGTTATTTACATGAACGATTTTGACAATGATGTAATTAATATACTACTAATGACTGCTGACAATTTGTTTGTAATTAAGCACAAAGCTCTCTGCTCACCACCTGTATCGAAACACGGTTTCTTGAATTGTATGTCCCCAGACATATTGCTTTGCCACTGCCAATATTATTAATTTATTTGGTATTTCTTGCTCCATTCAGTATTTACAGAGACAACAATATTATTTTAGTGAATTGGTAAGCTGTACGAATAGTTGGCTTATAACATTTAATTATAGTAAGAACAAGGTAATGCCTTTAAGTTATTAGGCCTTTAGCTACACTCTAAACTCATGAATATTCGATAGTTACATATCTAAGGTGTACTGAAATGAACCTTCCTAAATAGTAGCTTAGCGGTAAAACAAATCTATTCTCTTATGACAAGTATAGGTTTTTTTGGAAAATCCTTTTTTTCAGTATAGTGAAGTAAACAATCAGACCTTTGTTATATATTGACTAAAAATGAAAGGTTAACAAATTTTTGTAATATGTAATTAAATGTAACTTCGGGTACATGTTCTTACATTTTTTTATATTTTATTATTGGCTCAACCTTATCAGGAATGAAAATATACTACTTTAGTGGGTCAAATTGTTTAGTACTGATTATTAGAAAGCAGTATAATAGTTTTACATAACCATATGTTAAATATGGTTTTCTTTATAATGTATCTTCCTTATTTTTATTAGTATTTTTTGAAACAGTTTTCACTGTTCAAAGTTTCAACAAATTGAAGCTTAATCAGATTTTCTAGCTTGTGCTATAACACGCACTGTATATGCATATAATATGTATGAGTTATATCATGATTTTATATTTTATAATTACGATGATCATAGAAGTACTATAAGAAAATATGGCGAAAAACTGTTTCAATTTAAATACTGTCTGAAATAATTGTAATAGTAATAATCACATCTCGTTAATATTTTTACAGACACTTTAAATACCAATAATTTTAATGTCTCTTCTATACTGGGTGCAAATGTAAAGCTAATTTTTTCCTTGACATTTCTCAAAACAACTAAACTGAGGAATCAATTATGAAGTCTCACAGTAACATAATACAGAGATTCTTGCATTAATCCATCATTCAACATTAAGTTGGAATATTATCTCCGTCATTAGATTCAAAATCCAAACTGCTCTCTACAGTCAAATTATCTTGTTTCTCACCTATCGTTTTCACGTATGTGGAGACTTCATGCAGGATAGCACTTCAATTAATTCACAAGATATCCACAACAACCAGAAAGTTATTTTTTCTCATTCATTTGCATGCCATTAATTTCAAATATACTTCTGAAGTAAGATGGATTTTCATTCAATTTATTGGAAGTTGTTTATCATCCACAATCTAACTAGTACTGCTAGTGATGTGGAACATCTCATGCTTCTATGTCAGACGGAAACATATTAGTTGCCACCTATGACTTACAGGTAAGAATAATCTTTGTAAAGAGGTAAGTAGCCAAATTCAATGTCTTCATTTTAAGTTTAGAAAAGGAAACCAAGCTTTATACAATATTGAAGGAAAAAGAAGAAAGAAATCTATTGGAGCACAGATAGCCCTAAGTATCTTTGTGCGAAATTGAAAAAAAAAAGTTTAAATAAGACTTTTTTAAATTAGCCATTATTTGTAATAACCGTTATCAAAAGTTATATTATTGTTTACATTTTAAATTATATTTGTGGTAAAAAGAAAACTGTGTATATCAAACTTATTGGAAGATTTCATCAATTTAATATATCTCGACATTTAATTAACTTTTAAATTCAAGTTGAAGTTTCAGGCCAACTGAAATCGTAAAACATAAAATAATAAATTGGAGGTTGTCTGAGATAAATTATAATACGTAAAAAAATACAATCGATCAAATAGTTTAGAGGGTAGCGTTTTACCATGATGAAATTTCTTATCAAGTGCGATTAATTTTCAGTAGTTGAAAACATAAAAATAAAATGTTATTCTTTCGACCGAAATGATTAGCTCACTATGCAAACATTGTTTAAAATCATGTGAAAGGAATAATGAATACGAAAATACGGGTATTGAAAGGGTTTGAATAGTTTGAAGGGTTATAAGCATTCATACTTACTGCTGAGCCACTAGAGAGGGTAGTGGGCAGTGTTTAAAGTTATTAATCAGTTCAATTTAGATAGTACGTATTTAAAAAATACTTGTACTTGGTGTTATATTTGCAATTACTTTGAACTGAACCGAGTTCACAGGTTAATTAAGTATTTTTTTTTTGTTATAAAGGCGTCAGCCTTATTACTATTAGAATTATTTCAGACAGTATTTAAATCGAGAAAGGGTATTTATTCCTCGTATGACATGAAATACTAAACATTGGCATATTCGAATTTATCTACATATATGTATATATATATATACAAAAAAATTCGAATATTTTCTTTTTACCAAACTGTTTCATATTTTCCACATTATATTTTTATTTTGCGGGTTTAGAAGAACAGGCTACTTTTCAGTATAGAAATTTCCCTTGAATAGCTTTAATGGTTTTTTCGAGTTAATTATGATATGTTAAATATTTAAATTTTGATGTTACGAAACCGATAAAATAAACATCATTTTGATTAAAATAAGCAAGGATTCATCCCGTATCACCTACCATGAAATTTGAATACAATTGGACGACAATTATGCCTAAAGAGTGTTGTTTTGAAACACAAAGCATATCGAGAGGTGTAGAAAATATAAAGTTCGTTTCTTTCGGTTATTATAAAAACAGCATGTCTGTTATTTCTCTTAGATCAAAACTGAACCACATTTTTCAAAACTTTTATTTTTGATTCTTCACAAAGATTCAATTTAAAGTTTTTCCCAATATCAAGAAACGAAACATTCTCATATTACACTTTTCATATGTCCATGGTTTCTGCTTTTTCACCAAAGTCTAAACGCATTCTCTATTGAATCGAAGAGCTTTGCTCTTGGAAAGATGAAAGGGTATCAAAACCTTTTCTCCTAAATGTAACAAAGAAAAGTAACAATAGTAAATATAATATAGTGCAAAAATCAATTTACATTATTTTATAAGCAAATTTTCAGTGTTATGTGACATGGATTTAACATAAAATTTGTAAAGGATTGAAAATAACGTAAGTAAATTTGCATGAAATTACATTAGAGAAAACTCCCAAAAAGAATTCCAATGTCTATGAGAGAAATAAAATTAATTGTTAAAGAATATTAATGAATTACGTTTATCAGTTATATAAGTAGGATGTTCGACGAAGTTATTAACGTTTCAAATGTTCTGAGGAACTTTCTTAATGGAAAATCAAATTTACCTACAGAAGAAAGAATCTGTTTTTCGAGCATGGTATAGGGAAACTACAACATGACAGATACCACGATTTGTTGGTAAAGGAGCACCCCAAGAGTTGGCGGTGTATGTGGTGATGACTAGCTGTCTTTTCACTGGTCTTACACTGCTAAATTACGAACGGCTGAAGCAAAAAACACTCGTGTAGTTTTGCACAAAATTCAAAAACAAACAAGCCGTGCTATTTTATTAATCCAAGTAGTCGCTAAGGTGTTTTTATTCTACCAATGTAGACACTATAGTCACCTTATTTCGTCATTATTTTCATTCTAGAGTATTTTTTTATCGTTGTAATACTTTTGTAAACTGCTCAGAAAAAGTCTGTTCCATTTCCGATCTAAAATAGTTTTTTTTTTTACTTACGCTCTCCTCGGTGTGAGTCGTCGAATACGTCAATAAATTTATCACTCATGTCCGCAGTCGTACTTATTATCTTTAGACACTTGACAGATCCTCTTCGGCTGAAGCCTCTTTGAACTCTCTTACTGTCCTTTTTCAGCATCTGGTTTGCCCTCGTGATCGCATCCATACCAACTACACTTGTAACACTTCGAACATTTTGCAGATTAGCTTTAAATCCAATTTTGTTTTCATACCGATAAGAACCAAAACTGAGAAGTACTGGCTGGTTGTTTCAGCAGTTCTCCGCTTGATCAACGGTAAGTCTACGGATTTACAGTTACGACAGAAAGTGTTCGTACACCTGCTATCTGAGTAGTTTTTGCTCATCACTTAAAAGGTATCACGAATAGGCTAATAGAAGTATAGTATAAAATATATATATTATATTAACACACATCTATATAAATTAAAAGATAAATACACTGTTTATAAACAAATAACCAAAAATAGGAGGAGCAAAAAGAGTTCGTACGGTTCAGAACTTGTGAAAAAACTGATATTCTTGTACTTCATACCATTCCAGAACTAGACACTGGCTTCATAAGTAATGGAATTTAGCCAGCAAAAAAGGTACTTCCGGTAATTAGCACCGTCTCCGTCATTATCTGCTTGGTCATTATGACGAACAGGAAACAACTGTCTAGTGATTTAAAAAAAAACACTTAAATATTGTAAAATGCAAGTCTTTTGTTCTCTTTCCGGTATTGGTACACAACTTAATGTGCCTGAATCTACTGTTCAAAGCATAACTGCTTTAAGCTTACAGGAACAACTGCCAACCTCTCTTGTTTCAAACGCCTCACCAAAATTCCAGAAAGAACCAAGAAAAAAGTTCTGAGAAGCTAGTAGGAACCCTCGATTAACACGTAATGACATACAAAAACTGGGATTGGGGTAAGCACCTCTACAGTTACGAACATGCTACGCTCTTCTGGGTTCAAAGCATGCCGTCCTTGTAGAACTCCATAGTTAAAGCCTGTTCATTTAGAAGTACAATTGAAGTATGTAAGAAAGCATGTAGATAAACCCTTTACATAGTGGAAGAGTATTCTTTGGTCAGACGAGATTAAAATCGAACTTTTCGGGCACAATGATGTTTCCTATATTTTCCGTAAGAAGGAGGAACGAAATCTTTCAAAGAACACCGTCCTTCAGTTAAACACGAAGGTGGCTCGATCATGCTATGAGGTTCTTTTAGCTCTTCTGGTGTAGACAGCCTTCACTGCGTCAACGGAATCATGAAGAAAGAAGAGTAGGTTGATATATTAGGAACTTATATCAATAATGATGCTCGGAACTTGCGGTTTGGGCGTCGTTGGATTTTCAAGTACGATAATGATCCTAAGCACACATCGAAATATGTGCAATCTTGATTGCAGAGGAGCCATATAAGTGTTCTGGAGTGGCCATCGCAGTCACCCGATCTCAACCCAATTGAAAACGTTTGGCATAAGTTGAAAATGAGGGCTCATCAGCGTCATGCAAAAACATGCCAGAGTTGGAGACCCTCTGTAAAGAAGAACTGAAGAAAATACTAGTCGAAAACTTTCAAACGATGATGGAGGGCTATGAGGAGAGACTGCGCCAAATAATTCACCTGAAAGGCTACACTTCTGACCATTTAAGTAGACGCACGAACACTTTCTGCTCCTTCAATGTTTGGCTATTAGTTTAAACAATTTATTTGTCGTTCAATTTACATACAAATTTATGTAGATGTGTGTTAATATACTATTTATAACATGTTTTACTTTTATTAGTCTACTCGTGATACTTTTTTAAGTTACGAGAAAATAACCACTCGGGACGCAGGTATACGAACACTTTTTGTCGTAACTGTACAACGCTAAAATCATGAGATTTGTTTTATGTGGTTGGACACAGCAGACAACCCGATGTGGCCTTTTTATAAGAGAACATAGACACATGCACTTGTCTCAGTAGGTGTTAACAAGTATTGAGAATAGTTGTGAATGATTAACATTTCATAGATAATGTACTGCAGTAATGTCAGTACTACTGTCTAAATTAGGGTAAAAATCAACCAACTCTACTAACAAAACTAATGATAACTTCTTTGAATTTTATTTGATATATATTTGCGTAAACCTCAGGATTTCTCCTAAAATAATACATATTCTTGTAGGATTAAAAAAGAGGCTTAATGTAAGATATGGTTCCTATACAGCGCTTTAGCGTTTTTTGCTGTCGTTGAATCAAAAACTGTTTATTGAGTACACACTATAAACACACCACTCTCTCAATTTTTTTATGGAAATTGTTCATATAAAACTCTTAATTAAGTGCATTCAATCTAAGATCTTCACTCAAGAATATTGGTTCGTTTCAACGTTCATTTCAAATGTTCACTCTGGTTAAAATATTCTGAATTAGCAAACTCTATATAGAATAATGCATTGTTCTGTTGACCAAAAATTTTACTGTGGTCTGTGAAGTGCATTTGTTTCATATTTTGCGATATTAATTTCTATATAAAGCAAGTACATATCGCAGAAAAACTCGCTCCGTAAAGGAAAAAATGAATTGTTTTTGATAACCACAATCTTCAAATTTGGTATAGCACTTACTGTTGAATTGTTCTGTATGCACTACGTGCGTGCAGTCGTCACTTAATAATTCATGTAAACTGTTAGCGTTCCCCAGATAAAATATTTTATCTTAAAGACACTGTATTATATTTTTAGTCATAGGCACACTTCACACAGTAATAATTTGTTATGTGTAGCTGTGAACCAATAAAATTACAATAACACAATGCCAATAAGAACAAAACTTAGTGTAAGTCTATTAATAAATTATTTTAGCCTAAGACTTAAATATGATTATTGTTTCAGTAAGTATATTATTTTAAGAAAATGATAAACTTTGTGTTAGTGAAATGTCTTAAATCAGTTTAACAACTTTCCTTTCATGCTACTCAAACTAAAACATAACTCAACAACGCATTGCTATATTTTTTGTATTACATGCTAAGTCATTTGTGAAATTTTCATAAACAATTTATTTAAATTAATTATTCTTTTTTCGCTAATGCTTTGAATATTATTGGGAATTAAAGACTTAAAAACATATTGTTGTACCGATACTAAATACATTTAAAATTAACTTTAAATAATAAGTATTCAGTAAATGTGTTATCAATCATCCAATAGTAAATACCGTGCAGAAGGTGTACACTTTAGACTATTTAATTTGATTAAATTAAATTTTGTAAATTATGCAAATCAACAACTGTTTACTGATTCACAGACATGAATAAATGGCCTCGAAAGTATTGAAACTATGAAAAGTAAGTACAAAAGTATTTAAATAGCTAAAGTAAAATAAACTAAAATGTTGAGGAAATAACGCTTATCTATTGACATTTTTGTAACACGTGTAAAATAATGGACTTTTCATACTCATGGTTTCAGGAAAATCAAACTATGGGGAATTCTAGCAATTATATCCATATATAGATATTTCAGTTTATGCATTCTAAATTATGAAATGATTAGTAAATGGTTGTATATTACACTTGATTTCTTCAATGATGATCCCGATTCATTTGATTCGCATCCTAAACAATTACTGCCTTCGAACAAACGATTTGCGCATTGACAATCCATCTTTAATCTGTTATGGCCAACATGTTTATGTAACAGGTCGAAATTCAACTCATAAATTATTTGATTAATACTCTTTCTATATGCTCTCCAGTGGCACAGCGGTATGTCTGCGGATTCACACCACTAAAAACCTTTTCTTTGTTTGGAACTGAGCACAAAGATACACAATGGGCTGTCCGTGCTCTGTCCACCACAAGTATCGAAACCCTATTTCTAGCATTGTAAGTCCGCAAACATATCGCTGTGCCTCTGGGGAGTCTGGCATATAGTTTAAAACCATATTCATCGCAAAATTGCTCACTTTGACCTTTCATTTCCTAAAATTCCGTTCATGAGACGAAACAAAAATCAATACATCAAAGATAAAATATAAAATAAGCTCCAAAATTATAATTAATGGAAAATCACTGATGAAGAAATTAATCTTCTAAAATATTGTTATATTGCACCACAATTTAGGATTATCAGTGAAAGTAGTTTAAAAATAACTCACAAGCATTTGGACAAATATAACACTTATATATCTCAGTATGAACATTAAAATTTTTACTAATAAAACAGGGAAAGAACGTTTTGGCTTTCTTAGCCCATCTTTAGCTTAACAATTATTCGATAAAATTGATTTTGTTAACCTGAAGATAATCTAAGAAGGTCAAAAAGTTGTTTTTTGTTTTAAAGTAAAAGTGTTATTAGCCATGTCAGCGGTGTTGAGATATATTGTTACTTCGTAGTATATTCACGAAATATACCATTAAATATAAAATTCGCTCAATTTACATTCACTAAAAGTTTCTGTTATGAAATTATTGTAAGGTGACATCAGATGAAGTTGAAAGAGTGTGAGCAAGTGTCAGGTGATATTCATTTCCTGTAACAGGTAAAGTTGTTTCAGTAGCAATACATGAACAGAAAAACTGACATCTGTGATCATTATGTTCTTTGCAACCATTTATCTAAACAGTACAAACCATACTATCGATGTTGCTGTTGAACATCTTCATGACAATAGGAACAATAGATCTACTTCTGTGACTTACTTATGGTAATAATTGATGTTCTTTAGAGAATCTCCTACATCAGAGCTCTTTAGATTACTATCTGTATCATAGTGTATATATATATATATAACTATGTGTACTACAGCAATAGTATAGTATTTCCTCTTTATAACTGCTCACATAATTGACTGAAATTACGAACTTATGTCCAATCCTATTACTTAATTGGCACGGAAATCTATAACCTCAGTTGTACCATGGCAGCAATAGGATACTCCTGTTCTTATAACTGATTGATTGAGATTACGAATTTATGTTATATGTTCCCTGCACTGTGTGACATTTTTGACAGCCACACAGCATTTAATGTCCAAGTAGGATGAGGTTCCTAATTTGTTGTTTCTTTTGCTCTTTATTTTTTAGTTTGGTAGAAAGTTATTTACAACATTTTCCTGAAGACGAAATAAGTTTGTGTAAACTTTGTACATTTATCAAGTCGGTTATTCAAAGTTGTCTAATTTTAAATGTCTGTCTTTGTGATCCTACATATGTATTTCTGGTATGTTTTCTTACTTGTCAACAATGAAAATTTATAGCAAATGATGGTGACATAAATTTATCAAAACGTTGTATATTTGTAGTGAAGTTTCTGTCAGTACCCATTGAAACCGTCTTCACACATTATTTTCTGAAAACTGGTTTCATCGTTGTCAAATTTTGATATGATTATATCTGATTAATAAGTGTATAATTCAGTTGACACATCTACCTACCAACTACATGTCAAAAAAGTCTGTATCTGTGCTCATTAGATTCTTGGCTTCAAGCCGAGATCTGACACTCTCATTTGTTGACACAGTAGTTTTACGTTTCTGCTACGGTCTTAAATATATATTAGACACTTCGTCAACATTGGCTATGGAATCCGGGCTTCATAGTTTGCTTGAAAGATATTTTATTGATTGGTTAATAGCTAAATCAAGAATTAAAGGAAAACCTCATATACGACATTCTAACTCTGTCGTAACATGCACCCTCTTGCACAAAGCGACAGGGAACCAATCACGTTAATTCCATTCTGCCAGATGACAAAGAGTTCTGTAAGAGTAGCAATTTTCTAAGAAATTTCTTTCTTCTCGACCCTCTCTAAATTGTTGGTAGTTGAAGATATATACAGCATTTATTAATCTTTTGCTATAAGTAGAAATACAAAATAAATGATTTTGATATACATGTATATATATATATATACAAATAACGGGAAATTAATTTAAAGTTATAGAAAAATAGGTTAATGGAAGTAAACACCCACAAACATATTTAACTTGAATCATAATAATAAAGCTAAGAAGTTACTTGCACTATTCAAACTAATGGAATGTTAAGATTAATAATCATTATACTACAGATAAAAATAATTATATTTTTGTTTCACTATTATGTTGGTACATCTATGATAAAAATAATTGCATAATCCTAGAATTATGTCATTTTGCTTCATAAAGTTAATTTAAACCACCTGAATAATGTTACTTTTAATATTTGTTTGGAGAAATTTAACTGATAACTTGACCTCCCAATGACTCCTTACTATGTACATCTGTGAAAGAATTCAGGATGTCTTGAGAATATTGTGATGCACTGCAAATAGTAAGTACTGCTAATATGACTTGCAGTTCACGTTGAATATACAAGTTTATCGTTTCTATAATTAAATAATGTTAAACAAAACACTTAAAGCATGTATATATAGCATTAAACGTAAATAAAAAAATTTCATAGAACATATTTGCGTCTAATTTTTTAAATTCTAGATTGACGCAAAACTTTTGGCAATAATTATAGCTCAACAATACTTGCATGTCAATACTTTACGAAGGGTATTTCTAGTGATATTTACCCAGATGTGAGACGTAAAGTTACATTAGGGCAAACAATTTTATATGCAAATATAATATTATAAATGTATCTAAGCTGTTCTGTCGAAACTGTGAATAAAATACTACTTTAGTTCATATAGTTCTAAATAGAACAAGACTGTTAAAAACATCATGCTAGAAAATTTTCTAATCTATATGGTAGGGTTGCTAGACAAGTAAAGCATGACAGATGGTGAAAACTGGTTTTTGATGTAAAAAATTCTCAGTGGATTATCATTCGTATTTAGAAAAAAACCGCTAAGTAAATTTACAAATTACATTTATTAAAACATTGTGTTATTGAACTTATAAACTCAAGTTATGCTGTGTTTTCCAGTAAATCCTTTAAATTTTGCTAAAAGCGTGACTTTTAAATGCTCTTCTTGAAATAAATATTTTAGCTTGGCATTTGTCTTTAAAATGTTCAAAAGATAGATGCATTAAATATAAATGCATATTACGCTTCAGGAAGCTTAGTCAATAACCCACAATGATTGATTACAAGGATTACTTGTCTATATTTATTCAAGCATATATTAGTGTTGATGGCACAGTTCATCAAATAAAAGATTGTTGTTGTTTTTTGTCTTCTTTATTGCATATCTTCCTTTTAGTTTAGAAGTATATTGGATTATCATACATATAAGATCTGTAAAGTTTATTATATTGTTTCTTATCCTATCTATATTTTTTATGTGGCTCATTAAAATATAATTTGCATTTTATTATAATTTTACTCAAGTCTTATTTATTCAAAATAACAATGGATTTACACAAATTGACAGATAAATTTATTGTTTCTTATTTTAATCAGTTTTTAACAAGACGGAGATTCATTATTTGGAATATGAAACAGATTAAAATTAAAATATTCATTGGTATGATTTTACTCTTCACTTCTAGAGAATTGGCAGTGAAATACGTAACATTTCAGGTTAACGTAATACAGATGTCATGATTGAAATAATTTTTAAATTAAAACACACGATAGTGTTTAGTGCGGCCCAAACAACCTGCACGACACACTGTGATATTAGGGCTAGTGATAGTTTAGCATTTTTCCACTTTCTAAGGCTTACACTGTAGTTATAAAAACTATCACATATTTTTAGTTGATGTGGTAGTAAACCACGCCTACTTTACATCCCAAATTTTTAAGCAATTAATTTAAAGATACATTTGACATGAAATCTTCAATTTTGATTAGTTGGTTGCTTAGTTGATTAGGTGTTTTAAGGCACAAAGCAGCTAGGCTATCTGCGCCAAACGTCTGGTAAAAAGGTATAAGTAAATTCAGTAAAATTCACAACAAGAAATCAAGGTAAAACAAAACAAAGATAAAAAATAAATAAAAAGCATAAAATCAACGTTTACATCTAGAATGCAACGTCAAGAGAAAAACTACAGTCATTCAAGTTGTAAAGGACTTTCTGCAGCGTGACTTCAATAATCATAACTCGTCAGGAAGAATAACAAGTACAAAAACCGCCGTCAGTCACCTGAAGTTGACCTTTCCAGTCCTGGTTTCGATTTATTTAATGTTGTGGTTAGCTTCTAATTTTAAATTGAACTGGGTGAACCGTGATTTTTAAAAGGTAGTTACAATAAAAAGATGTAAAGTATAAATTAGAAAATTAAATGGCATTAAAAAGATTAATTAAAAAACTAAAAATATCACCAATGTGGGCAGTGTCACAATCACCAATAACACTGTCTTACGTTATGGACAAACCTTGAGACAGAACATGCTTAAAATGGTGCCATCGTTGTAAATCATAACGATGACAATAAAGTAAAATGTGGCTTATTGTGATATGAGTGTTATACAAACCACACACTGGTGCATCAGTTCCAGATAAAAGAAAACGATGAGTTAAAAAACTGTAACCAATGCGTAGTGTAGTTAGAACAACTTCCTTTTTTCCGATCCTTACAGTAACAAGACAGCCAAAGTCCAATATAGGGTTTTATTTGGAAAAGGTTGTTCTCGCGTTGTTCACTCCAATTCGACTGCCAGCTGGCACAAAGCCGAGCCTTGAATACAGGACCATAGTCCATGTGCAGGACAGGCACAGCAGTGATAGTGCCAGAGCAGATAGACTTAGCTGCAGTGTCGGCGAGCTCTTTCCCGCGAATACCAACGTGCCCCGGTATCCAGAAAAACTGGATAGAAGTAGATGTTAAAGAGAAATGGGCCAGAAGATTTTGAATATCGGCAAGAACAGGATGTGAACCAACATGAAGCAATTACAGGGCCAATAGAGAACTAAGCAAGTCAGTATAAATAGTGCAGTTTGAGTACTGCTTACCTTTTATGGAATCCATGGCAAAAGAAATGGCATACAGTTCAACAGTAAACATGGAAGCTGGAGAGAGGATTTTGCATGCAACCATCAAACCACAACAAACCATGGCAGAGCCCAAGAAGTCACCTGATTTCAAACCATAAATTGGAATGGAAGGATGGTTTGAAAGATGTTCAGCAAATAAAAGACTGTGTATCCAATCAGGAGTCTACTTTTCTCAGATGACTTAAAGATAGGTCACAGTTGGGGACTGTAAGAAACCATGGTAAGATAGGCTAACCAGTGTATATAATAATGTTATCCAAGAACAGACTCAATTCATCTAACTGCACTTGGATACGAAGGTCAAAAGGAGCAATGAAAGATCGTCTGTTCTGAAAAGCACAGCCCATCAAGGAAAAAAAAACACAAACCCAGGTGGAATGCTTTGGTAAGGAACGAAGTTTCGAAACTTATAGTAAAAACAGTTGCATACGGCAGAGGTGCAAAAAAGGTTTATGATACTATGTATAAGCTCTGAGCTTGGGAAGTGCGGAAAGCCCCAGTGCAGAGCAGAAGTCCTTAATGTTGAATAGGGTCTAGCATTGTTTTAGAGAGAGAGAAGGTAAAGCCATTTGCTGTGGTCCACTTCAGTGAACAATAGAGGGCAATCGGTAGTTTCCGCTTAATTTACCCCATGTTCGATGAGTGACGTAGAGCCCGTTTGCAACAGTGAGAGTTGTTCAGTGATGGAATTAACTTTTATACTGAAAAGTGTGACACTCAGAACACAGCTCTAAGAGACTCCAAATTCCTTAAGAAAAGAATGGGAAAGTGTGAACCCACACATCTTCGAATCTTCTGTCCATTAATTTGTTTTAATACAAATGGGCAAATGGCCACGTAACCCATATATATGGAAGTCCCGCAAATTACCATACCTCCAGGTTGTATCATAAGCCTTCTCAATGTCAAAGAATATTGACACAAAATGTCGTTAGAAAAAAGCTTCTCTGACTGACGTTTAAAGACGAATGAAGTTGTCCATGGTGGAAAACTGTCGTCGAAACCCACACTGGGTGGGCAAGAGAATGTTGTTTTATTCGAGGAACCAAACAAAACGAGTAATAACTATTTTCTCTAAGGTCTTACAGAGACAGCTTATCAAAGCAATTGGACAGTAGTTTGAAGGAATCTTGGGATCCTTCCCAAGCTTGGAGAAAGGCAGGACATCAGCCTAGCACCAGGCATCGGGAAGAATATTATCCTGCCAGATCCTGTTAGAAACAGTCAGAGAATAGCAAGAAAAGCAGGAATAGATGGCGCAGCATGTCATAGTATATATCATCAGGTCTATCCCATGTACTGCCAGATCATGAATGGCCAGTTTAAGTTCCATCTGTGTAAAGGTACAATTTTAATCATAAAGATAATAAGGTCGAAAGAAAAGAGGTGATCGCTCTGCCCGAGTCTTGATGGTTAATAAGGTGGGAGAAGAAGCAGAATTGCTAGTACTCGGAAAAAGTTTTCACCTAAGGTATCGGTGATGCTCTTGGTATCAGTTACTTCCTGGCAATCAGAGAGAAAGATCGATAGAAGGACAGAATGTTATTGCCCACTGACTTTTTAAATCTTGTCCCTTATGACTTTGGCACTGGTGGTAGAAGTTATGTTGGTTGTGAACTTAATTCAAGATTCTTTCTGGCATTGACGTCTTACCCATGAAGCATATGTTCAGGCCCGCTAGAACGCGATGTGGTTCGAGTGTACGGGATATTTACGAAAAGTATCCCAATCTCGTTTTTGAGCCTTCCGTGGCATTGGCAGGCAGAATTTCTCCATGGAAAAATGTTTTGAGGTTTTAGGAATACACTGAGGAGCTGCTTGTACAATACTGCCAGTTACTGCTGCCACATAGTCGTCTATTGATGGCTTACAGACAATGGCAGGATCAAGTTTTGCAAGAGCAGTGAAAAAGGGCCAGTTTGCCTAATCCAGCTTTTACCTAGGCACGTGGGTCGGGAGGAATCGGCCACTGCCAATCTCTCTCGAGATTATAGGGAAATCTTCGTGGATTCTTGTCAACCCTACATGAAAAATGGGAAAATAATGAAAAAAGAGGAAACTGAGAGATCAATAGCAGTAAAAGACTGACTGATAAGTAGAAGAATTAGTATTGAAAAGAGAAAGGTTGTGATCAGAGAGCATACGCTCCATAGAGAAGGAATGATGTCCATTAAAGTTCCCCAGGATGTAAAATGGAGACGGCAACTGTTCAATGAGAGCATCAAGGTCTGACTAATCATATGTTTCTCCAGGTTACAGGTAGAGAGAACAAACAGTGATGGTATGATCCAAGGAAACAGGGATGGCTACGGCATCCAAGGGTGTGGTGAGTGGTAAAGAGACGGTGGCTATATGCTGATCAGCTAACATTGTCACCCCTCCATGCACTCATCCATCACACAGCCTGTGATTTCTGTATAAAGAAAACCGTCAAAAGGTGAATCTATTGGCAAGTTTAAGAAATGTTTTCTGTAATGAAAGACAAACAGAATGATATGAAACAATCAGTATTTTGATGTTATCCAGATTAGAATGTAAATCTCAACAGTTCCATTGTATCAGGGTGGCCATTTTTAAGGAATTTGTAAGGGAATTGGGCGAAAAACTTTTCTGTTTACAACCATGTCTGTTTTCCTTACTTTCCTTATTCGAGAGAGGTCGATACACCTATATGAATCCTGCCCTGGGTTGATTAGACAGGTTTCGGCTGTTGGAAAGGGATTGTAGAAAATAAGGACGTGAACGAATGATTGTTTAGCATTTTGGGGTGAGAGAGGAAGATGGATCCAATAAAATTCCTGTATCTGGATCCAAAGGATATGAATCTTGGTTTGGTGGAATGTATGTAAGAGACAGAAAAAGGTGTTGAAGTTGATTCATCAACCCTTTTAACCATGGCAGTTAAACGACTTTTCATTTCTTTGGAGAATGATTCTTTAGGGGGCACAGAGAGATCTGTCTGCACTTCCAAAGTAGTTGTAAAACGACGTTCAACAGCATAGTCCAAGATGAAGTGGTGGACGGCAAATGTCGAGCTTCAGGATAGGTAATGTTATGAATCGTTTTGAAATGCTACACCTCTTTTTCTTCCAACCATTTAGAGCAAGAACAAAAGTAGGACGAGTGAGAGCTATTGTAATTGATACAATGAGGGTTCGGTTCACATGGGCCTTGCCACTGCAACAAGCATAAGTCAAGGAACCACGACATGACGTCTTTGAGTGACTAAACCGTTGACACTGGAAACATCAGAGAGTGTTTGGAATGTTTGGCCGTACCATGCAATTAAGATAACCTGCATTGATGGTGGCAGGCGGACATTGTGACGTAAATTTCAAAATGAGGACATTGGTCGGCACCATAATTCCATCTTTGAAAGTGGAAATACGCCTCACTGCAGAAACTTCTTGGGTGGAGAAACCAGCGACAATCTCCGACTCCGGAATGTTCTTCAAATCACTCTCAACAATAACTCCTCCTTATGAATTAAAAGTAGCATGAGGCGTAACCTCAATAGGTATACCCAACTGTCTTTGAATGCAACAGGAGTTCAATGTATTAAGATGTGGATGTTTCCACCAATATGTCACCAGCGCGAAGGTTATTTACTGATTTTATAGAGCCAGCAAGTTCTTCTAGTCCGTTTTGAATGAAAAAGGGAGACATTTGCCCTAAAGGTTTGTCTAAGAGTGAGTACAATATAAGAAAATAAGGTACAACAGGTGATACGGATGGTCAGGATTGCTGCTTAGAATCTTCTAGACGTAATCGCTTACCTATAGACTGTTAATTCACTATTTTATTAACATTTGTTACTGGAGTATTCGTGATAAAGAAAGGAAAATTTCGGTGCCCACTGACCTCAACCACCATAGAGCCTTACGAGGGGACGCACTACAATGTCAAACAAGGACCCTGCAGCAATGTCAGGGTTTCTTGAGCACCCAATCACCAGCATCAGATATAATGTCCATAACACCTGTTTAGACCATCTAACACTGATACTTCGTTGATCCTAGCCCAAGTGGACCAGACGATTGAACCAAGGGAGGCCACCCCAAGGCCGCAAGTCTACAGGAATTCAAGACCAAAGTGGTGTGTTAAGGTTTGATCCCTCAACAACCAGGATCCTCTCTTCCCTTTCACGGGTTGCCACGCACTGCAAGCAGGTGGGTGGGTGTTTAGATCACAGAGGAGATAAACTGAAAGTACAGAACCTTCCCTGGGAGGTCCCCTCACCACGTACAGGAATCCACACCATTTGATGTTCTTTCTTTATTTTCTTTGCACCGAAATATTTTTGATCGAGAAATATACTTAACTTTTGGGAACATTTTTCGAATTTCGTACATCGACAGATTATTAAAATTTATAATTAGTGTGTCATGTGTGCAAAGCTATTCAACAAAGACTGCTAAATTTTGACCAAAATTTTGCGCACGCCTACGCAAAAAGTCACGTGATTTATTTGAAATAGTAAAAGTGGGCCATTTTTAGCTTTTGTCATTCGGAGTAAGATGGCTGAATTAGAGCAGAAAAACTGTAGGGTGAAATAACCTGCAGATACATAAGTACAGATTAGGCTAAGCAAAATAAATTAGCAGTTTTTAGCTCAATTGTTCAAAAGAATACTACGAAGAGGCGGTGATTATTCTTTAGTTACTGTCAACTTTTAAGTGCAAATTTGCTGAAATTTTATAATTTTTTTTCTAATTAAAGAGAATACGTTACGTGATGTTAGTTTAAGGAATTAAAGTAAATACTAATGCTTGATATGCTTGTATCGAGTGCACGGCTGAAAATGAAAGGGAACTGTTTATCTTGTTTCTGTGGCGTTACTATAAAGGAAGTTATTAACACTGGGTATGATAAGAAACTATCACCACTTATTTTAAATAATATGGTTGTTTCAGCAAAGTACAAGTCTGTTCCAGATAGTAGGATTGCGATCTTAAAGCGAGTGGCTACTTTCGTGTGTCACTTTCTTACTTGCTGTGGTTTGTTAGTGTGTACTGACATAACTTCATGATATCTAATCAAAAACGCCCTAGGTGGGAAGAAAATGTGGCTGAAAAAGCATCGAAAGTCCAAGTCATAGGAAAATAAATCAAAAATGACTGCCATACTGGTATCTATGTTTTAGCATTGATTAGAATTTTGCAGCAAATATTTATTCATTAAAAGCTTGGCAGCGTATTTTTTTTTACTCTCTGTCATGCACCAAGTTGAATAAAAACAGACAACCTGGCTAACTAATGAATGAACATTTTCTGGAGAATGTGTATCAATGCTATAAATGTACCTTACAGTGCAGTTGTGTAATAGTGTGAGATATTTTTCAATTCTGAACTTTCTTCTATAAGACTTACGAGATCAACAATCATTTTACTCACCGTAAGTTTGTTTATAGAGCAAATAAATCACTTTTAATCAGTTTTTAAAAATTATTTTGCGAGTGCGTACTCTTACTAACCGTCGCTGTGGCATGCTACTTTACAACAAGGGCTTTTTATATAAGCATAAGATTGAATTTAACGTTGTAAAAATTAGACTTTGTAACTCATTTGGTAAGTAAAAGTGAACTAATAGCCAGGAAACGTTAAACAAATAATATTTCAGCTTAGAACTTAGTCTTTGTCGATTTAGATAGCTTATAATTTATTTTACGCGATACCATTTCAATATGACCTGGTGAAGGTCATTTGGCTGAAACTTTGATAACATAGTTTTTTTTTTCTCTTATATACTTTGATTAAGTTTTAGAATTTTCAGGTTTTATCATGCTGTAGATGTTTTCTATTATTTCTCTTACACATTGGATTTATTTGCTGATCTTAATCCGAGAACGTATTACCTTCGTGATTTGTCATGATGGAATGAGTTCTATTGTTCATTATTCATTAATTTTTTAAAACCGATATACTTAATAACACTTGCTATTGCAGCTGTGCCAGTATTGTTATAGTTACTTTATAGATTACATCACGAGCTGATGTGTGTTTTCTTATAGCAGTGTTTAATAGCAGTATACTTCATAAAGGCAGATAAATAAGCAGTAATGAAGTGGATAATATTCTTACAAGGTAATGCTTGAATTATGCAGTAAGTTCAAGCATTTTATAAATAATCATAAACAATTTTCTAAAATTTATGTACCTATAAATTATAAACTACGTTTCAGTATCATGTGGGAAAGATATTCGATATGAAATGTAGCAATAACGTCAGTTTAAGCCTCTTAGTTATTTAAATACTTTCCCAATCAAGTGTTTGGTTAAAACGAATTCCAAAGAATGAAATATAATAACTTCGGTTCTGTCTCCATAACTCACAGTTCCAATAATTTTAAACACATAACAATAGTTTTGCATAAGTAGGACTACAGTCAGTGGGAAACTTCAGTTAAAAGAAAAGTGTCAAAAGCTGAAATGCAAATAAATAATCATAATATGAAATAAAACTAGTGGCCAAATGACTAATTAAGGTTAGCAAGTTAGATGTTAGGTATCTTAGGTTTACTTCACTCATAGACAAAGTACTTCTATCGGCTGTATTGCTGCAGAAATTCAAAAACACATAGATGTTAACGGTAACTCTTCTAATTGCACCAAGAAACGCTTAAACAGTGCAATGCAGCAAGAACAAAATGTGATCCAGAAAGGAAAGGAACAAAAATTATTTTAGTTTACAAAAAAATAATAACATTTAATTGAACGAGTAAATGTTTAATATTTCTGAAACCAGTAGACAACAATTTGTTGACCACAAGATTGGTGAGAGATTACTGTTTGTACTTAAGAATGGCGGAATGTAACATCCAAGTAGAGTACTGTTTAACCACAATTAAAGTTGATTTTATCTGTCTCATTACCGGAATGTTTTAGTTAGTGTCCTGTGGAAGCTATATTAAACTTTCAAGAGTTCCACCTGCATCCTGCATTAGCTTTATTTTTAAGACCGTTAACATGCCGAATAATGAAATTTATCCCACTAAATAAAGTCTAAAGTGAACAGCGTGATTAATTAAGTAACTCACTGTTTCAATAGGGGCCCCGTCAGAGTGACAGTCCTCGTAAACATTCTGTGCCTGTTATGGCGTTCGTGCTGTAACTTTTAATATAGTATGCGTATCTTCACGAATTTTTTGGAGATTATCAGTAAACATTACAGAGCTTTGGTGAACAAAACATTGATTTGTTATTAAATTTTTAGATGTTTTAAGTAATGCTTTTCATGCAATTTTTGTTACCAAATGTGGACTTTATAACATGCAAAGTTAGTTTTGATTTTAAGATTAAAAATAACTTCATGCGTCAGAAAATTTCAAATGCAAATTTTTTATAATTTCCAAATAATTATTAAGCTTTTTAAAGAAAAACATAAATTTTATCTGTTATTTTTACGGGTTTGTTTTGTTTAACCGACTTGATAACCAACATTGAAATTTAAAATATATGTATATATATATAATCCTTGTTTCGTTCTGGAATGACTGGATATTATAACACGAAAACAAAAATGTTTAGCGGCCTGGCATGGCCAAGTGCGTAAGGCGTGCGACCCGTAATCCGAGGGTTGCGGATTCGCGCCCGCGTCACGTTAAACATGCTCGCCCTTCCAGCCGTGGGGGCGTATAATGTGACGGTTAATCTCACTATTCGTTGGTAAAAGAGTAGCCCAAGAGTAGGCGGTGGGTGGTGATGACTAGCTGCCTTCCTTCTAGTCTTACACTGCAAAATTAGGGACGGCTAGCACAGATAGCCCTCGAGTAGCTTTGTGCGAAATTCCAAAACAAACAAACAAAAATGTTTAGCATAAATAGATTTAGTTTTATAACATTATACATCTCTATATATTTATTATTTTTCTTTTATTAACCTTTCAGCCGTGTCTGACTGACATACAGAAGTTACGTTAATGCGTCGCACATACATTCATGTTACTGTGTCCCAAATCTGTTGGCTGTGTTTCAGTGGATCAGCATTTTGTAAAATATAGATATATTTTAGTTATAATATGTTATATATGTATAAACATGAATATAAATATATATATATATATATGTCTGCGGATTTACAACATTAGAAACTGGTTTTCAATATCCGTTGTAGGCAGAGCACAGGCAGCGCTTTGGGTACATTTGTGGTTAACTGCAAACTAACTTAAAATACAGAAGAGTAAATAAAGAAATATAGAAAACAATTATCTCTTCTACTTACTAACTTGGTATTCGTTTACTGCTAGCTGTAAGGTACTAAGCCTAATTAGCTTTCGCAAATGATGTATGTAAAACAAGATAATTTTTATGTCATACGTACATATATGTGTTTTGAAATAACAAAAAACATAAATTAGTGTATAAACAGCGCAAACTTCCACTATAATATATCAAGTTTGGTAACTAAATCGTACTGGGATATAAAAAAGTGAGATTTTTAAAATCTAGAACAAATATAAAAAATTTCCAGCAGAAATATTTTATAGGGAATGAGAAAACCACTCGGAAGACGTTCCAAGCTTTCGACTGATTATACACACGTCAATATACGACGACGAACGTATGAAAGTATATCCAAAAATGGAAAAGGTGGTCTGGGCCATCATGGTTGATTCAATAAATACATTAATATCTCAGTAAATCAAAAAAAGATAGAGGGTTCTTATCTTATATTCTAGCTTGTTCATATCTATAATTTGAGAGTATTGTATTCGTAAAAAAACTACAGACTTTGTCTTTGAACATCACAAACATCTAATTTGAACCAATGCTGCATTTAATGTACTACGTTACACACAAAATTAGATTTTTTGGATTTTTTTAATATTTATTTTGAAATTAATAAATTAACCTCATGAACAGTATTAATAATTGAATTATAATTTACAGTTTGACACTAAACTTATTGAAATACATCCATAAAATAGTTGTTTAATACTGTTCCCTCTAGACTTTATTTACTGGGAGAAGTTTCATTATACAACATTTTAATGATCCTAAATATACAAAAAACAGTATCACAGCTGGAGCCCTTCCTTGGTTACTATAACTTCCATGGAAAACTTACTTTAATAGTATTGTGTTTTTGTGTGCGACTATTTTAAGAAAGAGAAAAGAAGCTGCAATCGTATGAGTAACTTCGGGAAAAACTGCGAAACGTATGTAATTCAATTATCATTGAATATATTCAAAATACTCGAAGAAAACATTTCTCATTGACTTGAATTCAGCTAATGGTAGCAGCGTGGCATATGCACGAAATAAGTTTTAAAATTGTTTTATACACGTTTGTTTTTACCTTCAAACATCATCACTGAAAGGTCTTTGTTCGATGCTAAGTATAAGGCCACAGAAGAGATGATATAAGTCCTTAGACTTCCATCTGACAACATGGGTGGGAAGAATCAACAAGCTTGAAATTTAACTTACATGGTTGTGATAAAGTTGTCTACTTTTTTATAATATACATATATATAATATACTCTTCAAAAAAAAAAAGAAATGCAAAAGGGATATTTTTGTTATTTTAAAGAGAAATATATGCAATAACGTTACAAGCTCAGAGTATGTGATGTTACACGTGTTAAGGCACTGAATGTCACAACAAAATAACAATAAAAGTTGTGCACTTTGAAAACGGAGAAAAACATCGGATTTTTCGCCAAAACGCATTCGTGTCCAATAAATTTGTTTGAGAGATCTGCATGTTCTGCAAGTGCAACATGTGCAAAATCCCTACAAAAGTGACATGTTTTCGGTTTCCATAGCTCAGTGTTAAGCCACCGACACGCAATACAGTTATGCTAAGACTGACTGAAGCACAACGCAACAACGCCATTGGTCGCTTGGAAGCAGGCGAATCTTGATCAGATGTTACCAGAGCTGTGAATGTCCACCCAAGCACCATTAAAAGGCTAAATCGTCACCAACAGCATGGATCAACTTGTGACCATCCACGATCTGGCAGACCACGCCAGCACAAGATCGCTACATCCGGTTACGTCACCTTCGGGATAGGACCACTACTTCGACGTATACTGTCTCAACCATACCAAGGCTACGTAGGATTTCCGATTAGACCGTACGCAGCCGTCTACGAGATTCTTTGGCCCCATGTGCCACCCATCATGGTGAACGTCAACAACGTTTTTCAACATGACAACTCCCGTCCTCAAACAGCCCAACTGACCACTGTTTTTTTGAAACACAACAACATCAACGTTCTTTCCTGGCTCTCCAGATCACCAGATTTAAATCCCATCTAACATCTTTGGGACGAGTTGGACCGACGTCTGCGACGGCGACATCCTCAACCGAAGACTCTACCTTAGCTTGCAGCAGCTTTGCAGACTGAGTGGACAGCCATTCAACAGGATGTGATTCGTCATTTTATCGCTTCCATGGGCAGGAGATGCCAAGCAGTTATTGATGCTCACAGGGGGCATACTCGTTATTGAAGTTGAATGACGTTAATCTTCAACTAGTGAACGTGGACTTCGCCTTTGCAGACTTTAGATGTTCAGTAGTGAATGTGCAAAGTTTCACACATGTCATACAGAACTACCCGGAATAAACTTGTTACCAATATGTCTCAAATTTTCCCTTTTGCGTTTCTTTTTTTTTTGAAGAGTATATTATGAACTAAAAATGATGACCTATTCTCTAAGATGTATTATATTGGGTTTTACATAATAAATTAACCTGCAATAGTCTTTGTTGTTTTATGTTCTAAGTTATATCAGTTGTAGAGTGAGTAACATAATTATATCAATAAATGTTACTTGTTAACACGAATCAAAAAATAAAATTTACATTTTAAAGTCCTTTAGTGTCTCAGAGGGAAACATGTGAATTCACACCACTAAAAGACAGGGTTTGTTTGACACCAGCATTTGACAGAGCGTAGATCCTTATGTGGTTTTGCCTTTAAAATAGATAATTTATTTTTAAAATGTGATTTAAGGAAGGTATTTTGTTATTAACATGCTAAAGAAATAAATGTGGCAGGAAAAATAAACAGATTTGATATATAAATATATATTTTCCTCTTCTAAAGGCAAAATATGGTCCTTACTCAATGGTTTATATAAAATTTAACAAGATCACGACCTATTCTTTGCAAAAGGACGAAACTTCCTTAAGATTTTCAGGGAGTCTCCGAAAGTCCGTTTATTTATTTTATTTTACATGCGTGTGGAATACATATATGTATATAAGTGTATTCTTGTTGCAAATATATATATATGCACATGTATTAACATGTGCAACTCAATACTTTTCTGCATTGCATTTTCAGAATAAATATTTATCATAAGTATAATGGAGTTTATCTCTTTTTAACTAGCAATAATTGTTTATTTCTAAAACATAATTCAAATTATCCAGTTTAGAAACCTTTTCTAATATAGTGAGTAGAAATATTAAGAAAAAGTTACAAAACAGATTAAACTTACCCTCTAAGAAGTAACTACTATTATAAAAAAAAATAAAATGAATTTAAGGATATCACCAAAATATTCAGAACGTCATTTGACGAATTTTAAATTGCAATACAATTCAGTACATTTTTTACTTTGTTTCAACTTTCAATGAGTAATATCAGGATTATATATGTATTAAATTATTAAAAATACAACTCCACTGACGTAAACTATTGAGGTATTAATTGATTTGCGTAACTGTGCTTAAAATGTAAAGTTTTTTGTTTTTTTTAATTTCCCGCAAAGATGCACGAGGGCTATATGCGCTGGCAGTTTCTAAGTTAGAAGCGTAAGAATAGAGGGAAGGCAATTAGTCATTACCACCTACTACCAACTTTTGGGCTACTCTTTTGTCAACGAATAGTGGGATTGACAGTCACATAAAAACACACCGACAGCTGAAGGGGCAAACATGTTTGATGTGAAGGGAATCCGAACTCGCGACATTTAAAATTTGTACAAGTCATTAATTTGTGCATAATGTTTTATCACATACAAGTATAAATAAACAATCAACTTACATCAGAGCTATACGTATGACGAAACATCGTATACTAAGCCTAATAATATTTTTAAACTTTAATTTTCATTAGTCTAGCGTGAGTTTTAAGTATGTTCATAACACGTAAACCTAATTTAGATTATTTCTACTTCTTTATATTTTGCGTGAAGTGAAAAAGTAACTTTGTTATCAGACGGTATGTTAGAAAACTGTAGATTTCTTAACAAAGGAAAAGAAAACCTTTAAGTGGTATGAAATGATTCTAAGACTTAAGCTTCCAGCTTAAGTGATGCCATATAGAAAATTACTGATTCTTTATTCGTGTATGGCAAGCATACGTTTTGGTCAGTTCATTAGTTACTTTATTCTACAAGTGCTATCTCACTTGTCAAACAAAATAAATATTTGACCCTTATATTATCAAAATCTTTATATCGCTCACTACCATGGAATTATTTGCAATATGATGCTTTTTTGTTTTAAAGCTTTGCGACTTCTCTATTACTATGGGCCACAAATAAGGTCGTGGACGTGTAAGTGATTTGATACATAAATATTTCAGAAAAAACAACAACAACAGTCGATAGGGTCGGGACGCTGTTGATAACTCAGGGTTAAACGTGGTAAAAGCTTTAGAAATACAGATTAATATAATTTCTTTAGTATTGAAATATATTTAACCAGAAATATTGTGTTAATTAAATAATTAGAAAGACTGTATCTGACTAGAACTCATACAATTTATAATATGAGTGTCGAAAAAATCCAGTAGGTATAATTTTGTTTTCACGAGTAAACCTCTCACTGTAAATAGATTTTCTTTAAAACAACTTTTGAAATGTGTGATTCCATCCCGATCGAAATAAAAGTAATCTGAGAAAAGCATTTGGTTGAAGATGAAATTACTCTTTATCTTCTGTTGGTTTGTTTGTTTGTGAATTTCGCGCATAGCTACTCGAGGGCTAACTGCACTAGCCGTCCCTAATTTAGCAATGTAAGACTAGAGGGAAGGCAGCTAGTCATCACAACCCACAGCCAACTCTTGGGCTACTCTTTTACCAACGAATAGTGGGATTGACCGTTATATTATAACGCCCCCGTGGCTGAAAAAGCGAACACGTTTGGCGCGATGGGGGTGTAAACCCGCGATCCTCAGATTACGAGTCGCACGCTTAACCTACCTGGCCATGCCGGGCTATCTTCTGTTGAAAAACAATGTTGATGTTATTGTACCTTTAACGACAATATTCCATCACAAGTTGTGTCTAGAGAACAATTGTTTATTCCTCAAACATTTTAAGCTTTATATTTATGACTGACACACAATTTGAGTAAACTTGGATTAAAACATATATATGTGCATTAACTCTATTTAGTTTGCTTACGCCTTAGTTCAGAGAAAAGGTAAAATAAAATCTGAAGTTGAACATGCGAAAAAAAAGACAGCGCATGAAGCAGATGTAAAATAAAAAGAGTCGGTGAAATAGAAAAAGAGATACGCAGTTCATGAAAGGCGCTCAGAATGAACATCTTGAAATTAAAACAAGAAAAAGAAAATCAAGTGGGCAACGAACATTGCATAACTATGTAAGGAAGTAAGGTAACCGTAAAGGACGAGACTGAGTTTATGCCTGCTAGATGAAACAGATGACAAAGTTGAAATAAAAAAATCGGATTGTTCAGACTACGACCCGAGGCAGGAGTGACGTAGGACAGATCTGAACAGTTATGTGCTACCAAAATGTAAGACTTTGTTCATGGAAGATTTCGTACAAAAAATAAGAACGTGGATATATTTAAGCAAACAACATTTAAGGTAATTCAAGCAAAATATGGTTTTATATTTCTTCGCAGTGTCTAAGAAAGTAAAGCAATCTGATTTAAAATAAGTATCTTTTCTAAAGTTCACCTATAAGTGTATTTAACATCAATAAAGGAGGATAAAAGTGTTTGTGAAAACATTCAACAATAGATTAATATTTCTAACTATGAGATAAAAATATATTAATTATTTAAAATTGTTTGTTTCGGTTATTCGTTCCTAACTAACTGCACAAGAGTTATATGTAGTAACTGTTCCTGAGTTAAATCTGGTAGATCAGAGGAGAGGAAACTAATGAGCTCTGTGAATAACTAAATCTAGGGCTATTCTAATCGAACAATGGTATTTAACCGTAACTCTTATAACACACCACAGCCTTAAAATGAGAACAACAATTTAGTGGTAAGGAGACACGAGCCATGGATCTTTAAATTCTCAGTATGGCTTATGGAGAATTTAATGAGGCTATCGATAACATTAAACACTAGTTAGATATAAGAAAACAGTGATAATTAAATAAAATATTTTCCAAAAATATATCAATACATCAGTCAAATTTGACTTTTAAAGTATTCAGTGCAAACAATAAACATTTTAAATTAGGATAATATCAAATATTTAATGACAATAACTTTGTATCAAAAGTCCAAAAGAAATAAAAAAAAGTACAATAAACTTAAAAAAATAGACTATAAATATATACTGCATAACCTAGAACCATACTTTATGTTGTAATTAACTTAAAAATAAAGCAGTATACCTCAGGCACATAAGTTAATCGAAACTGTGCAAGAAGCCTTGGCAATTGTACCTAATTGTAGGAGATAGCTGCAAAACTGTATTTATTTCAGCGAGGGTTGTGTTTTGGTCAAAATGTGAGCGCACTTGGAAGGAGGTTCAAACTCTGTTTCCCTCCAAAACATAAGATGTTTATCCTAGGTTTTGTAGATTCTATTATGCATCTAGTCAATGTGATTGAATATTCTATTATAATCTAGAAATAATGTTCATGAATGAACCCCACCCTGAATCACTCTCTTATAAAAATGGTAAAAATTGATATGAACACCAACATGAGTATAATAACCTAAGTAGTTCAATTTTTCATAATAATGATAATAAGTTGAGTATGATGTTACTTATCATAAGGTAACATTATAGAAAAAAGCAGAATAAATTTTAGTAGGATAGACATACGTCTCCTTATTACTTTCGTGATTGGTAAGCTTATTTAGTTTGCTTATCAGTTAAGCTTTGTTAACTTTGTGTGAATGAATGAATAATGATGTAGTTTATCTCACAACATTTGGAGGTTTACATAGTTATGTTAGCAGATAGCCTAAAGTGGATTTGCTTTGAGAAAACCAACAAAGAGTTACGTACAGTTTTGAAAAATATATATATATATTTTATAACAAATAAACTGATTATTAATGAGTTGGACTACAAATACACTTACCTACGTTGTTTTTTTTTCATTTTCGCGCAAAGCTACACAAGGACTATCTGCTTTTTCCAGCCCTAATTTAGCAGTGTAGACTAGAAAGAAGACAGCCAGTCATCACTACTCACTGCCAACTCTTGAAATACTCTTTTACCAATGATTAGTGGGATTGCCTGTCACATAATAATGCCCCCACGGCTGAAAGAGCGAGAATGTTTGGTGTGACGGGAATTCGAAACCACGACTCATATTTCGAGAGAACGCCTCAACCACCTGGCCATGCTGAGTCACAGTTGTTGTTGTCAAGGAATTGCATATCATTGACATATATAGTAAATGATATGACGCTAGCAACTCACTGGTGTTACTGTAACGTCATATTAGTATGTGAAACATAAAATAACAAAACAGAACCTGATAACGTAAGACAGAAATTTTGAAGACGTACTAGTTCTTATCTGCGTAAACGACAAAGAATGTTACGCACATTTCTTTACCAGGTACGATACATGTGATTGGTTTTCCAGCTAGATCTGGCGCCAACGTTATTAGTTTCTTGTGAATGTAATTTAGTTTAATACACATATTAAATATCTTGAGATTATCAGACTAATACTTAGGTTTGTCAATATAAAATAACATTAGATTTGTTTAAACACTTATGTAAGTTAATCTGTTGTTGCTTTTTTATTATAGTACGTTTGTATTATTATAGCTGTGTGAAAAATGTGTTGGTTTTCACTATTGATTTCTCATAACAAAACACAATAATTTAGAGTTTGATGAGTACTCAAAGTTTAGTTCATATAAATTCTGTTGTTTGTTTCTGTATTTGAAGATTTTTATTATATTGTGTTGTAATAATAAACTTATAAAAGCAATTAAATACATAATCATATTTCATTTTATTCAAATAAAATAGCAACTTTACCAGTTATTCAAATAAATATAAACCTATAATAAGCTTATATTCAAACTTTTCAGTTTTGTTTTTCTTTACAATGTAGTAACCCCAGTGTCTCCAGTAAAATGTAAGTTGTTAGTTTTAAATGTATTACAAACTGGACTAATTCTTGACATTATCAGTTTCATAAAATAAATGTCACTGCATAAAGTTTGAAAACTCATTTATATATATGTGTGTGTAACTTGTTAATCATTTTTAAACTGATGAAGCGTAAACACTGCATCTTATGAGCCACTCAATCTTTCAAGACCCAACCTAGGACCTCAGAATCAATCAACTTAATTTATGTTAGACATTATGATAAAAAAAAATACCATTAAGCATTCAAATTACATTCCAATTTTTTGATTATATGAAACATACTGAAATACAGGTAAAATAGTATTTCTTTAAGTGTGTGAGTTATAATTGTTTGTTTGTTTTGGAATTTTGCACAAAGCTACTCGAGGGCTATCTGTGCTAGCCTTCACTAATTTAGCAGTGTAAGACTAGAGGGAAGGCAGCTAGTCATCACCACTCACCGCCAACACTTGGGCTATTTTTTTACCAACGAATAGGGGGATTGACCGTTACTTTATACGCCCCCCACGGCTGGGAGGGCGAACATGTTTAGCGCGACTCGGGCACGAACCCAAGACCCTCGGATTACAAGTCACACGCCTCACGCGCTTGGCCATGCCAGGCCGTGAGTTATAATAAATTAAAACATATTTCTGCAGTAGAAATGTAATTCTTATTTCACCAATTATTATATTTTGTTTTCCGACATTATTTTAATGTCACCCAAGAAAGTAATCAAATATATGTTAGTAAGAGCATATTATTTCAATATTATGTTTCTACAAATATTCTAAATAATTAATTTAAACTATGCAGTTGGTTTAAAAACGCAGACCATTTCCTCTGGGACATTTACATTAATAATCTTGAAAAGCAAGAAGTAAATAAAAAATACTGCAATGTATTATCATATTGTGCCTTAAACAAGAGCAAACAAACATCAAGCTTCAGTCATAGATTTTCTAACTGAGCAGCTGTTTAATCAAGTCTCGTATATAGCATATATATACGGAATGCTTTTCTGTAAGCTGAAAAGTTAAAGGAATGTTTCTTAAAAAAAGACTGAAACATAAACTAGTTTGTAGGTTTGAGATTATCACTGTTAGCATAAATTCATGCAGCCTATTGCAACTTTGAAATAAAACACCATTTGATAAGGTTTTGAAAAAAAGAAACATTTTTTAATTTTTTTATTACAACTGGTTCACTACTAGGATCAGTTTATCGTACATAAAATCGAGTTTGTTTTTAAATTATATTTATTTAAGTTATAATGAAAATAATCTTTAAGCTCCGTAAAAGTTAGTTATAAAAATTTCTGATAAAACCATAGCAAAAATATCAATTTTATTCAAAGTAAGAACTTTATTAGATACATTATCAAACGATTAGTTATGGCTAAAAATATAAAGCTGTAAACTACTTAAACAACATGTATATCACAGCATCAACATATAAATTTAGAATATTTAAAACAAAATATAACCATATGAAATAAGAAATATGAATAATGGAATTACATCATTCGTGATATAAACAAAACAATAATTTCTACAAATTGTCCCAAATAGAATGACTGAAAAAAATATATACGATATATATATAAAAAACACAAAATGCAATGACGTAAGCAGTGATTACACTTTTGACTTTTTCAAGACTCTTTCTGTAAACTTTCATAAACTATACAAAAAAATCTAAAAGCCTTTCTAATATTTATCATTTACCACAATGCAGTTTTGTTTATTGTATTAAAATATGTGAATGAGAGTCAAATAAGTTAAAACATCAACAAAACGCAGGTTCCGAAAATGTTATAGAGAACATAAAATGGATGGAAATACGCTGCAGAACACGTACATGATAATTTTATGAACATCATTTTATATATGTGTGTGTGTTTTCTTCTAGCAAAGCCACATTGGGCCAATTTCTGTTATTTTTATAAACCTGAAAAAATACATATTATACATCAGTTATGAAAAGGTGAAATATGATGATATTTCATATAATCAAATGCATTATATGCAGAATAATTTTTACAATTGTCGCTAATTTACGCATCTAAATCCATCTGTATGATTTTAAAACTAAGGCGATATGATAAATAAGCAACTGTTTTATACACTAAAAAGTTCTGACAGGAGTAGTAAATTGTCTTTAAAGTTTGATATATTTTGATAGTGACATTGTTGGCAATGTATAACTGAAAGAAACAATATTTTGAAGATGGAAGTCAATTTTTTAGCCAAGGAAATGAAAAAAGTACAGCAGGGCTTCTAGGACATATTAAGCTTTTAAATCATGCTGCAACACAACTGTAACCAATGTGTTTATAAACAAAGTAGAGACTGCGTTTATGATATAAACCCTGTGATGAATTACCAACTAGCTTTGTTAACACTATGATAAAGAAGTACTACTAAAAAGATAAAAAACGCTCACAAGACAAAAGGTTACACGTTTCAATCAAATCTGAAAAACGACGTCGAGCAAGTTGGAACCACAGCAATCCCTGTTAACCAGAGAAACTCTTCAAAGTACTTTGCATAAGTTAATATAATTCTATGCTTTTTTATTTCTTGTACATTTGAAATTTGTATACCTAGTAAGCCCTGAAAATGAGCTCATTAACACGAAAGAAGCCTCATTTTATGGAAATATTGCAAAATGTCACTAATAAGAATCAGGGACAGCAAATGATAAAGGTCGCTAGGAAATATACGGGTTTCTGTGCGGTGTGTAGAAAATAGTGTGTTTTTTTGCCTTCCCTCTAGTCTTACACTGCTAAATTAGGGACGGCTAGCACAGATAGCCCTCGAATAGCCTTGCGCGAAATTCCAAAAAATAAGCTTTTTAGTAATATGTTGAGTTGGTTAAACGTTTCCGTCCATCCACATTACTGTTCAATCATGATAATGTTATTCCGAATGAACTTAAATATGTATTATAATTGTTTCCACAATGTGCTTTTTTTCGAAGCAAAGATTATACATTAACATGATTTTGTTGAAAAAAATAAAGAAATATCTAGTTCACGAGTCGTACTATTTAATTAAGTTGTGGTTAAGAGTTAAAACAGGATAAACTTAATATTGATCATTGTTGAACAATATTTCTATTTACAATGTGTAATTTTATCTAAGAGCCGAAATTTGTATTAAATGTAAAGTGATTGTTGTTTCCGGTAACCTTCAATGTCCTCATACTTGTCGAATGGAAAAAAAAAAGTGCTTTGTTTGGGCGGATGGAGAATAAGTGAGAGAATGTCTTATTGATATTGAATTAACATATGAAATGCCCACAAAACAATAAAACATCTTAACTATGGAATAGTGATTAAATAGATAGGACTTATTTTGTCTCTAATATCAGTCATTTAAAATACTCATGAGGCAACTATTCTTCTTTGGTTTTATTGTGAAAAGAATGATTAATTCTTAGCTTTTGATAAAATTTCACACATAAGTTGATCACCAAGTTGCGTTTGCAAGATCCTAACAATTGTTTGAAAAATACCTTCTCTTCACATGAATAAACGATGGACGTCAGTTAACTAGAATTATAACTTACACCTATCTTTAGTGCGTCTTGAATAGCTTTTACTTTACGTAAAGATAAAAGGACAAAATAATCCTTCTTTTCATTAAATATATGAGATTATGATGTTCAGTGTCTTTAAGAAATTAACTATAGAATTAAGAAAAACTGATGTGTAGAGATTAAGGCAGCCGCTATAAAGTCAAAAACACAAAACTTAAGTACAGATTACTATCTTTAAAAATCAAAAAGTTGTTTTGAGTTATAGTACGGTTTTTATGTAATTTTTAACTGATTAGAAGTAGATATTAATACGGTGATAAATCCTTAAGTACATTCACAGTCACATATATCACGTATTTTCACGTAATTAGTCATTAAAGTATACAATTCATTCTACTATTATACAATTATAATTTATAAAAAGACAGTACTTTGGACCTGATAGAGATTCACTTTTCATTATTTTAATAAACTGTTTCCAAATATCAGCTGTTTCAGAGAATAAAACATTTAAAAAATAATTGTTGCCTTTGGTTATACTAGGATGAAGATAAAAACAGTATTATCTTTCATACGAACTGGTTATGAAAAAATGAAATTATCAGCATTTCTCAACTATTTTTCTCTGTGTTAAACTTTTCTTCCAATTCACAGTAACAAGAAGTAAGCGATGTAACTTTTTATGAATGTTTATGATGAATCGTGTTAATAATAATATAAATGTATTATTTGAGTTTAATTTTGAATCTGAACAATATTTTCAATTTCATATTTCTGTTTCTTACTTTGCTAGATAATTTTCTTTATAATGTAAATACGTAATTGTAATGTTAGAGCGTTATGTGAATTCTTTATATTCCAAACAACATTTAACTGATAGTAGAACTAGAGCTGGCCAGCTTAAGACACTATCTAATCAAAGCACTGCACTTAATGAAAACGGTATTAATGTAACTTGTATTTGCGACGTTCGTGACCATTTTTACAAAAAATAAGAAATCTCTAACCAACTTTTAAACTGTATAGAATGTGTTTAAATTACAACAAAATACCATGACATCAACAGCTTTAATGTCGTATCATGGATTATACATCATCAGATACGTGTTTATATAAGTCATACAATCTGTTGAGAAATGGTCATATACTTCTTAAATACAAAAATATGTACTTATTATAGATAAAATAATCCCGCCTCTTATAAAGAAGATTAGATACGAAGGATGAAAGTGTATATTCTAAAACAGTTCTTTGTTGATGTTGATGGAATAATTACCTATGAATAATGCATATGTTCTAAAATAGTACCAAAATATAGCATATAGTGAGGTATTCTTTGTTCTTGGCTCTTGACCTAATAACCAGCATAGATATATAAGTGTTGATATCAAAACGTATTGGTAAGACTTCAAATCTGTATCCTATCAATAAAATTTATTAGCTCTGTCAAGGGCTAATTTTTATTTAAAGCATTTGCAATCGACAAAAGCCTGGACAGAGGGTACATAAGTGGTTTCAACTGTAGCTAAAACATTTTTCTTTAGAATAATGCATAACAGGGTAAAGAAAATATTGAACAAGGAGAATGTGGAGCGAAATGTCTAGTATTGTGTGATACGTTTAACGATTAAAATTTTCGTAACCGTTTATATTGAACCAATTCCTTAAAACCAGTTTTAAAATTGTACTCACAGCTCCGAATCCCAGTAATGATGTCATTTGCTGTCTTTGGTAATTTACTCTAATCACAATAAAATACTTAAAATGAGATAATATGTTATTTCTCTTATTGGGGAGCCCCAGCTAGTACAGCGGTATATCTCCAGATTTACAACACTAAAATCAGGGATTCGATTCCCATCGGTGGACTAAGCAGATAGAGCAATGTGACTTTGCTATAAGAAAAAATAAAACACATTCTTATTGGAATCTATAGATTCTTATTATTTTTGAAATTGTTTGACTCAAATTACGACATATATTTAGTAACGACAAAAACATTTTACACATTTTGCTTTCTTTTGAATTACGCGGAAACCTACAGGAAGGCTATCTCCGCTGGTCATCCCTAATTTAAGGTTGTAAAATTAGAGGGAAGGCAGCTAGTCGTCACGACCCACCGCCAAATATGGGGCTACTCTTTCACTAACGAATAGTGGGATTGACCGTCACATTATAACGGCCCCACAATTAAAAGGGCGAGCATGTTTGGTGCAACGGGGATTCGAGTGCTGTAACCACCTGGCCATGCAAGGCCACATTTGTTTGAAATAATGTATATTATTAACAATATAGAGATATTATTTAATAATGAATAATACGTGATATTTCAGGAAGATTAGCGAAGCTTCGTCTGTTCCGAGGCACACTTCGGCTGACCAAACGAAAAATCAATTTTAGACAAAATATTTATTATTCATCAACGAGTCCAAACTTTTATTACAGATACTTCAAAAATTGAATAACGTACATAAAGGTTTACTACAACAGTATTCTTTTGATAAAAGTATTCGTTTAATAACCAGTAAATAATGTAAGTAACACTATGTCACAAAATTTTTACTTTTCCTTCTTTCTGGGCAGAAAGTGTTATTTCCCAATTGCTTATACCTAAAATAAATGGAGAAGACCCATTTTTCTCTACAAACTTTGCTTTTGTGATCTGGGTTATGAAATTTTCAAATGTACCCATTTCAAAATGGACCCTGCTCCTGTCAAAATGTATCCAGTCTGTGCTAGGCAATTGGAATTGCCTATAGCCCGAACGAGTGGCGCCTTTACTTTGATAGCTCATCCAAAAACCTCAAAGCTGTACTGCTCCGTAACAGTAATAAGTATCATTCTACTCCCCTGGCTCATTCGGTGACCCTCAAAGAAGAGTACAACAGAGTCAAGACCTTGTTAGAAGTCTTGAAGTATTATTAGTATGGCTGGGAGGTTATCGAAGACTTCAAAGTGGTGGTATTCCTGATGAGTCTCCAAGGGGGCTTTACCAAGTTTCCCTGTTATCTTTACATTTAGGAAAACAGGGACACCGCAGCGCACTGCCTCAGGAAAAACTGGCCACAACGAACCGAGTTCTCTGTGGGGAGGCACAATGTCAAGTGTGAGCCAGTATTAGACCTCCAGAAGGTGTTGTTCACACCATTGCACATAAAACTTGGTCTTATGAAATAGTTTGTTACAATTTTTAATTACTAATCTGCAGCCTTCAAGTACCTTAGAGACTTCTATCTGCGGCAAAAGTCAAAGTTGATGTCTTAGTTGGACGACGAATAAAGAAGATCCTGGAGTGCATTGAATTCCCCAAGAAGCTCAGTAGGAAAGAAAAAAAGCTTGGGGTAGCTTTAGTGCTCTAGTTTGGAGCTTCTTGAGCAATCATAAGGCCGAATATTATGTGGAACTGGTTGAGGCTCTAGTGAAGAACTATGGCAAAATGAGGTGTAGGATTTCCCTGAAAGTCCATATCCTTAAAGTTTATCTTGATAAATTCGAGAAGAACACGAGAGCATACTCAGAGGAGCAAGGCGAGCGCTTCCACCGAAATATACCAGACATTGAACGCCGCTACCAAGGAGCATATAACGAAAACATGATGGGAGACTATATTTGGGGGTTGATATGTGAGAGTAATTTACATTACAGTCGCAAATCTCGAAAAACTACTCACTTCTAAGCATTTTTGTATAAATTTAGAATAAATACATGGAAATATTGATTCATATGTTGTTTTGTTCAGACCTTATGTAAATGAAAGGGTGCAAATTTGCCCGTTTTTATATAGAAAATATGTTAGTGTCTAAATTTAATTATCCATGTCACAAAAGCAAAGTTTGAAGGAAATAATGGCCATTTTCTGTACTTTTACAACATAAGCAATTAAGAAATAACACATATTATCCAGAAACAAAATTTGTGTTGCACAGTGTAATATTCAAATATTTGTGATTTTTAATTAATCTGAAATATTTATAGAAATATTTCATTTTTTTAAACAAAATGTTTTTTTCAGTTTTTCAGATATATATATTGTATCAAAAACAGTTCTATAGAAAATGGATTAAAATAAAATTGAAAGATTAATAATATTTGTAAGAACAGGGAATTTTTTATTTTAGTAAAGTAAATAAATAGTGAAATATTTGACGCATTCAGAAATGTTGGTTATAAGTCTGTTCATGCTAAGATAACCTACTCTAAAAACATACATAATATCTCCTGATAATAACATTGTAAGTGTTGTTACTATAGGCACTAACTTTGTTTTATAGATTTTCTAGTTCGTTTATATATGGTAGTTCTATAACACCTTTTCAAGTCTTCTATATTATTTAAACAATCCATCCAGTCTCTTCTATCTTAAATCTGGTCAGAAATTTTAATGCCAAACTTTGCTTTGTTGTTGTATTATTCATTTTGTCCTAAAAGCTTCTGTACTTAATGAAAAATTTCGGATTCTTCTTGTGACAGATCATGATACTAAGCAAGTGAGATTTATGTGGGCGAATTGTAATGAATCTAGAGTTAGTCTTTTTTTATATCTACACAGTATGGGCGTTTGTATTCAGAAAAACAACATTTGCAAGGAAGTCGTCTTCTTTGATGACGTGTGTGTCACATCGTAAAGCAGAACTCTTTATATTATATACATATATATATATATATACATACAGTGAATTCTCTGGTTTCTCTCTGTCCTTGATGTGATTAAGGAGCATTATTACGAGTTTCCTACTGCACGTTTTACTCTTATTAAGAAATACATAATCCAAGCTGTTTTCGATTAGCTTAAAATATTTATGCTGTTAATTTTTCTCTGTGACAGGTTTCTGAAATTTTGCGTATTTTTTATTCGAAGAGTCTTAATAATAGTTAAGATTTTCATGTGCGACGTAAATATTTGTTGCGGCCCTTTCAGCATAAAAGTAGCCAACTTATGTCCAAAAATATTAATGTATTATTCATTATTATTCCTCTTTGAGTAGCTTTAGCTCTGATTCATTCTCTTCCTCATAACAGAAAAACAACAACAAATAAACAAAACCTAGAAATCGTAAAAGCATTCGCAGAACCATTCGTTTATAATAGAAGTAATTTACAGGACCGGGCTTAACCAAATGGTTACGAACCAGGCTGTACATCTGAAGTTTCATCGTTCGAGCTCAATTTATTATATTCTTTCAGGTATGAGGCGATATAAGACTAACTGTTGATCTAACTATTTAGTTATGAGTAATTCTGTAGTAGAAATTTCTCTGAAAGTGTTGATTCCAGAATAAATAAAACCAAAATTGTTTCAAGAGCAAATAAAATTAAGAGTAGCAAATATTTTAATTTCTTGCTTTTGAATTTCAATTATCAAACGATACCGCAGCTTACAGAGAGCATAATTCTTCTGGTGATTCATGGCAAGTGTACGCATTACTGACGATACTTGCTTGATTTTTAATTTCGCGAAAAACTACTCGAGAGCTATCTGCGCTAGCCATCCTTAGTTTAGCAGTGTAAGACTAGAGAGAAGGCAGCCAGTCATCACCACTGTTACGTATTTTTATGTTTTATGTTCTTCGTAGACTAAACGCAACAGAAAAACACAGATAACAGCTTTTATAATTTATTACTTTAAATTTTAACAAATATAACAGATATAACATAAATTATATAATAACAGTGACAGATATTAAGTTACAACATTCGAAATTAATTACAAAACAAAATAATACTAGTTTCAAACTTCAAAATTAATCACAATACAAAATGGTACTGGCCTCTATCTAATATAATGATCTAAAATGAAGGTTTCAAATTTCAGTCTAGGGTGTGAATTTGGTCCCACGAAGAAATTCCGAAGCTTAAATGAAGAAGTTCAGAAACAGTTCACAATTCAATAAATTCGCCGACTCTCAGCACAAGCAGTAATTCAGATGAATCGTAGAGATTGACGAAATAAAATCACAGCTTCCGCAGATCTAATTTTAGTCACAAATCCAAGTGGAATAATCACAGCAAACACTTAATCTTTCTCAAATAACTAACTCTCTTCTTTCTCTTCGAATAATAACTGATGTCTGAATCTCTCTCTTGTCTCTCGCATCTTCGTCTGTTTATATATATTGTAGGCCTAAACACCTCGAAAGACCGCGAAAATTCTACAGGTCTCCAGAGCAATCCGCGCATGTCCGTTCTTGCACGAGACTACACGTCTAGACACGAAGTCACCAGCACCTCATTTACAAACATATGATTGGTCTACTTAATTCAAGAAAATTCTAAATGTTACCCTAAATGAATAACAAAATATTAGTTTAAACTTCGAAACAATAATATAAATATGGAAAAATGAATAATAGAAATGAAAATTTAAACACAACACGACATGTTGTCGCTTACAAAATATTTACTGGACATTTACATAACAACCACTCACCGCTAACTTTGGGACTATTCTTTTACCAACGAATAGTGGGATTGACCGTTACCTTATAACGTCGCCACAGCTTCATTTTCTGCATATCTAGAAGAAAGGCAACTTGATAACATCATCAATCATCAACTTTTGGGCTTCTCTGATCGAAAACTGTGAGTGGAACGTTACTTTTATAACTCACAGACGACTCAAACTACATAAAAGAGATAAAAGCCAAGTACTTCTTACTCAACAGTCCAAAACATAACTTTATAAAACATAACAGGGCATTGAAACTTTTATAACAAAGTATAATGAAAGAGTACTCGTAAATAACTAGTTTTCTTTTAAATAAACTCATAAAATCAGCATTTGTTTTGCATCATAGGATGGGCCACTGGCAATAAAACAATACTTTTAGTTTGATCTAAACATTATACAGTTCAGACTGTTTTATTCATATTAAAACGTTTGTAAAAACTGGTTAGGAAGTTCTGAATTACGCAAAATGTTAAATGACAACAAACCAGCCCAGAAGAAAACATTATTATTATCCTTTGTGTTTTGTTTTTTTTAATTTCGTGAAAAAAACTACTCATGGGTTATCTGCGGTAACTGTTTATAATTTAAGAGTGATAGACTAGAAGAAAGGCAGTTAGTCAACACCATACACTTGTACTTCTGTAGTCTAATAGTGTGATTGTCCGTCTCATTATAAGGGTTTGTTTGGTTTATTTTGAATTTCGCGCATAGCTAGATGTAGGCTATCTGCACTAGTCGTCCCTAAATTTTTAGTGTAATACTTGAGGGAAGGCAACTAGTAATCACCACCTACTGCCAACACCTGGGCTACTCCTTTACCAATGAATAGTGAGATTGATCGACACGTTATAACGCCCCACGGTCGAAAAAGCCAGTATGTTTAGTGTGAAGAGGATTCGAACCCGCCACCCTGGGATTATGAGTCGAGTGTCTTAACCATCTGGCCATGCCGGGCCTCATTGTAATGGCCCATCAAAACTCGCTTATTCCAAGCTTTTAAAGCCCAAACGACATTAAACAACCAACTGCCAAAATGTCGATAATAAGGGTTTTATTGTATTTATTTGTGTTCAGTAAGAACCTAAGATATTGATTCACTTATCATCAAATTTAACGAAATTTATATTGAAAAATTCTGTCTATTACGTTGCAGTTACCAATAATAAAGGAAAGTATTTTGTAATTTATAACACCTTCCATTCACCATATGTTTTACTGATACCAAAACCATCGTAAGTAGAGACATCTAGAAATTAAAGGTATTTAGAAAAAAATAAAAGTTGTGTATTATTTTTAAGATGAAAATTTAGCAATATATTAAGTTACTATTAGGTTCGATTTTATCTTTACTAGATAATTATTTGAAAATTCCTGGATTCCATAAAATTCTATCTCTCATTTTACAAATATAACATAGAATTGTCAGATCGCCCGAGGTATGGCATGGTCCATTGGTTATGACACTCAACTCGTAACGTGCGGGTTGGAATTTTTGACACTAAGCATTCTCGCCTAATATGGTATAAGGTGTTAGTATGTGACACTCAATCTTACTATTCATTGGTAAAACAGTAGACCACGAGTTTACAGCAATAGTGTTGACTAGCTGTGTCCCTCTAGTCTATCACTGCGAAATTAGGAACAGTTAGAGCAGATAACCTTCGGGTAGTTTTAGGCGAACTTCAAACAAAAACCAAAACGTGGGTGTTGTTGAGTAGACGTCTCTGCGCTAGTATTAGAGATAGATAGCAAAGATGGGTTTAGAGTAATAACTTTGCGCAAAATTAAGCAGATAAACAAACCATTCGTCTATCTTTCTAGTGACACATTACTGTAAGAACTTCGTGAATTATTTTGATAAAGAAACTCCAAGGGCTCATCTGAGAGATATGTTAACAGCATATAGAAAACTAAAGCTAAAATATCGTTACATTTAAAGTCCTTACGTAGCACGGATGCCATTTTAGTAAACAAAATGTTTGTGAGCCAGGCGGATTTCAACATATTAAATAGGGTGATCTACTCCCCACTTGTTGCATAATTTTTTAATTAGAGCTGCTGGGTACAGTTGACAATTTAGATCATCAAATGATTTAAACATTAATATAACATTCCTTTTGAACTAAATCAGTAAAGCTTAGGATGATACAGTTTTTACTCTGCTTGCTTTATATAAAAACATGTTTGATGTTTGGAGCAAAGACGCACAATGGGTGTTTGAGTTGTGTTTACATTAGGAAATAAACCTCACATTTTAGCTTTATAAGCTCTCAAATTACCGTGAGAAACTTTTAAAATCAAATGGTTTTCAATGGATTATATGTTGTTGTTGTTGTTTTGAATTAAGCACAAAGCTACACAATGGGCTATCTGTGCTCTGCCCACCACGGGTATAGAAATCCGGATTTTACCGTGTAAGTCCGCAGACATACCGCTGAGCCACTTGGGGGCTGTATTATATGTACATGGACTATTAGCATACCTGAAATTTAAAATAACGATTGATGTTTGAAATATAATAATTTTAAGTGGTTTCGGTGAAAACATTTTATGTTGTCGATAAAGAAAAGAATTAATGTACTTGCCTTATTTAATAACTTCTATAATTTGTATTTATAAATCAGGAAAACGTTTAGTCATCCAAAATTATTTTGCTAACTATGAAATATCGAGACTATGATCGAATACAACTCCTGTCGACTCAATGTGTACGTGTACAATGAACTGTGTAAGCACTACAGAAAAATTTAAGTACTGATATAACCAATCTCTTGTCGTAGTAAAGTTTAAGGTTATCGTGTTATAAAACATTGTTGTTGTTTTTCTGTATAAGCTATGAAAACTATTTGTGAACGTACAAAGACTCCATATTTACCAATTGTTTCCTCATGTCTGATATAAAAGTAAAATGAAATTTCCAATTATACGACAGCAAGCCAATGACCTTTACAGATATAGATGTGACTTTGATGAAACCTATACATTTGAAATATAATTTTAAAGGAAATCATGATTTGTTGGTTGTAAAATATTGATGAGACATTGTTTGAAATTCATGTAAGTACTTTTAAACGTTAATATTAGATGAATTTGAGTACAAGTTAGTTTTACTAAAATTCTCTGAGTAGAAAGCAAACATCAATTTACACTTGAGTTGTGAAACTTTTATCATTCACATGTCGAATAAACTGCAAATATTATTCAATAGAGTTTAAGGATATTTTTTTACTGAACTAAGACGAGAGATAAAGACAACAGGTATCTGCTTTGAGTAGTATCGTCAGACTTTTCTGATTTTTTTACCTGAAACATAGCATTAAGAAACCTGGAAAATGATTTAATTCTTTGTGTTGAATTATTTCTGGTCTTTCATTAATCCTAAATCCTACTCGTCGTTGAGAGTTAGAATTATCAGAAAAAAAAGTTTATTACAAAGAAAATTCTTTTGTTTGAATTTTGCGCCTAATAATCCGATTACTACGTAAGATTGCATTCCTACAAGAAATGTAGAAACTCTTTATCAACATACAATTCTCAAAAATTATTAATTTTCTCCGAAACTTCAGATTTTTGGAATGAAAAATATAGAATTTTCGTGTGAAACTTATTTCAATTACAAACCCAGATATGCTGTTCTGTATGATAAACTAATAAAGCTAGATATTTTCTCTTCTGCGATTTTTCATTTGTTTGTTATTTAAAATATAAATCAAAAATGAAAGTTTTCTTATATTCTAATTTTTGGTCTTATTTTATTTTACATAATTTGCTTGTATATAGTTTTACAAAATTAAGAGAAACAAAAACAAGACTCGATTAATTTACCTACAGATATTTCATATTATTATACGTTATGTGAATATCCAGATTGAGAAACATAATTTGAAAGATAACTTTTTACAACAAGATTTGAAACCCAACCACTTCTTTAGATCATTAGAAATAACTTAAAATACATTCTAGAACGAGGATAGAGTTTATACGGTTGTGTGAATCTTAACAGTTGATGAGACAAAGAAGATTTAGACCTCGCAAAGCGGTGATGCAGTTGTAGACTAATAAAAGTTAATAAACCAAAAAGCTGAGATGTGCTACCACAATGATTGATTTTAGTAGTAGTTTACGATATTGTAGCAATACACTAAAGAAAAGGTAGAGCATCTAAAAATAAATGCTTAAATTTTTGTCTTTATATTCAATAAGTGTTTAAACGAATTACAGACACATAAATTGTTGATTTTTAAACAGTTACCGACATTCTGACAATAAAATTTGGTGTTTTGTTTTAATACAAGTAATTTATAACATATAGGGCTATAATACCATGGTTAAAGCATTAATCTTGTAGTCAATATTTAATCATTATTGAATTATAACAGAACTTGTTTTTATGTTTAACTATTCTAACGTAAAAACAACAGAAACTCAGTAGACTATGCATTATAGGAGTATTTCTTATGTAAGACGTCAAAAATAAATTATCTATTGCAATTACAATGTTTTGAGTGAGGAAAACGTGAAAGATGAACAAATTATAAAACACATGAACATCTAGTTGTTTATTTAAATTTCAGAGCTGAAGATGAAAACCATTAAAACTGCATTATATCATGATAAGAAACAAGCGATGAGTAGTGTCAGTGCAGCAGAATACCATTGAAAATATATTCTTCTTCAGATATTTAGTTTTTTTATGATTCTATGGTCACTGTAATATCACTGTCACTTTTTATAAAGAAAACAAAATGTCACAGAGCTTTTCCTCAGATTTGTCGTGAACTGATTTCTTTACAAAGAAACCTTTAAGAAGATAAAAAGTCCATTAAAAATATGATTTCATCAGAGCCAGATAGGAATAAACTGCTGTTGTCAAATCTCACCATTTGTATCGTTGAAAACAGAGAAGGAATACCAACACCTCTTTGTTTTCGCCTTTATTTACAAAAAATAGTGTTCATCCAACTTCATTTTAGCTAAAGGTAAAAATGAGTTTCATAAAGAAATGTACTCGTAATACACCCAGAGTTTGGTATAGTTACTGTTGCTGGATCTTTTAATATTAAAATACCTTAAATAAACAAAGCTGATACGGTCAGCGATAGCTTAGTTCAACGTTTCAAAAGCGTTTTGTCTTTTGTCTTCAGGAAGTACTTCGAAATGCTTTCGTTTCCTTTTGAGCTACTTTTTTAGATTAGTTCTCTAAAACTTTCTTCATATCTTTCATTTTGAACTAATCTTGTTGGCCATTTTACCTTTTTTTGTTGTCAGTCTTGAAGATTCGACCTAAATAATTTATAAAAGCACTGAGAAGAAATATGTTTGTTTTTGTTTTTTGCTTAATTTTTGTCGGTGTTTAACTTTCATTCTAAATTTTACGGTATTGCATATTTTTCATAATTTATACTTGCAAAACATATAAATATCTAGTGGAAGCTTGTACGTGATGAGATAATCTCAGGATAGAAAACTTTATGCAGTGATTATATTCAATGCCCCTGATAACGGTGTTTGAGAACAAGTTCTCTATTTAATCTGACTGTTACAGAAATAAATTTCCAGGAAGTCCATACAGAATAAAACAAGCACACTTAATAAGGTACCATTATTATTGATAAATTTTTAAAATATTGTGAGTTATTTTGTTATGAAACTATTTACTGACTACTGCACATATTATAGATGGTAAAAAGTATATTTTAAATGAAGAGCTTTTTTACTGATGCAAAATTTTTTGATATTTAGTTACGTACTTGAAAATTGTAACATTGGTATTAAAATAACTTTTCTGGTAATTGATTGCTCTATGGAATAAACTAAGTGTATAATTACAATTTTGAATGACAGTAGTGAGTCATCTTTGATAGATTCGATGTTAAGGCACAGCTACCCAATTGGCTGCCGGTGCTTTTCTCACCTGTGGTATCAAAACCAGATTTTTAGCGTCGTATGCCTGCAGGTTTACTAAAAGCTTCTTGGGAGGTCAAATTTCACTCGGCATCTTAAAAATTTCATCACGTAATATATTATTTCATTTTAAAGTTCTCATATATACGGATAAAGATTATTTCGTTGGGCCCATAAATTTAATGAACCCGGCATGGCTGGGTGATTAAAGCACTTGACTCGTAATCTGAGGGCCTCGGATTCGAATCCCCGTCACATCAAACAGGTTCGCTCTTTCAGCCGTTGGGGCGTTATAATGTGACGGTCAATGCCACTATTCGTTGGTAAAAGAGTATCCTAAGAGTCAGCGGTGGGTGGTGATGACTAGCTGCCTTTTCCCGGGTCTTACACTGCTCGTGTAGCTTTGCCCGAAATCAAAAGCAAACCAAACTATAAATGTAAATGGAATATATTATTATGAAACTTTAATTAACTCTGAGAACAGCTCTTCTCTGTCTCTTTATGAGTCAAAATGCAAAACAAGCAAAAGAGTAAACGAAGTAAGGTAGTAAAATTGTATGTGAGCATTTTAGTTAAATGTTTTAACACCTGAGCTTCTAAATCTACAGATTCTCGTTATATTTCTTTTGACTCTATTCATCGGTAAGCCAGAGACACATTTAAGGACTTACATTACAATGCTGAATTTTGGGGCTTGATTCTGAGCTATGTAGAGAACACAAGCAGCATATTTTGAAGTTTTGCTCTAAATACAAAAACGAAACAATATTTTGAACTTTTATTTCATATAAAAGATTTATCCAGTTATCTAGCCGTAGATACATATACGTTCTGTCAGCTGTTCAAAATTCTTATCCTGCTAACAAATATCTTATATGAGAAAAAATATTCTTTCTGTCTTGTAATAAAATAAAAATGTTTGAGATAGGTAGCTTTTAAGATTTTTTGAAGTAGTTTAATTAAGTTAGGAATGGTTTGTATGCCGGTCTGAGGAATCGAGGACCCTTGGTTTGCGTTACATACTGTTACAGAATTAAACGCTCCGTATTTTGTTCCTGCCGTGAGTTACAAACGTGACAGTTGAATCCCACCATTCATTTAAAGTAGTTAAATGTTGACAGTGCTCGCGCTGACTAATTGTCTTTTCTCTAGTCTATCTGTTCAAAACTTGGGAAGTAAGCGCATGAGCCGATTAAAGGATATAAAACAATGGAAGTTCTTTCTTGTGATAGTTATTTATGTTGTTGATGTATTTCTTGTGTGATCACTTGCCAAGCAAATCGATTTTTTTTTTCAGTCAGCCATAAATAATATATATATATATATATCTGTCACCCGTTGCAGGTTATTATTCTGTCGGCGTTACTGACAGAATGTGCGTCTATTTTTCTTTGTAGATATAAGAGAAAACGATAAGCTAATATAATCCCCCAGTAAGCTTCGCAGTAGAACAAGCAATCGTTGGTGCAAGTGTTTTGTATACACTTCTCGCTTACCAATTCGAAAATTAAACATTCAAAGGAAGAATTATCCATGAGTCACAGCTACATATCAGTACTTTAAGGATAAAACTTAAATCATTTGTGGAACATTGGAACATTTTGTCAACTATTCTTTCTCTTAAATTCCTTTGTGGAGGAATAACTTCTTCATGGAAAGAAAATTAGTACCGCAAAAAGCATTAGGAATAATTCGTTTTTACTATATAACGTGTAATATGTTTGAATAAATAGACAGTTCCAGGGTGTGATAAGTATTAGGAAGTATTAAATTGATTCTTGCACTTTAAAAGAATCACGGTTGTATGAATTTGCTTTTAATTCATAGTACAGTGTATGGAAAACGAAGATAAATGTATTTAGCGATTAGCATTATCTTGTTTGTTTGTTTTGGAATTTCGCACAAAGCTACTCAGGGCTGTGCTAGCCGTCCCTAATTTAGCAGTGTAAGACTAGAGGGAAGGCAGCTAGTCATCACCACCCACCGCCAACTCTTGGGCTACTCTTTTACCAACGAATAGTGGGATTGACCGTCACATAATAACGCCCCCACTGCTGGGAGGGCGAGCGTATTTGGCGCGACTCAGTCGCGAACCCGTGACCCTCAGATTACGAAGCGCACGCCTTAACGCGCTAGGCCATTCCGGGCCCTTAGCATTATCTATACACATTAAATAAATGCAGTTTTATTAAATTATTCAACACGAAACTATAAAACAAGTTAAAACTGAAAGTATGTGTTTTTTTCTTACAGCAAAGCCACATCGGATTATCTGCTGAGTCCAAGGAGGGAAATTGAACTCCTGATTTTAGCGTTGCAAATCTGTAGACTTATCACTATCATAACATGAGACAAACTGAAAGTAATTGAAAGAATATTCTATTATGAATAAGTTTTTTGTCAGAAAATAGTAGTATGTCTGAAATTAAGTAAACTATGAGCAACAAATGAAATGTCTGGGAAAAACATAATTTACAAAATTTAGTCACAGTAATAATTTCGTTGTTTCTTTAGAAATTAATTTATCTCAGGTTTAAATGCTTTAAATATACATTGTATTATGATATTAATTTAATAAATAAATGTAGGTTGTTATCCAAAATGCTTTAAATGGCGGATTTTTTAAAGGTGCTCATTTTACACCTTGTGTTATTAGGAATCGGAAAAAAAAACTCATACAATTAAGCTACTTGATTTAACATATCTCGTATATAGCTACCAATTATGCCAGTTAAAATATTATGGTGAAAGAGTGCTCATGTGTCTAATTCTAGTAAGATGACATGAGTTTTCTGCTTTGCGACATTGTTTGAATAATTTTCTAGGTTAGTTTAAGAACAGCATATACAGGGTTATTTTAATGACAAAAAGCTCTTATCCCATTATTAGGTACACGAGACCATGGGAATAATAACTAAGAGAAAAAGTATTTTATAAAATTATTTCAGAGAATTTATGAATCAAAAGATACTTATGTGTTTTAATAGCATGATCACTTGGATATTATATTCAGTTCGAATATGTACATAACTGTAGTCTCCGGAGAAATGGCATTTACATGGTATATTTATGCTTAATATTACATTTTTATTTACCGAGTAGGCAAAATAACAGCGAAATGCTTCTCAAAGAAAGCAGTACGTTATTTACTAATTATAGTGAACATTGAATTATGAATAAAGTTTATCTTTTTAAATTCTAATGGGCGATACATAGAAATTCAATGAAAAACAACCTATGATAATTTTGTTGAAAAATATGCTACTTTAGTATTGCGGTACTATGGTAAAAAATTTTGAACTTCTTTAAAAAAAATTTTAGGAAGTATTTAATATATGCTCTAACAATATAATTGGACATATTATTGTGAGGCTGGTGTTTTTTAAAGTTAAAAATATTTTTAGATATTTACTTCATTTACAAATATTTGGAAGGAAAGTTTAATTCAAGGAATTGGGATTAGGGAGGTAAAATATGCTAGTTTAATATTTCTCTCCTCCCAAAAAATTAATTTGATACTTTAAGTATAGTAATTTGATGAATGTATTAAAATTATTAGATCTATTTTCGGAATAGCTAGTTTCCTCATTTCGGAAACAATTTAAATACAAAATAATTTATCCACATACTTACCGAACAATGTCAAATAAAAATCAATATACGAATTCTTGTTCATATTTGGTTATATGGAGCTGTTCCTTAGTAAAAGTATAAAATACTTGTAATTGAAATATATGATAATAAACCCATATGATTTATTTGTTTATTTTTTTAAATCTGCGTTACAGTAATAGAACCAATGATTACACAACAGTCTATCAGGTGGCCTAGTTTGTGAATTTTTCGCAGTTGTTTTAATAGTTATAGAACTACAAGCTAAATGAGTATTAAGAAAACAAACACAAAAACAAATCTAATGAAATATAAGTACATTTAGTTAAGTAGTATCAAACGGTTGCGTGTGAGTCTCTTATACAAGCATATTAAGAAATTAAAAATCCATCAAACAAAACACACTTACCCGAAATAACTAAAAAAAATATAATTTTAAAGGTGCAGCTCTTTGAAAACTCTTTGATCAATCAATAAAACGTACACTGACAAACGATTTTATGAGCTCTCTTTCACACACTTACAGACGTTTCTAGATTACTTCATTTATTTTCATAAACAAACGTAAATAGATCATGTTATGTTACCGAGTAATAGCTTGAGATCCCTAAACATAGATGAGCAATAACATCAAAATTATGGTGAGAAGTTACCATTTAGCAAGAACATTGTTACCATAAGCTATTTCTTTAAGCGACTTTGAAAGGTTTCTCTCTCAAAGACCTAATCGGAAAGAATAAAGTTGTTCTGTGTGAATAATTATGGCACTAACTGCTACTAAGAATTTTAGAAAAAATGACTGATGACTGATCAGACTTGTAAAGTGTAACATATGCCAGTTTACTATCTTCAACTAATTTTTGAATAATGGTCGGGATTGAACTATTTTTAACCACATCATGTGAAACAGATTATATAAGTGACAATCAAAAACCATTTATCTCAAATCTAAGGAAAAGCATTGTTCAGTTGCATTCGGAGCACAAGTTATGGATGACTGAGAGAGTAAAGTTTAGTCTGAAGAATCACTTTCACTTTCTATAAAAATGACAAAAATAAAAACACATGAGACAATTAATGTACTGGAGTTAGTATGATGAAGTGAGAAATATTTTTATGTCGCTATTTATAGTCCTAAAGAAGGTTAAATGACATTGTTGCTGATTGAATTTTAAGACGGTTATGCAACAATCCATTACACATGTGTTGCCGGTATCAGTTCAAAGAGTATGTCAAATGTCAAGTAATCATTTCGGGCAACACAGTCGTAAAATATCAATTACATTTTGGATTTTTGGAATAAAACAGATCGTTGTGTTCATCGTCTTTACTCGGACGACACTTATTACCAGACCAACGGACGATCTTTGGAAAGATGGAGAACTTTGGATTCGCCGCCTTAATCCTCGGATGAAACAGTTGGAGGGCTTACTACTCGATAAATGAACTAAAAGCAGTCAAGACACTGTTTGTATTAAGTTTAGTCTTTGCTAAGTTTAAGCTGTCACCACATCAAAAACAGAAAAGTGAAGCCTATTGCGTCAAGTAAAAGTACGATAATATTACCGGTAAGTATACATTTATACATGTATAAATTCATTATAAATTATAGTTATAAACACGCTTAGCCTTTAAAAAACGATTATCGTGTTGTCTAAAAGGTGTAATGTGTAGAAGAAAAGTTGATCTGATGATATAGTGTACATTACCAACTCTCTAAGCCCCTCCATTAAAAGTATGTAGCATTTGAGATCATTAAAGAATTTTTTTCCAGAAGTAGATCTTTCTCATAGCTCTAAAGGTTTATTGGGAAGCTAATGGCAAGATGGCTGAAGAAGGAGATATCTTAGATAACAATTTCGTTTGGAAGCTGCGCTAATCTTTGTATTTTTTACTCATACAAATTACACATTAGAACTTAGAAACTTGAAATGAATTTACTGTTAGTAAATGTCAAGAAAAAAGTACCGATTGCACTAAATAATCCACCATCTTGATTTAATGCTGAATGAGTTATATTTTGTGAGATTCTGTTTATAAAATAGTAATATAAATATGTATGTATATTTCACTAAATAGGATGAGTGATGAGAAGATAATAATCGGACGTACTTCATAAATTAACAACAATAATAATATAAATTACTCAAACGTAAAAAAGAAAACAAAAAGTTTAAGTTCTAGTACACGCGTTCTCTTTAGTTAACTTTTAATAAACATGATATGTTTTTAAAAATAGTAAGAAATTTGGATTAAACGTTTTTAAGCGCTTAAGTTTCTTTAAAACCTGTTCGCATATGGCTAATTTATAAATTAATCATGTTTAAAAATATAACTTTGAGTAAGATTAAAATATCCATAGATCAATATTAAATACGCTATCACAGGAATAATTATATGTTTTGAATTGTGTTTCAAAAGGCAAAAACTAGTGGTACGTTTGTCTCTTTCAATTCTGATATCCTACTTCTTTATTATTAGCTTCTTATATTACTAGTTAATCACTGCACGGCACCCACGGATTTCTCTCCGACTGCTTTGTTGAAAATGATGCTAGGAAACTGTTGTTTTCTTGTGCTAGGTGGGTTAAGGAACCACGCAGAGAAAACTAGCGTGCTTTGGAGATGAGATTCATACGATGGTGCTGTTTCCAATAGGAAATATGCTGCAGGATCATGAATGAAACTGTCTAGTATGAATATATTAAAGTAGGTGTCGAACATGTGGGTATTATTATTTTGGTGTAATAAAGATCTGTGAACACTTTATTTTGTTTCAGTCTATCATTTACTGGCACCCTTATTACTCTTGTAATTTTCAGGGTCGTATTCAAACATGAGTCTTTGTTGGCAGTCTTTATCACAGACTTTTTGGAATCTTTGCTCTATTTATCTGACAAAACTTATGTCATGAGCACGATGAATCCTAGTTTGTACTGAAGAAACTGTAAGTGTTGCTTTAAACTTGGTTTATTTCACCACTAACAAGTTTCAGTGGACAGATATTTTTCCTACAGAATTTTTGGTAAATGTTATTATAACTCCACAGAGAAGAAAGGGAACCAGGACAAATTCAACTTAGAGTTGAAGTTACAAGTAGTGAGTAATATCACTTAAAATTCAGTAGATCAGTTTTTCAATTAGTTCAGCTGATATGTGTAACATTGTCATAGAACTGTGGCCAAGAGAACAGTTTTAGATACGGTGCTATCGTGAAAAAGGTATATGTTACTTTGACTGTCATTTATAAAAAGGGCTACTAAATAGATTTTAATGATACAGAAAAATCGGCATTTCATTATAGCTAAATGAGCTTAAATGTTGCCATGCACGAATATATCTTTGTTAAATATGATCTTCGTTTATTTACAATAAAAACAACATATTTTGTAAAAAGTGCTGAATCAGAAAAATATCACATTTTACACATAATTGATTTCAGCTTCTATTGGTTTATTGTCGGCTGGGTAATATTTTGCTGTTTTTAGGTTTATAGGCGAAAATATTGAAAAGTTGCATAAGAGGAAAGAAAAAATAAAACCTGTAAATAGTAAAAATATATATAAAGAATTTTAAAAAAGTAGTTTCCGAATAGTGAATTGCAGTTTGTACGTAACAAATGTAATATATACCCGTGACAAGTTGGTGGATAGTTACAACTAGTTTTATTGAAAATGTTTGTGATACCCAATTTACTGCCTATATATTGTGTAAAATATGTTATTAATAACCTCTGAGAAAATTCAATTTCTATATCAAAGTACAGAACAAAAACCTTGCGTTTGTTTCTGACAAACAAATAAATTTCATAAAAGATCACCATGAGTAGCGGTAAATACAATTACAATACATAATATTTATTGTGTTTTTACAGAAATTAGATATGATGTACCAGTAAACTTAAAATTTAATTAATGTTGGCATTACCGGCATATCTTAAAAATGCATTGTTTTTTTCATTAACTCGATAATCATTTACCAGTACTTAATTCACTTGATTTTATTTTAAAAACGTACTGTTTGTTAAATGAATGGTATAGTATCGATATTGCTCATTTCAGGTATTGTGAATAAAAATTGAATACGATGGGTAACTGTACATATTTAAACATGACCTAGTGTTGAGAAATCAGAATTTTTAATTAGTCGATCAACAAAAAGCCTGGTCCTTCAAGGAAACTGACAGAACCAAGTGTTTTCTTTGTCAACTAGCCACGTGCGAAGAATTACAATGTCCAGTTAACTCAAAGTGTCACGATGTTAGGGCTGGTTCAGGTTATTTTACCTTTTCATCAAGTGCAGTACGATCCCATGAGTTAGATTAGTTGCGTCTTCCAATAGACATTCGATAACTAGATGAAGGCAATGGTGTCGAGGCCACTCGTATGAAAAACAACACAAAATGGCACAAATCCTGCAATATAAAGTTAAACATCGCAAAGCTTTTAAGAGTAGTAAAAAGTAAATCAGCCCAAACAAGTCCTGATCTAAGTTCAGCCGCATCCAAAAAGTACACTCGTCAAACAGAGTACCGTGAGAAATCAAGAATATGTCGACCTGAAGCTTTTTGTGAAGCATCAACACTCCTAGTGAGCTCTCGTGTTAAAAAAGTTACATTGAAATTGGAGGATGAGCGTCTCCTTTCAAAATTAAGCGCAGGAGCACAAGGTACGAAATATTCATGCGGGATGTGACTGTACTCAAAAGCGTCAACATCCTGCTGTACAACAGAACGAGCAATAAAGTGAATTTAAACGAAGCACAAGACTTTCTTCACGTAGAAAATACGGGAGTTGAATGCACTGTCAATGACCAGAGCGGACTTATTGTAGCATATGAAGAGGACTATTTACCAGGATGGTTTCTGCTGGAGTAGAACGATCGAAGTTAAGCTTGAGTACTGGTGATAGACTAATCCATCGAGGCCTGGTATAGCCACGTGGGTTAAGGCGTTTCACTCGTAATCTGAGGGTCGCGGGTTTGAATTCCCGTCGCATCAAACATGGTCGCCCTTTCAGTCTTGGTGGCGTTATAATGTGACGGTCAATTCCACTATTCGTTGATAAAAGAGTATCCCAAGAGTTGACGGTGGGTGGTGATGACTAGCTGCTTTCTCTCTAGTCTTACACCGTTAAATTATGGACGGCTAGTGCAGATAGCCCTCGAGTAGCTTTGCGCGAAATTTAAAAAAAACAACAAACCAATCCATTGTAATTGAAAGCTAAACTGACTACTTTCTCTTAGGATAACATTGCAACAAGAGGATTTATTTGTTTGCAATTACAAAAAAAAGAGGCTCAGATATCGCTATAACTGCAGAAAAGTATCATTAAAGTGCACTACATTGTATCAGTTTTGTATCGGGCAATATTGTGACCTGTAAATTGTACGGCATTACAGCCATTGACTCTTCAACTTTATGTTAATTTTCAGTTTCATATTTTGCTGACTCAGCACTTTTCTACCGAACTCAGTGTATATGCATTGTTTACTGTTTTTATTGTAAATAAAATAATATAACGATTTTATGTTTGGAATTAAGCACAAAGTAACACAATAGGCTTTCTGAGATCTGCCCGCCACGGGTATTGAAATTCGGTTTCTAGTAGTGTGAGACTATAGACATACCAGTGTGCCACAGGGAAGTACTTTTGAAAGGTTTATTTTTCTATAGCAATATTAAAGTGCATTAAGCTATGATATAATGTCTGTATTTTAATTTCATCAAAATTTTTGGCAGACACTTTCTGAAAATGTCCATCAAAGGATATTTTAACTTTTTTGACGATACTCAATTTGTAAAAATATTATCTTGTTTGTGGTCTACAACTATGCTAGATTTAATACTTGTACATATATATTTACAATATATTTGCTTCATTAAATTAACTTCAATACTTATGACACTGGCTCTTTCTTATGGGATAAGAGTATAATGAAACAAAGTTATTTGTTCTCTTTTTTTATGTTTAATTGTCATGAAAGGTTTTGATTTATTGAGAGGTTGAATAAACTTTAATAGTTCGGTTATCTGGTTTATGACAGATATGCCTTTCACAACGTTTTGAAACATGGCATCCAAAGTCTTCCAATTATTTGAGTTATTTGCCATAAGTGAATGTAAACGCACACTACCCTTTATTCTACTATTTACTCTTTTTAGCTAAAACCTTCTTAAATGTTAACTCACTGCATTGTTTTGTTTTATCCTGAGGGAAAACATTTCTCTTACCTTCTAACTTTGCGTCATTATCAAGAGTGAAATTACATTCAATAGAAATTGTTTTTGTTTATTTTAACACAAACTTATTTGTTTTGTAAAAAAGCTGCGGAAAATCGAGCATCGGATCATAGCATCGTAAATCTGTAAACTTTCTGCTGCTCCACTGAAAGACCAAATAAATAATGGTTAAAATTAAAATTTAGTAACTATTTACTTAATCTATAATGCCATCAAAGTAAACACTTGGAGGAACTCTTGGGTTTTTATTATATTCATCAAACTCATGAATAATTTATGTTATTGCATGCATGATTCTAAAATGTTAAATGCAATTTTAAAAGCATCCATTTTTACGAATTAATGAAACAAGGATTGATTGATTGTTTTAGAATTTTTTTCTCAAAGTTGTATAAGGCTATGTGAGAAAAGATGTCCCTAATTTTGAATTTTCTAGCCTGAGATTTTGGAAAATTCCTGTCTAAAATAAAAGTGGAATTTGACGTCACTCTTACAGAATACGTTCTGTTCGTAGTGCAGAGAGAGCTTACATGGTACTGGAACGAGAACCATAAACTCTGGATTTCCAATATAAGCGCATTATTATCAAGCCATCCACTCGTAGCTTATGGTAACACTAGACCTGATAGTGACTGAGTACAACATCAACAGGACCTGTAGGTGTTTTATGACTTGAAATTGAACAAGTGAGAGTAATTTTCAGTTATCATATAAAAAGACATAAAATGTTATTTTTTATTGGCGATTAGAAACACTACTTCTTTATGTTGTAATATTTTTATGTAATTATTATGAGGATTTTATGTGTTATTATTTAACATATTACATATGTTAAAACATATGTTTTATATGTTATTATAATGATTTATTGCTTTTGATTTCTTACCAGTTTTAGAGTCTTTTTCAGAATATTGGAATATAATGTGTTTTAACTCTGTAAGGCACATTATTTTAGTGGAACTAAATATGCCTTATTTGAACAATAAAAAAGTATTAAACCATCTATTCTAACATCTCTAAAGAACTGTAATTTATTTTGAGACAACTTTGCAATGCCACTTAAAACTAACTATTTTAAAAAAGAGTACATATTGCTCTAAAACATAGAAATTGGTATATGCTGTTATACCGACAGTATTAACACAAAATAGAAAGTTGATTACGCAATTTAATGTTGATACTATGCATCTATTCTGTACATGCGTCATAGAAAAATGACACGTGTCTGCAAATTTTATGTCGTACTTTATACTTAAGAACACATTAGTAACATAATGTTAGGCGCTCCTCTATTATTAGAGCAATGTAATTCAAAGTACAACTTCGAGTTTACTCTCGCAAGAAACCAGCTTTCGTAGCAAGTGAAAATGATTAGCTTTGTGGAAATAGTTTATGAAATTTATGTCCAACGAATTTGGTCAGTCGTTTCGAAATAAAAAAAGATTACCGGAAACTAAAGTAAAGGAACTAAACTGGTATCGAAGCAATTAATTAAAAAAATAAAAACAGAATTAATAGCTACATTTTGAAAAACAAATTGAAAGTGAAGAATAACTATTTAAAGTTTTAAAATTTATTAACATTGAAAAGATGAGTTATATTATTATCTCTTAAACAACTTGCAATAACATGGAACGTTAGCATGAAAGCATATTATGTTGAAGTAATGATAGGTAGGAAAGCAATGATTTATGAGCATAAAGAACTTTATCGATGATGGAATATAGTACACGTTTCAACAGAACATTCGCTTGTTCTCTTCAAGTACGAAATGTACTAAGAAATACGAGACAAAATACATAGGAATTAAATGTGACGGAAATGATGTGATCAGGTGACGGGATATAGATAAAGGTCAGTATGAGCGCTGAATGGATTTTTCCAAATACGGATGACGCTGCTGATTGCTACGGTTTAGTTTTGTTTGTTTGTTTCAGACGAAGACTATCTGTGCTTGCTGTTCCTAATTTAGTAGCGTATGACTAGAGGAAAGGTAGCTAGTTATCACTATTTACCGCCAACTTTCAAGCAACTCTTTTACCAACGAATAGTGAGATTAGCCATGATATAATAACGACCCCACGGCTAAAAGAGCGAGAATGTTTGGTGTGACGAGATTTGAACCAGCAACCGTCAAATTACGAATCGAGCGCCTTAACCACCTGGCCATGAGGTGCCATGCCAAAGTTTTTTGTTTGTTTGTTTGTTTTTGAATTTCGCTCAAAGCTACACGAAGGCTATCTGTGCTAGCCGTCCCTAATTTAGTAATGTAAGACTAGAAGGAAGGCAACTAGTCACCACCACCCATCGACAACTTCTGGGCTACTCTTTTACCAACGAATAGTGGGATTGACCGTCACTTATAACGCCTACACGGCTGAAAGGGCGAGCATATTTGGGCAGCGAAAATGCGAACCCGTGACCCTCAGATTAGTTAAGGTTTAGTGAAGTATCATTTGCTTTGATGATTTCTATAGTTTCTAAAGAATGTTTCTTATATAGTTTTTGTTTGTGTTGTAGGGAAAAACTTTTCATTCCAAAGTATTTTGTGACGTGTTTCTTATTTTTGTAACATTAATTCGGATATTTCTAATTCACTTTTACGCATATTTTATTTCTAAGAAACTTGAAATGCACAGGAAAACGTTACGTTCTTTAGAAATAAGACGAAACTTGAAATACACAGGAAAACGTTAAACTCTGTAGAAATAAAACGAAAATAGCATCAAAGCCACATACTTAGAGATGTATTCCAGATATTCGTCTTAATACAACATCAATTTGAAAAAAAGACCATACTAATAATTTGGGATGAAATTCTTTTCCTTATACCAATCTGAAACTAAAAAGGAAAGAAACTGTGCGAATCATGAAACCAAACGATGTCTTACTAAGCCGTGATGTTATTAACATCACCAAGTTTTTTGGTAGGGTCTATTCACAGTTCATTCACTAGATTTGACCTTTATCTATGTCCTGTCATCTGCTGACACCATTTTCGTTACATTTAATTCCTGTGTGTTTGTCTTTGTAACTATGTATAAACCTTGTATTGGTTAGTACTGAGAATACTCGAAAAGACAAACCAATGTTCTGTAAAAATGTCTACTATGGTCCTTCATCAATAAATATCTTTATTATATTTTTCATATTTCTTAGTAAATAAATATTTTCTCATTATTAGTATTACTTTTTATCATGTGCAAGGCGAAGAGAAACACCAGTTATAACTAATTGTTTGTCTAACAATTGTTGTTATTATACTTAAGTTTGTAAATTAATTAGGATTATATTTACATGTAAATACTTGCATTATGAAAATTACTAAACGTAAGATTGCGAAAAAGGATATGAAAATTTAAATAAATGTTAATTGAAAGATGATCTGTGGTGTTTCGATATAAATTATCATGTATAACAAAAAGTAATTTAGAAAACTGTATGTATTAGGAAATGAAAAATTAAGTTCTACACATGAGCTTTGGCGGTTGCTTAAGATTTGTTGTAAAATAGTATTTAAGAAGTGAAAATAAATATTACAAACTTTCCCTAACTTCTAAATAGAAGTTATTCTCAGTAATATGTTCGTCATTAATGCCTAAGTAGACCTACGTAATTCAAGATATTGCGTGAATGTTTTATTGATTAAATTGATTAAAGTGAACGGGGTCTTGCAGGGTCTGGTGGAAATGCGCATTACTCCAAATATGGGATCGAATTTTATCACTGAACATGTTACCTTTTATTGATATGCAGAAAACAACGTTTCGATCATTCTAGGTAATATTCAGGTGAACAAAGAAGGTTCCTCGTCATCAAGAATATGCTCCCTCTTTCAGCTGCGGGTATGTTATAATGTAAGAACTAATCTAATTCAAGTATAGTAACCCAACAATTGGCAGTATGGACTATTTCACCTTAATACTCATAAATTAGAAATGTCTCGAACAAATAGTCATCGAGTAATTTTATTAGGAATTTAATAAAAAAAGAACCAGTGTTATGTAAATGTTTTGTAAACGACAACATGTCGTGTTGAATTTAAATTTTCATTTCTATTATTTATATTTCCATATTTATATTATTGGTTCAAAGTTTAAACCAATAAAATATGTTGTTATTCATTTAAAATAACATTTAGAAATTTCTAAAATTAAATAGATCAATCAACTGACTATAAATGGAATGTGGCGGCCTAGTGTCTATACGACAAGTCTCGTGCAAAAACAGACATGCGCAGATTATTCTGGAATGTTGGGAAGTTGATTGATTGATTGATTTAGTGTTTTATGGCACAAAGCAACGAGGCTATCTGCGCCAAACAACCGGTAAAAATGTAGTAAATGTAGTAAGACATAAATGGAAATGAAGGTAAAACAAAAAAAGTATAAAACCAATGTTGACACCTGGTCTACAAGGTTAAGATAGAAGGCAGAGTGTAAAAAGTTGTAAGGTATTTACTGTATCAAAAAGGTATAATCATAACCCGCCAGGAAGACTAACAGGCAGGTACAAGACCCATTGTCAGTCACCTGAAGTTGGTCTTTCCAGCCCTGGTTCTGGGTTATGTGTCATAGCAACCAGTATCAAAATGTAAAATAATAGAAGTATTATAAGACACACAGTAAAATCACAACAATGAGTAGCCAAATGTTCAGTAAAAAGAGAAAAGTCACGTAAATGGAGTAAAATTTGTAAAAGAAAATGAAGGTAATAACAAAACAGCAATTAAAACAGAAAATGGTGTAAAAAAAACCAATGGTGACATTTAATCTTCAAAGTTATAAACTATTTACTCATAGCATAATAATAATGATCATAACCCGCCAGGAAGACTAACGAATAAGTTCGAGAACCACCGTCAGTCACCTGAAGTTGGCCTTTTCAGTCCTGGTTCCGGGTTATGTGTCATAGTAGCTATTATCAAAATGTAATGGAATAAAAGTTTTAAAAGACACTCAGCAAAATCGTAATAAAGAGCAGCCAAATGTCCAGTAAAAGAATAAAAGTCAAGTAAATGGAGTAAAATGTGTAAAGGTAATTGAAGATAAAAACAAAATGGCAATTAAAACAGGAAATGGTGCAAAAATCAATGACGACATCAAGTCAACAAAGTTGTAAAGAACAACCTGTAGCAGAATGGGAATGATCATAACCCGCCAGGAAGACTAACAGGTAGTATATAAACCACCGTCAGCCACTTGAAGTTGGTCTTTCCGTCCTGGTTCCGGGTTATGAGTCAATATGGCCAGTACAAAAAGGTTGTAAAAGTGCGAAATGATATGCAGCGAAAGTATAATAGTAACTCGCCAGGAAGACTAACGAGTAGTTCAAACAGAAGCGTTAGTCACCTGAAGTTGGCCTTTCCAGTCCTGGTGTTGAGTTATTTAATGTTCTGGCCATTGTTTAATGTCACATTGAATGAGAGAGAATAAAACTTTAAAAAAAGGAGCCACAATTAAAAAGGTGTAATAAATAAGCATACCACACTTAAATGAGATTAAAAAGATTAATGGCTATTAAAAAATTAAAAACGTTATTAAGGTGGACAGAGTCACCATCACCAATAACTCTGTCCAATGTTACAGACTGACGCTGGGAAAAAATATGTTTAAAGTATTGCCGTCGTTGAGAATTGTAACGATGGCAAGAAAGTAAAACATGGCTGATAGTGATTTGAGTGTTACACAAACTACACATTGGTGCATCAGTTCCAGATAAAAGAAAATGATGAGTTAAAAAATTGTGACCAATGCGTAGCCTAGTGAGAACAACTTCTTCCCTCCGAACTTTACGGAAGCTAGATGGCCAAACTCCAATTTTGGGTTTGATTTGAAAAAGTTTATTGTCGCGTTGTTCACTCCAAGTGGACTGCCAACTGGCACGGAGCCGGGCTTTGAAGACAACACCATAGTCCATGTACGGAATAGGCATAGGGGTGATGGTGTTGAGGCAGACAGATTTAGCTGCCATGTCTGCAAGCTCGTTCCAATGAATACCAACATGGCCTGGTATCCAGAAAAACTGAATTGAAGTAGCTGCTAATGAGAAATGGGCCAGTCGGTTTCGAATATCTGCGAGAATAGGATGTGAGCTAATGTGAAGTGATTCTAAGGCAAGTATAGAACTAAGCGAGTCAGTATAAATAGTGCAGTTGGAGTACTGCTCAGCTGCGATATGATCAAGGGCAAGAGATATGGCATACAGTTCAGCAGTGAATACAGAAGCTGTAGAGGGGATTCTGTGTGCAACTACTGACCCATAGCAAACCACAGCAGACCCCACTGAATTACCTGATTTGGAACCATCTGTATAAATAGGAACTGAATGATTGTTTGAAAGATATTCATTGAATAAAAGACGGTACTTCCAGTCTGGAGTATCCGCCTTTTTTAGGTGATTGAAAGAAAGGTCACACTTGGGGGCTGTAATAAGCCATGGTGGGATGCGTCGACCTGTGGAATCTGCAATGTTATCCAAGGACAGACCCAATTCATCCAATTGCGCCCGGATGCGAAGGCCAAACGGAGCAATGACACATCGTCTGTTCTAAAAAAGTACTGCCCACCGAGGAAGGAAAACACATTCCCAGGTGGGATGCTTTGGTAAGGAACGAAGTTTTGAAGTATATTGTAAAGATAGTTACAAACGGCGAAGGTGTAGTGGAGGTTCATGAGATTCAATGTATATGCTTTGAACTGGAGAGGTACGGAAAGCTCCAGTGAGGAGTCGAAGTCCTTGGTGATGAATGGGGTTCAGTATCTTTAAGGCCGACGGTCTGGCAGAGCCATAGACCATTGATCCATAGTCAAGTTTCGATCTAATAAGTGCACGATATATCTTTAACATTGAACGGCGATCTGCCCCCCAACTGGTAGAAGAGAGGACACGGAGGATGTTCAGTGTTCTTGTGCATTTGACCCGAAGCTGCTTTAAGTGTGGTATAAAGGTCAGTTTACGATCAAAGATAAGCCCCAAGAACTTTGTCTCCGGGACCACTGGCAGCAAAACTTCACCGATATGAAGTTCAGGATCATGGTGAATACCTCGTCGACGGCAAAAGTGCATGCATACAGTTTTGGAAAGAGAGAAATTAAAGCCATTTGCAAGAGTCCACTTCTGTACACGATTGAGCAAAGTTTGTAGTTGCCGCTCAATATATCTCATGTTTGATGACTGACACGAGATGTGAAAGTCGTCAACATATAGCCCATTCGTAACAGTGAGAGGGAGTTGTTCAGTGATGGCATTTATCTTTATACTGAAGAGTGTAACACTCAATATACAGCCTTGAGGGACTCCAAGTTCCTGTACAAAAGAACGTGAAAGTGCCGAACCTACACGAACTTGGAATCTCCTGTCCATCAAAAATTTTTTAATGAACATGGGTAGATGGCCACGTAACCCATATGTATGGAGGTCTCGCAAAACACCAAACCTCCATGTTGTGTCGTAAGCCTTCTCTATGTCAAAGAATATCGATACAAGGTGTTGGCGGTTGAGAAAGGCCTCTCTGATAGATTTTTCAAGACGAATTAGGTGGTCTATGGTGGAGTGCTGTCGACGGAACCGACACTGGGTGGGCGAGAGGAGGTTGTTTGATTCAAGGAACCAAACAAGACGAGCATTAACCATCCTTTCTAAGGTCTTACAGAGACAGCTCGTCAAAGCAATTGGACGATAGTTTGAAGGAATCTTCGGATCTTTCCCTCGCTTAGAGAAAGGTAAAATAATAGCCTGGCGCCAGGCATCAGGAAAAACATTCTCCTGCCAAATCCGGTTAAAGATAATCAGAAGGACAACAAGAGAATCAGGAGATAGATAGTGCAGCATGTCATAATGAATATCATCAGGTCCAACAGATGTACTGGCAGACCGATGAAGGGCCATTTTTAGTTCCACCAGGGTAAAGGGACTATTATAGTCAAAGAAACAGTCAGTTTGAAAGGAAAGAGGTGATCGCTCTGCTCGAGTCTTAAAGGCCAGGAAGGTGGAGGAACAAGCAGAAGTGCTAGATACCCGGCAAAAGCTTTCACCTAGAGTGTTAGCGATGTTTCGGACATCAGTCACCTCCTGACCATCAGAGAGTAAGATCGAGAGGGGAACAGAATTATAGTGCCCATTAACCTTTCGAATCTTGTCCCATATTATCTTGGAACTGGTGGTAGAAGATATGCTGGTTGTGAACTTAATCCAAGATTCCTTCTGGCTTTGACGTCTTACCCACCTAGCATGTGCTCGGGCCCGTTGGAAAGCAACCCGATTTGAAAGTGTGGGATATCTGCGAAAAGTATCCCAGGCCCATTTTTGAGCCTTCCGTGCTAAGTTGCAAGCAGAATTCCACCATGGACGAGGATATCGTGGGAAACGTGTCGAGGTTTTAGGAATACACTGAGCAGCTGCATGTATAATACAATCAGTTACCGCTGCAACACAGTTGTCTATTGATGGCTGATTTACGATGGCAGGATCAAGTTCTGCGAGAGCAGTGAAAGTGAACCAGTCTGCCTGATCCAGCTTCCACCGGGGCACGCGGGTAGGGTGGCATCGACCACGGCCAGTCTCTCTCAAAACGATCGGAAAATGATCACTGCCTAGTGGATTACTGTCAACCTTCCATGAAAAATGGGAGAATAATGAAGGGGAGCAAACTGAGAGATCAATGGCAGTGAATGACTGACTTGGTGTATGAAAGTAAGTGGAAGAACCAGTATTGAAAAGAGAAAGATTGTGATCAGAGAGCATCTGCTCTACAGATCGACCCCTCCCATCAATAACAGCACTTCCCCAGAGGGGATGATGTCCATTAAAATCCCCCAGGATTAGAAATGGAGATGGCAACTGTTCAACGAGAGCATCCAGGTCTGATTGATCATATGTCACTCCAGGGGACAGGTACAGAGAACAAACAGTGACGGTACGACCCAAGGAAATACGGATGGCTACGGCCTCCAAGGGTGTGTTGAGTGACAAAGACAGGGTGGGCACATGTTGATCAACCAAAAGTGCCACCCCTCCATGTACTCGACCATCACACAACTTGTCATTTCTGTACAGAGAAAACTGCCGAATGGAGACTGTATCAGCAGATTTGAGAAATGTTTCTTGTAGAGAAAGACAAACAGGATGGTAGGAAGCAATCAGCGTTTTGATATCATCCAGATTAGAATGTAAACCTCGACAGTTCCATTGTATCAAGGTGGCCATTTTTAAGTACGGGCAGGTGAAGTGGTTGGAGAACCCTTCGGTTTACGACCTCGTCTTTTTTCTTTACTGTTTTTCTTCGGAGGAGGTCTATCAACCTCCATGGATCCTGCTCTGGGTCGAGTGGGCAGGTTTTTGTTATTGGAAGAGGAATCAAGTGACTGAGGATGCGGACGAATAATTGTTTTGTTTATTGTGGTGGGAGAAAATGATGTATCAGAAGAAATGCCTGTATTTGAAACAGAAGGACATGGATCTTGAGGTTTGTTGGAAGATATGGGAGGAACAGAGATGGGTGTGGAAGTCGATTTATCTACTTTTTAAACCACGGAGGGCAAAAGGTTTTTCATTTGTTTTGAAAACGATTCTCTTGGAGGCACAGAGAGATCTTTCTGCACTTCCACTGTAGTTGTGGAATGGAGTGCAGCAGCATATGTCCGAGATGGGATTGTGGACAGCAATTTCCGAGCCTCAGGATAACTAATGTTATGTGTCGTTTTCAAACGTTGCACCTCTTTTTCTTCCAACCATTTTGGACAAGAATGAAAGTAAGAGGAGTGAGAACCATTGCAGTTGACGCATTCTGGGTTTATGTCACAATCATAGGCATCGTGGTTCTTGCCTCCACAACGAGCACATGTCAGGGAACCACGACAAGATGTCTTTGAGTGGCCGAATCTCTGACATTGAAAACATCGAAGAGGGTTTGGAATGTATGGCCGAACCCTGCAAATGAGATAACCTGCTTTGATGGTGGTGGGTGCACGTGATGAAGTGAATGTTAAAATGAGGGTATTTGTTGGCAGTGTAACTCCATCTTTGCGAGTGGAGATGCGTCTCACTGCAGAAACTCCTTGAGTGGAGAGACCAGCGAGAATCTCCGATTCAGGAACATTCTTCAAATCCCTTTCAACAATAACTCCTCGTGAAGTATTCAAAGTAGCATGGGGTGTAATCTCAATAGGTATATCGCCAATTTCCTTTGATTTCAAGAAGAGTTCACAGTGTTGGGATGTGGATGTTTCAACCAATATGTCACCAGATCGAAGCTTCTTTACTGACTTTGGAGAGCCAGCAAGTCCCTCTAGCCCCTTTTGAATAAAAAAGGAGACATTTGCCCTAAAGGTTTTTCTGAAAGAGAATGCAATATCAGAAAATGAGGTACGTGTGTTACTGATGTTGGAGATTGCTGTTCTGAGTATTCAAGACGTGGTTGCTTAACCATTGACTGTTTTTTTTACAATTTTATTTAAATTGTTTGTAGGATCCATAAGAAAGAATTTTTTAAGGGATGGAGTTTAAAAAAAAATATTTTTTTAACAAATTATACCACATTTAATAGATAAAAATACGGTTTATATCAGTGCAATCCGAACACTTTTCTCCTGTAGTACTTGCTGTAAAATAGAATATTTTGTCTCGTAAAATATTCACTTTTACTAAAGATTTCAGTGTGACGCTATCTGAACCAGCCCAATGTTTGCTAACCCTAATTGGTAAGCCTCACACAGGTTGTAAAGTAACGTACATGCTACTTATTAGTGATCTAACTTTTGTTTCTTACTTCAGGAAATTCACTCAGATTTATACACCGAACGTATGTGGATATATAATTAAAATATTTATACAAAACTTTGTACCTACAAATTGTACTGGTCGAACTGCCCATGGAATGCAAGTTGAGAAATTTTTTACTAAAAAATTCCACGGTTGACAGAGCACAGATAAGTTAGTTTGCTCTTGTGTGACTTTGCCGCATCCAACAGAAGTAGGCCTAAGGTAAATGACAAAAATTCTAGGACAAAGCTTAAGCCTAAAAATTAATCAAAAGTAGTATTATTTGTTAAGACTAATGACAATACGTTTTTTTAAAAAGAAACAAAAACAAAGTCCTATGTAAAATAATGATAATAAAACTGGCAAACTTACGAATTACAATCACTAACCTATAAATTAAATATTTTTAAAACTCGCCAAGAACACATGCTTCTTTACTCGAGCGCGCTTTGTTGGGAAGTTACGCGATTGTTCGAAAAGTCCAGGCCTACAAATATATAAGCAGACTAAGATGCGAGAAGGGGAGAGTCATTAGTTTTTATTCGAAGAAAAGAAGAAGAGTCAGTCATTCGTTTTAGAAAGTTTAAGTGTTTGCTGTGATTTTATTCAACTTGGGTTTGTGACCGGAGCTGGATCTGCGGAGGCTGTGATTTTGTCTCGTCAATCTTTGCGATTCATTCGAATTGCTGGTTGTGCTAAGAGTCGGCAAGATTGAGACGTTCATCAAGAAGCACCGTAAAAAGAACTTCGTCATTTTCCATTCAAACTTCGGTATTTCTTCGTGGGACCAAATTCACACCCTAGACCGGAATTTTGGATTTCTGATCTGAACTTTTGGACTTTCATTCTAGATCATTATATTAGATACAGGCCAGTACCATTTTGTGTTGTAATTAATTTTGAAGGTTTAAACTTAATGTCTGTCATTGTTATTATATAATTTATGTTATATCTGTCATATATATAATAGCTTATTGTAATAAATTATACAACCTGTTATCTGTGTCTTTCTGTTGCGTTTAGTCTATGAAAAACATAAAACATAAAAAAAACGTAACACCAGTTAATATAAGATATAAAACTAAAAACAAGACTTCACAAAGTTTGTAATACATGTGATATTTTGGTTAATTGTTTGTATGAAAAGTTAAATTTAAGATGTAATGGCACCTTTAATGTTTCTACATATTATTTTGCTTAATAGAAGTCTTTACGCCTCAAGTTATTGAATGTTGTACATTATATTGATATTGTATTGAATTGTACTGATATTACTGCTAATGTGTTTTTATCTATATAAATACGATTAGCTTGTGGATGTAGCAACGCTCCGAATTTTTTGAGTTTTTGAATTTCGCGCAGAGCAACACAGCGTTATCTGCGCTAGCCGTCCCTAATTGAGTAGTGTAAGACTAGAGGGAAGGAAGCTGGTCATTACCATCAGATTTTATCAGAACTTTAAGGCTTACAGAATTATAATGCTTCACCATCTTTCCGCACTTAAACAGTAATTTTTAAAGTATTATACCTCCTATTTGAAGACTTCTTGAAGACACTTTTGTGCTTCATTGTCCAACCCAATTGATAAGATATGGTACTGGTAAAAAAGCTTCTTGGGCAGTGAGCTTTAGGACACTAAAACAGAAAATGGATGAAATTGTGTTTTTACATGCATCTGCTGCTGAATATGCAGTTGAGAAATTAAGAGGAATGTGGAGAAAAACAACATCTGCTGTTAATGTAGCAGTGTGATTTCTGTCACGAATTGTACTTCTGTTAGGTTCCAACGCTACACGAGCTGTCGGAGTTTCAACTGTAACAAATGAAAAAAAGATAATACGTAAAAAATGCTAGGAGATGTATTTTTCAACTCACAAAACAATTACATTTAAATATAATGTGGTGTTAAAACTCCAAAAATAATGAATTTTTAAATTCAAATATATTGTTCTTCCAAAAAGAAATACAATTAATCGAGGGTGTTTGTTATTCGTTGGAAAGAGTCTTTAATCGTTCATTAAATATTAAAAAAGACACATGAATTTCTGCTGTTTTAATAGTGAGAAGATTTTATATGTATTATTTTTATTTCAATTTTATGTTATGTTGGTGGGCAAATATATAAAATAACAAAGCTATGCATACTATAATGTTGTTATTAATACCTTATGAAACGTGTTTGTTAGTTAAAAAGAAGGTAACGTGCATAAGAAATGTTTAGAACTATAATTTTGGTCAAATTTATCGAAATATCACTTGCTGTGTACGGGAATAATCTCTGATAGTATGGTTGCTGATAAAACCCAATAAGTTGAAGCGCTTCGGTTTTGCATTAAGCGAGTAAATTCATGGGAAAAATACCATCCGTTCATCTGTATGTGTGTATGAATGAAATGAAAAACACGATCCGAGTACAGGTATTTGCAGCTCACACGCTATATTTAGTTACTACATGCATTAATACACCTAAGCTTGGCTTCAACTAGCATTTAGAAATATTTTTTCAAAAGAAACTGTCAAGAAAATGACTAATTCTTTCTAGGCCCATGTTTTATAATTTTTTTATCATTAACAATATAAAACTGGGTAAATTTTTAAAACAAAATATTAATAAGTTGCAAAGAAGATCCCGATTTGAAATATGACAGATTGTGGTCAGAATATTGAGTTTTGCTGATATTTTCTTTCATTAAGTGTAATTAACTAATTCTATATTATTTAATTGTTTGCACATTTGACAAGATTTCTTGTCTTTTATATGTTCAATGTTTGGATTCAAGCTACGAAGCACACGAATAACAATTATCTTATAGCAAAGCCTCAAGTATTTGAAAGTAAAAAACGACATACATTCTTATACTGAATGCTGCAATGGTTCGTTATGTATTTAGCAAGATTTAATTATTTTTAAATGTTAAACCATACATTTTCAAAACTCAATTTCTTCCGTGACAATATACTAAAATTAAAATATATGAAAATAATATTCTTTTCTCAAAAGTTGCGATCAAAGTGTTTGAAGATTTTCCTTTATTTGGGAAATACAATCTTACTTCAAAATACACACGGAAAACATCTAGACATATTTACAACTTTTATGTATACATGCCAAAAATAGCTGAAATAACCTTAAGATTTTACTGATATCATGATGTCCATCAATAGATTAATGAAAAGTTCACAGATGGGAAACTATAAAATCTTGGAATAGGTTCCTCGTCCTGGTTAGAGCAAAAATAACCTACTTATTTATATGAGAACGATAATTTTCTATCACCAACATGTTCAATTCCAATTCCATATATGTTTCAGGTACTACATTTGAAGACTTGTCCTCCTATGAAATAGCATGAATACTTATTTCATTCTCCTGCTACAGGCTTGTGACAGTTGAATAAATGTCCGTGGAAGCAGTTTGTTCCACTTTTTCAAATATTAGCCCTTCTTGATTACATTGAGTGGAGTAACCTAGGGGCACATGGATTCAAATATTAGCCCTTCTTGATTACATTGTGTGGAGTAACCTAGGGGCACATGGAATGATTTTGTCTTTGGGAATTACGTTGAAAGAAATTACACTTTTCCCACCATGGCTGTGATATGAATTCTTCCAAATTTCTTCCTGGGTTGTATTGATGCCACAGCTTAGATTATATTTCTTTTGTTTTCCTATGTCGTTAGAAATTATAAAAGACTGATCTGGATGTGTGAATATTTTTATCAGGAAGGATTGACATTTTGATATTCTATACAACCCAAGTTGATACATACCAAATAAATCAAATGATTGATACTGCAAAATTATAAAGATCATGATAATATGGACTGGACAAAGTCTATTTGTTCAACAAAAGCATGTTTTCTTGAAGTCGTTCTACTAGGAGATAGTCGAATGCAGATATTTACTTCAAAATCATCGTGTTTTAGCTCTACAGAGATTAATTTTGAGGATAAAAAATTTGGTTTGAAGATACTTGAATACGATCGCCTGTGATTTAATCTTAATAAGTATGTAATCAGTACTTTTATTTTGCTTTAATGAAAAAAAGATTATTTACTTACGTCTATTTTTTGTTTTGTTTGAAGTTATGCAAACTTATACAATGACCTATCTATGCTTTGCTCACCACAGGTATTTAAATTTGGTTTATAGCACTATAAGACTGCAGACATACTAGGAGAGTCTTTTCTCATTTTTTCACATATGAAGAGCCTCAATCAAGATATTCAACACAGTGTACTCCAATTATATTTTTTGAGTGTTACTTGAAGGTGATTTTTATCTGACATTTTTCGAGTATTTACTTTCACCTGAAAATATTACAAAGAGATGAAAAGGAGACATTTTGTTTCTATACCATAAGGATTTATTGCAACTTTCCTGAAGGGATAACGCACATATTATCCGTAGCTTGTTCTTTTAAGTATATTAAGCTTAGAAGAAAGTTTCTCATGAAGAAGATAGTTATTTCTGGTTATAGAAGTATGTATGATTAGAGATAGATTTTAACAGAAGAGAGAGAGAAAAATATCGAATTTAGGAAATGTTTTCTTCCTGAAATAGGTCTCTCACTGATGTTGCGAAGGTCTACGACATTGATCAACCTGCAACCATTGAATTTCTTCTTGTCTAAATCAGTCAAGTAGTTGTTACCATTGAGGATCATTCTTGGGTAAAGGGAAATGTGAATGATAGAGGATTACTTAAACTAATATTCTGTCAAAAGTCAGACATGGCCTGGCCAGGTGGGTTAAGGCATGCGACTCGTAACCTGAGAGTCAAGGGTTCGCATCCACAACGCACAAAACATGTTCGTCTTTTCAGCCTGGGGGCGTTATAATACAACGGTCAATCCCACTATTAGTTCATAAAAGAGTAGCTCAAGAGTTGGCGGTGGGTGGTGATGACTAGCTGTCTTACACTGCTAAATTCGGGACGGCTAGCGCAGATAGTCCTCGAGTAGCTTTGCACAAAATTCAAAAACAAACAAACTGTCAATAGTCACAGCATACCTATCTCAACTGTGGTATCACTGCTGGAAACAGCGGTACAAATGTTTTACATAAATTTCCAATAATAAGAGTTGTTTCTATAGCAGTTGAGGCAATGGGTACGCATGAAAAGAGGTACTTTTCAAGACTGAACTTTTTCCAGTGTATTGAAGGCTACATTCAAGGGATTGCAATGGAAGAGATGCCTGACCTTCATCGACAATATTTTGGTGCTTGGCTGAGTCTTTGAATTCGTGCCTTAAAGGCTTGAGACCCTATTTCACTACACATAAAAAGCAGACTTAAAACCGAAGCCAGGAAATTAAAGGTGAAACTTCTCAATCACATTATAGGAAGATGTGTGTTATTGATGGACACAGCTAAGACATCTTTAGTAGAAGATTGGCTTTAAATCGTGGTGAAATAAGTTTTTGTTGTTTTGAATTTAGCACAAAGCTACACAATGGGCTATCTGTGCTCTGCTTACCACGGGTATCGAAACCTGGATTTTAGCGTGTAAGTTCGCAGACATACCGCTGAGCCACTGGGGGGTGGTGAAATAAGAAATTTAAAGCTTGTTTAGGTCTCTTTTAAAGTATCGATGATTTGTAGCTAACTTGCTTGCACTATTATATGTCTCACAAGAATGAAAAAGCAATGTGAGTAGAGAAATAATAATGTTCAAGCATTTCAACGCCTAAAGCTGACTTTATTGGACACTCCAGTGTTGGCCTATCGACTTTAATTCTGTAATTTTTTTCGATGACAAATTCTAATATCATGAAGTTGGAGCAAAGTCATTGTAGTTGTATGTGTTAATCCTAAGCTCACTGCTCTCTTATGAAGATATCAATCTTATAGCACACGAAAAGAGCAGTTTGCGTTGATTGTTTTCTTAAAATACTTGTTTATATTCTCAGAAGTTAGCCCTCTGAACGGATAAAGCTTTGTGAAAATGATAACAAACTTTGGAAAACTACAGAGAATGATAGCATGCTGGATAATAATTATATAAGATATGACTTTTGACTAACGAGATGGAAATGCAGATGGGCTATTTTGCCAAGCAATGAGCCTATATTTATTCACGGGATCAGAAGACTAGAAATTTTGTTAGAACTGAGACCATGGCCATTTCAGCTGCAGTAAATTCAAGCTATGAAATAAATATTTTAATGAAGAAAACATTTTGAATTTAACACTTCAGCAGTTCGAGAATAAGAAACTGGAAACATAAGATTACTTCTTGCTGTCCAGTAAGGTCAAACCAAACCAGTACAAAAGGTAGAGGAGCGTAGTACAGATACAAATATCCTGTTTTATTGGTATGAGTAGGGTAACGATGTGCTATACCATTGATATCAAACCACAAAATGAAGTATTTCAACAGTTTTGCAGCTGCGAGTTTTTAGAACACAGGAACAAATACAATTTGAATTTTGCACGATGCAAACACTGGTGGAAACCAAATTGTTATCTACACTTGTGCAAACCTACGACAGTAATTCTTCTGTCTATGAGTGAGGTAAGGTGTTAACCATTTGTGTTAGTATTGTTTGGCGTGTGTTACACAAAGGAAGAACTGGCTGATACAGGTTAAACTCCAACAAAATATGTTGCGTCTTCTTTACAAAGCTAAGGCCATGTAATAATTGATGTGCTCTTGGAGGCTGTAAGAGGTAATTAATATATACTAGTTGCTGTCAAATACTTAATAAAGTGATCTAAATCTTATACATTGATTGATTTGTTAACTAAGGAACGTTATGGACGAGACAGCTAAAAACAAGATACACTAACAAAGAAATTAATTTCAGTAGTTAGCTCTCTTTGAATTATGTAAAGTGTTAAGTGTGGTATAGACTCGTGCTTTTATCACTCCCGTCTAATGGTTTGGCTAAATAAGTAATAAAAGCTGTCAAGCAGGTACTTGTAAGGTAATCATAACAGATTCAATTGGAATAAGTTAATGCCATATATAGTGAGAGTATAGTGAGAAAGAGCGTCAATCAGCTGTTATTTGCCGAATCTGTTTAAGCCTTGATGGGAAGTATTACTTCCTGTAAACATTATGTGTAAGTCTACTAAGAGTAGAAGCCTCCCTGTGATATCAATCATATGTATATTGGTTAAGGTGAATGATAAGTGATTCACATGAACGTAACCAACAACGAGTCATGTAGACAGTGCAATGAGAGGAGGACTGCTACAATTTAACAATGAAAGAACAGATTTTTAAATTAAGTGATTACATATCATTTTGATACGTAGCAGCTTCATGAAATGAATATGTGTTTGGGAGATCTGGTCTATATTTGATTCTTTGAGAAGTTTGTCCATTAAGTTATAAATGACAGTGGATGTAAGGCTTACAAAACATGTAGAACACATCAAAAACCTTCATCCATATGTCACAGAAGAATTTTTTGTTCATTGGTTTGACTATGAGTCGAAAAAAAATTGATAAGCCAAAGGAAGATGAGAAGATTACGATTCATTGACATTTGATGAACCAGATGAGGAGTCACTAGCATTGAAAGTGACTATCAACTTCAACAAGCAACTGATGAAAACTATTAGAATTTCGATTGTATTCCTTCCGTTAAAATTTATTTATATTAGTTAATAGTGTTTCATAAAAAAATTTTCACACTTGTATATTTGTTTCATGGCAAATTTTGTAGCAAGGATATTTGTGCAACGACATGGATCAACAATGTACAGTCAAAGGATACAGTACACAGTATCTCTTTGAATATTCTACATGAAGTTAAAATTATTTGCATAGCAAAGACGTAAGCTAGAAATAGGATCTGAACTCACACCCACGACCAAATTTAAAACCAGCCACAGCTTCTGGTTTAATTTGCAAGATGATTCACAAGTCAAACTTTCAAATATTTAGCTACGTAACTAATTTCACGACTATGACTATTATTCAAGCGAAATAGAACTAAAAAGGAACTGATATAGCTTCATTTCTATTTGATCCAACTTATCAAGTTTCTAGATGCAGTTTCAAGGAACTGTTGTAGTTTTATTCTGAATAAATAGCAGATGTTTTGAAAACCAACGTCCACGAGTACTTAAAGCTCTGTATAAAATCAAGATATTTGTTGTAAAAACAACTTTGCCCTCTTTTGCAAAATATTTCTCTTACAATGAATATTGCGGAATCGAACAAGATAATATAATCTTAGTTGTGAGAAAGAGAGTAATAAAATATTGTTCTTATAAAATTCGATCTTTTCTCAGTACATTAATAATTTTAGTTTACTTTTGTTTTATCTGTCTCTTTCCACACCCCATTTCCAAATCAAATTTAAACACAATTTTTATCCTTTTAATCTATTAAAATATGTGTGTATATATAATACTTAATAATTTAGAAAGGCAATGATATATCAAAGACATTTTCCATTGGTACAGTGATATGTCTGGGGACTTACAACATTAGAAACCGAGTTTCAATACCCATGGTGAGCAAAACACAGATATCTCTTTGTGTAGCTTTGTGTTTAACTTCAAACAAAAGTTTAAAACATTATTAGATTAAATTTACACAGTTATTTTTTATTTGTAGAGCTTCGTAAAGAAGTTTAATAGGATCAACTTTATCATGATTGATATATTCTAATAGTTTCAGAAATAAAGGTTTTTGTAATGATTTAGTTATTCAATCTTGTTTGCAAGGTATTAATACCTGCAAATTTTTTTGAAACATTACATGTAAATACAAGATAAATAAAAATTGGCCAATGGCTGAAACCAGCTAACTGTTTTGCCCGTGTCTATGGCGTTATTCTATTTTCAATTTGTATGTGTATGTTCAAGGCAGAAGAAAATTGATCAAGAAAACAGTTCGTTTGTTCAATCGCGTCATATAAATAAGAGGGAAAATCTACGACGAGTAAAAACGTTTAGGGCTAAAAATATGTACATTAATAATTATTAATATTTAATAATTTTAATTTAATGTAGTTTAATAATTATTAATATTTAATAATTATTAAAATACATTATGATGTATTTTATATTATTAAATGTTAGCTTGAACAGCAATGTAAACAGTTTTTAGTTGTGGAAATACATTAATAGACGAATACTTAACACAAAGTAATAACGTTTTATAAAAATTATATTTTATGTTTTATCTTGACAGCAATTTAAAAGCTATTGCGAAATTGTTATTTATAATAATAATACTATTAATTTTGAATTCTTTACTAAAACACTATCAAACACAGTTATGATAATTGCGATGATAAAAGACTTGGTATTTATTTCAAACATAATTTTCCCTTTGGAGATTTTATATTGATACAAACTGTGATACGATGTTATGTGAGACAGTTGGGTAACATGAGACAACATGGTAGCTTCTAATAATTAATTATTTAACTGTGTAACGAGAGTTTACTGAAGACTTATTTGTAAAAGTCAACTTCGTAATGGATTTTATTAGGGTATAGCATAGTGTTATGATTGGACGCAGGCAGCTAGCCGCCCAAATTGGGGTAAGAATTGTTGACAGAGTAATATTAGATAACTATCAAAATTTCATGAATAGATTATTACTCTATTTTTGGAAAAGTTACGATGCACAATTTATTTGCCTCCTACGCATCTGTACATTGATACCGATGCCATGTACATGTAATACCTTTTTTCAGATTTACGTTAATTGTATAGCTTATACATGTTAAAAGTTAAAACATATCAGAGGTAGTAACACATTTGTGTTGTGTAAACTACTTAAACTGGTAGATACTGTTCTCTCAAGTTCCCATTAACTTGAATAGTTTGAGTTAGTAATTAATAAAAAATAACATAATAAACCTACCTGATTCGATGTATTATAAAATCAGGTAATTTTATGTTGATTTACACTTGTATCTTTGGGTTGATTTTTAAAAAAATAAAACAAATGTCTTAAATAAATCATATTACGGCATTTTTTTCACAGTTTTGAAAATTTAATGAAAGTAGTTTATTTCTCTTAAAATGGTTCATGAATATTTCACAGAGTATCCATGATAACTGAGGCTTTGATTATCTAATGAAGCGCTGTGAGCAGATAACAACAAGCATTCCTATAAGATATTTTCATAATTCAATTGCAGAAAAAGTACGTTGCACAATCAATTATTTATAATATCTTTTTGAGCCTTTACTAGACACGTTATTTCGTGATATAAAACCCTAGTTTTCAAATAACATTCCTCTTCTTGGTTTAATACTCTCTTATTTTATTCACCCTTGTACACTAATGATATGTGGAATGATTAATTGTTTATCTATTATTTTAAACACTTTTAAGTTATTTATAAGTTGAAAGCGTTTATGAAACATTTTAAATTATACGGTATGTTTGGTTAAAGGTACATTACCTTTCTAAGAGATAGGTTTGACACACGTACTTTAAAATAATTTACTTAGAAGTCATTAATAATAATATACACTAAACCAGAAGGTTATTGCCGTATGTTGTGTTTTTTAACTTAAACGTCTGTATAATTTCACGTAATGAGGAACTGCTTATAGTCTGAAACTATCTTAAAGATTTAGGAGATCGTTTGAAAGTATAGACCCTGAGGCTAGGCGAGAGTAAAAGCAACTCAAATTATTGAGTAAGTCAGTTAATTTATATTTTCAAGGAAGCACCAGAGATACAAAAATATTTAAATAACATAAATTTAATAAGTGAAATCCTTATTAAAATTATATTTATTTGTGACTTCATTTTTATTTTTAGTACGTGGACGTTATATAAGATGTGTTTGTACATATCGAAAACAGCGTAAATAAAACCCTTTTGCTATCATTAAGCATACTGTATTTTGAATTCTTCTTTTTTACCAAATGATTCAAAACACCTCATCTGGTAGAAATTGTCAAACACAATGCTTTTCCCATCAATCAATTGCTTCATCTCCAGAGGCAATTTATTGCATGTTATTACCAGATCAGCTCAAACACTTGCTGTAGAACCGGGGTTAATTAAGATGTGAAAATACTTTTCTTCAACGATTCCTTTAACCTGTGGACTGTTTGTTTTTCGAAAAAATAAAACTCTCGTTATCTTACTAGACCAATGAGATATCAGTTTCAGTTTTATTTTCTAAGTTTAATGTTAAAAGTTGATTCAGCACAGTCTCGGAGGTGATACTTATCCTTTCCAGACTTATGGCAGTTTACTTTTCCTGCTAGCCTTTGGGAATATTTTCTATTTCCTAAAGGCTTTTGTCTGCAGTTTATGGCAACTTGTTATTTTAAGGTGCGGATGAAACAACTGGATTGTATGGTTTTTTTCTTACATTTTGAGTAGACAGTTATTTAGATAATGCTTTGAGTTTTTATACACTTACCTCAGAGAGGTCTAATGTTTTCAAACTATTCGATCAGATAATTCCATTATTTAAGGATAGTGTTTCACGCATTTTATTTGAAACATTAACTGATCAAAATTCAATTGCTAACTGAAAATTTTCTTTAAAGATGTACATCTAATTTACTTTCGCAAAAAGTTATATTTTCATCTATTCTGGTATATATGAAACCATAATTTCAAGTAAATTATCTCCAAACATTTTGATGGGATCTACTCATTCTTCCTTATGTTGCTTCTAATCTTGTGGTATGATATTCTAAATCTGTTTGGCAGGGCTGTCACTAATTAATGTCTGATACCCATTGTGGATCTCTTTTGACAGGTTGCTTAATGTTGTTAAAATTACTTCATTTAAATGTGCAGAAAAAAGAATAACTTGTTGTTCATTATTTCATCAATTCTGTCTGGGAAATTAATTTCAAACTGCACCTTATGTGTCTTTGCCTTAACTTATTGCAATTGCGAATGAGAGATGTTGTTCTACAGCCTACTAAATTGAGTAACTTAACAAATAGTTGTGTTGCCAGAGTGGCCCAGGAAAGTCCTACGTTCGGAAGTAACAGTCGATGTAACCGGAATAGACCATGTTTGTTGAAATATTTTGAACTGATGCATTTGCTTTTTCACTTTTCTAATGTTTGTTCTGTGTACCAATGCCCTTTTTTCCATGTTTTATGGCTTTCAGATCTTTTTGTTATTATATTTCTGCACTTTAATGCTGTACATTGCTACTTCTCTATTTTTTGTTAGATTTATTCTTTATTACACTGATGCATTTTGTATTGCCTCAGTTTTGTTGTTCTAGTCATTTTGTATTTTGTCGTCCATTTGTGCTTCCTTTGCTTTACTTATGTTTTTGTACATTACCTATGGCTGCTTCAATCCAATTGATTTTTGTTCGTAATTCTTTCTTTTTGTGTCTTTCTTCGTAATATATTTTTAATTTTTTTATTTATTTTTTACAATTTTTAGTCTATTTCTTAATAGTTTTAATATTTGTATTTTAATTCCGAAACATGTTTTTATTATTTTTCATTTCCATCAAACTTTTGATGTTAGTTTGATGTCGTCATTTTGAAGCTCATCCTGGAATCTATTCCACCGAAATAATCTTCTTCGTTACACAGTTTTTATAGCAGATTCCATTTTTGACTAAGTAACAAATGACTAACATTATGCCTTATTTCACAGGTAAATAATGCTTTAGAATTTCCACTTACTTAATAAACATTTCATTTCTTATTTGCAGTGCATATTAAATAACCATTCGTTTAAAATATAAGCAACTAAACTAATCAGCTCACTGAATAATCAAATATGAATCCCAATAATTTTACTCTTCTAATTTGCATATTTATACTTTCAGATAATTTTCTAAACTTCCACTAAACACTCGTACCAAATATTGATATGTGAATGTACAATTCGTATAAACCCACATTAAAATTGTCAGACAGTTTTCAATAAAGATAGAACTATTGGTGACATTAAATCTGTAATACTCGTTAGTTTGTTTTTGTATTATAAGTATAAATGTCTGATTACTTTAACCTAAAAAAACACTTTATCGAGGTCCTCCAGTGAGACAACGGTAAGTTTAAGAAAGTAGAACGTTAAAATCCAGTATTCCATACTTTAGGGTTGACACAGCAGAGAGTCCAACGCAATTTTGTTCCGTAGAATAAACCCGCAAAAAAGCATCATCTTTGGCTTGTATAATGATATATTATTTTGTTTTTTTCTCTTTCCACCCATTATTAAGTTGTTAATGTATCTGGAATTTTATTTTGAGCATTTTCTTTTAAATGTTTCTAATTCTCTTTTTTATTAAAATCAATTAATTGCTTTTCACTTGGCTTATGAAGTATACTTTATTTTATTTTGTATCAAAACAACAAAATTTAAATGATGTTAACTTATTTCTTCAGGAAGAGCAAAAAAGTGTGAAATAATTAGTATCATTTAATTACCTAAGGAAATTATTCAGATAATTTGAACTTAGAGTTGTATAAAATTAATCTCTTTGCTTTGCGTGTATCGTCAAGACGGAGATTGTACAAAAATTTGAGTTATTTAGTTACCTCGGTGTTGTAGATACACTTCAAAAGCTATAAATGTATTCGATAAAACATTAACAGTCGGCGTGGTAGCATATTCCCCCGACAGTTAACTGGTAATCTGAGAGTCGCGAATTCAAATCCCCATCATACCAAACATGCTCAAACTTTCAGCCATGAAGGCGTTATGATTTTCGGTCAATCTCCCTATTTGTTGGTAAAAGAAAGGCTCAAGAGTTAATGGTAGGGGATGAAGACTAGCTGACTTCATTCTAATCTAACACTGCTAAATTAGGGACGACTAGCGCAGAAAGACCACTTGTGGGTTTGCGGGAAATTAAAAACAAAACAAACAGTTAACTGATAACTAAGTGGTCAGTAGACAGACAAGATAATACACGAATTGAGGAAAATTAACTTTCCTTTCACTGAATCTTTTGAACCCTGTGAAAGTACACATACGAATACAGTTCAAAACTTGTATATAGATAAGAGAGAGAAAAAACAGCAGTATAGATGAATTATTACTGGTTACCAATATGTGTGCATTAATACTGTTTAACTTATTGATTTCGTTAGTAGCATGAAACTGTGGTAGTAGTTTTATTTCCGAAGTTCCTATATACAATTTTAAAAATCAATAGATGGGATTAAACCAGAAGTTATTTACTAGTAATTCATATAGAAATCAAAACGATGTTACAGAAAGTAGAAATCGCAACCAAACCACTGAACAAAAGCTGACGGATTTTTTGTGTGTGTGTTTGTGAAATCTTGCTTGGAGATATTCAATGGATGTCTGAGTTATTCGTCCTTAATTTTGAAGTGGTAGGCCAGATGGAAGACAAACAGTAATCACCTTTAACATTGGTCTCTTAGTCTGCTCTTTACGAATAAATAGTGGAGATGTTCATCACATGATAATGTTCCACTGCTGCAAATAATATCAAATAGAAAATCATTTGCTTTAAACGTTAGGTCATGCTAGGTACAAAGAGAAAATATATAGTGTTATTTTAAATAAAACGTTTCTTGTCTTCGTTTTACACTTTAATATGACAAAAGGCGAAAGTCGAAAAACAATATTCCACTCTTTACTCAACAGTTTTGTCCCACGTTAGTGTCTCAAGTGAAGTCTTAAAGATTCTAACGTTAAAAACTGAGTTTCGATATGTATGATGGGAATAACACAGACAGGGTGTTGTATAATTTTGTGCTTATTAAAAATAAACAAACAAGACTAAGTCTATCTTATGTAATAAATTATAGTAATATACTGAAAATCACTTGGAAACTTTAAGTTCCTATTTTTTTTATGGAGACGTATTTGGAAACAAATGCAGTAATATATACCTCTTTAAACACGCGAGAGCTACAAAAGAACTATCACTTGGGCATCAGGAACGAAAAGCAAGAAAAAGAAACTCTAGTGGATGCCATACTGATTAATTCTGGAAAAAAAACGCGCAGTGTGGGTAACGTAAATAGCTCTCGACAGAATAAAGCAAGAAATGCCAAACCGATATGTTTCGAGGGCAGTTGATAAACACGTTTTTGATGTAATGTAGAAAATCATTCATCCAATAAAATTCACCTATCGGGTTTGGTTGCTGTTGCTTTTAGACTGTCGTTCAACAAAATTCGATTTGGTTTTGTGCTTGAAAGATGTTACCTCGTGGCCATATCTCAGTGATTAGATTAATTTTTGGTGACTAAATTCCAACATTCTCTGCAAATAAGGTAAACATCTCTTAGTGTGTAAAAGGCAGTTTGTTACATTTTTGCCTTGAAGTATTCTGCAAACATAATATAGTTTAACTGTTGTAGTAGTATCTCTTGCTTCTTAAATTCCAAATTAGTTGAAACAGTTTGCGGAACGCCACTATCCACATTAAGTTTGAGGAAAATGCATTGTGGAAAATTATACTTAAACTTTAGTAACTGACTTTTTGTCTTGTATTTTCTTTTGACATATCAGTGGCGTTCGATCAAAATAAATTGCAATTTTTTAAGCACAAAGCAACAACAAGAACAAAAAAGGAGATTTAACTCATTGAAACTCAAAATAATCAACTTGTAAAAATTTACAATAACGTAAAGAATAAACCATTGCATTATTTTGCCCATGTGTATAAACTGTAAATACATAATAAATCATATTATTTTGTATATATTCTATATTATGTAAAGTATTTTGTATACCACCAAAACAGATACAATAAAATTGTATGTTATTTAAGTGATTTTTCTAGGAATGTTTGTTAGTTTTTGGGTTCTAAAGAAATCAGTATTGTGGTTAAGTTCGATTTAAATATTATTTTACTATTCGTCAAGCAAATTTATCCGTCTATGCGAAAAAATATAAAATATTTCAAAAATACTAAATGTACTTTGTTCAATAACATTTACATAAATATTTAATAACTTCCTATACTGAGATGCTAAATATAATAAGACAGTTCTGAGAATGATCACCTGATATCTTGTGAATCAATGAGAGAGTTGTAGTAAAACTACATTTATAGATGTAACAGAAACCACTCTAAAATATCTACTTTTTTGTTTACATTTATTTTTATAAGTAAAGCTAATGTCTATCTGCCCTCGTATTTTCCCCTCACCATAGTTTAAGTCTGATTAGGACGAAACTTTCCTTGTTTTTAAACATAAGAATGGAAATTTTCTAAAAAAAAGTTTCATTACAATTGAGGCTCTTATAAAAGGTTTATCGAGTGCACGTGTCCTCTGGTACAGCGGTAAGTCGAAGGATTTATAACTCTAATATCAGGGGTTCGATTCACCTCGATTAACTCAGCAGATAGACAGATATAACTTTGCTATAAGAACACACACACGTTTCAAGAATTAAAACAAAGACAGTTTATAGTGTATCAAAATCAAAATATGGTTTAAAAGAGACCCTCGTTAAAAATTAAAAAAATAATAGTACCTTATTTTTACATATTTTTCTTTTATAAACTCATCCCTAATAATCCCCAGTGCCACAGCGGTATGTCTGCGGACGCACACCGCTAAAAACCGGTTTTGATACCCGTGATGGGAAGAGCACAATTAGCCCATAATGTAGCTTTGTGCATAATTCCAAACAAACCAAAGCTTTTTCAATGGAGAACAGTACTTTTTTTTTCCTTTTTAATAATGTACATTAGGTTTGCATATTTATTATTCTCACTGAAATAATGTGCGGAGCTCGCTGCTTACATATTTGCAGTAATTTCATAGTAACTCAAACTTCATAGGTTACATAAGCATTATTTGTTTCTTCAACATGAGTATAAACTGGTCACAAACATTGCAAATCCTGTTGCCAAAATTACCTGACAAAAAATGCAACTTATTAGGGAGAAAATCTGAATTTTTGAGAAAGAAAATAAAACTTCAGGATGCAAGATCTTATTTTTGTTCGTTTGGAATTAAGCGCAAAGCTATATAATTGTTTATATGCGCTTTATCCACAACGGGTATCGAAACTCGGTTTCTAGAGGTTTGAATCATTAGACATATTGCTGTGACACTACGGAGCAGGACGTAACCTACAGAAAGAAAAATTAGTAAAGAGACAGACTTGCTCAACAAGTTGGGACGCAAGATCCATTGAGAAGAAACCCGAAATACAGAAGCTCTTTAAAGTCCTCGCCAAGACTTAGTTACAAGAAGCATAGCATTTTTCTTGCCAAGATCATGACCTAACAACCGCCCGTTATCTATAAACTTGTTAAAAAAATCTTCATAATATGTTTCGTAGAGAATAAACAAAAACTGGATATAAATATAAATCAATATACATTATAGTAGTGAGAGCACACGCATATATATGTATGCAAGTAATAAACACATTTTTATGGTACAGTCTAGATTTACACAATTTCCCACTTTTAGCCACTTGCGTCACAATACAACAGTTGTCTGTCAGTCAGACAGTAGACACTATAATGGCATCACATAAGCGATGCTTAACGTTACGATTTGAACTGTCGTGACGTGATTAAAAGGTCCGCATGCCATAAATTACAAGAAGAATTATACACTGTGTAAGCTGTAACGCAGCGTGACATATGCTTCAAACACAAGAAATAGACATATTTTATATTCTTAACTTTGGTTTTATTTGTTCTTGAAAAAATTTTTTTCGGCGAAACCTACGGAAGTACATTCAGTTCTTATTACAGAAACTCCGTTTTTATGAAAGAAAGTCGTTGATTTGCATACGTGTTTAATTATACAAGACATTGTTACTACTGCACATAAGTTTTATTTTACTGACATTGTCTTTGAATAATCATAGGAAATGTGATCTGGTTTTGGCACTTGGATGATGATATCGATGTTTAAGCACGTAGGTTATCAATATCAATGATAGCCATCCTTTAACAAACTTTTGTTTTAATTATCATAACAAGTCAAGTCTGGTCTTTGCAAGTAATTAAGGTATATTTCCTACCAGCTTTTCAAAAGACAAACAAAAGTGTTATTTGTCATTTTGGTTCATTATCCTAAAACTTGAGTTTAATGAGCACGCTGTTACTAAAGTATCTAATTTATAGCAATATTATTTATCATGTTTCCCCTTTCGTAGCTTTTAGTTATTTTTAACATTAAGAAAGGCAAGGTGCTTTTCGGTTTGTTTTATTATAGTTAATATTAATTATTGTTCAAAGATTTAAATAAAAAATTAACTTTTATGCAAATAAAGTAAAGACTTTTAGGGTTGGTCTTGTCCTTGGGTTAGGGAGTATCAATTTATTGCTTTATAAATTGTTACTTAGATAGGTGCTAAAAAAGACTCTGTTTTAAGAGCTACAAATTATTAGGCACAGCACAGATAGCCCATTGCGTAGTTTTTTACTTATCAAGAAAAAGAACAAACAAAGAAGATTCAATGTAATTATATTTGACAATTTTTCTTTTAACTAATACTTAATATTACCTGAATTGATTTTTTTATATTTTGAAAAATTAATATTTACTTTTATGTTAACTTGCAGTGTCATATGTGTCATACTAGCAAACAACGCTCTCGAGATCATTCGAGTTAATCCCTTAAAGATTCATTGCTCACTGTATTGTGGTTCGCTGTAGGAACACAATTGTCATTGGCTTCGATAAATACGCAGTTCATTGCTTTTCAAAACTAGATATATGTGTGAGTTGAATTTCGACTTGACGTTTATATGAAAATTGTGTTTGAAATATTGAATTCTTTGATATTTAAATGAACGCATTGACTTTAAAGGTGACGCCCCACTAAAGAAAATTGTGTAGCAATTGTTTTATTTTTCCTTCAGTACTTCATTTATTTTATTGCTATTTATAGCCATCAATAGGGCGTTTGTTTTGTGAAAAGGCAAGTTTTTGTTACTCAAATGTTCTAACATTAATTTAATATCCTTCACTAATATTTTCTTTTTCTTTTACATATAGCTAGTGATGTACAGTTTGCTGCAAAATACTGAAATAAAATAACATATAACTGGGGGGCGCGTTCGTATTTGCCCTGAGCTTAGTTTCACAGACTCTAAAAAGTGTTTCTTACAACCACAAAAAGCAAGCAATGATTACAACAATAGATTTTCAGATATTTCAGTTTTCGTTCCTAGTCGCTAGTTTAGTTATTCCCAGTAGCACATAAATCTAGTCTAGAAAACAAATTTGTACATTCTGCATGATATCACGGCCCTTAATATTCAGCTGTATTTTCTTAGAAGCAAAGTGAATGATAAGATGTTTTTCCAAAGCATCCTTACATTTCAGAGATATATTCATGCATGTCAGCTAACAAGATTTATTACTGGGCACTGAAGTTTATATTTAGTAATTCTTTCATTTCAAATATCGACTTTTATTAAAAGTGCAATAGCTAAAACTGGATAAAAGTTTCTTACAATGAAATAAATACTTTGAAACAAAAACTTTAATATTTAATTTATAGACAAATGAGAGCTGATAAAATTGCATTACAAATGGCTAAAACCTTTAAACGAAGTAAGTTCTTTAAAATAGATATCTATCGTAAATGCGGCAATTCAGAACATTTAAAGTAACTTCGATCTAATTTGACAAATTTTCTCAATTTATTTTCACGAAGTAACACTTCCTATTTCAGAAATGACAAAGCCATAGAACACGCAAGGAAATTATCTGAACATTACATTGCTGAAACGTCAGATCTTAAGCTAAGGAAATCACAGATAAGATAAATCATATTACGATAGGCATCACCAATAATATCTTCTACTAAAGTTCCATTAGTTATTTTTCTAAAGCTGTCACTTAAGCAAACTGAAAAACCACAGGAAGCATTTTTTTCATGTAGGCAATCATAATTTATTATATTCTGTTTCACAAAGACCATTACTTTTCTTACTTACTACTTTCAAAATAAAATTGAAATTGAATTATATGCCATAACTCTGATAGAATTTTGTTTAAATCCGTTTATGGTTCTTCTTCAAAATTAAACTTACTTGGAGAAGTTAAAGTGTGTTTTGAAATTAAGAAAAAAAACATATATTAAATACATAATTAGAAAAGTAAATTGCTAAAAATAACTACACGAGAGAGTTAATTAATATTAAAAATAATATTTTGCTGTATATATTTATTGTTTAAAAACAAAAAACATGCAAACGGTGTAAAAACATTCATTTCTACTCACGCTTTGTATAGTTGATCTGAGGGTAGTTTTATTACTTGTTTTTTTATTTGACTGTTGCTATTGAGCTGTACATTTATCTTGCAGTTTAAATACTTTCAAGAGCACATATCTACCTTCAGATGTGATCCTTAGTAACTGTCGATTTGTTTTCATGTATATATATATATAAATATACATATATGAGGCTAATTTTCATTTTCCGCAAAACTCCTTAATTCTACTAACTGTGGCTCAGCAAGTAATACGACATGATTTTATATTTCGAGTTTGTTTCGCTTTCTTTTCCCACTGTATTTTACCGCATAAGTTAGAGAAGAAGTTTAATTCCTGCTCTTTATTTCTGTAACTTACATCAAAATTTACACTTTCTTTGTGATCTGTAATTTTTCCATTTAGCAATTTTTAGCATATCTTTGATGTTTCTGATTACATTATGCTTATACTTAAGTATAAAAAAATATGTAACTTACGATGATTAATTTGCTATAAAATTCCTGAAATGCAACGAATTCCATATGAAAGACTTGCGATTCCTTCAGTCTCAGAATAATTCAGTTCTTGGCGTACTCTTAGACTCTTCTCCAGAAAAAGTCGTTTTTCTTCTAAAATATGGCAATGAATCTCCACGAGGAAGTCTCACTTTAAAATTCTGCATCAAACGTACTTTATATGATTTCAAAAATTTTATTGAAAGATCTGATTTTGTTAACAATAAGAAATATACAAAACTAATATGCTTTATTAAGAAGGAAAGAGTGTGTGTGTATTTTTTCCTTATAGCAAATCACATCGGGCTATCTCCTGAGTCTGCCGAGGAGACTCGAAACCTCTAATTTTAGCGTTGTAAATTTGTAGACTTATCGCTGTACCAGCGGGAGACAAGAAGAAGAAAAAGTGCCATTTCTCCTTTAAGAAAGAGAATTACAAAAAATGGTATAAAATAAAGTACTTTTTAAATTTTAGCAACTTTCTATTTTATAACATTTCTCATTTTACTGCGACATAAATTTATTCTTAATTTTTTCTTAATCAAAAAGTGGACACATGCAGCATATCAACTTTTGTTTGAAAGACCAGATTAAAATTAAACTTCCTAAAAGTCTTACATTTATAATGATGAAAAACTTTGTGAAATTTCATCCAAACTGTATTTAAATTGTGAGAAGACTTTTGTGGGTAGACGGACGTTGGGCTCTTTACATATATTTAAAGATCACCAAGAAAAACAATTTATTATAATATTAATTACAATGACAAACAGCGTGACCAGTGTAATATGTCAATAGAAGCGTTAAATGTAAAAGTTTTATTGTTTGTAAAATAAAATGCACGTTGTTGATTTTATGAAATTATGACTCATTTACAAGAGGACCCAACAAGTCCAAGTGATTAGGGCGTTAAGTCGTCACCTGCAGGTTGCGTGTTCGAATGTTCGTCAGACCAAACGTGCTTGCTTTTGCAGCCGTGGGGAGTTATAATATAACATTATTTGTTGGTAAAAGAGTAGCTCAAAAGTTGTCGGTGGGTGGTGATGACTATTTGCTTTTTCTCTAGTCTCACACTGTTAGATTAAGAAAAGTCGTCGAAGATAACCCTTGTGTAGTTTTGTACGGAATTCAAAATAAACAAATCACTATTTAATTGTTCTTTGTTATTTTATCATAATTTATTTTACATTTATCATGTTTCATAAAGATTATATCCTCTACGTGGTATACGTAACTTCTGTACACTCGTGCTATAAAAGTGATGTTTTTTAGATTGCTCTTGAATCTTTATAGTTTCAATTAAACATGTAGTAGGTCATTTTCGAGGTTGTTATCAAAAAACGCAGTTAAATGTAGTTTCAGGAAACTAATAGGTGAACATATAAAATATTTTTATAATTAAAAATTATAATTCTATTTTGGTATTTCTTGACACAATCGAACAAGTTTATCCACCTGAGTTGAATAAAATAAAACATATTTCGCTGAATCAAAGCACACATGAGGAAACAGTAGCATTTTAAAGGTTTCAGTAAACGAACACATTCAACTAACAAGTTATAAAATTTCCATTTCTAAATAGAGATATTCAAAATTAGTTGTATTTCTATGTTTATTACTCACAAATTATTAAATACAATGTAATTTGTTTGACATTAAATGACTTCTTGAACAACAGTTATGAGCTCACTCGCATTTATCACAATATTCTATTGAATTTTAAACTAAAATTTATTCAATTTCGTTACAAATTCAACAACAGTTTTACGACTAATTATGAGTTTTGAAGTTTCACAGAATATTACTAGTTTTTCTTCAAAACTCCTGTGGCTACTATTTAATTTATTTGGAAATTGTTTAAGATTATAACAAACCATTTAACACATTATTTTTCTACCTTTAGTTTTATCTCTTCATGGTTTAACGTCTTATTTTGTTGTATAACATTATATCGCTAGTTAAATTACATCAGTTTTTCTATTTACTTTACATATGTATGATTACTGTAGCTTTCTCTTCTAAATGTTATTATTATTATTTATTACATTTATCGCAAGACATTAGTATATTAGACCTATTCTATATTTTTTCTAATATATTATTTACAAGAATTCAAAGTTATTATAATAATAGTATTTAAACCACACCTTCTTCGCTGTACCAATTGCTGACGATGCGTTTCGCTCAATGCAGAGCTCAACAAGCCGGCTGAGGCATAATATATCGACATTAGACCCATAAATACATGTTTTTAGCTCTGTATATTTTATCTAACCCTTTAGTAATTTTAACTTTTAAATCATTGTATTTAATTAGGGCTACTTTCCAGTTGCCAGTAGGTGGTGTTCATCAGGTGCCTTCCATCTAGTCTATAATTTCAAATTAGGAACGGCGAGCTCAGCTAGTTCTCGAGTAGCTTTGCACGAAAAAAACTAAAAAACAACAACCCGAACCCAACCTTTTATTTGGTTTTTATTGATCATGTTAGGTAGGTTTGTGGAAAGTTTTATTAGTACGTGGTTCTATTGATGTTGGTTTGGTCAACAACACTTGTGGGTAACAGCTAATCAGTGAAGTGTACTATATTATTTAATTAATGTTACTTTCATTAACATTGTTACTTGGAATATTTAAAATTAAAGGTTTTATTAATTTTACTTGTGTAATGGTAATTTCTATTGCTTAAATTTCTTGTTTTTTTATTTAGATTTAAGCGTAACTAATATATTACAAGCTGGCCAACTTTGTCGTTATTGGAAAATGTTACTTCCCTCAATAGCACAGTAGTATGTTTGCGAACTTACATCACTAGAAACCTTGTTTATCAGCTTGGTAGGCAGAGCACATATAGCCCATGGCGCAGCTTTGCGTTTAATTCCAAACAAAGAACTCTAATTATAATCCAACAGTCGCTGGTTCGAATACCCGTCACACAAAACATGCTCGTTCTTTTAGCCGTGGGGGCGATATAATGTGACTTTCAATCCCACTATTCGATAGTAAAAGAGTAATCCAAGAGTTAGCGGTGAATGGTGATAACTAACTGCCTTCTCTCTAGTCCTGCACTGCTAAATTAGGGTTGGCTAGTGCAGATAGCCCTCGTGTATCTCTGCACGAAATTAAAAAAAACAAACAAATTGGAAAAGGTACTCAGTTGATGAAACAATGCGGTAAGATTCTAAGAATGGTATAATTAATTATTTATACGTATTATTCTTGACATAAGTAGGTAGCTGTTTCTTATCAAATGTTAATGTTAAATACATATAGTGTCCTAACTTGAAACAATAATGTAGAATATAAGTTTCAACCAGTTTTTGAACAGAATCATGAGAGTTGAGATTTAACTATAATTTTTTCACTTTCATTCATTAAAAATTCAAAAGTACTTTTGATGCAAGAACTAGTGAAGCATAATAAATTATAGTTAAAGAAGGCTATAAAAATCAAGAAAGCTCTGCGCAGTATAACAGTTTCACTAAACTAAATAAGAGAAATACGTTAGCTTTTCAGCTGATGAGAAACATTATCTTGACGAGTGACTGGTATAAACATTAAATATTTAGAGTTGAACGAAAGATGACAGTAAATGCGCGTATGTAAAGCAGATTCATAAATATATTATCTGTGACATATTAATATTTTATTCAAGATTATTTATGTTCTCCTCCAGTTCATGATACCCATTATCATTAGTAATAAAAATGGTGTATTTTATCCAATAGGTTTCAGATTAACAGCTTAATAATTCAGCCATCAAGTACTTTGAGGCTTAATATACGACTTGACTGCTACACTATGGTAAATTGTATTAATGTATAGTTTAACCTGTATTAATCTTAAGAAAAGGACACAGGAGAACAAAAATGATATAATGCGAAACTAAAAATCAACTCTTGGGGTTTTCCTGTCTATTCGACTACTGGACGTTAACCGCCATTTTTGTAGTAAATCTGCAAGTTCAAAGTACAGAGAGCATTTTTTTATCAATGTGCTACGAACTATCAATCGACTGATACACAGTCTGAATGAGCATACACGGCACCGGCCAGGTGAATTAAGGCGTTCGACTTGTAATCTGAGGGTTGCGGTTTCGAATCCCCGTCGCACCAAACATGTTCGCCCTTTCAGTCGTGGGGGCATTATAAGTAACGGTAAATCTCACTATTCGTTGGTAAAAGAGAAGCTCAAGAGTTGGCGGTGGGTGGTCATGACTAGTTGCCTTCCCTCTAGTCTTACACTACTAAATTAGGGACTGCTAGTGCAAATAGCCTTCGAGTAGCTTTGCGCAAAATTCAAAACAAACTGAACTAAACCGAGCGAGTATGCTTACCACTAGCCCAATTTTGTTCCAGCAAGCAACTTAAATTCTTGGTTAGAAACATTCAAAACAATATAAAAAAGGGAAAACGGTATCACAAAAAAATCTCACAAAGTATCATCTATATCATCATAAAGTGTATGTTGATAGAGTTTTGTCAATTTAAAAAACATCACTTATATATTACGAGAATATAAGAGGTACGTATACCACTATGTGGCTATAATCTTAATAAAACATGATAAAAAAATACATAAAATAACAATTCATGTGTGATTTGTTTGTTTTGAATTTCGCGTAAAGATACAAGAGGACTATCTGCTATAGCCGTTCCTAATTTAACAGTTTAAGATTAAAGTGAATGCAGATAGTCATCACTACCCTCCGCCAACTCTTAAGCCACCATTTATCAACGAATAGTGCGATTTGTTGTCAATTATAACTCTCTCACGCATGAAAGGTCGAGTTTGTTGGTGTGACGGAGATTCAAACTTGGGATTCTCAGATTTCTGGTCAACGGACCGCTCTAACCACGTGGCCTATTAAAGAGTAACGAAAGAAGTGAAACTAATAAAATAAATTGAAGACTAATGAACAAAAAGTGGAATGAAAAATACAAACATATGATGGGTACCTGAACGGATATAACATTGAAACCAAGCACAATTTATAAACTAATAACAAAAGATCATTAAGTAGCGTGACAGATAAATGGGGATTGAAAGAGTTAAAATACGTAAGACTGTTAAGCATTAAATATAACAAAGATAAAGATAAAACGTGTATATAGAGAGACTTAGTGCAGTTACTTGGTATCAGAACTACATGTACGAAAAGCGGATATACGTGATGTCAGAATCGTGATTGATGAATCTCGGATTTACAGCATCCAAAGTGGCTATCCAGTATGCCACTTTTATTTTTATTTTTTGATTTAAATTTGAAATCATTGTATATGCTTAACGGGAAGAAGCAATTACAATAAGATGATAAGATTGATTGAAGTGTATGGCAACTATGTTATGTTCTGGTCCTGATGGAAGGCATATGGTTGCTGAACTATCTTCTTTCTAAGTATATCACGCACTTGCATTTTATAGGATAGGTAATGGTAGTGGCGTACTAGCTGATGTCCTTGTTTATGAAATATTTGGCTAGATTATCAGAAAAATTACTGGTAAATCCCATAAGTTTGCAGATCTGACATATTGGGTTATATTGAAAGTGATTTCCATTAAAGTAAGAAATGTATTTAACTTTTCCGTATGCACAAGAGATCTTTAATTTTGTCAAGAAGATATAATGGTGAGTTTGAGCAAATATGTTTTAATTTTATATTATTCTATAGAAGACGAAATATTTTAAACAATGCGAGAAGATTTTTGAGTTCAAGATTATAACAAAAAAGTACAGCTAGCATAAAGTACAGCTTTAAAAAACAATATTTCTTTTGACACAGTTAGTGTTTCTCAACTTAATTATCAATTTCCGTCAGTTTATGGATTCTCTGACTTAAGTTTCTTAGTGCTTGTTAACATGTTTTGTAACTATTTTTATAAAAGGTGAATTTTAATTTTGAGGTCGTGAAGGATGGTAAAAATTTCGTTCAGTGTTATCCGTATGACATCTTTGATTCTGTTAGATTGTGGTAAGTCAGTACGCAATAATCCGTCTTAGGGTATTAGAGTAATATTTAGGAATTGAATTTGAAGGATTTCAGGTGTGTGTTATAAATAAATCTATCATAAAAAAGAATAACTTTGCGGCACTGACCTGTGACTTGAAAGTAGTACTCGTTGTTGAGATTAAATGTGTCTAACATTAAGACTAATCTGGCGATATGAATAACGACTGGGTTGTCGGACAGATTAGTGTAACTTAACTTACTCGTTAAATCTTTCATCATGTACAATATTAACAAACAAAAAGAAAGATCCAGTGCATACGAAGAGAACTGGAAGGTAGAAGACGATTAATGCTCATATTTTCAAATTGACTGCATTGTTTTTGTGATGTACAACGGAAGGTTTAAAACATTTATTTTTTATGTGACGATCATTCTTATCAAATATGCTTTCATTTGTCATATTTGCATTAGATGTTAAAGCCACCATTATCAAGTTTATGCACTTTGGGTAAGAAGAAAAATATCCTTGTGTCGTGACTGCTTTCGGTGCTTCTCGGTTTGATTGATTCCATTAAGTTAAAACAGCATTTCTTAAAAGTTTAATGGTTTTCGTAATTTGAGGGATTGGATTTTCCTTACTGAGTTTTTAGGTAGTTTGTATCATTGAGTTGAGACAAACTTCTGTGAGCTAATCTACGTTTTTAAAGAAGGAAGTTGAACCAGCTATACCACTTGCTTTTATATTGAGATTTTTTATGACCTCACTATTGTAAGAGTTCTTTTTTCTTCAGTTTAACGTATAAGACAGAAATCTAGCAGACCATATCATTTGAGGTATTTTATTAATAGCTTTTATATAATTCGAACTCATTGTTCTGTGTTTACGGGAAGTGACCAAGAGAACGTTTATTTATGTTATGTTATTTATTGAAAACAAGAAACATATTTTCTTTTCTTCACAATTGAAAAACTTCGGATTAATTTAGTTTGCTTGTAGAGAGAAGTAAAAATTGAAATTTGTACTAAATATCCCTATTTTAGCATCGGAGATAATTTATCAAAAGTATTTATAATGTTAAAAATGAACTTGGAACATTGTTGATTAGGTTTGTTTTTGAATTTTGCCCCAAGCTACTCAAGGGCTATCTGTGCTAGCCGTCCCTAATTTAGCAGTGTAAGACTAGAGGGAAGGCAGCTATTCATCACCACCCACCGCCAACTCTTGGGCTACTCTTTTACCAACGAATAGTGGGATTGACCGTCACATAATAACGCCCCCACTGCTGGGAGGGCGAGCATATTTGGCGCGACTCAGTCGCGAACCCGTGACCCTCAGATTACGAAGCGCACGCCTTAACGCGCTAGGCCATGCCGGGCCATTAGCATTATGTATACACATTAAATAAATGCAGTTTTATTAAATTATTTAACACGAAACTATAAAACAAGTTAAAACTGAAAGTATATGTTTTTTTCTTACAGCAAAGCCACATCGGATTATCTGCTGAGTCCAAGGAGGGAAATTGAACTCCTGTAGACTTATCGCTATCATAACATGAGACAAACTGAAAGTAATTGAAAGAATATTCTATTATGAATAAGTTTTTTGTCAGAAAATAGTAGTATGTCTGAAATTAAGTAAACTATGAGCAAAGGCTAGAGGGAAGGCAGTTAGTTTTATCATTCACCGCCAACTTTTGGGCTACTCTTTTAACAACGAATAGTGGGATTGACCGAACATTATAACGCTCCCACGGCTGAAAGGACGACCATGTTCGGCGTAATGGGGATGAGAAACAGCGACCCTCAGATTACGAGTCACACTCCTTAACACACTTGGTCATGCCGGGGCCTGTTGATTAGGAAATGCAGCAGTGTCATAATAGTCGTCGGGACATTATATAAATATGTATGTCTCAAAAATGTTTGTTTTCTGAGAGGCCGTAATAATATTCTTGTTGCAAAGTTGCATAACCGAGACGAAGATGTGCACTAATCCTTATTTTAAATAACACCTTGGTTGTTTTTTTTTAGGAATTTTTTGTTTTCATTCGGTTGATTACTGAATTTTTGAAGACAAAATATTTTAATTGTTTGTCAGATTTTATTTCTCAATGTTGTGTCTCCCTGTTGTTAAAAAGGGTTGTGCGAAGCATTAATGTTCTCAATCTCTTTGTCAGTGTTATTAAAAGGTCATGATTGGACCAATCAAAAAGTGATTGGATATTTAATTTGAAAGTAACTCTGGTTCCGTAACTCTTAAAGGATATATTTCTTTTATTATTGATTAATTTATATATATTGCAGAACCATTGGTTTGAAAGCAAATTTTATTGTTGAATTCAGATATTTTGCACTAAAACTAATATAATAATATCAGTAAATGAGTTCTACTTCAACTTTTAAGAGGTAGAATAAATGTGTAAACATTAACCAGTTTTCTTCTCTTAAACTTTTTTATGTTTTGGTGAAAGTTGTTTTTTATGTATTTTTATTTTACAGAAAGGTTAAAGAGTTTTTATTTTGGAAAAGAAGAGTAATTCTTTAATTTGGAAATGATAGAACTTTTTCAGAAGAGTGAATTTCACTAATGACTGCTTTAAAATAATGTGTTTACTGTTTTAAATCTGAAGAACAAACATACTGGTATTCTACTTTGGAGGGAAGAATATGAAACCAAACTTGATTAAATGGTACTTCCTTCAAAAATAACAACTTAAGTTGAAGACATGGGACAACACAGGAGATAAAATATCGTTTTAACGTCATAAGGAGAGAAAGTTCAGAAAAAGAGAAATATCGAAAGCATCGAGAAGAAACAAACAGAATAATTGTTATTAGTGGAAGATTCGATTGCTCTGTAAGAGTAATAAGAAGTGATACTGAGGGTAAATTAATTGAAGGACGAGACATAATAAATATAACAAAACTAGATGCTTGTATTAGCAGATGCAAAAGTAAAAATCCGTATCAGATTTTATACGCAAAATACTGATGAGAAGAAGGATATAGGGAACGGTAATGTGTTTGAATTTGGAAGCTAAATAGTGATAACAGAGAAACGTGAGTGAATATCGTCGTAAGTCAGAGGTTCATATCCTGTTTAAAATTTGTATGGTGATTAAATTCCAAATTTAGATGTCGTTTGCAGATATATTCAGCAAGTTTATCAAAACGTTAGATTTTGTGGTTAAGCTCTAACATAAATTTCATATATTTACAAATATAATATGATATGATGGGTTGATTAAAATGCTAACTAATACCTTAGAGATAACAAGTGTTATGTGTGGTTTCTTATTGAAGATGTGGACAATCATATTTTGTAATATAAAAGTCTGACATTAGTGGGTTTAGAAGTTTTGTTTTAATTCGTTGTTGCCAAAATTATAATAATAATTGTGATAGAACCGAAGTAATATTAATAGCCTGCAGTTTTGAAATGCGTATTAGACAAAATATTGATGACTGGAAGTCACATAAACAATCCTCTATTGGTAGAATTTCGAGGACTTCCATAAAAAATGAATCGAGATTTTGTCAGGTTGGTTAACATCATCATATACCTGTAGTGTAATAAAATAAATGACGGATTTCAAAATGAATGAAAGATGAATGATGAAAGAAGCACTTATCATATTTAAAAAGTGACGTTTTGTAAATCAGTCTAATACTGGTTCACTCAAATTTTGTTCAAAATTCCAGAACATACACTAATGGCCAAAATCTAAAGGCCAATAAACGTAGAGACAAAATATGCATTTTGCGTTGTTAGACTCAACAACTTATTTGAGCAGAGCTTCGAAAGATGAAAATAAGAAAAGGGAAAAAAATTAGCATTTAGTAGAGAAAATGTGAACACTATGAAATTAGCTTAAATACTAGCTGGTCACGAGGTTAAGACTATACCAAAAAGAAATCCTAAACATGGTAGGAAATGCCCAACAAGATATCTCAGTAATGAGTTTCACGGTCATCATTTCAAATAACTTAAAACATTTGCTTTGATATGGTCGATATGAGCGTTTGCAGAAGGCTGGCTGGAATGTTATTCCAAGTGGTGAAGATGGCTTCAAGAAGATCATGCACTGTTTGGAATTGACGTCCATTTCTATAGATTTCTCTTGCCATCGACTCTCATATATTTTTAATGGAGTTCAGTATGGGCGAGTACGCTGGATAGTCCAAAAATATCACGTTATTCGCCATTAAAAATTTCTTTGTCCTGTGGGCATTGTGGATTGCAGCGTTGTCCTACTGATAGATCCAGTCATTTCCACACAAGCGAGGGCCTTTAGTCAGTAAGGATGCTCTCTCCAACATGCCAATGTAGACAGCTCCTGTTTGACGCCCCTGTATAACCTGAAGCTCCATTGTTCCAAGAAAGGAGAAAGCACTCTAGATCATGATGAAACCTCCTCCACTGTATCGTGTAGAAAATGTCTCCGGTAAGTTATTTTTATAGTACCAATAACGTTTGAAGTCATCTGGACCATCCAGGTTAATTGTTTCTCATCAGAGAACAAAATCTTTTTTCACTTTTCTAAGTCCCATGTTTGGTGCTTTTTAGCAAAGTTTAGCTGAGCTGTTTTGTGGAGTGAAAGGAGGTGTGGCCTTTAAAGACGTTTACACTTTTCAATCCTTTCTGTCGTATATGCCATTTTATTGTTTTTGAGTTGCATTCTGCGTTCGTAAGGGGCTTAATCTGATTCGTCGATCGGCTAGTGTCTTGCCGAACAACCTGTCGAATTCTCCCGCTCAACGCCGTTGAAATTTTTTTGGGCCGACCACTTGAAATTCTTGTTCCGTATCCCTCAGGGTCTTTTTAAGAAATTTGCAACAGCAGTTTTACTACGCTCAATCTCACCAACGATGACACGTTGAGAGAGATCTTGCTTTTGCAACACGAAAATTCTGCCACGTTCAAACTCTCTCAACTTTTAGCCTTTGCCATGTTTTTCCTCAATGTAACACAGGAGATATCAGTGGGAGATATTTACAATGCTAATACTTGAACACAAATGACTAATTTTCGTTTCGTGTTTTCCGATTAACGCTTCATTTTAGTATGGTCTTGAACTTTTGACCATCGAGTATTTAGGATAATTTCATTGTGTTCACAATTTCCCTATCAAATGCTAAAAAGGTTTTTATTTTTATTTTATTTTTTCTTATTTTCATTTTTCGAAGCTCTACTTAAATAAGTGGTTGAGTCTAACAACGCAAAAACAAAATGCATATTTTTTTCTTTATGTTCATTGGCCTTAAGATTTTGGCCAGCGGTGTATTTATTGCAGTTGTAATAAAACTAGTATTTTTAGAATTGTTACATTTATACGGCATGAAGTAGAATCTGGAAATTACAGCATGTCAAAAAATTTAACGCAAAGTTTATCACAATGTTAATATTGTATCACACTAATATTGTCTATAGTGTAGCTTCTAATTACAGCATCTATTCTATGTTAATTTTAACTCAATTACATTTACGTGCTGCTTGTGGAATCATCTAAATGATAGGTTTAAAACTTTAAATACGTTACTTGAATTGTTTTGAAATATATTTTCAGAAGCTAATTTTGCAAATGACTTCCATAATATCTTAATTTCGAGGAACAAAACTTATAAAATCACATTTTTTTCCTTTTAAATTTATTTCACAGACAAGACATTTATATTTCAAGTCACAGATGAGTTTGTCATAAGAAAATCTTTAAATACAGTCAAATAATTTTTGTTATTTAGTTAACAAGAATGTTACAAAAAACAAACAATCAAACTGAATAATTTTCCTTTTCAAAAGCTAGGTCAGGATGACAGTTTCATTAGTCACGAATATGAGTTTGTGTTGTAAACATTATTCAACAAACAGCAGTTGTTTTTAGTTTGTTTAAACGCACTTTCACAGTTTAGCTTAAACAAAGTTAGTAAGGAAAATCGTTTGTTTCTGAGTAGATATCAATGTTTATCCGTTCATACCTGAAAGCAAGAACGTCGCGTGAAGAACTACATCATTTATAGTATCAGAGCAATTCATACATATGCGATTGTCGACACAAGTTTTACATTTTATAACTCTTTAGAATATTATTTAGTGCGCATAAATGAGATTCACATTAAGGTTTATTAGCACATTGAGTGGCAAGAGGTAACTCGCTTGAAAGTGTGAGGTCTTTCCACGATCTGATGTCTGAAAACTTCAAGTCTTTATAATTATGAACTCGCAGAATTATAACAGTTCATTCTCTAGTTCAGTCTCTAGCTACACTTTTAAAACAGGCGTCACTTTAATGAAATCTGAATAACTTTTTAATGTAATTATTGGGTGACTAATGTAGCACTGAATAGAGAAGAATCATTCACACAAAACAAGGCACGCGGAATCATATTACACAGTAAGATTGTCTCAGACATCTGTTTGTTTGTAGTTTCTTTCTTGCATTGTAAGTAAAGCCTCTGTCACATCTTTTCTGTATCCTGTTTGAAGGTCAATATATTCACCTCCGTGGTGGTCCGAGGAAATTCCCTCGTCGAGCACGTGATGATTTTCGTCGTCAATAGGTTGCATTTCGTGTAGTTCCTTGAGGAATGAAACGCAACATATTCAGTTATAACAATATAAGTGCATGAACAATTTCACCATTACAGTGTACACATTGTAAACGTCAATGCTGTCACTTTACGGTTACATAATAACATTTAAATACAACTTTTGAATGAAGTTAATATTTAACACTGTACGCTCTCAAAAGATGAATTTTGATTAAACTGCCAGTAAACTACATGTGTCACTGCATTAGTAAATTAAAGTAATGGTAAGCTGGTTGATACATGTCCATAATCCTGTTGAATAAATTCAACTGAGTTCTTCATTTTAAGCTTAATATATAAATCATGTAGCTTCTCAGAACATAATATTAAGTTGTAGATTCTAATCGGTTTCGGTGACTAATATAATTAGAAACTGAAGAGCATTTGCTTGTACATGCTACTCGTTATTTGATAATATTTGATGTATTAAAATAATCTAATATGAAATTTAAACATATTACTGTAAATTGACTTCTGCAAAAGTAGAGTACATTTCATAATCCAGGTAACTGTGAATAATTAACATTATAGGATACACTAACAATAAGTATTTCCAGTTTATTACTTCTGCCTTCCTGATATTTTTGCAAGGTGTACTAATCTATACATCAATGTTTAATCTCAGTACGAATATTATAATAATGTATGCAAGTTTCGATTTATGAAAATTAAAACAGGTAATGCCATATACAATAGTAATCATAATAATATCGATATTTTAAGTCAATCTTACAAAATTACTGTCAGAATCTCCATATGATGATCCTGCAGCCGAGAAGCTTTCCTTCTGGCTTTGGACTTCTCCTTGGTTAACAATTTTACACACAGGAATTTCCAGGTATTTGGAATCTGTTGAGGAAGTAGAATATTCGTTGTACATCAAATATAGAGTATATTCTAAAAAAAACAAAAAACAGTTGGATTTCCCTTTTTGTTTGTATAAATATGTATATTTATATGAAAAATTATTTTTATTTTCTTCACGATACTCGTTTGACTTGGTTTGTTTACACTAGTGCAAATTATTTTGTCGACCTAAAAATTAAATACAACAAAGTATTATGATTAAAATTAACATGATAAATTAATAAGGATTTTAATTAAAAAGTAAGATATTAATGGAGATTTTCTGTATGCTAATACTTTGTAGTCTGTAACGTTTATTTAGTTTTAGCTAATTAATTAGTATAAAAGTAACTACAAACAAAATATTTATGAAAGGAACGTATAGTTTTAAAAAAAAGCTTTCTATTTAAGTGTAATTTTTTCATACTAAGTATCTATACCTGAGATCTGTAATCACATATTTCTAAGAGTAATCAGAAACAATAAGCGAATAAAAAACCTGCATAGAGAACAACAGATTAGTCTGAATGGGATAACATTAATGAGTAAATTGGTTAGAGTAAAAATTATGAATTTGGCAATATTTTTCTTCTTTAATTACATAGCCATCGATCAATAAATTAATAAGATAAAATTATATAAATTTATAAGCACGTATAACACCAGTAAAAATTAACTGGTGCTAGAAAACATACTTTTGATTAGCTTGAAAATAGTTATTTGTATTCCATGTAATTCATTTAATGCTTCTTGTTTTCACCTTCTTATATCAGTTATTTTATCCTTGTAATTTTGGTATTGAATATGCTTGAGAAGTCCATGTAGTATACATAATTTAATGTGTTGTTACTAACCTTATTTTAGTTAAATTTCTTCGTGTTTCATATACATATACGTATATAGGTGTATTCATTAGGGGTATAATAAGACAAATATATCTAAATTGATGCGTTGCTTAATAAAGGACCAATGTGATAAAAGTCCATTGCTTGACAAGTGAATTAATTGATAAAGTATAAAGAAACTAATTTGCAATGCTTAGTCGATTGATTGTTTTTATTTAAAAATTCCCTAAGCAGAATAATTCTGTAAAATCGCATTCAATCATTCATAGAAAACTGTAAAATACTATGCATTAAGTTTACAGGTTTCAAACATAGTTATGTTCAATGTGAAAAATGGAATGTTAAGAGCATGATTTATTAATGTATTATTAAATCACAATAAATGTGGTGAATAGATATAAATTTCCTACCTGGTATTACATCAGGACACTTTTCTTCATATATTTCCTTAGAGAGATCCTCGGTGGATATTATTTCTTTATCTGGATTACTAGTATATTCGCTAAAAATATTTATTAAATTTCTAATGCACGGATATGCTTCGTGAAATAGGATTATTCATAAAGTGGAAAATTTACAGCAAAGTAAAATCATCTATCTCTGAAACATATACAAGTTGTATTTCCCTACTTTCATTAGCTGTACTGATGTACACTGTATTATTAAATACACTGAGACAACATATTTTTATTAAGTGAGAGAAAAAGGCTACCGTTGAGAATTATGAATAGCTACGAAACATAGTCTGCCCAGAATAAAATCATGTTTGTTTAGAGTGAAGCCTTAGTTTATCAAAGCAGAAACATAACTAGAAATCATTGAAGCTCATAGTAAGATAAATTGTGCGGAAATTACCCTATGCAGTGAAAACAACAAAGTACCAATACACCATAAATATTAGTCCTAAAACTTTTTCTAATAGAATAATTAGATATTTTATCACATTGTGATAAATTTTCCACAGAATGAACAAAAAAAACTCGAGATTACAAACAACAAAGTACCAAAACACCATAAATATTAGTCCTAAAACTTTTTTCTAATAGAATAATAAGATATTTTATCACATTGTGATAAATTTTCCACAGAATGAACAAAAAAACTCGAGATTACAATTTATTTTGCTTTTTAAACACATTTTTAGTTATTGTTAATATATACTATAGTTGTTTAATTAAGGTGCTATTAATACATTATTTTAACTTCTAATTGTTTTTATCAAATATGCATATTTATGCATTATGAAATAATTAGAGTCTTCTTGTACATTATTATTGTTAAAAGCTTCATCTTCGCTTGTAATTGTTTTATGTTTACTCCACTTAATATTAACTGGTAGGTTTCAATTATTGTAAGAGTTAACATCATGTAACACAAATTTTGTTCCTGGATAGTATGTGTCATTTCTTAATTGCTTATGTTGTAAAAGTACAGAAAATGGCTATTATTCCCTTGAAACTTTGCTTTTGTGACCAAGATAAAGAAATTAATTTAAGAATTAACTTACTTTTTTTTTGTAAAATCAGGTGAATTTGCACATTTTCAGTTCATTAAGTTCTGAATTAAACAACATACGAATCACGATTTACATGTATTTGTATTTAAGTTATACAAAAATATTCAGTAGTCGTCGAGATTTGCGACTGTAATGTACATCACTTTGACGTATAAGCCCAAAAATTTAGTCTCCAAACCTTTCTTAGTCATACGCTCCTTAGTAGCAGCGTTCAGATTTCTATATATCTTGGTGGAAGCGCTCTCCTTGCTCCTCTGAGTATGTTCCTATGTTCTCCCTGAATTTATCAAGAAAAGCGTCAGGGTTATGGACTTTTAGGGACATCCTGCAGCCTATTTTGCCATAGTTCTTCACCAGAGCTTCAACCAGTTCCACATAGTTATCGGCCTTGTGATTGTCCAAGAAGCCCCGAACCACTGCGACAAAGCTGTCCCAAGCTTTTTCCCTTCCTACTGAGTTTTTTTGGGAATTCTGTGCACTCTGGGATTTTCTTTACTTGTGGTCCAACGAAGACACCAGCTTTGACCTTTGCCTCAGACAGCTTAGGGAAGAAGTCCCGAAGGTACTTGAAGGCTTCAGACTCCTTATCAAGAGCTGTAACAGATTGTTTCATAAGATCTAATTTTATAAGCAATGGTGGGAACAACATCTTATGAAGATCCACTAGTAGCTCACACTTTACATTGCTCCTTTTCCTAGAGAACTGGGTCTGTTGTAATAAATTGGCCACATATATATAGCAGATTGCGTCTGGAGAATGCTTGCAGCTTCTTAAGGCCATCTCTGATAAAATCACATTGGTCTATATGTTCACTTAGATAGCTAGAACTAAAATGAAGTGGTGCGCTTCTGTATATATATATTTCAATGGAATGTTCTAGAAAACTCTTGTAAGCTCGACAAAGTTCTCTATCAGCTACTCAGCACTGAATCTACCTGGATTGTTCTGGAAAATGGGTCAATTTCAAAATTTCATTACGCAGGCAATAAAAGCAAAGTTTGAAGGAAAAAACAGTTTTTTTTCCATTTACTTTAGGCATAAGCAATTGGGAAATAACACTTTCTGCCCGGTAATAATGTAATAGCTATATACAATCCTCTTCATAATATTAAATTGTATTCAAAGAACCGGAATATTGTACTAAATTATATATTTATGTTTAAAAACAAAGAAAGATTTTGGTATGTTTTGAAATTTGTGCAAAACTATACGATGGTTATCTATGCTAGCCGTCCCTAATTTAGCAGTGTAAGACTAGAAGGAGGAAAGCTAGTCATCACCTCTCACCACCAACTCTGGGGCTACATTCTTACCAACGAATAGTGAGATTAACAGGTTGTGATTGCGAGCATGTTTGGTGTGACTGGAATTTGGATTTATTACCCTCAGCTTATTAGTCGAGCGCCTTATCCACTTGGCCATGCCGGGCCTAAGAAAGATCTATCCTTAACATTTCTGAAACACAAAAAAGTAAAGATTTGTCTACGCGACGGGATCTTCTACTCTATTCTATTTTTTAATATATTTTGGTCATATATTTAGTACGTTTATAGAACGTGTTATCTGAATTTGTTTTATTTAACCCCATAACTATGATAAATTCAAGTTTTATCATTTATTGCTCTAATAATAGTACTGTAAAGAGTTTCAGAATAAAGTAATACCAGTTTTTATAGAGCCGTACTGTAACAATGTAATTTTAAGTGTTTTGTTACCAAAGTGTAAAAAGTAACAGTTTTATCGGTTAGTTTTGGTTATTAGAATAGTAATGCAAAGTTGCTGAAACAATTGATAAACCAAAAAAATAATAAATAATTGTGATTTGTGAGAAGCAACATGCTTTTTGTTTCTTCTGAAAGATATTTCGTCAAGAATATATATTAAGTAACATTTAATTTACTTTCCATTCAGATAAAATAGAACAAATGCTTGTAACCGTTATACTGCGTATTTCGTAAATGGGTGTATGTATATATATATATAGTTTTGCATGCATGGTACTTGGTAGTATAGTTTAGTCAATAGAGAAAATTCAGGAACAAATGTTTACTTTATAGATACGATCCAAGTTAATCCTAGTGTTGATCATGATTTATGTTTTGCAGTTTTATACCTATTTAGTGTAAAATATTCATTTATTGTGATAACGTACTCCTGTCATGTGTGATGCATCTTTCCACTCCAAGAATATCTTCTATCGAAATAATCTCAAATGTGATTTTGCATCATCATGTTCCAACAAAACAATGCGAGTCAATATGGAATGTGTGTTTTTACTCCTCCCCTTCTCCCCTAAAGAAAACAAAATAGTTACAAACTCAGAACACAACTATGTTAAACGATGTAAACGAGAAATGGACTGGTTTTTTGTAGTTAAGTAAACATTGATCTCTTCAATCTTAAAATATTTGATATATAGAAAAAGGATATTAAACTTGATTGCAGAAAAAGTGTAGACTATTTTCCTTCCACACACATTTTAGTTAAAGGTGATCCACGTTTCTGTGTTCTGATTCAGCCTCATTTAACAGCTTATATTCAAACATTTTTCAGGACTTTTCACATTAGAACTAAATTTTAGTAAGTAATGTATTGCTTCAGGTGAACGGTGTTGAATTTAAAAGAAAGAAATTGTAGACATTTGAGGAAACAGTGAAATACGTTATTATGAGAATTTAATGATGTGTAACGGAAACCAAATGTAAAATAGTCGTAAAAGCAATTATCACAGGAAATTTAGGATAAAGAGGGCTAGAATTTCGTTGTACAACAGTACTGCTTTAGAGTACAAAGTAGAAACTCACAGATTATATGACGGAACTTCATCTTCTATGGTATATCAGTTTTCGCCCAAAACCATGTCTATATTAAAGCTGTTTCTTTTATATTCATAACTTACATCTATTTAGCTTCCTTTGTGATTAGACTGTTTGTGTCGATACTCAATAATATTTCGTTGTATATACATATGTATATATGTATGTGTATATTGGCAAATAAAAAACTGCTTATTTCAAACTGTAATGTGTTATTTGATAAACATGTATAATGTCAGGTTCACGTATTCTTGATGCTTATGGGACATAAGAATATTTTATGTGGCAGAGTAATTAAATTTTGTATCCACGAAATCTAATTTAGAGAGAAAGTATTGCCGGCACTAATTGGGCAGGCGCTTAGCTAACGATGGAAGGTGATGAATATTCTTGGAACTAGAGTAAGCAATTAAGGTTATAAGAGCTGTTTCCATGTAAAACTCCTCCACTGTTATAGGCTATTAAGTCATGTAACGTACTTGTACTGCTACACATCTTAATATTTTAAATTCAGTATAATATTAACCCTCAGTTGGTTGTTATCCTTCACAAATTTCTGTTCAGCTAAAAGTGCTGTGGTGGTGAATTTACTAAATTAGGAAACTGACAAAATAATGTAGTATAAAAGTGAAGAGATAAATAATATATATAGATGATGCATTAAAGGAACATATTTTAAGTTTGTTTTTGAATTTTGTGCAAAGCTACTCGTTTAGCTGATAAAAGTCAATTCTATTATTACCTTAAAATATGTTTAAAATTCAGAATTAAGCAAAATAGGATATTTACTTCTGAATTATACACTCTTGTCTCATAAAGCTTTTGATAACCTGTAAAAAGGTTCCTGGTTATGTATATGAGGTTAAAAATGTACATTTGGTTTATTTTGGTTTTCAAAAAACATTTGTAAAGGCTTGTACAAATATCTCTGCACGTGTGAGGGATAAGTTAATAATGTAATAGAAGAGTAGCTGGATGGAAAGAAAATTTGTTTTTTTGTTTTTTAATTTCGCACAAAGCTACTCCAGGATTATCTGTGCTAGCCGTCCCTAATTTACCAGTGTAAGACAAGAAGGAAGGCAGCTAGTCATCACCACGCACCGCCAACTCTTGGACTACTCTTTTACCAACGAATAGTGGGATACACCGAACCATTATAACACCCCACAACTTAAAGGGCGAGCATGTTTGGCGCGACGGGGTTTCGAACTAGCGACCCTCAGATCACGAGTCGAACGTCTTAACCCACCTGAACATGGCGGGTTTCATACTTTAAGAAACTTTTTAACAACAAATGATAACCTACATGTGTGACAAGTCTTTAAAGAAATCATGGCCAAGTTGTTTGGACACTTGACTCGTATTCTAAGGATTGTAGGTTCGAATTTTCGTTTCACCAGATATGCTCGCGCTTTCAACCGTGAGGACACTATAGTGTAATGGTCAATCCCACTCTTCCTAAGTAAAAGAGTATTTCAAAAGTTGGTGGTGGATGGATATTACTTGTTACCTTCTCATCAGCCTGTAATTTCTAAATTAGAGACGGCTAGCTCGATAGTCCTCGTATAATTTTGCCCTAAATGCACAACAAACAAATAGACCAAACTTTATGTATATTGTATACAAGAGTTCCCTACACAACGTTGGATCACTTGCATCAATTTTTTTTTCGGATTGAAACATTAGAAAACAGCAACAATAAGACTAAAATTATGTTCAGTAAAACAACCACAACATGGCCTGCTATCTCTAATAACTTTCGAAAGGAAAGCATCAAAAGTTTTAAATAAAATATAATCTTTACTTAAATTTTCTTTTACATTTTTGTCTTGATCAGAAAATGAATAATGTAAAATAAAAAGATATTCAACGTATTACGATCACTGGTTAGATAATCGCTTTTTTGATACTAAACATTTTCTTGGATGTTATTATTATGTAATGTAAAGCTGTATATGTGCCATGATATAACACTATATACAAGCAAACTTTAGTTTTTTCTAGTAGTTGTATCTTGACAAATGCAATTAAATTACCTCTCTTAAAAATGATAATAAAAGTAAAATTTTTTTTTTCAATGCTGTTATGTTAGTTTCAACAGTTTTTCTTGTACGTATTTTAGGAAGAAATTTTCACTGAGCTGTAGTTTTCAATTTTGTGTGCGTGACAGTCAGGGCGCTCGACTCCTTATCTGTGAGTGTTTGGTCGAAACCCCATCGCCGAATATGCTGACCCTTTTAGCTGTGGAAGCATTATAATGTAATAGTCAATCACACTATTTATTGGTATTAAAGCAATCCAAAATTTTGCAGTTCCTTGTTTTAACATGCTGCCTTTCCTCTGGTCTATTTTTGATAAATTAAGGACGACTAACACAAATAGTTCTTGAGTAACTCAAGGTAATTCAAAACATGCCAAACAAACAAAATTAATATTATGTTTTTTATATGATGAACGTATTTATTAATTAAAACTAATTTTCTAAACTAACAACATCTACAAGGTACTTTTCCAAAATATATGCTTATAGCTAGACTTAAGACTGAAATCTAGCATAGAAAACAAAATCAATGAATTCATTCATCGATCTTGTGTAGAGCTTGTGTTCGAAAAGATACATTAATAAACAACTTTGTAAACGAACATTAAATCCACCTAATAATAGTTTTTTTATCATTAAATATATTAACTTGAATAGTGAACACTGTTTTATATTAATAAGTTAATTAACTAATGATATTTTAAAAATAATTTTGACCTTATACAAATCACAAGGAATTCTTTTTACCTACTAGACTACAATAAAATTTATAAAACATAAAATAACTTGATCTTAAGATGGGCCAAAGAAATGAATAAAATATGTTTTCTGTACTTACACTGTATACATGATGAAGACCGAAAACTGGACAAATATTTGATTTTATCATATATTGCACTATCCCATGAAATCAGACGGGGGTATTAATTTTGCGATGAATTTGTTAATTAAAAAAAGAGAATCCTCAATAACTGCGTCTCTAAGTTCTTTTAGGTGGATTAAAGTAAATTAATCTAAGAAACCTTGTATTTCTTTTCATTAACTATGTTTTGTGCATAAGCACTATCACGCATGATGAGTGCGTATAACAGATTCAATTTTAATACATATCAGGATCTCTACAAGTCTACCCTGAAATTGGAATTATTTCAGTCAGTGTTAGAGTGAACTAATTTATGAGACCTTGAGCGTGTTCAAATACTACAATCGAAAGGGTTTAGCCTCCTGAGTCCCAAACTGTAATTAGATCTCAAATCGGTCAAGAAAGATGCAGCTGTGAGTTAAAAGTTTGCACTCGAAAAAAACAAAACATATTAAACAAACTTAGCCATTCCACGAGCCGATGTGTTGTGGTTAAAATTTCCATCAACGAGTTATCTCACCATATGTACGTGCCTCACAGATAACTGCGTCGTTTAGTCAAACAGTGGTTTCTCTAGCTTTTAAGAAAACATTTTTCCTGGTTTTAAAGACTAGGTCGTAATACAGATAGTCATAAGGTACTTCAAATAAACATCTTATCAAACTGTTATGCGTTGCTCTATGTCACAGGTAGTCATGGTAACAAAAATGACATCAAGGGCACACACAATCCCAACTGCAGTCTCGACTGTGTATCGGGGGTTAAAAGTATTGTCCTCCATTGCCACGTGCCGCATTCCCCTGAAAAGTACTTAACGCCTAGTCGCCAATCCGGAATTGTACATTCCCGTATAATTCTTTTTAAATTTTCGAAACAAATGTAGAAGTGAAAAAAACGTTATAATATCATGAAGTGGTAGTTCCTGCGTGTAACACATTTACCATCCGATCGGAAAATTTCTGAATAAGTTCTGACTACGGAAGCAAGATATCCAATAAAGTATGATTTATCGCATCTCTAATAAAAACCATTATTCTAATGAATTAGAATAATAGTAGCTATTTCAAAAATAAAATCAACTTATCTATGTGGATGAAACTGTGTCGAATTTTGAAACGAAAGGATATGCTAAAGAAACTAAATTTCTGCTATGTATACAATCTTAATAAAATAACATCTGTGTCTAAATATAAAGTATAGGAAAAATTAGTCTTACGGAACTTTTTCCTCAGACTTGCGTTTTTCTAAGTGAGAAAAAAACGTTATCTATTAGAAAATTGTCTTTTTTAAAACATACATAATAGTGTCTATATAAATGACTATGTAAATTTTACTGACTAATTAGAAAGAGATAAAATTTATAATAAATAAAGAAAGTAATTATGAGATTTACCTATTTTGTGCCATCATTCATGTAACACATTGAGTGCAAAAAAGAGTAACCGGAAGATGTAAATTAATATTTGTACCCAGTTATACATTTATCGTTTTTTTTTAGTACAAATTGATTTCTAGAACTGATAACCGATGCGTAACTACAATTAACCCTCTATCTTATTTATATGGTAGTATTTTACATTGTAATTTTTAATGATATCTTTGAAAGAAGTGAATGTTAATTTTATTTAACTACTGTAGGAATCTTAGAAAAGAACTAACGTTGTTGTTCATCATTGTTTTGTGGATCTCTAATTTAAATTCCATTTATTATTTAAATCGTTTGATAATACGTAATTAATTACTCACCGCCACGTATTCGTATTTGTCTTGTTTTCAGAATAACAACTGCACAAAGAGCAATTAAGACAAAAACCCCGACAATTGATAACAAGGCAATTAAGATGGGATTAACAGGGAATTTCCATTTGGTTCCTGAAATAATGAAAACAAATGACGATAAATTATCGTGGAAACTATACTATTACTGACAATAGTTTCTCGTTTACTGATGTTCAAACATGCGACAAAACATTTACCATTCATTAATTTATGACATTGCTGTCCTAAATACTTAAAATATGAGAAACGTTTGTTTTGGCACTTTGAAATGGGATGTGTGCTTCCGACAACCAAACGCGCTGAAATCATGCTTAAAACATTCAAAGTTTTTAAAAAAGCAAAAACAGGAAAATATTCCTACTTTTACATTATTTTTTTGGATTAAATAAAAACCTAGTAACTAATCATAATTTGCAAGTAAAGTTGTTTAATAAGTGCAGCGCGTCATCAAGTACAAACAGATTAAATTGATTGATTTGTTAATTTCGAAAATTTAACGGTACAGAGCTCATGTTAGTAAACTTCAGATAAAGGATAAACAAGATCGTACTTAGCTTAATGAATAAAGTGAATGTAAGATCAAATTTAATATAAAGTATGTATAATACTATGTTAGTGCACTTTAATTAGGAGAAGAAATTATGTCTATGGCAGCTACACAACACAGTAGAAGGATAAATTGTGTCGACTTCAATAACATTTATCGTTCTTGATTATAAAATAGTGTTTTATTTCTTTGGAAAAGAATGATTTAGAAATGAAATTTTACTTATTTCTTAGTATAAAATACATAAAGCTTAAACTGTCTTTCTCTATTCAACCAAATTTGGTTCTGAAAGGTGAAACCATGAGGAATTTTCACTACGTCTTACTTTCTTAGAACATAAAATTTATCATTTAAATAAAACATTAACTGTTTTGGATAATAACACTTTTTTCGTTTTATTTGGACAAAAATTTTCTAAGAACACATATTTTTTATAAGAGCATTACATTATTATTTATTTATGTTTATTTTTTTCATGGTTTTCCCTCTTTATATAATTCTTTAACCTTAACATTTAATTGAGCTTAGCAGTATATTCAATGATGATTTGTTTTGTTCTGAATTCCGCGCAAAGCTATATGAGGGCGATCAATGTTAGCGTTCCTAAATTTGAAATAATACACAATAGAGGAGGCACCTTATCAACACTACCAACTGCTAACCCTTGGACTACTCTTTATCATAAAAAAGTCCCCAACTGAGTCAGCTGTAAGATTACTTATTCAAAATCCTAAAATTCTAGGTTTTTTCACGGAGGACATAGCAGATAACCCGTAGTGGCTCTGAAAGAAAGCAAACAGCCATCAAAAAGTTTTTAACTTGGAGAAAATTTTTGATTATAAGTATTCGCACTCACTGATAAAGAGCCGCGTAGCTTCACCATCAGATCATGGCTAACTTCCAGAGGGTAACTTCACGTTATTAAAGTTTATACTGGTCAATTTTTATTTTGTTTTATACCTATTTTGGAGAGAATGGCTTCTTTTAAATAAATATATTTCATATCTAATATTTTGATCCAATTGCATATCGGTAATAAACATAAAAACCTGATATGTTGAAAGTTTTATTTGATGCATTACGTAATTATATTTAGAAGAATTTACATTAAAGATAAAAATGGGCAGTACTTTCCAGTGTCTCAGAAGTATGTCTGAGAGACTGTAACGGTAAAAATTCATTCAGATAGCTCAATTTGTAACTTTGCGCTAACAGCAAAGAACCAAACATTAAAGGCCCGGATAATAAAACTGAACAAGTTGAGTTTATTTAAATCTTATCGACATTCCAATGACAAAGAAACTACAGTTCTAAGGGTATCTATATTTCAGTGTCTTAATTCACCCTTACGTTATCAACACTCACCAGTTTTATAATTCTTCATATTGTTATACTAATTATTTGGAACATTACCTCGACGAGATTGGGTCTCGGGTGTCTGCAATGTGTTTCCTTTCAGAAGAAATGGCTCGCTTTTACCTTGATAGCTGACAGCGTAGATTTTCAGTACAAAATTGAAACCAGCTGGTAGCCCTTTCATAAAGAAGGATGGTGAAGTCGTAGAAAAATTAGTCACAACACTGTTAGCCATGATATCATAGATTTCTACGAAAAGTTCTTGTGGAAAACTTCCATCATACCCTTCTGTGCAATCCACTGCGATGCTGTTTCGAGTTTGATTGGTCAGAAAACAGTTTTGTATTGGTTCAGGTGGACCTGTAATTGAATGAGTCATCAGTTTTAAATGTGTAGATAACGATACGTAACAAAAAATAAGCAAGCTTATAAAAAGTTTCAATATTTTAATGAAGAATGAAAAAATATATACTAAACTATGTAAATAGTTGGAGCTCGTGAAATTCGCTGTATATGAAACATAAATATTTTAATGTCCTCCTTATATCTTCATATAAATATAATATATTTTAATATATTTTGTGAAACTTCTAAAAACATACAAAAGTTTCATTTTATAAGGTTTTTCTTATCAGTATGTGTTGACCAATATTGGTCTTCACGTTTTATTATTTGGTCTTTTGAAGAAATTCTACTATTTTTGGTTATTAAATCGAACATTTACACGACAATGCTTCTGTATAACATACAGTAACTTGCCACAAGAGAAAACATTGATAAAACGAGTTTTTCACCTTAAAAGTGACATTTCAGGTAATTTATCTTTTTAATTTTTTCATTGAAATGTGATTTTAAGTCCTATTATGTGTTGTTTTTGTAGCATACAACTTTTGGTAATTTAGGTTTTAACATGATTTTAAAAATATGACCTTTTTTCTATAAATCACATGTCGTTGTGCTCTTCACAATAGTTTTAATGTTTGGAGAGCAAATATCAGTTATTAAACTTTGTTCCCGCAACAGAAACATTTTAAAAATACTGTGAATGAATATTTATATAAAAAATTAAACTGAACAAAAAAATATTTTTATATTCCTTTAATCCATTGAACTGTGAAGCTGCTAAATATATCATAAGTTTAAACTGTAAATGCAACACTTTATTCAAAAATGTATAGAATTTTTATCAGTCACAACAGAAGTGAACTTCGATGCTTAAACAAAATACATGTAAACAGTTTAAATATCATGTGGTTTTCAAATTTCAAATTCTATATAACGCGTTTTTATTTCGTGAAGCTACAACAAAAACCAAAAGTGTTCAACATTCGAAGCTCAAGTGAGAAAAATACGTGGGTGATAGAGTATTACAGAGAGCAAAGATAAAATTAACATTACAATGAATATGATTTTATTACCTGTAATCTGACATAAAATAATTTATTTGAATTTCAAATTATAAGAAATGACTACAATAAATTAAAAGAGTAGAAAATGTTTAAAAAGAAATGTAACATTAAATTAAATTTTAATTATAAGATTTTAAATTCAAGTTATTTCTTGTTGACGATATTCCAGAAATGAGTACAATTGGTATTTTTTATTTGACAATAAAATAAAATTTTATTAAGTATTATTGTGATTTATCAAAGTATCTTTTCTAAAATAATTCCACATCTTCGGTGATGTATATTAATAGATAATTCATTAAAACGAACATTCATTATATTATATAATTAGAATTTGTTTTCAAAATCCGAATATACAAACATCAATGTGTTTGCATAAGAAAATTACATTGTCATCGATTAGGCATTACTGAAATATTCCAACCTGCAGCAATGACGGAGAAGACGCAAGGAGCCTCTTGATTCCCAACACTATTAGCTGTGGAACAGAAGAGGTTTCCGTACTCGTATTTTGATTTCGGAATGTACCTTACAGTGCTCTTTGTTTTGTGAGAACTAAAACTATTGATGTCACGTGTTTCGTGTGAATTGTTAAATCTCCACATGAATACAACATCTTCAGGATCGCTTTCAACCTCACAGGAGATGAAAACGGGCTCATTTACTGTAGTTGCGTAAATAGTCTTTTGTCCTGGCCTACAGGCTGGGGTATCTGATAAAACAGGAGACAATATGATTAGACATCTTACAACTTCACCTTTACTTATGTTATTCATTTTTAGACTAATATTTAAATCGTTTGTTTGATGTATTTTGGATAATTCACGTTACATTCTATCCGTGTTTAAACGTTCCTCATGTTGTTCGAATTTTTGATATGGCATCTTTAAAACTGTTTAAGATAGTCTCAAGTTGTTTTTCACTCATGCATATTAATAATAGTACAACTATTATCCGTAATAATTTTGAAAGAACTGAAAAAAGAAAGAAAACATCACACCCAAAAATTAACTGCACCAGAATACAGTAACGTATTTATAGTTATGTTGTGACTTGTCATAATTCAACCATTCATGAATTAAGAAAGTGTATAAGAGTACAGACAGTCATATTTTATATAATAAAAGTAGGTTATGACGAGTTACGGTTCCTTTTTAGCTAAACAATAAGTCTTGGTTTTAAAACTGGTACCAAGTTACATGTTTAGTTTGTCTCTTGATAGATTAACTTAGATAGAGCATCAAAGGGTATCACGAGCTTGAAGAAATCATGATGCTGTAACACCAGTTACTGCTATACAGATCAGTATCTTTACTTATTTATGGACGATTCCATCGTTCGACATATATTAGAACAAGGTTAACTCATTGTTTGAGAACTTGCTCACAAATGCTGAAGAGAAGTAACCAAACCAAAAGTTTGAATGGTTTTTGCATCACGAACAGCGTAATGGGGAAAGATGGATATGTGTACTCTATACAAATGACTCTCAGCTTGAAATGTTTGGCATCAACATATTAGTGTGTTCGATGACGAAGAGAAGAATGGTATTATGATCAGTGTATAGTATCTACAATAAGCACAGTGTGAATCAGTTCAAGAAAGAACCTGAACTGGTGCCAGTGATTTACACAAACCTGATGGTTTCTCAACTTCTTACGAGGAGAGTATAACTCTAATCAATCATGTTATCCTCTCAAGGCAGAGATTTATCTTTCAGCAAGAAAATCATTCCAAGTGTACAACAATTGTGGTGGATGATATTTTGAGAGTAAATAGACCACTGAAATATTCAAGTCATGGATCGGCTTAAATAAAGTCTTGATATTAATATTCCTCATGTTCTTTTGACTTATGTAAAAAAATGCTAAAATACGAACAAATGACGTCATTAAACTCACATGGTACAGTAGAGAATGATTGGACCAATATTTCACAACAATTCGTTCATACACAGCAAAAGGCATCTAAATAATGTATAATGTTATACGAAAAATAAAAGCTCTTGTATAAAATAGCAATGAATTTTAACTTCTTTTCCTTTTTCTTGCATTTTATATGATAAAAATATGGTTTGTTTCTGAATTTCGCACAAAGCTACTCGGGAGCTATCTGTGCTAGCCGTCCCTAATTTAGTAGTGTAAAACTAGAGGGAAGGCAGCTAGTCATCACCACCCACTGCCAACTCTTGGGCTACTCTTTTATCAACGAATAGTGGGATTTACCGTCAAATTATAACGCCCCCACGGCTAAATGGACGAGCATCATTTGGTGCAACGGGGATGCAAACCCGCGATCCTCGCATTACGAGTCGCACGCCTTAACGCGCTTGGCCATGCCGGGCCTTTTTCTATGATAAAAGTAGTATAAATAACAAATCACAGTTTTCATTACTTCTTAATTACAACTTTTATGTATTTATTTTCTTCGTATTCCCTGAGAAAACAAAAAACAAAAACATCTTCAGTATTTACCATTAGTTAGAATGTGTGAATACTATTCTATAATTATCTAAATATGTATGCTAGCAAGAAAATGATTCTTGATAAACGGATTGAGTGTTGCTCATTTGTGTTAAGCGTTTACTTATACATGCACGCATGGCTTGTTTTGTGAAACCTATAAGATGTAATACTTGAACAAATATTTTCGACACGATATTTCTAGGCGTAATATAATACTTTCAGTAATGTAAATTGTTGCTCTCTATTAAAAGGCCCTTTCTCAGTTTATAAGGCTGCGTAATGGAAAAAAAAAGAAATAAAAAAATTCTGTACACGTACACTTATTACATATATGTATATAGTACAGTCATGGTTTAAAAAAACACACAATGAAATTAAGTATTACAAGGGCATCAGGAAGGTTGAAGTCCAAATGTTGTTATTTATAGGTTCTTTACTTCCTATTATTTTATAATGTCAAATCAGTATTTAAAAGACGTGTTTATTCACAAACTAAGATAACGAAATTCTAACGCTACTAAGTAGAAGGCATTTGCATTAATAGGAAATCATTTGTGTATCTACATATATAAACATAAGATTTAAAAAAAAAATTAAATTATTCATATTACTTGGAGAAATACAACAAAAATATTTCGGATTTATTTAACACGTGTATTATGTTTTGCTTTATGTTTTAGTAAACCTCCTTTATAGTTTTTCGTAATGCTAAAGGATAAGATTAATAGAAAGTCTTTTGAATTAGTTGACTGAATTGACAAATAAACCAACTATGTATTGAATTGTGTGGTTGTTTATCCAGATGGGCTAGTTTAAAAGGAATGTGATTGAAACTTAAGTTCTCTGCAAATGAGCATTGCGGTGTATGTCTTTAATTTAGAATAAATCAAAAATAAATTTCTCGTTCGAGGGTGTGCTTAATAATTAACTTCACCTTTTTAATGTTTAAAGTTAGAAACATATGTACATTTATATGAGACGTTACTGTTTTAAACATACTCTATGAGGAGCTGGGTTTGCTGATTTGTTGTGTTTAGCGCTCTGCCCACCCCAAAGAATCGAACTACGAATTTTAGTGTTGTTAGTGCATAAACCTACAGCTGTAATTCTAAATTTTTTTGCTTTAATGTAAAAGAAAGCCGAATTAAACGTAGGAGTACAATGTATTGGATAAGTCACGTCCAACTTAAGGTAAATGTGTTTCATGACTAAAAATAGCATGAAATAATGCATGACTTGAAGCAAGTTATGTTGTATACTAATAGCCCACTCTTTAGTTTCACGCTTGTTTTGATTGTTCTACAAATATTTATACACAGCTTTTTGTATTATATGTCTATTTCGATAACAGAATAAATTGTGAAAGCAATCATATCGCTTTTTAATATAAAGATTAAATCTAAGTATTAAAACAATTTTCGCCCCCCAGTAGCTCAGCGGTATGTCTGCGGACTTACACGCTAAAATCCGGGTTTCGATACCTGTGGTGGGCAGAGCACAGATAGCCCATTGTGTAGCTTTGTGCTTAATTCAAAACAAACAAACAAACAAAACAATTTTCTGTTTGAATGCATATTAAGAATATTCTAGCTGAAAACTACAGATTTCTTTCACTTTTATGTCTCTTGCTTTATAGCAGTCATATGAACCTAAATGCAAAGTTTTGGAAACTACATTTGAAAATAAAAATTAAATCAGGGTACTTTAGAATCAGAAATATTTTTAATTCAATGCAGAAATCATTTTGAATTTATCGAATACAAGTTGAACTTTTATTCACTGTTGGTATTATCAATAACTTTTGATCAAAATAACTTATCAAATAGAACAGAAAATAAACCCTGTAATGAATAAAGCTAATTTAACATACAATGCTAACTTATAACGATTAGAATACAATGACAAATAAATTAGGTTCCTTCGTTCCTAAAATGTACTTTTGACCACAATCTGAAAAACATCTCACGATGTTCACCCAGCTTATGATATTTGAGTTAATTTTATATCCATATACAGGAAATTCAAAATGATTTCGTCAAATAAAAATGTTAGCAGTAAATAGTGTACAATAAACATATTAAATATGTATGTAAACGTATTAAATAAGTCAACTAGTATTATTAAAAAGCTTAATATTAAAGAAATAATTTAATCTTACTTAACAAATAAAAAATTAGGTGTTTCAACCATGAGCTATCACAGACTCTCTGTCCTTTGAGATGTATAAATTATTTTTAAGAAATATTAAATAACACACATGTAAACTTTTTCTTCTAAATAAACGTGTAATTACATGAGAATAGATTAACGTGTATATATGGTATATGCTTACGCTGTACCCTTAGGAAGACAGTATTGCTTTCCCCACGACCCTCACTGTTGGTTGCTGAACAAGTATAGCGCCCTCTACCCGAACGCTTTACGTGTTGAAGGACCAGTGTTTGATTACTGATTATAATACCAGCAGTCGTGTTGATTTGCACCTCTCGCCCCTCAAACTTCCAGACGATATCTTTTACCATTGGATTGGCTTTCACGCTACACTCAAAATATACGTCATTCCCTTCTTGAATATGACTGTGGCGTAATTTACTACCGAGGCGAAGCGAAAGCTTTGGTGTATCTGGGTAAAAAAAAAAAGACACATACACGCATACACACATATATATTTGTAGATTATATTATAGAAGTTTGGTTAATCAGATCTTTGAAATATTTGATTACTTACAATAGATATAAAATGTTTATTCACGTAAAATATAATGTGTTAAGAAACATATTCTTCTAATATTGAAATGGATTACAGAAGGTTAAATTATTTTACTTTCTTGGAACTTGATTTTGTACAATATTTAGTAACACGGAAAAAAATCCAAACATCAATACGAAGGTCAAATATACGAGATAATCTGAATTTTGTACGAAGTGCATTTGTCGATAAAGAAGCACGAATAATAAATCAGTTGATTATTATAACTTTTTGAGATGTACAAAGAAACAGGCTCACGCAGTATAGACAGAAGTAAATTATTTGTTGGATCCAACAATATTTTATATGCATTTTTTACTGTCTGAAAGGCATTCCAAACATTTTTACTTGTTACTATTTATTTTTATTCACCCAAGAAACACATACACAACTCAAAATATTTGTCTCTAATGCTATCATTGTTGATATATAATTTATAGTTAATATGAACGGTTAACTCGAGTTGTAGCATTAAATTTCTACTGATTTATTATAGCGTAAAATTAACAGTTTCTCTCATTCGATTTAGAAAAAAAAAAACATAAAATTAATTGATACTCAACAATTATTTTCAATGTTAAAATAAACCAGATATTCCAAATAACTATTGAAGCCGATATCACAGCTTTTTAAAAAAATTAAACAACTTAAAGAACAGTAAAATAGCTGACCAAATGAGATTTTTGATTTTAATACTTAGAATTCAAACAAAAACAAAATTAACTCAGTGTAGTTGCTTCGTTCATCATGCCTTGCACCTCGCGCGGAGGTACCGGATAGCAGTTTTATTTAGTGATATATCTTCGTGTTTGTTTTAAGAGTTATCGGAATTTAGTGTTTTGTTTTGTTTTTGAATTAAGCACAAAGCTACACAATGGGCTATCTGTGCTCTGCCCACCACGGGTATCGAAACCCGGATTTTAGCGTGTAAGTCCGCAGACATACCGCTGAGCCACTGAGAGGCCAGAATTTAGTGAGAAGCTACGTTATGTTTTAGCGCTTAATAACACTTAAATTTTATACAGCTATGGTAGTACATGCTGTGTTGTTAATTGATACCTAAAATATCCAGTAATCATACACCTTGGTTGTATGGCTTCTAAATTCAATCCTTACAGCTAATCTAGAAATATCAAAATCTATTTTATTTTGAACAGTTAGACCAAGTAGTCTTTTGTTTGTAGCTTTATCTAGATATATTTTAAAACATAATAAACAGAGAATTTGTAATGCATGACGGTTAACAGAAATCACACATGATTATGATTATTCCAATATTTAGCATTAAGTTAAAATTTGATTGGAATGCACCGAGTTGTTAATATTTCTACTGAAAGATTTATATATATATATATATATATATAACTGAACTATAGACAATTTTAAAATAGTAATATGATTTACGACATTCTTTTTATACCGAAGAGTAGCCTATTGTGGTGCAAAACAGGTAAAATGAAGAAGAGTTTTATAAAAACACAGGATTCAAGTTTTCTTAATTTTATTCTTAAATGTGTTATATTATAGTTGATGTATTATAAGCATTTTATCCCTTTATACATGAAAAGTAAGAGGATATAAGCAGAGATAAAGAAAGACTGTTTCATATTACTCTCTTTACACTGTGCTTTATATAAATATTGATTAACGGGATACTGATTTAAAAGTGTCTATTTTCAAAATATCGATTTTTGAGACTGTGTTAGAACTAAGCGTAAGTCCATCACCATTGTATATGTAATTCAAATTTCTTTGCGTATAAGAATTATAACGCAAAATTAATGTCAAGATACTTACAATGAATGTCCAATATGCGTCCGGATTCAATCTTACTACCTGGGATCAAAGGATTTTCTGCAGTACAAGATAGATATAAACCATTGTCGTCTATTGTTGGTTTAAAGGACAAGATACTTGTTGTGGCGTTTCCGTTCACAGACACAACAGACTTGGCAGATTTCATTGGAACACTTCCTTTAAACCAGGATATAACTGCTGGAGGTCTCGAGCCAACAGAACGACATTCTATTTGGGTAAATTTTCCAGCAGAAAGGGAATCTTTATCTTCTTGGAGGGTTACATCAAGAGGCCTAACTGTTGAGTGTATAAGATAATAAACAACGTTCATTATTTAAGTTGTCATAAAATATAGCAAATAATTCTGCAGGTTTAAAGATAAATACGTGTTATAACGTTTATTATGTGTTTTTTAACTGAACAAAAGATACAATAATGTACAGGATATTTACACAACATTGCTTAAGATTGCGTGGGATTTTTATTTTTTATACTTCTTATCGAGAAATTGTTAATATATATAAGTAAATAACATATACTTATATATACTGGTTTAAAAATGTATGTTAAGCATTTGTTTTTACGATTCACTTAATGTTATAATTTCGTAATTGAAAATCTGGATGTTTGATAACTCTTTTATATACATTAATTTAACTGACAAATGTTAGTATTTTAAGAGTAGCATAGTATCTCTTGAGGGCATTTCACCGTTGTATAAGATATAGTTATCTGTCATGAAGTAAAATATTATACAAGTAAATAAATATACGTATATATACTTCCAATAAAAATAGCAAATGTAGTCCAGGAATAACTTGTTATAAACAAATAAATATAAAAGATTCTAAATTATTGTTGTTGTTGTTTTTTACTTCTTTAAAGGAATGATTAATTCATAAGTCGTATTTATATTATCTACATGAAAATGCCGAATTAAATAGGAAATATTTGTAAAGGAGTAAAAAGCAAGTTCTACGCTTCTATTCTGTGTTCGTTTTATCTCTAAGAGTATACAGAATTTACATGCATAATTTAAGATAATACTACTAGTGTTGGAAAAACCAAACTAGAAACACATTTCTTTGTATTTTATACGGATAAAGTTTTTAGTATTTTGTACAGTTATTTATAATAAAGCTGAAAACAAGTTTAGTGGATTACTTCTGTAAAAATATAACATAAATGCAGCGTAATAAAGCTAGCCGCAATAAAGCGTGTTTTTAACCTAATTTAATAAAATTGTGAAATATAATTATAATATATTACTAATTATAAAATGTATCTGATGATCGCTGTTTCAGTTCTTCTTCCCACGAATTAACCCCTGAAGACCTTCATGTTATTTGTGTAGGGAATCCATATTCTGTTTCAACAGAAGACGGACAGTCGAAACTCGACCATTTCGACATGCTCCGTTTCGTTGTGCTAGTATTTAATCTCAAACGGTTCACAGCTGACTGCCTTACACTTGAAGCAGCGTAAGTTCTGTGTACTTCACGCTGCAGCAAGGGAATAATAAAATATTAAATTTTTGAAGCTTTAGAACTTTATATGAAGAATACCGAGAAAACGTAGAAACAAAGAATAGGTTTAGTTTGAATATTGCTCAAAGCTAACTGTCCCTAATTTACTTTGTTTTTGGAATTTCGCACAAAGCTACTCGAGGGCTATCTGTGCTAGCCGTCCCTAATTTAGCAGTGTAAGACTAGAGGGAAGGCAGCTAGTCATCACTACCCACCTCCAACTCTTGGGCTTCTCTTTTACCAGCGAATAGTGGTAATCACACAATAACACCCCCACGGCTGAAAGAGAGAGCATGTTTGGTGTAACAGGAATATTTTTCTTTTTTTTTAATTTTCACGCAAAGCTACACAAAGGTTTGGTTATTTTTTGTTATAACAAAGCCATGTTGGGCTATTTGCTGTGTCCACCGAGGAAAATCGAACCCCTGACTTTAGCATTGTAGCTCCAAACAATTTCCGCTATTTCAGCGGGGGACCTACACGAGAGATATCTGCGCTTGCCGTTACTAATTTAGGAATGTAAGACTAGAGCGAAAGCAGCTTGTTATCACCACCAACCACCAACTGCTGGATTGCTCTTTTATCAAGGAATAGTACGATTAACCGTCACATTATAACGCTCCCATCGATGAAAGGGCGAATTTTTTTAAGATGACATGGATTTGAACCCGCGACTCTCAGATTACTGGTCGGCCGACATAACCAACTGGCCTCATATGTTTGAAAAGTCTATTATATTTCAACTATGTTTAGACAAATATTAAGTAGACCATTTTCGAGATTACGTCTAGAAAGTTAAACCGATGACGATTGTTGCTGTACTTCATTTGCAGTTTAGTTTCAGAAGGATTTTTAGTATTATTTTACATAAATATTAAGTACATAGCCAATACGTAACAGACATAAACGGCCATCGTGGTGGCCATAAATAGAAGTATCAAGAGAATCTTAATTATCAGTTTCTATTATGCTTTTATTAATATCTTTAGAAGTTGTTTAGTTAAATAAGAAGAGTTATACTTAATGTGTATGCAACTTTAGGCACTTGAAATCAATATATTCACGTTTTAGAATGTGGTTGCAAATTATACTGCACAACAATTTTTTTGAAAAGTTTTTGCTGATTGTGACAGGTACCTGGTGGGTATGCACAAATATAGTTTTGGTTTTGCTTCATCACGTAGAAACTCTGAGAAAAAGACAATTAACTGTTTACTGGCAATAACGTATTTAATTGCGTTTATGTTTCTAGTACGCTATTAAGTTCAACATAATTAAAAGTGTTTTGCACCTGATTTTCGTTTGTATTCAATATCTTGCGCGTCACGTTGCAGTGTACAACAATAATCAGCAAGCATTGACGTATTACAGTTGCCTCAATATCGTTTTTCCATTGTAGCAATGTCCTGGTGAAAACTGAATATTTCGATAAAACGGTACGTGATGGGCAAATTTGGATGTGATTTTCGTGATCAACAGCCAAAAATCTATAAGGAACACTCAACAGTGTTCAAGAAGTAAAAACTTTGTTGTGCAGTGTTATTAAACAAATAGAAGATTGACAGTTTCTGCCTGGTTAAAACTATCAGTTACAGAAAGAAGAAATTTTCTGTTAGAGCCTTGTTTTACTTTTAAACTTTAATTAAATGGAAAGCTGAATACTGTGCTTTAGTTAATTTTTATATATAGAAATGAGAGAAATGTAATGAGTGGTTTTGTTACCATTTATTAATTCACGAGAAATCTGGAAGTAATTAAATACGAGTATATTACATTGTTAAAATAAAATAAACTTACAGTTCATATTTACTGTAACTGAAGTAGAAGAAGGCAGAGTAAAGCCATTATTCGAAGCTTTACACGTAAAGGCTGCCATTAGATCATGACGCTGTAGTGATGAAATTCGTAACATATTTCGAACTACGAGGTCGGCTGTAACTTCAAACGTATCGTCCAAAAGAGCAGATTCCCTCCACCAAGTTACATTTGGTCGTGGATTTCCTGACAAAAGAGAATGTTCAAATGAAATGTTATTACACTTTTTATGAGCGTTTTTGTTATTCTTGAAGCACCTTTTAAAGACTAGAAACTCGTTATCAACTGATACACAAAATATATATCAATGCTTTTCCATAACAGCATGTCGATAAAAAAAAATTACAAAAGTAGGATGAGTAATAGCTAAAACGAGTAAAAATAATTTTTACGTCAAATATGTTTTGTGAAAAAAAAATGTTTGCATATATTTATGACTTCTAAACAACAAAGCAATTGGTCCAAGAAATAAATACCGTGATATAAAATTCATCATATTTCACTGCAAAAACGTAACTGCATTATCTTCCTATATATATACATGTTGTATTGTATATGTTCCTGGAGCACCCGTCCTCTGGATGGAAGTTATGCGAATTCATGATTATTGTAAGGTTATCTCAGGACATGAAAGTTCCTTCTCTTATATATTAGGGTGCTCGACTTGTAATCTGAGGGTCGCAGGTATAAATCCTCGTTGCACCAAACATACTCGCCCTTTCAGCTTCGGGGGCGTTATAATGTCTTGGTAAAACTCACTACTTTTTGGTACAATATTATCCAAAAGTTTGTGGCGGGTGATGTTGACTATCTGCCCTTCTCTCTAGTCTTATACTGCTGAATAAGGGACAGCGAGTGCACATAACCCTTGTATAGCTTTGCATAAAATTAAAAAATAAACAAGCAAACACTTATATCTAAATGTACAAAAATAATAAACGCTCATGAAGACTGCAAAACATAAAAGTAAAACCTAAATTTTGCAGTATTTTTGCTTGAACCCAACCGACCTTCATGTCAAATTTGGTAAAGATCTATTATTAAAAAGCAAATTAGTGGTACAATCGCCCATAGGAGTTGAGAAATGCAAAATAAAAAACGTGAATGTATCTCCCCACGAAACCAACGAACTTAATGATCCTCTTTACCAGTTTTGGTAAAGATCCATCCACAACTTGCGAAGTATTCACATGGACATAAAAGAGACAGTATTTTTATATTTATATATATTTATTGAACAATATTTTAATAATAATTTAATAACAATTTTAAAACTATATAGCTATGGGTGTATACCTCCAGCGGCACAACCACAATGCTACAAATAGTGTTTCGATACCCGTAATGGACAGAGCACATAAAACCCATTCTACAATTCGTTGTTTAACTACAAACAAATTATGACTGTGATATTACACTTTAATTGTATTTGCCTAGAATAGTATTTTCAATAACAAAACCTAGTTTTACGTTATATCAATTTTAATATATTTAAATTTATACACGTTTCCTAAATTTAATATCAGAAATCCTCTGTAAGTTTCTTGAAACTGTGTTTTCCTCATTTTGAATATGAGCTTATAGGACCTTTCTTTAGGCTAAATGAAAATCTAGTGTATTAATTGTTCATTGTGTTTTGGGTTTTTTTCTGGGACAGGAACAATTCTGTAAAGGATTGGCTTGGTTTGTTTTGAATTTCCCGCAAAGCTAAACGAGGGATATCTGCACTAGCGTCCCTAATTTAGCAGTGAAAAACTAAATAGAATGCAGATAGTGGCGATCACCCATTGCCAACTCTTATTTTCTCTTTTACAAAAGAATAGTGGGAATGACCGTCACATTATAACGTTCTCACCGCTGAAAGGGGAAATATGTTTGGTGTAACGGGATTCGAACCCGCAGTTTACGAATCAAGTGCTTTAACCACAGGGCATTTTGTAAAGGAATATGCAGGGCGTTCTGTAAAGTAATATCACATATTAGCTAAATTTAAACTATGTAAGAGTTTAGTTTAGTCCACATGAAAATATTTGTCATGTGATACACCTAATCATGTTTTAACCGTTAAAAGACAATACGTGTTACCCTTAGTGGTGTGCTTAAATGTTATGTCTATAAGTTACTCAAAATTATTATATTTTAAAATATACGTATATAATTGTAAAACTCCAATTGCAATTGAATATTTCGAAATCTTACCTCCAGTTACTTCACATTCTAAACGAAGAGGGTCTCCTTCATTGTAAGGTCCAATTAAACTCTGCTGAACTTGACCAGTATGATCTTTAATTATCGGTTTTCTTGGAGGAACTTAAAATTAAACGAAAAGTGAAAAAAGCTAAGCCTTATTTACGTTCTAGCTTTATTAATTTGAAAAATGAAATACAATGCTCAACTAAAACCCTTCATTTGCAATATCTCATTCTAATGGTCATATCAATGTATTTTAGTTTATATTTTACAGATGATTCTTATTTAAAGTAACTGGTATGCAAATTGTCATGAATCGTTTTAGGTAATTTTTTTTTCTAAATTGCTTTTTCACTAGACAGGATATTATGTTGGAGTGAGTAGATCTTTCTATATTCTAAATATACAGTCGTCGAGTATCAGATATGGTTACGTTTCCAAACTTCTTGTTCTTGTATTGTATACTCAAGTGTTTTGATATGTTTTGTAACAAATAAATATATTATTGTGGTTGCTTTATTAAGTTTAAAATGAAATACATTATTGACATACTAACCCTAAAATATTCAGATTTGCTACATGTGATGCTGTAGCAAATATAATTTTACTTATTTTTTTAACCTATTACATTTTTGAAAGAAACCATTAAACTTATTTTGAAAAGTAAATGATTTAATTCCCACAGTAATTATAAAAATAATAATTCACTTTGTATTGGCATTAAAATAGTTAGTTGCTTGTAACGTAATTTCATACAAATAATGAGCTATTAAGATATTTTTCTTTAAGTCTTGTAATTCATGAGCCCCTTTTGTGTTAAAAGAGGAAAAAGAACAATTACATCTGGTTAACCATCGGCATATATTTTTCAGCTTATAAAAGCGTATAATTTAGAAACGATCAATAAAGTTTTCGCAGTCGTTAAAATTAGGGGAAGTTCAAAGTTATTGTGTAATCAAACCATTTTCTTATAGAAGTGTTGATTACAAAATGGATTGGGCATGCTTATTATCGTTATTTATTTCATTTGTTTGGACAATTACTGCTCAATGTCTAAATTCTTCAGAAACCTTAAGATGAGATAATAATGTTATTAAGGAAATTCAAGAGAAGTTTGATAAATACCTGAAGGATAAGGACTGGTTTTGAGTGTCTTACTTTTATTTAATTGTTTATTATAGCGAGATGGACCAGACTAGATGGACCAACACGTTTTTCCTTGTCCTTCTTAAGTTATAATAAAATGTGTTTAATGTGCAGTATTCGATGTTAATACCTTCTAATAAATAATCTGTTAAAAACAGCAACAATTTATGTTTCTTGAAGGATTGACATTATTTTAGAATGGTGATAGTTAATGGTTATTATATTTTTATGACTTTAAGTTTGTAGTACATCATTATATATATCTTAGTTGAGATGACACTAAACTATAGGCTACCTATGGATACATTTACGTTCATTCTGCCTCATAAGAATGTATTTTATGCATGTATGTACACTACAAATGCGGAAGAATGTAATACAGCTCGATTAATTGTTAATTAATTAGCTTGTGAATGAATCCATGTGATGTTAATCTATAGTTAATGAAGAATGAAAAATAAGATTAAATCGATTGGGTGTCCTTCAATACTAATTAAGTATTTAATTTTTTACTTTTTCTATACATTTGATAATTCATACAATCCAGATGACTAAAGTTATAAAAAGTTTCTTCTAACACATTCCACGATTCCAAATAAAACGTTTCTCGTGAAAATTTTAAATTAAAAAAAATTGTAGAATATTTTTTGAACAGTATGAAAAATTAAAATTTTATACATGCATGTCCCATGGGTGTTTATACGTTTTTAAGTGATAAAGAAAGATATTATACCTTTACCCACCAGTCTGTCAGATATGAATTATAATATAAATAATGACTATTTTTCTCAAAGTTACGTTTTGGGTCGTATAGAGATACACGTTACGAATTATCTGTGTCGAATTGCTTCAAATTATTATATTATGCCATATTTGTTATAAAATATGTAAAGTATTTTTGATACTAAAACCTACACATTGGTGATTATTTTATTTTCTAAATGAATGTGAAAATGCTATTTTACATTTCTGTTGGAGTTACATATTCGTAAATTTTGACAATAAGTCTATTTCAGAAATATTGGAAGTCTAGAGACAAATTTACATTTTTTTTACACAAATAACTTTCAATTTCTAAGCTAATTAGAAATATTCCTTGAACACAAACATTTACTTTAGCGTGATTGCTAACTTATTGCATACAAAGAAGCTAGGTACCTATTAAGTTGAGACCTATTTCTTGATATCGAGTTCTGGCTTTTTCAAAGTCTACCCGACAGGTAAATACACTTTCGTCTTCTGAAGTCACGTGATCAAGTTGAAGATATGCAGGTTCCGACTGGATACGAAAATTTGCCCGTGATGCAAGCTGGTCACTTCTCCAGTGTCTCGCATGTTCGAAGTTTCCTCGTCTAGAGTCAAGGCTATAAAGTGGTGAAGGTGATTTGTTGTTGTACCAGAGGACGAGTGATATTCCATCATCCGAATATTCTGGGGTGATGTTACAAGGCAAGTCTGCCCTTCGTCCTTTAATTGCGTAGATTTCTACCCTAGGTACTGTAAATGGATGTTAAAACATCTCAAAACCAAAAAGTGATAAGTTTATCGGAAAGGTCAATCCTTTGATCCTACGTTAGACTAACACTCTTGCAAGAGAACAATTACGACATTTTTGTCATTGTTGTTCTCTTTGTTTGTTTGTTTTTAGTGAAGCACAAAGCTATACAAAAAGCTATCTGTGTATCTAAACCTGGTTTTTAGCCTTGTAAGTCCGCAGACATTCCACTGTGCCACTTTTGAGGTTGGGGTTCTATTTTCTCTTTAAAACTCTAAGTGTAAATGATTTCGAACTTTGATCGAAAATTTAACAACATACGTTAATAATACAAATTAATTGACAACACTTTTAAGTAATACAGAATATTCTGCTTATTAAATTTGCAATAAATTTTAGCTTAATGTCCTACATGAGAATTTAAATAATTGAAAAATAACTTATAAATTAGTTCTGTAAATAAAATTGAGTAGAAGGTAAACTTATAACGACCAAATAATGTTGAACCATATAATTCACACATGAAATAATAAATCAACTAATTATTTAAAAGAAATACACGGTAACAAATAATATAATTTACCTAAATGAAAGTAAATAAACACCTGCAGTTTCAAAAAGTAAATGTCTACAAAATGGTGTGACCAGAGTGCTTTCAACAGGTTGACCTTTTACCAGCAGATATACCCTTTTGAAGTTCATAGAGTTTTAAATGTTTTCCTTCTATGAAAGTTATTGTTAAATAACGGAGTAAAAGAAAATTCACTTATTTTATACGGTATTCTATTGGTTTTACAATATAATTTCAGACTTGTTTTAAATTACCAAAAGCTAGGTAAGGTGTATCGAGAATAATAGTTCATTTGGTTATTTTATTTAATTATAATTTGAAAGTATGAAATAATTTTATATATTTGTGACTAGTTTTTAACATACATTTATAAGTATTGAACAAAACGTATGTAGAAATTTAACTTGCTTATTTATTTTAATGATTATTACAATCTGGTAGGTTCCCTTTTCTATTTTCACGTGAAAAAAAATCTGGCATTGGGCACGACAACATATTTTTCGTTTCTGTTCTGTTGTGTCAGAGAACAATACCATTAATCAAAATGTCATGTTTAAGTCATATTTTACATAATTTGATAAGGAAAAAAAATCATCTTCAAAGTTACATCGATTTTATTTTATTGTGGAAAATCAGTATTATATATTAAGTTTGTAAATTTTATTTGCTTCTTAACAAAACACCCGATTCTTCAATATTCTAAAATCACTTTTTAATGATATTTCATGAAATTAGAAATTACACTACCTGTTTAACTTTCATTATAGATTGATTTGTAAATTTAGTACAGTAGAAGGAGTCAATAAAAGTGATACGGATTCGATCGAAAAGAACATATCTTATCAGGCATCGCTAGTGCCTCATGTAATGAAACTAAACAGAGATGCACTTAGTAACGAACGCTATTAGCGAGAAAGAAATTTATCTGTTATTGGTCTCATCACACTTGCAAGTATGTGTTCAGTGCTCATGATTCAACAAAATATTGCTCTTATCTTGTAGCTGAACGACTTTGCTTAGAACGACGTATCGTACTGGGATCAGGACGAGAATCGATCCTTCAGTGTATAGAAAGATCAAGCGAAGTTTTCTCTAGAACCATGCATGTATATATATATCAGCAAAGAACTTTCCTCGGTCGATAACTAAGTATGACACCTTATCAAAGTTTGAAGCCAGCAGTGCTTTATCAAAAATTTGTTTTCTGATGTATCTTGCCTGATACATCAAGCATAGCACGTCAGTTATGTTGTAAGAGACAGAGTATGACTTCAAAAGTGACTATTTTTTCAGGCTTCAAAATTGTCAACGTATTTCTGTGTATATTTTAATGACAAACCCACACTTACTAGTTTTGCATATTACAATTTTATACAGGTATTTTAAACACTAATCAAAACTAGATTAAATGTATAACGTAATGTATATTTTATACCCCTACCTGAAATAAATTACGCTATGTAAGAAAAATTTTACTTTTTCTTGTTTCTTAGCAGAAACTGTTATTTCTTACTTGCTTATGCCTGAAGTAAATGTAAAAGACCTATTTTCCTTTTCAAACTTTGCTTTTTTGATCTGGGAGCGTATAAGGAAAACGTGATGGGAGACTACATTTGGAGGCTGATACGTGAAAATGATTTACATTACAGTCGCAAATCTCGAGAAACTACTCACTTTTAAACGCTTTTGTTCATTTTTGGAAAACTTTAGTGTAAATATATATACATGTTGATTAATATGTAAATGAAAATGTGCAAATTTGACCGTTTTTACATTGAAAATAAGTTAATTTCTAAATTTCTTTATTCATCTCACAAAACCAAGTTTGAAAATGGTCATTTTCCGTAATTTTACAACATAAGCAATTAAGAAATAACACATACTATCTAGGAACAAAATTTGTGTTACATGAGGTTATCTGAGCCGTAAGGTATGGATATATATTTCTTATCCTTTCAGATGTTTCCAGAGTCATTGGTTTGGTCATTCAAAAGATTCAAAAGCACTGTTAATTGTGGTGATTGCTATCTACCTTACTATTGATGGTGCCCTAAATAAATGGAGGTAATACAGCGTCTAAAAACTGTTAACATTTCTTACTCAGATGCTCAAAAGCTGTTGTCTCCGACTCCATCACGGACACACACTGCTGCAGTACGTTCTACTACTGGAGTGGGCAAACAACACTTTCTGTATCTCCTTCAGAGTCATTTTTGCATCATGTGTAGAGTATTTTGACGTCAATGAATTTCCATTTTTTCCAGTGATTGCCTATGTCCATTTCCTTTAGCCCTCGGTTTTGGTATCTATTCGTGTTCAGTCTCGAGATGCAGCACATGTATTTATTTACACTCTCAGTTACTAGAGGCTATGTATACAAACAAAAGACTGACTACCGACCAAGGGATAGATACACGGAGATTGGAAAAGCTTATTCTAATGAATAAAAATGGCGTTGTTGTAAACAGAAGGGTTCTTTACCCATTTTTCCTTTACATAGGTAGAAATGGCTTCTTTGATACAGTGGAAGTATCGATGTTTCTTTTCTAATCTGGATGACTTTAAGATCATGACTGATTCCTATCATTCTGTGTGTTTTCTCTTACAGAAAATATTCCTGACACCTTCCGATACATTAACCTTTGGGAAATTTTCTTTAAACTGGAATGTCAGGTTGTGTGATGAGCGAGTGCATGATTCCTTGAGTCATACCATCACTATTTGTTCTTTATACCAGTCTCCTGGAAAGACTTATGATTAATCACACTTTGAATTTTTGTTGAACAGTTGCCGTCTCATTTTAAATTGTGGGATATTTTAATAGCCTTTGGGTGGTGCTGATATTGTTAGGAAAGGTCGTTCAGATTACAACCTTCCTATTTTAAATACTGATTCTTATACTTATTTACATGCACTTAGAATGATTTGTCTGTCTGCTCATCTTCACTTTTGTCTCACTTTTCTTGGAGATTTGATAATGACCCAAGGTTCAGTAATCATTTTTCTATTGTTTTGAGGTAGACTGGCTGTGGTCGATGACACTTGACCTCAGAACCATGGACTAGACCGACCAGCTCTCTTTCACCTTGATCCTACTGTCATTAGTCTTCCATCTATTAACAACTGTATGGAGACAATAACAGATTGCTTCATCCAACCAGCTTTTCATTATATGCCTAAAACCTAGAAATTTTTTTTATGATGTCGTTATCCATGATGGTCTTCAGCCTACCTCCAGGCTCAGACAATTCAGGAAAAATGATATGTTGATGGAATACTTTTTTGTAGGTATCCACACTTTTGAACTGCATCACTTTCCAGCAGGCCAGTGCTTATGCTTGGCTGATCAGATATTTCCCAAATCATATGAGACAAGATTTAGAAGATCAATAATACGTATTATTCTCATCCTCTTTCTGTTTTGCTCTTCATTGATCATAAAGATCTTATCAAGAGTACCAGTAATGTTCTATACACTGTTGGAATCAAGCATTGAGCAGAACGATCCTCTCTGTGACTAAAATCGCCCCTTTACACTGGTGGAACTCAAAATTATTCTTCATTGGTCTGGTAGTGCATTGGTTTTACTTGATGCACAACCTCTCTCTTGCTCTCTTAATGTTTTTCTTTTTGTTTGAAAGAAATCTGTAGGAGAGAATATGGTGAAACTTCTTGCCAGACTATGCTTCTGCCTTTCTCTGAGCTTGAAAACGATCCCAAAATTCCTTCTTATTACCACTCAATTGCTTTTACTTGCTGTTCTGTAAGGTTTAAGAGAGCATGGTTAAAACTCGTCTTGTTTCGCTCCTCGAATCAAACTCCCTCCTCTCGTTCACTCAATATGGGTTCCATTGATTGTGAGTGCTTCGCGATGAGCCACTTGGTTTAACTCGAAATCTCAAACAAAGTAGCCTTTCTCAAAATATATCTTGTTTCTATGCCTTTGACATTGAAAATGCTTTCGCCACTATGTGGAAGTAGAGCATTTTAGGGGTTGCGTGGCCATTTACTATTTTTTATTCAGAAAATTTTACTGAAGAGGCGATTCCAAGTCTTTGATTCAACACTTTTCTGTTTTTTACAAGGAACTTCAGAGCTGTGTCTTGAGTGTCACACCTTTCAGTATCAAAAGTAATGCTATCACTACACAACCTCTTTCCACTATTACAAATGAGCTCTATGTCGATGACTTCCATACCTTCTTTTGATCATCGATTATAAGGTTTACTGAGAGGCAGCTTTAGACTGCCCTTAATTGTTTGTTAAAGTGGAACACCATCAACGACTTTACTATTCTTCTTATAAAGCTGTTTGCATGCATGTTTGCCACTAACGGGATTTACATTCCGATGTCAAACTCTTTCAGCTCTGATACTGTTCTTCCAGTGACCCATGATGGAAAGTTCTTTGGCCATAACCTTATTTTCATTTGTCACAAGAAGCAGCTTTGTGTCTGTTATGTAAATGTCGTGTAAATATTTTGTAAACGACAACATGTCGTGTTGTGTTTGGATTTTCATTTCTATTATCTATGTTTCCATATTTATATTATTGTTTCAAAGTTTAAACTAATAAAATATGTTGTTATTCATTTAGGGTAACATTTAGAATTTTCTTGAATTAAGTAGACCAATCATATGTTTGTAAATGAAGTGCTGGCGACTTCGTGTCTAGACGTGTAGTCTCGTGCAAGAACGGACATGCGCGGATTGCTCTGGAGACCTGTAGAAATTTCGCGGTTATTCGAGGGGTCTAGGCCTACAATATATAAACAGACGAAGGTGCGAGAGAGAAAAAAGGAGTCAGACATTAGTTTTATTTCAAAAGAAGAGAGTCAGTTATTTGAGAAAGATTAAGTGTTTGCTGTGATTATTCAACTTGGATTTGTGACTAAAGTTAGATCGACGGAAGCTGTGATTTTATTTCGTCAATCTCTACGATTCATCTGAATTACTGCTTGTGCTGAGAGTCGGCGAATTTATTGAACTGTGAACTGTTTCTGAACTTCTTCATTTAAGCTTCGGAATTTCTTCGTGGGACCAAATTCACACCCTAGACTGGAATTTGAGACTTTCATTTTAGATCATTATATTAGATACAGGCCAGTACCATTTTGTATTGTGATTAATTTTGAAGTTTGAAACTAGTATTATTTTGTTTTGTAATTAATTTCGAATGTTGTAACTTAATATCTGTCACTGTTATTATATAATTTATGTTATATCTGTTATATCTGTTAATAGTTTAGTGTAATAAATTATACAAGCTGTTATCTGCGTTTTTTCTGTTGTGTTTAGTCTACCAAGAACATAAAACATAAAAAATACGTAACATGTCAAATATACTAGGGCGCTGAACCAACTTTTTTTATTTTAAACTTTAACTTCTTTTGACTGTGTATGTTGAGGAAGCAATTTTGGTTCAACAAGTTCTCTTTTAAGGGCCTGTTTCAGATTTAACAATGAAAGTCTGATAAATGTGCTGAGTTTAAACCTACAGATACTTTTAGAACTTAGTACATTCTTATACCTAATAAATATCAAAGCAATTCCTCAAATTATTAAATCTGCTGTGTATTATTTATTCAATTTTTAATTAATTCAACTTTTATGGATAAGCCTACAGCTAATGTTATGTAGAACTATTGTTTTCTTAATTGTTAATGACTCAAGAGGATCTGGAGTCAACTTTGATTATGGAAACTAATACGTTACACCAATGCTTGTTTGTTTTTGAATTTCGCACAAAGCTACTCGAGGGCTATCTGTGCTAGCCGTCCCTAATTTAGTAATGTAAGAGTAGAAGGAAGGCAGCTAGTTATTACCACCCAGCCCCAACTCTTTGGCTACTCGTTTATCAACGAATAGTGGGATTGACCGTCACTTTATAGCGCCCCCACGGCTTAAAGAGGGCAAGCAAGCATGTTTGCCGCGATGGGGATGCGAATTCGCGACTCTCAGATTGCAAGATGCACACCTTAACAAGCTTGGCTGCACTTATAAATTAGTTGTTAATGTTTAAGTGACGTTCGATTTATATCACACCGAATATTTATTAAAGAAAGCAAAATTACGGAGTTAAAATAACTGTAGGTAACAGAAAGCATGCTGAATGTAAAAAAAATGAAATAAAATACTTTTAATTTTATTTTAACTGCTAAATGCGAATAATATTTACTAAGAAGCTGCCACGTCATCTATTGATTATATAGTTTGTATATTATGCGAGAAAATACTTGTAAATCTTTATATTGTAAGCATATTTTAAGGATAACATTTTAGTTTTTACGCTATGTTGCAATAAATTATGGAATTAGAGTGCGAGACACTTGATAGGAAAACTTTTTATTTAATATCACAAGAGAGATTTTAAGCAAATTATGGTCTTGTTATTGTTTCAAATTAAGCCCAAAGCTACACAAAGAGTTACTGTGCTCTGCCAACCACAGGTATCAAAACCCGGTTTTTAGCGTTGTAAGTTCGCAGACATACTGCTAAGCTACCGGGGGCAAAGTACGGACTTACTTTAAAATCATAGAATAAATGATCCCATAATACAGTAACCTAACTTTTCTATAATATTTGCCAAAACATTCTTTAATTTTGTCACTATTTTTTCTGAAGTAACTTAGAAGCAAAAAAACGTATTATTCTTTAATTATCTTTCAAACTCAACATAATTGTGTGTATTTTAGTTTTTATTTTGTAAGTTTGTATAGAATTATTATACGAAAATTTAGTTGCCGCGAGAAACACTTAAGTATTTCTGTAATTTTAAGAACCATATAGCATGCTAAGTTTAAAATATCTCATTAAACTTAACAGGATATTAAAAGGATCTAAAACTGTTTTTGATCACTTACTTTAATATGTTGGTAGTGGAAGAAGGACTTCACATTGATTTGTAATCATATTACTCCTAAATTAGTGGAAAAATACGATAAAAATAAAATTTGCAAGCCTTTACTTGTTTTTTGTATTTTCGACAGTTGCAAATATCTTATATACATTATATTGACCAAACAGTTACTTAAATACGAATTTCTGACAATATGCAGTGCAGGCTTATTGATTAAGGCTGATTTCATAAAATTTCAATTGGTTAAATATGATTGTATATTTAAGTAATTTACCTTTTTGAAAACAGATTACATCAGAACGAAAGGTAGCGTGAATGGCATATAGCATATCTGAGCCATAGATGAGGTATAAATAGTTTTGATTTTATAGAGAAAGAAAAAATAACCGAGTGAACAACTAAATTAAAAAATACAGTTGAGAAATAAAGACGCAGTTACAAAACAAATAACGAAACCAGAAGTCAGATCCAAATTACACTGGTGAGATTTCATGAGCGTGCTTTGATCTAGCAAAACGTGATATTCACAGGATGAAATATTTCGTAAGTGTTAATGCAAACCAAGTTATGTGTAGTGGATAAAACGTTATGGTTATCAGCGAGGAATGTTAGATTGATTATAATATTTTATGATACATTTCGTAAGAATATACATTTTGGTTTGAGCTGCCAATGCTTGGAGTCTACAGTTGTGAGTAGAACACAATGAATAAATATCAGTGGTTACACTGAAAACTATGTAATATGTGTTAAGTGTTTCTGTTAAAAGTCTGATATGACACTATATATCATTGCTTGATAACTTAGATAATCTCTGCTATAAAACGACTTGTATTTGGGTGTTAGTGTGCCAGTCAAATGTTTCCAGCTTCTTAACCTCTGATCATCAAGAACGATATAAGAAATTTTAGATATGAACTACAGATATTCAAATAACCCTCAATTTATTTGTTTTCTCATTTCTACGGTTTATCAGCAACTTTAATATCTCTTTATTTTATTTGTGCTTATGGTTCTGGTTCTAGAATTCTAATTGTCAGAGAGATGAGGTGTGGCCCATGAATTAGCTAAACTGAATTATGAATCTTAGAATATATATGCTGCAAAAAACAAAACAAAACTACCCTATCTTTATTAAGTTTCTCATTTTTATGAGCTCTCTTCCCATTTCAGTGATCGTTTAGATAAATCAATCCGTTGTGTACATTTAAAAAAATATTCAATGTTTATTTCAGTAAAACAAAGTTGTTTCAAAAAAAATGAAATATCGAGAAATGAAAAAGTTACAAACGCATGACTATATTTATTGGGATATTTTATTCGCTCTAAATTAAAACTATTTTTCATATCTTTCTCAAAAATATAAATATTGCAAGTAGTGAGAATAATTTTGCTTGTATACACTTCAAAGTGTTTTGTTGTTTGCTAATAACGTTAACTGTAACCGTTGACAACAAAATTTCTTGTAAGAGATGTAAATGATCTTCCATTTGTACCATTCTAGTTTCACTTGAAAACCAACTGCGAACATGCGCATTTTCGAACGTGTTTGCTGCCCAATAGTTTAGTGTTATTTCATTACAACACGATAAGAAAATAGCTGTTTAGGGAACATTAAATTAAATTACAATAGAATTTACAGCGTATAGTTAAGAAATTGGAACGTGCTTTTACGTTTTTTCTTTTAAATTACTAAAAACCTTTGAAAACAATATTTAACCACTTACTAAAGAAAAGTATAATGCTTTTAGACTCATGAAAAACATAATATTTACGGAAATGTATAGTGCAATTTTATTTAAATGCTATTTGGTATCATCAAAGGTTATTGGGGTTTAGCAAATATAATAAAATTATCTCATTCACAGATAATGATTCCAAGAAAGATATAAGATTCGGATTGAATTTCGCTCAAAGTTAAACGAGGGCTGTCTGCCCTTGCTGGCCCTAATTTAATAGTATAAGACTAGAGGGTAGGCAGCTAGTCATTACCACCCACCGCCAACTCTTGGGCTACCCTTTTACTAACAAATAGTGGGATTGACTGTCATATTATAACGCCCCCACGGCTGAAAGGGCTAGCAGGTTTGATATGAGAGAGATTCGAACCCGCGATCTTCAGATTACTAGTTGAGTACCTTGTCCACTTGACTAGGTATAAAGGAACGAGTAATTAATATATGCATTACCATACATTTTTCTTAATCTTGGATTATTTGATAATTAATATTTTTATTTCGATATACATATTAGATTAGTATGCTATATTTAGTTTACATTATTCATACATACTAATAAAAACACTTAAAATCACTTTATCATACTATATTTATTTTAACACAGAGTTCTTACAACTTTGTGTTTTTCAGAAATTACACTTTTTGTACTGATATGTATCAACTAATATGGATGCAACATGATGTGCCTTGATGTTATTAACTTAATTATATTTCATTAAGACGGTAAAAAATGAATAGGTTCATGATGTTAATCATTTCAGCACACATTTGTTTATAATTTGAACATTTTTTTGTACTAAGCTGGTGCTTCAGCATAAGTTTACAGACATACCTGTAATACAACGATGAAAACAGCAACACTTTTTTTGAGTAAAGTTATAGACCCTTTATACTGTTTTGTTGTTCTAGGAAAATAATATCCAGGCATTGAGAAAAGATACGGGTTGTTTTATACTTTCACTGATTAAAATGATAATGTTTTATCATATTACAAGATATATAAGAATAACAGTAACTTGCAGTTAAGTCAATACACTTACAAAAACATAATTAAATAATAATAATAAATCTAATGAGGATTTTTCATGAAATGTATTTGTTTAATTTGCAAAATAACATTTCTTCTACGATAATTCCCTTCTACATTCAGTAAATCAAGCTCGTGTCAGGATCTATAAATACTAAATTAGATTGAGCTTCTGAACGACTTTATTTTTAGTTAAACGCATATAATCTTTATATCTTTAGCTCATGTATGGCCTCATTTAACACTTGTTATTGATTGAGCTTGGAGGAAAATATTCGTGCAGATTTTTTTCATTTATCTGCTACAAAAATAAAAGAAAAACATCGCGCTTGGCTCTTTTCGAAACATAGAAAAGGATCTCACTGAAGGACGTATGGTAAGCAATACTATAATGATATAGTTCTGCTTATTTGTTTTAATTTTGTCTGACACTAAAATACAGGTAGATAAAAATCTCAGAATCACTCGTTTAAATATAGAATATTACTTTGGACCTAGATTCTTAAGTGAAATATACCATATATTTTCAATATAACAAATTTTGAATTTCATCTTATGTGTTCAGTAATAAATATTTTTAGTGTAGAAGAAACACAAATGAAACATGATTAATTTGCATTTATTCGTATATTATTTGCTAAGGCTATATCAAGATGCTTTAGAAAAATCAACTCAGAGCTTGAAGCATGTGATTGTCTCTTTCATAGGTATTTGTTACATTAATGAGTTCAACAAAGGCGGAATCTTGCTGAAGGTATCAATCTCCATAAAAAGAGTAGACTTTAAACATTGTTAGTTTCTAACGAACAGTTGGAAACATCACAATCTGGCCAAATATTTTCTATTTTTCTGTAAACTCAAGGCCTTTATTTATAATGTTTATAAGAAGAAATACAAGCTCTAAAATAAAATCTTTGCACTCTTAAAAGGTTTTTAATAAATATGTAAAAGAGACATTTAAAATAGTAAGACTCATTCAAATTTAAGCTAGTTTTACAGTAAAGATGTTTACAAGTTCAAACTCGGACTCTCAAATGTATCATTATTCCTTGTGCATGTAATAAAAAGTATACTATGTTTATAAGTGTTATTGATGCTTGTCAAGATGAGTGTTATCATGTTATTCACACAAAACGACAGAAGATTTTTATTCCTTTGATATGAAATTTTAAATAGAAATAGCTGCCTGAATTTATAAACTAGTGTTTTCCAACTTAGATCATTTTATTCTGTAAACATGAAGAATGAAGTGAACACTGACGGTTATTAATCGAATATAAAATGTATAATTTCATATTTTTGTAAATACGAAAAAGAAAACGAATACAAGAAAAATTATAACTGTTCGAACACAAAGAGCTTGGAATGTATTAATGAATACTTTATCAGGTACAAGATAATAAGAATAAAACTGCAAACGATACAATTTCAACACTTGTATCTTATGGAAAACGTTTTTAGAAATTAAAAGAAAACATAATTTAAACAAATAAAAACATTTCGATACATTTATTTTTCAAATTGCAATAACAAAATTTTAGAAATTTTAGAATTAAATTAAAGAATGTTACAGATATAACAATTGCGCATTATTCTTTATTAATATCAGTCTCTGAAATACCTTTTTACTGAGGTGGTAATGATCAGGTCTAAGATTCTGTTTCCTGTGGAGCAGAGGACGCTGGAACATTTAGGTACCGTTTGACTAGTAGATATATGGTAAGAAAGTAATTCTCATGAACCTTCCGAAAATCTAGAGGGTTTGTTCTTCAGTAATGCAATGAACATTGAGGTAGGTGTTAATCTCTGTTTCGTCTGCAAACAAGGAAGCAGCAAAGAAATTCTTACTTCTTTTGTGAAGTGAGGATTTAAAACCCTCTTTGGATTCTACAGTTGTAGGATTATTGGAGGATTAAATTTTCTTGACTTCCTTTTGCAGGATAATTCGATTAGACTCATAGACCAATATGTGTAGTGAAACACCAGTAAACTTTAAATCTGGATCCAATCCCTTAATCAAGTAGGCGACAAATTGTTGCTCTTGCTGAGACAACTGGGCATCAATAGATTTCTTCAGTGTAGAAAGTATATTGAAATTATATCTAGACTGCACGTTCTTGGTCTGGTTCATCATTCCATAAACATGTGAAACAACATAAATTGAGGTAATAATATTCTACACTGAAGAAAATTTGTAGCTTTTTCAAAAAGTATCGGTATTGTTACCAAATTTGTCAGCACAATTTCGATCATGAAGAGTACTTTGCGAAGTACAAGTATCTAAAGTATCCAGCTTCTCTTGGTAAGTCTTCAATAAAAACTTAATCATCTAAATTTCTAAGTACCATCGTGTTGGTGCTTTCGACTGAGCTCTGGCTTCTCCTTCAAGTTAATGAGTTGTTTCTGTTGATTTTAAAATGTAGGACACGATGGTTGATACATTGAAAATTACTTTCAGCAGTGGTCCAGCTTTATTCATGTTACTTCTGACTACAAGCTGTGGCGTTTGTAAAAGCAGGAGTCACGCTTTAGAAGAAATTCAGATAAATAGTCCGCTGGTTTATATTAGTCAAAACGTTCATCTTCTGAGTCATTATCTATAGATGAGTTGTCACCATCTCTTACACTAAGTTTGTGGTTCAAATCTAAACAAGCACAAAGCCTTGATCATATAGAGTCCTTTAGCAGGTGTCACATATGAGACCTTATTTTTGGTTTTAGAGAGACTTATTATTTCATCATATTGAACAACTATGTCATCAAATGTGTGATACCCCTAAAAATTCCGACATGCCATCGAGTATAAAATTACAAGTGACTCCTAGAATGTTGCAAATTTGTCTGCTATTCCAAGTATTTACAGTGACATTCATTTGGGTACAAGTCGCAATAAAAATATAGCTTTTTGTCAGACTTCACCAAACCTGCTCTCGATCGATATTGTGGATAGATTTTTACAAGTGAGAAAAATATATCAAAAATCCATGGCTGCTATTATATAATGAAAATCTTTTTACTTTATCACTGAGAAAGGTTGCAGCATACGGGTAACAGAATTGACGAGTTTGTTTATGATGTGCTTCTGATGAAGATGTATAGATTTATATTTAGTTCATTCTGCACAGCATGTTGCTATTGTAGCATGCAGCATCTGGGCGTAAGTACCAGTGCAAAAGGAAGACTTCTTTAGCTTTGCTTCATGATTAGGCTTGAAAAACAAAAGTGTATATCAATTATATAATATAGGGTATAGTTTATAATAATAGAAAAATGTTATCATAATAAATGGATATTTGTTTTATGATATAGAATATACGTAGTTTATGATAACAATGAAAGAAAATTATAAACTTAACACGTAGGAAAAACCTAATTTATCCACATTACGTTGAATAGTTTATGTATAATATTGTACGTGATAACAAATATAAGAAAAAGGCTTACCTTCAGATGTCTCAGCAAGTAAGAAGTGTTTTTTTTTTCTGAAGTAGTAATATTCCGCTTATAATATTCACAATTTCCTTTGATGTGACCAGATTAAGTAATAGGAAATACAAAATGTTCATGTACCATTGAACTTGAAGACAATTTAGTAGCAATCTCAGATTACCTCAAATGATCTAACTGATTTATAGCCACGGAAACGTTAAGAGTGTTGACCCAGTTTAACTCTCTTGCCACGGATATCCGTTATTGCGCATGTTACATTCAAAAATTTGATTGACAATCATTTTTTCATGTTATATAAATTATTATAGAATATAATTTTAGATAATAATTCATATGTTAACATTATAAAGGTTTTATTTTTTAATTCTATAAGATAATATTAAAAAATCCTAAAGCTCTAGGGCCCCCTCTTCTTTAATTTACTTACCATTCCTCCAGGAAGTAAGAAATGTAACGCAAGTTACTTATTATAATACTTCATCTGTGAGATTAAGAATAATTTCATAGTCTTCAATTTTGTTTTGTTAAATAACATAGCTAACAAAACATACCGGTCTCATCACGACATATATACAATATCATATAACATCTGTGAGTAGTATCCAATTTTATTTTTAGCAGGATATCAAATACGGCTCATAAAATACTAAATCCGTGAACAAAAACACATGGGTAAGCGATAATTATTGTACGCTCATTACTACTTAATAACGTCATTGAAAATGGTTCCGATAAGTGTGTTTTTTCTTATAGCAAAGCCAATCGAGCAATCTACTGAGCCTACCGAGGGGAATTGAACTCCTGATTTTAGCGTTGTAGATCCGTAGACTTACCGTTGTACTAGCGGGGGGCAGTTCCGATAAGAAAGTGTTTTACAAAGTGAATAAAACTCTCTACTTACACCTGTTGGAATCTGAGAGTTGCGGGTTCGCATCTCCGTCGCGCCAAACGTGCTAGCCCTTTCAGCCGTAGGGGCGTTATAATGTGACAATCAATCCCACTATTCGTTGATAAAAGAGTAGCCCAAGAGTTGGCGGTGGGTGGTGATGGCTAGATGCCTTCCCTCTAGTCTTACACTGCTAAATTAGGACGGCTAGCACAGATAGCCCTCGAGTAGCTTTGTGCGAATTTCAAAAACAAACAAACAATACACCTGTTGAATTTGCAACATCTCCTGTGATTAAGTTGATACGCTGTCCATGATCATGAAACAGTTTTAATCAAATAATATTAAACGTATTCGGTAGTCTAGGTGATTTACGTAATTTCTTGATATTTATAATCTTCATGTTTAAGTTTTTTTTTAATTAAGCACAAAGCTACAAAATGGGCTATCTGTGCTCTGCTCACCACGGGTATCGAAACCTGGATTTTAGCGTGTAAGTCCGCAGACATACCGCTAAGCTACTGGAGGGCTCGTGTTTAAGAATTCTTATATTTCGTCTAAAACACCGTTTTGTTTTAGTCTAAGATAAAGTTATGTTTCCCTAAACTTTATGAGCTTTTGTCACACTCAAATAATTACTTTATCAATAAACAAAACAAAAAATAATAAGATATGATGATAAATCTTAAAAACAGATAAATTATTACAAAATTATTAAACTTCTTAATGTTTGAATAATGTTGAATCACTTATTAAAATTTGTTGTGTTTCGTCAATCGGTACGGACAAAATATAACCAGAAAATAAATTTGAAAAGCATAATTTTCTCAGATTTGTCACTTAATTTTTTTGGAGTGGTAAGATTTCATTCTCATAAATGATTATTCTTATTTTGTTTAGATATCTTTACATGCTATAAACCTTTCAGCAAGCGTTAATAAACCTATAAAACTCTCAAACTGTTTTGAACTTTATAGGTTACGTGTTATGATTTATTGGATAACTAAATTCATCAGTTTTAAACTGCAATTTATGAGCAATAGAGCAAACATTTATTTATAAAAATCACCAAAACAGGTTCTACTTTACAAGGCGGAATTAATGGCTAGTGATAGATGGGCAGCCTGCTGAGTAGAAGGTAAATGAAATGTTAGATGAAGATAGGTGACGAATAAAATCATGTATTTTAACATCAGTAGGTTATCGATTGGAAACTTCGTCAATCAACGTGTAATATTAATGGAAGCTAATATTTCTTCCCAAAAGCCAAAAAAGGTATAGTTTATTTTAATAAACATCACTGTAAAGTGTGACATAAATTTTGTGTTTTGTTGAGAACTCAGTATACTTTGTTTGTATTAGATGTAATTATTCTATACAGTTCTTATGGCATTTGATATTTCTAGCTATTCAAACACCACTAATTACTGTTAGAATGGAATAAAGTTATAACTTATATGATTTCAATACAGATAAGACTGTGATGATTTTGGTTTGATTTTAAATGACACAAAGCTTATATTGGATTAGGAAAAGTTAACTTAATATATCATTTATATTTGAAATTAATGGCCAGGTGATTAGGTCTATTGATTGTCTATCCAAAATTCACATGTTCGAAACCATTCAAACATGCTCGCTTACTCTACCATAGATGCATTATAATATGACGATCAATGAGTTTAATAATATTTAAAAAACCAACAACGAATACTTTTGGGTTGATTTTATTTATCTTTTCTTATCAAGACTTTACGCTAACATAAAGTAGAAATAGTATTATAACAATTGCTATCATCACTGAATGTATTAAAAACTTCTGGAGTGGGAAAGTAAGAGTTTTAAAATGCAATTATTTTTTTATATTAAGATACATAACATTTTAGAAAAAAATCAGATACTTTATGGTTAGATATTCTCATTTATCTTTTCTTATGCACACGAACTTGAACTGTTACGCATTTAGTGTTTCTGAATGTTCATGTTTACTTCTCTCATCTCACGACCTAAATGTCACATCTTCAGATTCATTCATGCTTCCTCTTTCAATGTTATAATGTGATGGTCTGTATATTTCAGGAAGAAAAACTAACCAATAGTTGCCGATGGATCGCAAGTGAACTAAGAGGAAGTTTTTGAGGAAATGTTTTTCAACGCTTTTCTAATAGTGTTTAATACTTGCGTTCAATACGTTCGGCAACGTTTTGAAACACTAAGTGCTTCATGCAAAACATATTCTATTAAAAATTTGGCCTTACTGAATCCGTTCTAATTTAAAGTAAGTTACTCATTTCAACATTTCCATCACTCAGACAAAGTATAATTTTCATAGTTTTCAATTTGCTTTGGTTAAATAACATAGCCACAAGATCAGATTGTGTCTTGCAACATGACGTAAATACAATATTATACAACATCGGTAACATCATGGGTAAAAGAGTAACCCAAGAGCTGGCGACAAACGGTGTTGGTTAAATGCATTCCAATATCACTTTTAGATTAGTAATGGCTATCGCAGATATCCTTCATGTAGCAAAAACAAATATTTCAAACACAAATAATTAAACTAAATCATGTGTTAAACATAGGTTCTCTAAATTTCAATTTAACTAAACTTAGATAAATGTGTGCCTAGTAGCTGTTATTTTATACAGGTAAAATATATCAATGTATATATATTTTTCTCGGTTATGCTGATTAGAGAGGTTAAACTTCAGTACCTCATTTTTATCATTTCAGTGAGATGATGATATTTTCACATGCTTGAATGTACGAGAGACTATCGCATGTTTTCTAAAGAAATAGTCCTTGTATTCCTGGTTGTTAGAAACCTCGATTCGCAATCTGTGAGTCATGGGTTGAAATCCTGTCACCAAACATACCCATCCTTCAAGCTATGGGAACCTTATAAAAATACGGTTAATCCCACTTTTAATCGATAAAACATTAGCCCAAGAGTTGGCAATGGGTGATTGCAATTGTAAAAAACAAAACACACCTTAGAAAAAATTGTATTAATAAAACAGTAAATGCATGCAATACCTTTAAAAAATCTGAAATAATAACTGAATTATTTTGTTTTGATGGCTGGTTAATTTCTATAGAAAAACTGTTATGTTACGACACCTGTAGTTTAGCACAGCTATGTTCGTAGTGTTTAATAACATTTTTTTATTTTCTAAATCAAATGGCGGACTGTGTTTTAATTTGAATATCTATGCAAGTACATTTCTGAATAAATGTAAAATATCCAAACATTATCAGAGTCATGTTTCAACAGTCACTAGTATGAATTTGTGAAAGATAGTCAAATTTGACAGTTCACCTATATCAAGAGTTGTTTAATTGTTGTATAAAATCAAATAACAATAACGAAGAAAGCTGATACGAAATGATTTCCTAAACCATAATAGTGTTTCAGTTGAGTTATAGAACAATAAAGGTAAAAATTTGCACAATTACAAAATTGATTTGTGTATACCACAATATCGCAACTTTTTTTACGCATTATAATACAAATTGTGTCAAATAAGAAAGCAATTCACAAATAAAACTACGAACATTTCATTCAAAGGCACTCCAGGAGATTTTTCATGTTTCATCCCCTTTTAACAACACTGTTTTTCGATTGCGCTTTTATCAAGTACTAAAAATCCAAACAGTATTAACCATTTCTCTAGATAGTTTAAGATAGAAGACAAGTCCTCCAAAATAAGGCAAACAAACAAGTAAACGAAAGCAACAAGTTATTCTTATTGCTGAGTTGCAAATAAAGGAGCTTAAATAACTGAATTACTTCAAATCCTTACAAGGATTTGGTTTATAGATGAAGTTGGATTTATTTTAGTTTTTTTATTTTATACTAGTAAAACTCGATTCTTGTGTCAACGGAAGGACTGTGATGACTGTGTAGTTCTAATCAGTTTACGGTGTTCGTGCTATAAAGAATAGTTATTTTGTCAGTAGTTGTGAAAGAAAAAGATAAAATAAATCGTCTTCAACATATTATATTTGCTACTCTCTTCGGTCTTAGTAGAAATGTCATAATAGAGTGCAATATAATGTACTTGCTTGACGATTTATGAGTAATCGACTGACAAGGAAAACGAATCTGCAAGTTGAATTACTAATTAAAACGACAATTTATACCTGACTTGCACATTTAACGAATTATGCAAATGATAGCACATGCTCAGTTCATACCTTAAACATCATAACCAAATTAAAGTTGTTTTGTAGTGAATAATGTGAACAATATTAAAAGCTTGATTTTCTAATTCTACTCACGTGATAACAATTATTCTTGGTCGGAATAGAAAACTGATACGAAAACAAGAAAATAATAAATTTTTATGTTATTGTTATTGGATAAAAAATAATAAGTCGGTGAAAACATATTAACTATATTATTTAAATATATCTGGCTAATATTACAGATTAAAATGAAATAAACTGGACCACTGAAGTCTAACATATGTAAAATTGTAAGGACAAATTAGTAAAATTTGTTTTACACAATATATTTAAAACCACCAATTATTAGTTTCAAAAAAGCGAAGCTTCTGTGTAATTATAGAGGGTGTTCGGAAAGTCACTTTGCAGTTTTGTCTGTTAATAAAGATATAAGTGCACAGTGATTTTCCGAACACCCTGTACATATTACAGTTTTTATATATATATGTATAAAAGAATAATACATTGTTAAGGTATGCGTAAACCAAATATAACATGTGTATGGCGGTCCAATATTGTTACGATGTGAAGTTTGATCGTTGAATTAAAATACAAACTTCACATTGATGACAAGTTTCGTCATAATATGAAGGTATTTTTCCTAATGCTTTCATGACGAGACATGATGCGTTGTAAAAGTAAGGTTATACGAGAGATCACCTCTAACTTTTTTGTAACTTGAAATGAAAAATCATTATGATTCAAAACAGAAATAAAGCTATGTAATTCCATTCTATGAAAAATATAAAACTGTTTCATTCATATATTATAAAAATTCAGATTGTTTACATACCTTAGTTGTAACAAAAATGTTTATTGTTTTAAAGAGTCGTGTAATAATTCGTGCGGATTTTACATACACACAAACATATGTATATGAGTGTTCACATTATGCAAACATTACGTTATATTACAGTATTTGTGATAAAGAGCATTTTCAGTTGTTATTAGTGTTATAAATGTTACAAACACCGGTTTGTTTGTCTTTAGTAGCATTTAGGATGGTGTAAAACGTTTTATTATGGAGATACTGTTTAAGACATCTTGTAATTAATAAACACATTTCTTTCTTAATTTGAAAAATGTTGGTTATAGTATTTTATGGTTTCAGATGTTTACTGTAGAAATTTAGAAAAATACTTGACTTAATATTTTTGTTATAAATACCAGTAAAATTTTGTATTCTAATGGAACATTTTAAAACAAGTTCTATATTAAGAAATTTGTTAATCACAAACAAACATATAAGTACTTAATTTGTATATTTATAAACTTTTTGACGAAATCATTTGTTCTACATAAATAAAACAAAACAATTATATAATATTTCTTCCAAACCTCTTATAAAAGCAATATTCCTTTCCTCCCAAGACTATTGTTATTTTTTACTAACACCAAAGCAGAATAGCACAAAGGTGTCAGTTTTAGTTTTCACTATTTTTGATTAACAATTTAAAGTAATATTAAAAGAATAAAAGTTCGCCAATTTCAAAAGTTTTTGTTGATTTTTGTTTATCAAAGACACTGAAAACAAAAATGTATTTCTTGCAAATCTCAAAGATCGTTTCCGTACTGAGTAACGTAGTTTTCATTAAAGCTCATCTCGGACAGAATGTTACATCATCATAAAAAAACAATCATGAAACGACATCCATTACGGTGAACATACAGCAATGTTATTCAAATACAAGAACGATAAGAAAGATAATGAAATGAATTAAAATGCAACAACCCAAAAGAAATATTGTTAAATAGAAATGACATACTGAAGAACTGATGAAGGTTGTTAATAGAAAAAGAAAGAGAAAACAGAAAAAATATAATTACGTGATTAAAATACTATATAACATCTAATTTGTTATACATTTTTACAAATATTAAACTCCTTTGAAAATAGATAAAAATAAGTCCTGTTTCAAGAAACTTATCCTTTTGCTCTAAATAGCTAGGTAAAAAATTGAAAATATATATCTATTCAGCAATAACACGAGGCAATAAAGTTCGAAAAGTATAACGTGAGTAAGAACAGAAGTAGCTAGTGATAAGAACTCGGCTTGGTAGTGTATTAAGAATCTTTAAATAGTTAGCCTATTTAATTTTGAATATTTAGTAATGATTTAACAGTAAGAATAAGTTTTCACGTGAGAAATTAAGAGTATAATATTATTACTGCGTATCTTGAAACAACATTACATGTATATTTGTATATCTAAACTAATTGCAGATACAATGGGAAAAAGTATGAAAGGTAAAGATTTCGTGAATTTCATTTCTTTTTCGTGAGTTAATAAACTGAAGTAATTAACTGTGATTATTGTCATCTAACCAATCAGAGACTATCAAGCCATTATAAAACCTATGAAAACACAAACAGTCATACTATGGCCAGTCATAGTGTAGAAATCAAAATTTTTGATATTCCTTGCAACTGTTATTGTAACACAAGTCTTAGTACGATTTATACTGTAGAATAAAATTAAGAAGTTTAATTTTGCACTGTTAATATTGCAAGTGGTTTAGCTAAAAAGCCTAACTTGTTTAAAAATTAAGACAAGTAAAAGTTGTTTTTTTATATGAAATAGACAATGATCGGGTAGAGATATTCCTAATGATCCTCCATAAACACATGTGTAAATGTTGCGTTGAGAAAAGGGAAATACAGATTAGTACATAATGGTCCCAGTTTCCGTATGAGCTGAGAAATAACTGAACCAAAATGTTGAACTGGGTAGGGACTAGATGTATTTTTCAGTCAACTCAAGGTTCACATTACTGTGAAACTATCAACAACCGTTTATTTGAAAAGTGTGGCCTGTTTTACAGTTCATGTACAACGTGCACAGCAAACCGTGATGAGTAACAATAAATTTGGGGCTTCAACAGTGTCAGTTATCTAACAAAACTGATGACACCTTAAGAGTTGACAGGTAGGTTCTGAACATCATGTAATTACTTTAGGAACACTACACACTGAGAGATCAAGAAAATGGGTTCAAGCAAAAAACAAATGGGTTGAACGTTATTTTGATGATTAGGCAGTCAACAAAACACCTGCAATAATGATTTGTATTGTAGAATGTAATGTAGGCGTTCTTCAAGATGCAGGGCTTAAGAAAAAAATGTAAGGTGAAAACTGACCAAAAACTTTACTATGAGTTTAGCGTAAAGCTACACGAATGGTATTTAGGCTAGCTATCTCTAATATAACAGTAAAAGGCTAGATGAAAGCCAACAGCCACAGCCAACTATTGGATCAATCTTTCATCACTGAATAGTGGAATTGAATGAAGCATAATAACACCCTTACGGCTAAAAGGGCGTGCTTGCGACTGGAGAACCCTGATCACTTGGCCATCCCAGACTGTGACTAAACAGCTTTGCTATATTGTGATTTGTAGTGCAGAACATTCAGAACAATATGCTCTATAGATGAGGGAAAAATAAGAATTGTGTAAAGCATAATGATTATATACAAACCAGCGTTAGGTAAAACGCATTTAGTCTTTTTTGTGTAATGAAGTTGCGCACCATTGTTACACTCGTTGTTTGTGAGTTTAGTATTCATACAAACTGAGTATTTTTATAATTATTTACATTACTGTATATGTAAAAAAATAGAACATAATGACATTAACAGATTTACAAAAAAAAATAGCACGATGGCGAACTAAACTGTCAGTAACTTTAATGTTTCTAGAAAAGGAAAGATTCAGTCTCGTAGTCTATGAAATAGTAATGTCGGATGACTCTCTTTTCTTGTTTAACAAACATGTTGTGATAAGGAATGATGCCAGATGAAAAATAAGTACAGCAATCAAACAAACCGATTAGCAAACATGACTGTTATCAAGGCATAGGAATTCTTAGGATGAGTGACATTGAAACATAGCTTTTCTGCCCCCAAGAAAATATGTTAAGGGGGGAAAACACTATAATAAATCAACACATATAAGGAAAAGTCTTTTACGCGTGTTTTTCTTTCAACAGCTATCACTATATTATACATAATATCTATTACAGTACGATATAATTCCTTAGCGTAATACATGATCATTCTTCTTCTTACTCTAGATAAATCATATAAGTAGAACTAGTATATCGGAAAAAAATGTTTGTGCAACACACCACATTTAACATGTTGAACAAATAACAATGGAAGTAGGCAGAAGCATTGGACAAACTAACATGAGCTTCTAATAGATAAAGAGAAAGAAAAAAGATAAAGATTCAAGCGCAAACATACGTTAATAGAAATAATAGTTTATTTTATGCACTCTCAATGAAGGGTTTATGTTAAACAAAAATCGCAGGTAAAAATGAGCAATAATCCCACGTCATCAAATTTTTAAGTTACATCAATAGTTGTAAATTGCCCTTTAAATATATATTAAATATTTGTTATAAAACGATTGGAATGTGGCTTAAGCTTTTTTTACCAGCTACATTAGATAAAGTAAATATCGTAAGTATGTGAATTTAATTTTTTTTCTAATTCTTAATATTTTATAACTATATTTAATGTACATGTTGAGTAAAAGTATATTAAATATTTGAAACCTACACCTATTGTTGTAGTTCATGTTGACGTCAAGTCATGCACTATTAGAAGACTGTGTTTCTTGGTAGCAGTGTTGTTGAGTAATGTCTATGACAAGATATTTCATGATAAGTTTGATCGTCTTGTCCAAAGCACACTACTCCCCGCTGCATGCCTTACTTAATCCATTTAGTAATTGCATTTCTCATTTCAACAGTCCAATCAAATTGAAATATCGTTTTTCATTTTCATGTTGCTTAAAACAAGCATCAGTTGAACATGAAGTATTCCTAAAAGTTTTAAGTTGGTGAACCCAGAATGACGTCCATTGATGAATGGTTATGTGGCCCCTAGTTAATCTAAATTTCTTTATTATCCATTTTCAAAAGCCTAAACATCTCATCTGCACTCATCTTTGTGACATTTTGTTTTTCATAACACGATTACAATATTCAAAATCAGTTCAATATGATCTAATAAATCTTCAGAATTAGTTTCATTATAAATATTTATCATACAATAAAATTACTCGTATTTTTGAACAAAAAAGAAGCTTAAAATAAAAGGTTCATTTTAATTTTAAAATATTCATATTTTATTGGCTAAATTATAGAAATGTAATGTAGTAATATAGATTGTTAAGCAAAAAGCACGACATGTCATGAGCACTCTTCTCTAGTCTGCGTAATATATATAGATTTTTTTTTTAAGTTTCAGTCAGATTGATTTTTTTTACTTCTAAACTACTTCAAATGCATTTTACGCGAAATTCACTATCTTGCCATTATCAGTAAAAATGATTTCGGAAAGGTAAACAGCATTGAATTTTCTGAGTGAAAAAAATTAAGCAAATTGAAACTTTCGTGTAACAACAAAAAGTAAATAATTTAAAAACAATCAAAATGTATCAGCTTAACACTCGGATACTAATATATTATTTGCTTCAAAATATAAAGAAAATCTAACTTAAAATTTTATTGCTTATGAAAGCGTTGTCAGCTAAATAAAATATAACAAACGACAAAAGATATATTACTGTACTAAATAAAATGGTAGATGACGAAATATGAAATGTTGTAAACTATGAGTTATCAGTTTTACTTATATATTTAAATTAATTGTGTTTATCGAAGTATATTAAACCTTTATATAAAAACATATATCGTGACAAATATATATATGCATATATAACATTTTTTTCTAATATTTGTAAATAAGAACATCAGAAAAGTATTCCGTGAAGACGAGAAAAACCCACTTTACAAAAGTCCTAACTGCTGAAGCCAGCAATATAGTCTTATATCTCTATATCCGAGACCCTAACCCATCAATAGACATTCCCAGCAATCAATTAGCATCCCTCATATAATTCACCACGATGAAAACAAACTTCATGTTCAACAACCACAACTATATACAAACAAATGGCCTAAGCATGGGCAATGAAGCATCACCAGTTCTATCCAATATTTTTATGACACAAGTTCAAACACAAGTAACTAACACAGCATTACATCCACCACTGTACTGGTACAGATATGTAGACGACACAATTGTATCATTCACATCTACAGAAAACACATTAGTTTTTTTCAATCACATTAACTCTATACGACCCAGCATTAACATCACATGTGAACAGGAATAATGCAATCAAATATCATTTCTTAACCTCAAAATTACAAGAACTGAGACAATTTAAAACAGATATTCACCGTAAAATCACCCATACTGGATTATACATCCCTTGGGACTCAGCACTATTATTATTTGAATGTGTCCATTGCTTGAACGAAGGAAACTTTTTAGACTTTACATACTTTTAGAATTATCTGTTCTGAAAGGAGTTTAACATAGTTATCGTTTCGCTTTTATAAATAATGAATCAGAAAGTTACATTATTATTCAAAAGTTGATTGAATTATTTATAAGTTAGCGTTAATAACACACATTTTTACCGTTATCATCCTGATAAGGATGGATTTTTATGATAACATGATTATTTACATTTCTAAGTAGTATTGAATAATAGAACATATAATCCTGCTGTTTCACTTTATAAGTGCGCATATATATATATATATATATATATATGATGGTTCATTAGTATATCGTTTATCTTAAAACATATTCTTTTACCAACATCTATATAAAGTTTTGATTTCAGAACATTCACTTCATGTACAAAACATATTATACAATTAAAAATAATAAAACATAAATATTTTAGAGTGCAGCTTATAAATATTTTTTATGATAAATCAAAACATCTCCAATAATTATTTTACACCGATTTTTATCTGATATTAATACTTTTCAAGAAAATATAAGTGGTCATTGATGTGGCCAAATAACCAATTCTCTCTTGAAATCTGAGATACAACTAGTTACAGATTTAGATATTATGAGATCATCATTTTGTCCAACTATCTATTTATAGAAATACCGATTGCCCTAACAGCAATACATTTAATAATACAATTTACAAAGTAATACCACTCATGTACAGAACTTTAGTAACGCAATATACCTAGTAACGTAAACTACCTTTCTAGAACACTGGTAACATTGATACATATGTAAATGAGATTATAAGAATAAGTGGAGTGAAATTGAAATCATTGTCCGTCTATAGAAACATTGTCTGTCTTTATAAGATATAAATACGCATATTAGGATAATCTGCGAATAGAAACTTAGTTATGTAATCCACTTATAGAATTCTAGTAAGACCATTGGCCACTAGAATCTTAACAACAAAGTCTGCCTATATACCATCAACAACAAAACCCGGCTACAGTTATAATTTTTTTGCATCAAATTATGATGTTACCTCTTCCTAAAACCGCTAGTTCCATAAAGTTGTACCATGACATTTATCTTTGTATTTCGCCCTCTAATGTTACTTCGTGGATGTTGTCGTCCTCTGGTGCCTATTTATACAGTTATGTAGGCTGCAGGTGTCTACATAATGTACGTATTATATAACAGTTATATAACTCTCTAGCGGTATCCTTTATCTATTACATTTGCGTAACCACTGGCGATGGCATCCTTCTGTCATCAGGGTTTCTTCCTAAGTAGTATTAAATAGCCTCAAGCCTAAAAGATACATTAAGTTCTTGTGAATAATATTCCTTATCATCTCCTCAGCTGGAATGATGAATAGTGACATAACTCGAAAGTGTAGCACTCAGCTAGTGACACTAGGTTTTATTATCAAATACAAGACATATATTTCATATTTTAAAACAGGTAAGTCGGAAGATGAACAGAATTGTCCACACTCTAAAGCAGCTATCAGTTTTGATAACCTGAACACACCATTTGCTAGGAAAGAGTATAAAAGTGAAGTATAAAAATATTATTATCAAACTCTGTTGTTGCGTAAATTATCTGTCAGGAAATTATCTGAGTGAAAAGCATGAAAACATGCTTGAAATTTCGAAAGCTCAATAAAATAGTGGATGGTTTTTAACAAATCTTGAAAGAATAAAGCGGATAAGTTTTATTAGCTTTACGTTTAACTGTGTTTATGTTTCGTTCTGACAACCCAAAATAACACGGATTTTTATCCAGGCCACGAAGTTTCAATATTCATCTGTTCACTTGGTTCTTGTTGTTTCTCGAACCAAACTAAGTGTATAATGTATATTTCTAAACTCTAATGTCTACCTTTGGGAGAGCAGGTACTTAGTACGTTTTCAACGAGAAAATCCGTGGCTCGATTTTACGGTGGACACACATATAAACCAACGAGGCTTTGGGTTAAAACAAACACAGAAACTCTAACCCATAACTACTGACATAATATCCTTAAATGATAATTCTCATTTTGGCTCATACAAACATTTGAGTTATAAGCAATAAATTATTCAAAAATCACTTAAATATACTGCCATTGTTTTGCAAAACGGTTTGTTAGCTATGACTATATTTTATAATAACACTCTTGAATAATTCTAACTTGAGTTTGTTTGTTTTGGAATTTCGCACAAAGCTACTCGAGAGCTATCTGTGCTAGCCGTCCCTAAATTAGCAGTGTAAGACTAGAGGGAAGGCAGCTTGTCATCACCACCCACCGCCAACTCTTGGGCTCCTCTTTTACCAACGAATAGTGGGATTGACCGTCACGTTATACACCCCCACGGCTGGGAGGGCGGGCATGTTTAGCGCGACGCGGGCACGAACCCGCGACCCTCGGATTACGAGTCGCACGCCTTATGCGCTTGGCCATGCCAGGCCATCTGTGGTCTGCCCACCACAGGTATCGAAACCCGGATTTTAGCGTGTAAGTCCACAGACATACCGCTGAGCCACTGGGGGGCAAAATAAAATTCTTCAAGTTGTTGTTGTTTTGAATTAAGCACAAAGCTACACAATGGGCTATCTGTGCTCTGCCCACCACGGGTATCAAAATCTGGATTCTAGCGTGTAAGTTTGCAGGCATACCGCTGAGCTACTGGGGGGCTCTAACTTGAGAGACTTGTAGTTTTATATATCATGACTGCATTTATTGGTTGAGATCTAACTCTGTTGGTTTGTCAAGAAATTCACTATTTATTGTCAATCTATGTGTCTATGTATATGGCCTGGTATAGCCAGGTGGTTAGGGCGCTCGACTCGTAATCTGAGGATCGCGGGAGCGAATCTCCGTCACACCAAACATGCTCGCCCTTTCAGCCGTGGAAGCATTATAATATGACAGTCAATCCCACTATTCGTTGGTAAATGAATAACCCAAGGGTTGGAAGTGGGTGGTGATGACTAGCTGTCTTCTCCTACACTGCTAAATTTGCGACGGTTAGCGCAGATATTCCTTGTGTAGCTTCGCGTGAACTTCAAATCGCTTGTTTGTTTGCACAAAGCAACTCAAGGGCTATCAGTGCTAGCCGTCCCTAATTTAGTAGTAAGAAACTCGAGAGAAGACAACTAATCATCACCACCCACCGCCAAGTCTTGGGCTACTCTTTTACCAATGAAAAGTGGGATTTACCGTCACATTAAACGCCCCCACGGCTGGGAGAGTGAGCATGTTTGGCGCGACTCGGGCGCGAACCCGCGACCCTCAGATTACGAAGCGCACGCCTTAATGCGCTATCTCATGCCAGGCCCGTTCAAAAAACAACCAAAACAAACTGTCTATATATATAGACAGATATTAACGAATGTAGAAATTAAAGACAGACAAAATCATTGAAATTTAAATTGGAAGGAAAATCATGATAAATCTAATAATAGCTAAGGTATAGAGGCTGAAAAGCCACTCTGTGAAAGATGACAAAAAATAAGTGTTCACATATATTCTGTTTTAGAAGAGTTTTCTTCGTCACATATTCTCAATAATGCAGTTCTGATCAATAAAATAAAGTGTACACGAAAGGAAGATGGTTAGTTTTATTCTCGATTTTCTGTTTAAAAAGAGAATTTTTACTTGTGTCCTGAAGTAACTTGCAATCTTAATAAAAAATACTGTGTCAATTTATGTCACATACACACACACACAAGGTTGAATAAATAGGACACGTAAAAATGTAGCAGCGTTTTTTTTTATAAACTTGTTGTTCCGTACTGCTGGGTTTTAACTAAATTTTAGATTACTTTACACGTTATTGTGTATTTTTGGTGGTATCTCGTTATATTACCATACACCTAAACAACAACATGTGTTATGATAATTTACCTTAGATGTCAGGATTTTGTTAAAGTTGCTCCTCAGAGGCGTATCGGTATGTCTGTGAAAATAAACGTTAGAATCCTGTTCTCGATACCCATGGCGGAAAGATCACAGACAAACTTTTTTGTTTTGTGCTTAATTTGAAACAAACAAACTTAAAGTTACGCTGTTAGAGACGATAATGGGGTCTAATGGGTCACAGTATGTTTTCAGGGAGGATTGTGTGAAGACTGTCTTACATACATCTAATCTGATGTAAAGTCATGTCACGTTAACATTAAATATACAACAGGTCATGAAGGTAACAATCAGTGTTTGTATGTTCTGTAACATATACTCCATTCTTTCTTTACTGTACCTATAACTAACAGTATTGTTTGGGATGTTTTGTACATTCAATTTCATTTCTTTATTTATTTTTTATTCCAGTACTTAAAGATTATTCCACATGTTAAAAATGTAGGACAAATTAAAATATTCAAAATTAGCCGAATCTAGTGATATTAGGTTTATTAACAATGAATTATATATATATAATGATTTATAAATTTGTTTGTTTGTTTTGGAATTTCGCACAAAGCTACTCGAGGGCTATCTGTGCTAGCCGTCCCTAATTTAGCAGTGTAAGACTAGAGGGAAGGCAACTAGTCATCACCACCTACCGCCAACTCTTGGGCTACTCTTTTACCAGCGAAAAGTGGGATTGACCGTCATATTATAACGCCCCCACGGCTGGGAGGGCGAGCATGTTTGGCGTGACTCGGGCGCGGACCCTCGACCTTAAAATTACGAAGCGCACGCCTTGCCATGCCAGGTCCCTTATAAATTTGTTCCCAATACTATGTTTAACAGCACTAGAGTAAAATATATTTATGATCACAACGGAAGGATAAATTGAAAATGTAATACACTGAGTAATGGTATTGATTTTCTTATTTTCTATAGAAACTTATGTGTCATGCATAACGACGTTACGTCTTTATTTTGTTAAATAGATCTTGACAGTTGTGTAAAGTATACGCAAAATGTATGCATTTGAAAGGTGATCGATTACGGTTAACTGAAAAATGGAACATAATTTGTAAATAAATCTCTTATATATGTGTAAACTGAGTTTATTTCAATTGTGTTGTTTTCGATGCATTTTCTATTTACCCGGAAAACTCAATATGAATTAGATAATGTCATTCACACGGAAAGAAGTACATGTGAAAACAAAAGTACACTTTACACTATTTTTCTTTTTTGTTCGAATAGTGTATTTTATTATTTTTCCAGGGAGACTGTTTCGTTCAAGTCTAGAGACTTAGATGTCTTAGCGAGCTGCGCTCTCAGAATTTTAAATCGCTTGCACGTGATTAATCTCGGTTTAAACATATTTTTATACAAACCATGAAATTAAAAAAATTGTGTATAATATTTTATATGAATTTTTCGGAAGGAGCTCTTATATTTATGAGTTGCATAAATGAATGAAATGAAATATTCAGTGATGACGAAAAATCAAACTAAATATTGCTCAAAACAATTCAGTAAGTTTTTTTCCACTTCCAAGATTGTAAAAAGATCAAGATCAAAGCAACTCGGCCTGGCATGGCCAAGCACGTTAAGGCGTGCGCTCGTAATCTGAGGGTCGCGGGTTCGCATCCAAATCGCGCTAAACATGCTCGCCCTCCCAGCTATGGGGGCGTTATAATGTGCGGTCAATCCCACTTTTCGTTGGTAAAAGAGTAGCCCAAGAATTGGTGGTGGGTGGTGATGACTAGCTGCCTTCCCTCTAGTCTTACACTGATAAATTAGGGACGACTAGCACAGATAGCCCTCGAGTAGCTTTGTGCGAAATTCCAAAACAAACAATCAAGGCAACTCTTCCCTTCTGTTACAACTATATAACAACACAACTGCGAGCGATATCCTTCAGATTCTTAATATATATTCTATAACAATAATTCAAAACACCTGAGTAGTTAATATTTCAACATTAATCATTGTTCAATTTGATATTCAAGCTCAGGAGTAAAAAGAAATGATATTATACAGAACTACTATTTTTTTTTTATTTGTGATTTTTAGATGGATCAGGTGTAGCTGCTAGAATATAATAAATTCAAAGATTATTTTCCATTTGGAGTAAAAAAAAAAAAACATTTTTTGTTACAGGGATTTATTGACCAAAAGTATTATTTATAGCGAAAACAGAGCCTTGGTGATTCAATACACCGTAATAATTAAATGTTTTGTTATCTTGCCCATTCGTTTATCATTGCTTAAAGTTCTAGGTAATTGTATGTTCAATAGTGTAAAGCTTTTAGTTGTAATCCATTGATTTGGTTTAATTTGGATGAGAAGTTATTAATAAATATGAATTCCCGAATGACTTACTGAGTTTCCAGACGAATTTTTTGTACGAATTTTATTTTGAAGCGAGAAATAGTATAATAAATAAATAAATATTTCACACGTGTTAAGTTACATTAAATTATTCTTCAAATAAAGACTAATTTAATTCATATACAGTTTATCTCTGATTAATTAAACTTGAAACAAAATAACTTTACAGCTCATTTAGTAATTCTTTTAAATTGAACCATAAATCGTAGAATCTCTTCATATTTTAAGTGGCACATATTGTTTTGAATAGTAATTAAGAATAATGTATTTAATATAAATATGTACATGAACTATGAAAATATTCTTATATAATATTTTGTATGAAGGAAGGAAATGTGTGAATATTAAATGAAAGTAAAAGATGTTTCGTAGGAATTTTTTTTTATTTAAATTTTTCAGCTTACTTGAAAATTATTTTATGTCGAATATTTATCATTTGAGCAGGTGTACTGCTTTTTATATTAATTCAGTTATCATCCGTCACTAGAACGTTTCTACAAGATCAAACACACCTGCTTAGGACTGCATCTTTCACTCCGCTAGCGATCATCAACGTAAGAGAACAGAATTGTATGTGATGTACGCATTTATTCCTAAAACATACATCATTCTATGAGACTTGAGATTATAATATGTTTATTTTTGTTTTTCTTACGTGCAAATCTTAATGAAGATTATTAATAAAGAAACATTGATTTCGTTATAAAGTATAAATAAAATTAAACGCAGCAATTTTAAAACTAAAAACTCTTTTTAGTTGCAAAAGATATATTGTTACTTGAAATAAAGCTTTTGTTTCCTTTTGTAATGCAGAAGGTAAAATTGTTAACTCATCAGCAAATATTCTCATGAACACGAAAGTAAATTTTACTTCATTTCACATTTTACAAAGTATGAGAGGCTAGCCTTCCGATTGCCGGAAACTGTTGATTGAAATAGGGATTAAAGTTATCATAAATTTTGAGGGTTGTCATATTTATTCTCTTGACTTTTTGTAAAAGCTATACTGGCTAACCTTTGAGAGAAATAATTTCAGCTATTCATCTCCAACCCATTTTCCAAATGATCAGTAGTCCCTCCACAGAATTATACTGAAACGGTTATGTTGCTACGCTTTGAATTAAGTTGTATAATTTTTGATACCATTAATTAGACAACAAATAGTTAGTAAAGACTTTATTCGTTAAAAAAACATTCAGCGTACTATCATACATTGAAATAAAATATTTTGTTGAAATAGGCAACTCATAAATTTGGGTTTGTGTTTATTAAAATTTGTGGTAATTTAATGTTTAGTTGTTAAAATATTTAGTAAAAAGACCAGTTAGGAATTACTGTTACTGTACGATATATTAAAATAGTTTTTATGACGAAAAACCTGAGATAAAATATCTATAAGATTTAATACATTTGTACTTAAGATTATTGCTTTTAAGCCTGGTAACTTACAATAGCTTTCATAAAACACAGTGAATTTTATATTTTCAATAAATGCAAATAATCACAAGACATTGGTATATAAGATAAAAGTGATATTATTGAAGATACTGTTGTGTTATGATGAGACAGAAAAGTAACTTTTACACAGACATTGTTAAGTTTTTTAACAGGTCCCTTTCCACTCATTAGGAGACATTTGTGTTGAAATAAACAGATAGCCAATCCTTTTTTTTTAATTTGAACTGAATTTTTTAACTTGTTTATTGGTTAAAATTAAGGCATTGCTCGCACTCTTTTAGCTTTGAGACAGCGTAAAGTGATTTGGAGTAGTAAAGTGACTGAAATCTGAAGTCTTTAAAATGTCACGAAGGGATATTGAGGAACCATTTTGAAAAAAATTGATAGATATTGTGCAGCAAGATGAGTACAATAGTATGCATGTAGCTGCTTTCAAAGTGTAAAGTGTTTCTGTCTGCTTATGCTACTTCTGAATATGGTGATGTTTCTACCTTTATTATTGAATCGCAGGTAAGAGGTTCCCATCTCAATTAAAAACTAAACATAGAAAATTGATAGCAAAAGCATAAAAAGTTGGCTCTTGTGAGTGATATATATATATTCTTATGGAAATCTTCTATTAATAAAAGTCTTTCTATAAATAAAATCTTTGAAATTACCATCTATGCGAAGGAGATTAAAAAATAACATTTATTCTTATATTATAAGGAACAAATATTTTTCATGAATATTTGTAATATTTTGTAAAGATTATATGAACACATTAAAATTGCTGTTTACCATAATTTCTTTTTACATTCTTTGGTATTATATTTATTATTAAGTACTTGAATAGGATCGGAGAGCTTTAAAATCATAATTATGAAAATTTGCAATTACTTTTTATGCGTGAGAATATAATGCAGTTAGAAACGTGAAGTAAATGTTGCCAAATGAATAGCATTAAACAACTAAACTCATGTTAATTAAATTTCTCAATTCAAATTAAATATTTGATGATCCGTCAAATAATGTAAAATAAAAATGTCGGATAAATGATAGTTTGACAATGTTATGTATATGTGTAAATATTTTGTTAACGACAACATGTCGTGTTGTGTTTGAATTTTCATTTGTGTTATTCATTTTTCCATATTGATATTATTGTTTCGAAATTTAAACTAATATTTTGTTATTCATTTAGGGTAACATTTAGAATTTTCTTGAATTAAGTAAACCAATCATATGTTTGTAAATGAGTGCTGGTAACTTCGTGTCTAGACGTGTAGTCTCGTGCAAGAACGGACACGCGCGGATTGCTCTGGAGTTGTATGGAAATTGCAAGATTGTTCGAGAAGTAGGCCTACCGGTATAAAAGACGGTGACGCGAGATAGATTCAGTCATTAGTTTTATTCGAAGAAAAAGAGTGAGATTCAGACATCAGTTTTATTTCAAAAGAAGAAAGTCAGTTATTTGAGAAAGATTAAGTGTTTGCTGTGATTATTCAACTTGGATTTGTGGCTGAAGTTAGATCTACGGAAGCTGTGATTTTATTTCGTCAATCTCTACGATACATCTGAATTACTGCTTGTGCTGAGAGACGGCGAATTTATTGAACTGTGAACTGTTTCGGAATTTCTTCGTGGGACCAAATTCACAACCTATACTGGAATTTGAGACTTTCATTTTAGATCATTATATTGGATACAGGCCAGTACCATTTTGTATTGTGATTAATTTTGAAGTTTGAAACTAGTATTATTTTGTTTTGTAATTAATTTCGAATGTTGTAACTTAATATCCGTCACTGTTATTATATAATTTATGTTATATCTGTTATATTTGTTAATAGTTTAGTGTAATAAATTATACAAGCTGTTATCTGTGTTTTTCTGTTGCGTTTAGTCTACGAAGAACATAAAACAAAAAAATACGTAACAGACACAGGTGAATATACATTTTACCCTTTTGTGACATTCCACTTAAATATGGAGTTTAGTAATCGCAAGTAACAACGGTAACATGATTCTGACATTGCGAACTCGAAAATACATTGTATTCTCAAGAAACCCTTTGAGAAACGAGATTTTAGTTTTAAAGGGATATTTAGTATTGAGAGTCGATTGAAGGTATATTAAGCATTTACTAAAAATCTTTCATTCATACTCTATAGGACTAAGTCAGGAGATCTCGGTGACTATTCCATTATGTCAGTTCTCTCTTCTTCTTGAAGAGAATTGTGAATTAAAATATCACGGTGAGGTGTGACATCACCAACCATTAGAATGAGGTAAGATACATTTTAAAAGTACATGATTGCACCACGAATTCTTCTCCATACTATACTAAAAAACGTGTCACATTCCTCTGTGTGTAAATAAAGCTGGTTTTGGTTCTATATATTTATATTCCTATTACTTGGTTGGAAACTCATGTGCAATCCATGTGTATAAATAATATTTGGTGATCTAGTGGATAAGTTCCAGGCTCGATTTTGCTTTTTTATTGATGATTTCATTGTCTGAAATTAAGTACAAAGGTACATAAAGGGTTATCAATACTCAGCCCACCACGAGTATCGAAACCTGTTTTCTAGAGTTGTAAGCTCACAGACATATCACTCTACCACTGGAGGGATATTGTTTAATGGAATGCACTTCCCTTGGTACAATTTGTGTTTGATTTGTACAAAAAGGAGTTTCACAAAGTATTGAAATTAAAGATTTAAGTGCTAATAAAGAACTAGTGTTCAGATAAAATGGTATTAAAATAATTCTGTGGGCAAAGAAATTACAAAGTACAAAGTAGTATATGAAAATTCGCCAAATAAAAATAATTTTACTGGTAAACTAGGAAACAACGTTTCGGGCAATAGCCAAGCCACAAAATAGTAAACTTAAAACAAGAATATGGGATTATTTACAATATGCTTTATATATATTAAATAAAATCAAACAAAAGACTCTTTTTTTATTTCAATGAGAAAACAAAACATTTTCCTAAATTTATTAATTATATTTTGCATCCTTTTAACTAAATAATATAATTTTTGAAAAATTCGCATAGCGTGCGAAAAAATTTGTTTTGGTTTGTTTTGGAATTTCGCACAAAGCTACTCGAGGGCTATCTGTGCTAGCCGTCTCTAATTTTGCAGTGTAAGACTAGAGGGAAGGCAGCTAGTCATCACCACCCATCGCCAACTTTTGGGCTACTCTTTTACCACGAATAGTGGGATTGACCGTCATATTATACGCCCCCACGGCTAGGAGGGCGAGCATGTTTAGCACGACCCTCGGATTACGAGTCGCACGCCTGACGCGCTTGGCCATGCCAGGCCCGTGCGAGAAAAATACAAAATGAAACAATTTGTTAATTTGTTTTCACCGAGCTGTATAGCAAACTATCAAGCTAATATTTATGCTTCAATGAGGAAAGTTAATCCCATTTCAGATGTTTCAATAATTAATTAATTGCACCATGTAGTTTTTATTTTAGTGTAAATGTGTTTTTATTTCAAATGGAATATTTCTTTAGTGGAACTACAACAAATACAGCGATGTATTGAACCATTTTATAAACAACAACAACATGCCAGTTTAAAGCGAAATTTCATACTACTGTTAATTTTTGTGTTTTCTGAAACTTCAGTATTAATATTAACTTAGGCTTCTTTTCCTCAGCTAAAATATAAAGAAAATAAAATTTATAATTTTACAGCACCATATATGCTCCTAGGTTAAACGTCTAGGTCAGAAATCGCTAGGATCCTCCGTAATTTTTAACTATTGACTAGAGTGTGAACGACCTGTCAGCAGAAATTCAACCACAATGACTTTGTCATGATCTTTGAACCAAATAATTAGATGCATTGTCACATTGAATATACCCCTGCAGTTGAAAGTGAGAAATCTGTTGGGCAACTTTATGAACGTCACCTTACAATCCAAACACATATCACGCCAAGCTCCAAACATTAACTAGTTTTTTATGCATCATATATCCTTTTGTGTACAATATTATGATTTAAGCTTTTCACTGTACGTAATGAAGAATCCTAACTTAATTTTTTTTAATTAATTTACTTTCAGTACGTTTTATTTTATTATTATCAACATTATATTCACAAAATGGTACAAAATGTTAACGATTAAATTCTAATTCTCTCTCCTGTTATTTTACATAAATAATAATATTTAAAGCAAGTTCAAGAACACTTTCACAAATACATTTTGTTTTATCACTTTATCAAGAAACATGCCTAATAATGAGTTTGGACTGAATTTAGCCACAATATTAGTCCGAACAATGTTTTGCAACAATTTATTGAAAAAAACAATAGATTTATAATTGGTTCAATAATAGTGAGAAAAGATTAAGGTGACGAATGCGACGTACAAAGTGATCCTAACTTTTCTCAGCAACATTGAAATTATTGTGTTAGCCTAGGAAAATAACCTAAGTCATTGTTAAGCACTTTGTATCTATTTCAAACAATAATAGCAAGGTAAATTATTTTAATAATATGTTTTGGTAAAGTTATTTTCGGTTATGATGTAAAGGAAGCATCGAAATACGAGCTTTGTCAGCAACAATATAAAAACATGTTATTTATCCTTTTAAGATACAAAATACTAAATAATGGTGACTTTAAAGCAAACTTGCGAGGTCTGCACTGTTGAAATAACAGCAGCAGGTTCATGAAACTTTGAGTTCTTTCTTTCTTTATATATTTATATAACCACAAACGCACAAAACGATAAGATAAAACTCACCAGGCTACAAAACAAGCTTTCATTTATCTGTTGTCTTTAGTTTTAGTTCTGTGAATTCTAAGTTATTGTTTACTTTTTAGGTATCATATGACTAGTCGTTGGCTGACATATACTTACGTTATTTGTTTATTTATTGTTCCTTTCATTAATCATATTGTTTATACTAGTGAAAATATCGATTGTAATCACTTTGATTTTAGTTCAATTTTTCGTTCATTATTATAGTTTTGCCCCCCGCTAGTAGAGCGATATGTCTCCAGATTTAGACACTAAAATCAGCGGTTCGATTCCCCTTAGTGGGCTGAGCAGATAGCCCTTTGTGACTTTGCTATACGAAAAACACACACACATTATCATAGTTTTAATATAAAGATTTGATGAATGTTGCACTTTACTAATTTGCCCCTTTCTATTTTACCATCACCAGTGTTTGGAGGTAACTGTCGATGAATCCAAATAACATGTTTCAGAATGTTTGTGCTAAGCTACACAAAAGAAATACCTGCTTAATACTATATCTAACTTTGAACTGTTTGTTTTAGAGCAAAACTACATTTGTTCACCGCGGCAATTGTATTTCGGATTTTAGTTTTTTAAGCCCGAAATTTATCGCTGTTCCAAAAATTGACATATTTCAATTGTTAAAAGTAAAAAAGGTACCTAGAAAAATAATTCCATCGTTAATTCCCGTTTTTCTTTTGTAATGTTTGTTTGTTTTGGAAATTCGCACAAAGCTACTCGAGGGCTATCTGTGCTAGCCGTCCCTAATTTTGCAGTGTAAGACTAGAGGGAAGGCAGCTAGTCATCACCACCCACCGCCAACTCTTGGGCTACTCTTTTACCAACGAAAAGTGGGATTGACCGTCACATTATACACCCCCACGGCTGGGAGGGCGAGCATGTTTAGCGCGACGCGGGCGCGAACCCGCGACCCTCGGATTACGAGTGCACGCCTTAACGCGCTCGGCCATGCCAGGCCTCTTTTGTAATGACAGGATACCAAAACAAAACGTCTTTTATAATAATAAGTACAGTAAGTTTGTCTAAAAGATAATTTGGATTTTGAAATTATAGTGATAATCTGAAAATCTTACTGCAGTTACCTTGGAATCATCATTACAATATATAATCTGATAAACATATTCCAGAAAACACTTGAGATTTTCTAATTCTTTTCAACATGTGTTTTATCTTTTCACATCAAAAACTGTAGTAATTCTAAACAATTTTGTGTTGTTAATTATTTTGAACGGGAAAAAAATATATCCGTTCCAAAGATTCTACTAGGACAAAAGTAATAATTACTTTTTTATTATTTCGCTGTAGTGGAATAATGCGTTCTAATATTAAATTATTTTTGAAATAATTTCTTTTCAAGAGTGTAAGAAACTAAACAGTCTGTTTTCTGAAATATTCAATAGGATTTGTTGTTGTTTTGAACTAAACACAAAGCTACACAAAGAGTTATCTGTGCTCCACCCACCACGGGTATCGAAACCCGGATTTTAGCGTGTAAGTCCGCAGACATACCGCTGAGCCACTGGGGGCTTCAATAGGACACATGAATAAATATATAAATATAAATTCTTTTACTATGTGTTGTGCCCTGGTATAAGATGTTTGTTAGGGTGCTCAGCTCGCAAGCTGCTGGTTGCGGGAGCAAAATCAGTTCCCCAAAATGCTTGGTCTTTCATCCAGGAAAGCGTTATAATGCTACAGTCATCAATCTAACTATTCGCTGTTGAGAGAGTTATCCAAGAATTAATTGTGGGTTTGTTGATTAGCTGCGTTTCGTCTGTTTTATCATTTCTGAATTAGGAATGCTAACAAAGGTAAAACACGAGTAGCTGTGTGCGAAATTTAAAATAATCCAAACTAAAACTATTTGCTTGTTTGAGCGCAAAGCTGGACTATAGATTATCTTCTCAGATGCACCCTAGAACTGACCACTTTTCAAATCGATCTCCGAATTCTGTTGTTGTAAGTCCGTAAGTGTTGTAAAAAAGTAGTTAATTACACATTTAACATCCATTTCAATCACATGTACGTAGGGGGCAAATAATGACGAACAGTAGTTAAGTAAGAATATGTAGCCTTTGTGTTGTTTGTATCCATTACCGTCGTGTTACCTCTCGACGTATTCATACTTATAAGGATATTTCATTATTAATTGACAATCTTTTTTTCAAAGTTCACCATAAACAGAGAAGATTTTTTTCTACTCTCATACTGCACCACTTGTTTCTTTTGTTATTAGGAGTTATGTTTGGTACACAATATTAATTGCAATATACGCTGCACAAAGTAATTAACAGTAGGTTAAAGTCTCTTTTACTCAAGTTTTGATAAAATATAGCTATTGCTACTGAATATTATTAGTGAACCTAAATTAATATTTTAGTGAAACAAGCCTAATGTTAAGGCACTCGATTCATAATCTGAGAGTCTTGAGCTCGAATCCTCGTCAAATCAAATATGCTCGCCCTTTCAGCCGTGGGAGGTTATGATGTGATATTCAATCCCACTATTCGTTGATAAAAGCGTAGCCCAAAAGTTGGCTGTGGGTGGTGATCACTAGCTACTTTCACTCTAGTCTTACAGTGCTAAGTTAGGAGCGCAGATAACCCTCGTGTAACTTTGCGCGAAATTCAAAACAAAACAAACCAAACCAAATAAAACAAATGTCAGGTAGTTTGTAATAAGATACTACATGTCATTTCATTTGTATAGAAAAATAAAGGAACTTGTGTCTTCTTAGTGATAAACTAGAACAATTACCTAGAAAATGTAACAAAACACAATATTTGTAAAATGATTCAAGACAAAGAAATGTGCGAGGGCCACAAGAAGGACATTTGGACGCTTCCCCGATGTAACAAGAATTGTACGGCACAATAAGTCTTTGCATAATTATTACAAGTCTCAAAATGTGTGGTTACATGATTTAGATCCACTTTGGTTGATTGAGTGTTTTATGGCACAAAGCAACTACGCCATCTGCGCAGATCCACTTTCATAGATCAACAATAGGGTTGACTGAAGAGACCTGGCTTTAAACTACTGTTAACAACCCTGCAAAACATCTCAAAGCAAAGGACGGACCTCAGATATGTAATTGAATTTGCGATTAAGAGCAGAAAATGGGCAGTAAATCTGTATTTTAAAAGGTCTAAATGAGTTTCTTAAGTATTGTTCTCTATACCAGATGATCTTTGGTTAGTTTTTCTGTCTCAAAATAATGTGGACTAATTAAAAAGGTGTATACAGGTGAATTTTTTAACTTATAAGTGAATCATATCTAACATTGCAGCTAGAATCAAAACGTACACACATGGAGTGTGATAGGATTAAGATATAACCTATGGATAAATGACAATCATGTGGGATATTGGCATTCTTGTCTGGACAGAGATCAGTATTGGTGGCCACACTGACCCTTATGTGACACAGTAGTACGAACGCTATACAGTATATTTCCATTCACACTTTGCCTCTGAAGAAGAAAGTTTCACCTTCCGAAATTGCTCGGATTATAGGATTTTTATTAATTACTACCAAGACTTCTTGAACGTATGTGTTTTTCTAAGATCATGAAAGTAGTTCATTTTACTTTACCGCTGGATTTTCAGAACTTCAGAATGTATTTTGTAGTTCTTTGCTATATTTCACAAAAGTCCCCCTACTATATTTTTTTATCTATCTCATAGTTTTTTTCATTTTGTGAATATTGTTAACATTTTCCAATATTTTTGATTCTACAAGATTAATTAATATGAAATAATGTTAATACTTTCCCAGAGTTTATTCTGATGCTCTACAAGAGTCAGGTGATTTGATATGCAAGTGTCACTGTCGGACTTCATGCCCACAGTTGCTCATTTTCGCACCATATCTTTAACTTTATTGTCCCAGACATGATCGAAAAACTTTTTTAATAGAGTATTTGTCGCCTAAGGGACAAATGCATGTCGTATGTCGACGTTTAATATTTATATGACTGCATTGTGAATTAATGAGCTGCCGATGAAGTATATTTCACTATTCTACCAGAATTGCTTCCAGTTAATCAACACTAATTTGATGTGAATTACGTGATGGCTGCTGTCTTCCCAGAACACTTTATACGTCGTCAATATAATTCAACTCTGGTGAGCCTTACCAGTTAGTTTACTGGCTTTAACTGTGTTCTTTTATAAAGTTCTGAAACGTTCAGCATTGCGGAAATACATATGCTAATCAATCTAAATAAAGTTTTGATGAACTGCGTATTTATATAGCAACACGAAAGACTGTATTACTTTATTATTATATAGTATTCCCTGTAATGACTATTTCCAGTTTCTTTCTGAAGAAGAAAAATTCATCTTTCAAAAGCGCTCGAGTTATAAGGTTTTTATTCAGTTGTGAAATGAACTACATTAATATTCATTCGATATGAAAACGAAGTAATTAATATTCTTTGCCCAGATTTTTCTGATATTAAGAAATATATCAAAAAAGCCAGAATGTCCAAATTATTAAATATATTTTAAATAGCATCAGATATTCAATCATATAGCGATACCATTTTGTTCAGTAATAATGTTTTGCTATTAAATTTAACACAGCAATTTTAGAAAATAAGAAAGTCAAAGGTGGTTAATAATTCTATTATTTCACCATGAAATAACAAAAACAGATTATAAACATGTTAAATAGTTTACATTTTAATATCACAACAACATTTCGATCAGATTTAACTAAGGTTGACTATAATGAACTACGTGTAGTTTGTCATTTAAGGCTTTATCAGTAACACTTCTTACTATCAATGGGTAACTTATAAAATATTAGTTTGTACGGAAAATACATTCCAGTAAGTCAAACGTAAATATTTTGTCATCAAATATTCTATTTAATTTCTTTTTTATACTTCACTATGGAACTTTGTTTGCGTCTGATAACATGTCGTTAAACGACACAACTAAATCTGGGCCCGGCATGGATAGTTGGTCAGGGTGCTCGACTCGAAACCTGAGAGTCATGGATTTGACTCCCCGTCACAACAAATAACAATGAGGGCGTTATAATGTTATGGACAATCACACAATTCGTTGGTAAAAGTGTAACTCAAAAATTGGTGGTAGATGGTGATGACTAGCTGCCTTTCCCCAAGACTTACACTGCTAAATTATGAATGGCCAGCGCAGATAGCCTTCATGTAGCTTTGCACAAAATTCAATAAACAAATTATACATTAATTTTAAGAAGATAAGATAAATGCAAACTAACTTGATGTACTGAATGTCAGCAGTTTGGAACACCTGTTACTATTGTATTCCAGATGCGAAAATTACAGTTTCAAACTTTACAAACAACAGAGAACAAAACCGTAATAGCTGACTTCGCTTGAGACATACTTTTACTAAGATTGTTACAATATAATAAAACAGAGCTTAATTATTAAGTAGTTGCTATAAAAATAAAACTGAAATTTAATTATTTTTATGATATTTTTTTATATATTACATAGTAATATCCTAAATTCCATTGGCTTATTTTCTCTTCCGTAAGTGAAACATTTATTTTAATTTTTATTTTCTCTGTGTAGGTATGATAATATTCTATACATATTAAATGATTATTATGATTGCCTTTAACAATTTTGTTGAAAATATTGATATTGTTGCTCTTTACGTTAATAAATGTCACATTAATTTTCTTTTACATTTCACTCTTTATAGTAATCTGAGTATTTAATTTAACTTGAAAAAGTAATTATTTACAGCATGCTATTATCCAGTGAGGGTGTAATTTAAATAGTACGGCTAAATTCTGTAATAAATATAATATACTGATTGAATACCTATAAAAATAATTTAGTTGGTAAATTAGGCATAAATAACTGAACTTAGTTCCTGTGTATGTAAACATAATCTGAATATTGAAACTCTCTGGCTCATTATTTTGGATAATTTCTAACAATTAATAACAGGTGATTATTTCTCTCATACCATAATAGGGTAAAAAAGGTGACGTGACAAATTATCAAAAACATGTTTGAGCATGAACCAGTCCGTATATTTATGTATTTAGAAGTAAGAAAAAATACTAAAACTTGTGAATATATATAACTTGATAAGTGTTTTCTATATTTTATTTTGCAGTTTGATATGTGACTGTTGTAGAGTAACTGTAGTGCACACTTTATGAACATGTGAAGACACCTAATTTTCTTACTAACACAAACAGGTTTCTTCTATCATGAATCCTACAGTTCGTATTACGTGTCTACAGCAGTGTTGTTCTACCCTTGTACACTATTGACTAAGTATTAGCCTTATGTATAAATAACGTTTTATATTTGAGTTTTCTACAATCTACAACACATGTGATGCGATATAAAGCAGATATATTCTAAATGATAAAATAACAGCTGTCTGTTCGCTGAATATCGTAAAAAGTAGACATATAATAAATAATATTATGTTCTTTCTTTGGAATTAAATAAGTTGTAAGAGAATAAATATTCCATTCTCATTGATTGATAGTTTTAGACAGATTACTTATGGTGAGATATTTCTATTATAGATAGCAAAATAGAATCTTACTGATATCTGTGAAGTATGAAAAATATATATGTTTTCATTTTTTGAGAAACATATTCAGCAGTTATGTCTTTATGTACAGTGAACTTACATGAGTTTTCTCAATGTTGAAAATTTGGTAAATATAAATAAGGTTTTAAAATGAATTGAATACTTATAAAAATACTTATATAATGTAAGCATTAATATAAGTGAATTAATAAAACAATCAATACGTTTTGTTATTACGCAAGTTTTGTCTTAAAAATAGATAACATTAATATCAGTATTGAGTGTAGCGTGTTGTTAGCTCTTTGGTATTACGTGAACAGTTCAGTTCTCTAATACCACTATTAATATATAAAATTATAGAATTATGTTTGTTCATACAAATATAAAATTTCACTTTTTTTTCATTGCAGAGTCACATATCTGTTTGGATCTTGTAATTATAGACATGTCAGCTTAATAATGGTACCACGGAACATAGAGAAGTGAGGATTCATTATGAAACTGCAGTACATTCCGTGAGACTTCTTGCCTTGCAATAATAGCAAAATATTTTTGACTAAAGTGATTCAGTTTATAAAATGAATATCTATTCTAGCAAAATCAAAGATATATCTATGGTTGTTTGTCATAACTTTTAATCAAAAGTCTTTCTAACTTGACTTGTATACATAAAAGAATTTTTGAAAATTAATTTGCTATTAAATAGCTGATAGAGCTCATGGAATTTATTCATACGTAGAGGAAAAACTCGAACTTATGGTAACTGTTTTATAGAAACATAAATTTTAATATTTATGGTTTCTCTAAGGCTAAAGTAAAAACATTTATATGATATTCCATTTGAATACACCTTAAACCTGTATCAATTATCTAATTAAATAAACGCCTAGAAAATTTCTGGTGTCCAAAATTTGAGCTGTTCCTTTATATACGAATAAAAACTTCATTTTTTAAAAATTTGTATTGAGTGGAAAAGCGAAATTAATACTTTAGATTTTACATAATGTATTTATAGTGTTCCTTTTAGGCAAATGATGAACTAAAGTACTCAGATTAAAAGTCATGAAACGAGTTTTTTATTAAGGTTATGATTAATTTTATCATCAAACTGTTGACATTTTTTGAAAATGTTAAATTCTCAAATACTATTTCAAGATACCATTTCAAAACATTAATCACACAAACCTTTCCCATGAAAGTATTCTAAGGAAGAAAATCTATATGTAATTGATGGATACAGATAGAACGTATTTTAGGGCTGTCTCTATCCAAGCAGTCCCTTCTACATATCATGTATATGTTGAGAAGAACCAGAAAGAGCTTTTATTTATACAAGATTTCATAACATCGTAGAATGAAGAGCTATCAGTCATTCAAATTAAATTCAAAATGAGAACATGCACCTTGATCGATGGATGACATAAGTAGGTATGATGTATTATAATGTGACAGAAAATTATTTTTCATCTAAGGTTTGTCTGTAAGGCAATTTGTCGTCAAGACTCTTTAAAAAAAACAACAAGCCAGATTGTTTTATTGTTTTGTTTTTCAACATGTTTTCAGATAATGTATTTTTTGAAACACATTTGTTTTATTACTGATGAAATAATAACGGCTAATACACCGTGCACAAATACTGACTATACGTAAGTGAAACACAATTAATACAAATATTCAATATCAGAAAAAAATAACATTTTATATATCTAGTTTAAGCAATGTCTTCTCTTTAAATATCAATTATTAAGACACTATGGCGATTATTTTTGCATAAATTGATCAGTTATTATGCATATATAAAGGCATTATAAATGTCTAATTACTTTAAATGGTTACTTTAGAAGGCTTCTACTGAATCTAAAATGAAAGTACTACAAAAGTATAGATTAAAAATGTTGTGACTCCAACATACACGGAAAATAAATGATATTCAGAATGTGAGATCCTCTATCAAACTAAGTTATGTTTAAATGCAGAAGGCTTAATGATATAAAATGACGATCAGAATGTTGTGGAATTTCAAAAGCAAAATGTATTTTTACAAATCTAATAACTGTAGTTGTCTCTATATCTAATTAACTAAAACATTAACTAAAACAGAGATATGCAATATTTCATTTTATTAAAGCTTCCTTAGCTAACATAAAACATTACTTTTATCAATCTAAAAACTGATTTGTATGTTTTAATGTATAAAAAGTTCTATATGTTTTCATCGATAGATTTACAATAATTAATAAATTTGAGTTAAACTTCTACAGTACTACAGGTCTTTGGTCGAGATTAGAGCTAATTTTTGCATCGCATCTAACGCAGCAGTAACAGCCAATTTTACCTGATGAAGACAAACAATACTGCGTTGAAATTCGACTTTTAAACAACAGTTGTTTGATATGAAAATCCACTTGAGGAATTGGTTTATTGTATATGAGGAATGTTAAAAAAGTCTTATTCACTAAACTTACCTAAACTGACACAAATATATCAAGAAGTGTCTTTAGACCATTTTGGTGTTTAAAAAAAAACAACAGGCAAATGTTATTCATGTGTATACTGTTTTAATTCTTTTCTATTTACCATATGTAGTTCCCGGTAGCTTAGCGACAATTTCATGGGCTTAAAAGGCTAAAAACCCGGCTTAAATACACGTAGTTGGACAAAACAAAGAACTTATTGTGTACTCTCGTGCTTAACACCAAACAAACACACGTCACCAAAGAAAAACCTACATCTGCATATAATTTGAAGAATGAGTCATATTAATACTACTAATGTTCTGATCCATATTCTTTAAATTCTATAAAATAACATAGTTTTTACTCAAATTGTGGGAAAGGGTATGATCCAAACACTTCTTGGATAAGTTTGTTATTTTCACTGATTTGTTATTTTGTAGTTCTAATGAAAAGTTGAATTCTGTAAACTCGCAATACAAGCGACGAAGACAAATATAGACATGGCTCGTCATGGCCGGGTTGTTAAGAAGCTCGAGTTGTAATCGTGGGTTCGATTCCCTTGTCGTGCTAAGGACATTCGCTCTCTCAGCCATGGGGGCGTTATAATTTGAGATTGGTAGAATAGTAGCCCAAGAACGAGTGATAATGACTAGATTAGTTGATTTCCCTCTAGTATTACATTTTTAAATTAAGCACGGCTAACCCAGATATCTCTCGTGTTTCTTAGCCGAAATTCTTAAAACAAAGAAACAAAAGTAAACTGCGCTTTAGGTTTTCTTCATTCTAAATGTTTTTGGCAATAATGAAAAGCCTAAGACATGATTATTAGTATTGTGTATAGCAAAATTTTCAGTACTTTTAGCTGTCAAAACTAAAGATAATTATATTAATGAGTCGAACATTTCTTGTGACAAACAATTTAACTTTGAAATGAATCTTTGATATCCAGTTGGTTTACTGAGCAACACAACTTTTTATCAATTGTAAATGTATTTGAAGTGATTAATGTTTTGTATGAAAACGAAATTCGTGAGAAACATAACAATGTAGTTCATCGATGACCTTTTCTTCGAAATATATGTATAAATCATTTACATCTTAGTTACGCACTGTACAATATTTTATAATAACTTCCAAGATAGAATTCTGATCGTGCTATTAAGCATCTTTGCAATAAATATTTATTTTTGGATTAGATATTTAGTTTGTGGGATAGCTTTCACCTTGTTTGATAAATAGTTAAAAAACAGCAGTAGAACGTTTCAGACGTCTTGGTACCAGAAAATTATTATTACGATTCAAATTTGTTTTAAATTACCTAAAACTGATATTTGAAAAAAAAAGAATATTAAGTATGCTACACATATAAAATTATATCTTCAATTATGACACTTACTAATATCAGTATATTTTTGGTGGAAAGGTGAATATTTTACTCTATGTACTTACATGAACTCTTAAACAATCATCTTTATCTTATGATTTTTATTTACTCAAATAGATTGAAAAAAGTATAAACATACAAACAAAATCACTGAAAACCTTCAAACAATCATCTTCATGTGAACTGAAAGATATTAAAATTGCATCGCATTTGTATCTTGTTAGCTCTATAAGCTTTAAGTAGCGTTTATCTGAAATAATGGTATCAATATATTTTGATTATTTAATGTACTAAACGCTTTTGTATGTATAAAATATTGTACTATAGGACTTTAGTTATGATTAAGAAATGTTGTAAAAACAGACATAAGAAATATTATAATACAAAGAATCAAATAATTACAGATAGATTCATTTTGTAACCAGTACTCACACATGAAACATAAATATATATATACTGTCCCGGAAATGGGACATAAGCAATGATAAAATGTGTATTTGCGTAATAAATTATTACAAAAATTATGATATAAAACCAGTAAGTAGTGCAATGCGTTAACATTTTGTATTTGCTATAAACGAAACAGTACGCTTTATTTAGTGACATAAATTTATAAATAGGTAATTATAAAATATTCTTCTAAATTCCTGGACTACTTCCTCTCAATGCATTGACATTCAAAGAAATTCAAAAAATAGGAGAAGCTAGAATTATTGATTCTAATAAACATACAGTATTGTAGCACTGATATATAAGTAAAATAACATTATGTCGAATAAGATCATACAGCAAAGTGAAATAGACATAAAACAATGAAATCTGAATCACGCTCGAAAAACAGGTAATTAAAAGAAGTCTATTAGTTCTAACACATCCCCTTGAAAACAATAAAATAAATAAGTTCATTGAAATTCACAATAGGTGAGACTGTAAGAGAGTGGATAAGATATCAACATCTATATCAAGGAGACAATGGATAGAATATTCGGGTACTACAACACCATAAATAACACTGGGGAACACTTTTTCAGTAACTTTGAGTTGCATAGGATATTTAACTGATTCTGAAGGAGTTTTAGGTGCTGATTTCAAATCTGAAATTAGTTTTTCTCTACAAGCTCTAGTTTGTATGCAATTTGAGGTTAATAAAATTGTACAAATCTGAAATTGCGTAAACCATGTATAAGCATTTTCACGTCCATATATATAGATAGCTTCTAATATTTTGATCATTCTTCATTTGTTTCAATCAAACATGGCTTCCAAAAATAGATATCATTGCAGAAACGAGCCTGATGACTTCTGCTACATAAGTGGATGCTACACACTCAATCGTCAGAGACGTAACATATCCTCGTTCGTCAAGCGTGCCTACAAGGCTTATTTTGAAGTTCATATTGGTGATCAAGACAAGCAATGGGCTCCTCATGTTCTGTGCCACAATTGTGAAGAAATGCTTCGAGACTGGACCAAAGGAAAACGCAATGGTCTGCCGTTTGGTGTTTCAATGATTTGGCACGAACCCACCAACCATGTAACTGACTGTTATTTTTGCATGGTAAACACAACGGGTGTTGGGGAGAAAATCCGACATAAGATTACGTATTCGAACATTCCCTCAGCTATTCGGCCTGCTCCGCACTCTGAAGAAGTTCCTGTTCCAGTTTTCAAAGGCTTGACTTCATTGGACGATAAAGACATTGGACATGATACAAGCGAACAAGACAGTTGTGACAGTGAATTGTCAGAAAAGTGTACACAATCGGAGAACTGTTCTTCAGATACTGAACCTTTCCCCGTCCCCAAGCCTCTTCCCCAGGCTGAACTGAATGATTTAGTGCGGGATTTAGGTATTTCAAAGAAAGCAGCAGAGCTTTTGGCATCAAGATTACAAGGCAGAAATCTTGTTGATCACTCTGTTAAAGTATCATATTTCAGAAAGCGTGATCAGCTTTTTGTGACCTTCTTTACAGAAGACAGACAGTTTGTTTACTGCCATGACATCCAAGGGCTTCTCAAAGAACTGGGTGTACCTTACTATAGTCCTTCTGAATGGAGACTCTTTTTAGACAGTTCAAAACGCAGTCTAAAGTGTGTTCTTTTACATAATGGGAATGTTTATGGAGCAGTACCTGTCGGTCACTCAGGGCATTTGCGGGAAGATTATGATGATATGAGAATAATCATGGACTTATTAAAATATCATGAGCACAATTGGATCATTTGTGTAGACTTAAAGATGGTCAACTTTCTTCTTGGACAACAGAAAGGTTTCACCAAGTTTCCATGTTTCCTCTGTATGTGGGACAGCCGAGCACGAGACAGACATTGGGTCCAGAAGGACTGGCCTATTCGTGACACCCTTGAAGCAGGCATGCCAAATATCATACAAGACCCAATTGTAAGCAGAAATAAGATCATCTTTCCTCCTCTTAACATCAAATTAGTTTTGATGAAGCAATTTGTCAAGGCACTGGAAACCGAAGGTGAATGTTTCCAACACATCATCACAGCTTTACCAGGGTTATCATTTGAGAAGATCAAAGCAGGCGTGTTTGATGGCCCACAGATTCGAATCCCTATTCGTGATGATCAGTTTGTTGCTAAGATGACCGCTTTAGAAAAGGCAGCATGGTTATTCTTTGTGGCAGTCGTTCAGAACTTCCTTGAAAACAATAAGGCGGAGAACTATAGTGAACTTGTGAACAGAATGCTCCTCGCTTTTCGTGATCTCGGGTGCAACATGAGCATCAAGCTTCATTTTTTGAACAGCCACCTTGATAAGTTCCCTGACAACCTGTGACGAACAAGGAGAACGATTCCACCAAGACCTAAAGGTCATGGAAGAACGCTACCAAGGGCGCTGGGACAAAAGTATGATGGCTCAATACTGCTGGAGCATTAAACGAGATTGTCCAGATGAAGTGTACAAACGCAAATTCCTACCTGAATAAAATACACAAACAAATTGATAAGCTATTCCTATAATTTCCTATAATAACGAAAAATTAAAAATATCAATAAAAATGTCAAATTCCATAAAATCTGTAGCTTGCAGAGAAAAACCGACTTCAGATTTGAAATCAACACATTCAAATTGACTATAGAAAGGTCTTTTTTAAATGCAACAAAATGAGTGTTCCCCAGTGTAATCATTATCAGGGTAGAGTGTAAGTGAGAGAATAAGATATCGACATCTATATTAAGAAAACCATGGATAGAGTATTCGAATACTACAACAGCATATATAATCAATGAAATTATAGAAAGAGTATTTGGACACTTCAACAACACAAATTAATCATTATTAGTATTTTTTTCTGAAAAAGACATCAGATAAGTAGCCAAAACGTACTGCAAAGGTTATCTAATAAATAGTGTTTAGTATTAACAACAGTAGTTAATTAATAATAAACTTTAATGATCATATAGGCCACAAAAAGTCTATACTTAATCCTTGCAACCATACAGAAGGTTTTAATAATATTCATATCTTGATTTTCTAAAAAAAACATTGACCGTCTTTTTTTTTCCTTTTAGTTATCATTTCTACACATCTGCAGCATTCTTAGTATTAATGTCTCGCTTGAACAAGGATCCATGCCAAATAAGCCAAGTTCACGAGAGAATGAAATAATTAAAAAAGTAAGCAGTTACTTTACAGTCAGTTTTGTAATGACATTGGTTGAGATCGATTCAATTTCTATTGTCCAATATTATCCTTTTGGTTTGATTACCACTTCTTATTAATATGTATCTTATTATTCTGGAGCTAACAGTCATACATGTGCTAACAGATAAGTTACTGCGAAGATATGTATAAGATAAACATGCACGGTACTAGTTGCTTCATGTACCTTTCTCACAATTTCGATACAAGTTTTGTTGAAATATAAACTTTCACTTGAATCTGTCATCACTTGTACAATTACAGGTTTTATGGAGTTGTGTCAGTGTTTTAATTAGTGGCAAATTTATTGGAATGCAAACTGTCAATACCTGATTGTATTCCAGTGCAACTTATTCTTATGTAACAGAAGGTAGCAATCATAATAAGAAATTGTGCATTTACATCTATACCCATACTCGTTTCATATACAGGCTCACTTGTAACCTTTAACACTACACATGACAATGTTATATTTTACAAATATGTTTTCGTAGTTTTTAATGTATATTAAAATTTAAATCAGTTGATAGCACAGTTAGCAAACTCAAACTGTTATAGTGAATACCATATGTAAATTTATTTAAACAAATACGCATCTAAATGAAATTTCATCTAACTGAAAAAAAAATTCACTTTTTAAAGTCATTATTTTAGACTGGTTCTCGTCGTTCCTTGATTCACGCCTCAGTCAGATCATTGAGGTGTAATCCAAATATGTTAATATAAGAATGAAAGTGCGTGTCTTTAAATCAAAGCATAGTTGTGAGAAAAGAAAATTCATTATGTATTTAAAAAAATGTCCAAAGGTACAGCTTCCAGTGTATTTTTCATTTTGTATTTAAATTTATTACAACGTTTTGACCTTTCGTGTGGCATAATCAGGAAAGTATGGTATTTTGTACGAAATTTTGCAAAAGTAGTTGTTATAAATTAGATAACGTGCAGTGAAAAACCTGTACTTTTTTAGTTTCATTTTACGAATAATTAATTCTGATTATTATTTTTCTTATAGTAATATTTTAATACTGCTAATGTCGATTCGTTGTTCTGCGTGTGCGACAGAGGATTGTTATGTTATTTGATTTTAATGTTGATGTTGTGTTACGTTTTTGTATTATGTTTTTCGTAGACTAAACGCAACAGAAAAACACAGATAACAGCTTGTATAATTTATTACAACAAACTGTTATAAGTGTAACAGATATAACATAAATTACGTAACAACAATGACAGATATTAAGTTCAAACCTTCAAAATTAATTACAACACAAAATGGTACTGGCTTGTATCTAATATAATGATCTAGAATGAAAGTCCAAAAGTTCAGATCAGAAATCCAAAATTCCGGTCTAGGGTGTGAATTTGGTCCCACGAAGAAATACCGAAGTTTGAATGGAAAATGACGAAGTTCTTTTTACGGTGCTTCTTGATGAACGTCTCAAACTTGCCGCCTTCCAATTTTCCCAGTTTCCCCTAAATAGTCTATACGTGACGACTCTCAGCACAACCAGTAATTTGAATGAATCGCAAAGATTGACGAGACAAAATCACAGCTTCTGTAGATCTAGCTTCAGTCACAAATTCAAGTTGAATAAACTCACAGCAAACACTTAAACTTTCTGAAACGAATGACTGACTCTTCTTATTCTTTCCTTCGAATAAAAACTAATGACTCTTTCCCTATCTCGCGTCTCCGTCTGTTTATATATTAGTAGGCCTCTTCTCGAACAATCGCGTAACTTCTACAGAACTCCAGAGCAATCCGCGCATGTCCGTTCTTGCACTAGACTCAACGTCTGGACACTAGGCCGCCATACATTTCCGTTTATAGTCATATATTTGATCTTCCTAATTTTAGAAATTTCTAAATGTTATTTTGAATGAATAACAACATGTTTTTTTATTGGTTTAAACTTTGAAACAATAATATAAATATGGAAATATAAATAATAGAAATGAAAATTTAAACACAACATGACATTTACATAACAGTTGTGTCCCGTTTCGACTATGCATGTGTAATTGCTGTTGCTCATAATAAACCTTCCTTACATGACCTTTGATTTGAGTGTTCTAATTTTGACCTCAAATAACTTTTGTATCTGAGTTTGTGCATTTTTTTTCTGCATGAAGTTTATGCTGTAAACTCTTTAGTTTTTATTTTATTTCAGTTGGCTAAAGTTCTATCGCAATTAAGTTAGAAAAGTGACATTTATTAATAAATGTATCGGACATTGATTCTGGTTTTCATGTTGGAAATTACTACTACTGCATATATTGAATGCAGTGTTTTAAATAAATGATGACATTCCAGTTTTCTGTTGAGTTCAATGGATAGAGTACTACTTTATATGGAGGATTTTCATGTTAAAACCGTTAGTGTTTACTTCTGCTGTTATATTCAAGTAATTTAAAATCTGATTTTCATTCCCTTCTTCAGTAGTGAATGTTGTTTGTGTACTGTACAAATGCCAACAATTATTGTTGTCTTCAAATCCACAAAATACATTCTTGACCTATCTAAACCATTGTATAGGAAGGTTTAGAGCTGTATTAAATGCCTGACTTTTTCTTCTGTTGATAAACAATCCACATAATCCAGGTGCCCATGCTTAGCCTTCTATTTGTTTATAAGTTTTACTTTGACAGGTGTAACATGTTTTCAGTGCAAAGTGGAACAAGTCTTGACAAGCTTTCATGTTCAAATTGCAGTATAATTTGTCAGAATATCTGTGTACTATTTCCAAAGCTAGATTTGTTGATTACTTTTACGGCAACATTACGCATATGGAAGATCACTTTCAACTATATGTTTGTAACAGCTGTTAAAGTTGTTGAGAATTTGTTGGAATCCCAGAACACATTTTACACTGTATTTATTTTTTTAATGTAGTGGTTTGATTAAAAGTCTACGAATCGTTTGAGCTTATGATTACGGCTGCCATAGAGGTATTATGTTACTAAGGGTATTGTTTGTATAGGCAGATGATTTTTACTAAGGGCAGTGTTTCTATAGATAGATATATTTGTTTTCTAAAAGCGGACAGTGTAATTTAATTTTGTGGGTTTGCATTCAGATTTTAATCTGTCTTAAGGCATGTTTATAGTTTTCATTTAAATATTTCGATGTATTTATGTGTTTTACATAAATGGATGACGTTAACTTGTAGACTGTGTTACTACGGTTCTTAGGTGGCTGACATTGCTTTGGAAGATGCTCTACTAATATTAATGCTGCTAGAACAGATGGTATGTTTATAAATAGATAGTTCATTAGAGTGATTATCTATCATAGGGTGTCTGAACTTATAACTGCAATATAAAAATTTGAAGTATTAATTTTGCATTTAATTATATGTCGTAAAAAGTTTCACGTAACACCAATATTTTAATGAGACAGCTACTGTAGCATATTTTCAGAATTATATGTCTTGAAAATATTTTATCATATCAAATGTTTCATTTTTATAAATATTGAACAAAACGGTTAAATTATCATTTTACAGCTGAATTTCTTATGATTTAGTCCACATTTGATTTTAATGCACTACATATATTTTTACCTTCTATATTTAATTTGCATAACATACTTTTCAGTCCAGCATGGACAGGTGGTTAAGGCGCTGGACTCTTAATCTGATGGGAGTGGGTTTGGATCTTAGTCATACAAAACATGCTCGCCCTTTCAACCGTGGGGTGCCATAATTATTCAGTCAATCCTTGGTAAAAGAATAACCACAATAAGAAGTGGTGATGATTAGCTGCATTCCCTCTATTTTTAAAGTACTAAATTAGGAACGGCTCACGCAGACGACCCTGGTGTAGCTTTAAGTGAAATCCAAAAAAACAAAACAAACACAAACTATTTTTTACAACTATTGTCCTGAAATTAAGGATTTTTTAAAAATATGATAATTATTTAAATCTTTAAAAATACGTACATTAATTCAACTTATAAGTTTACTGTTTTACTTTACAAATATATATATGTATGTATATCGCATTTGTTAATGGTTTTAACGTTTGGCTAAAATATATTCTCATGCTAACCCTCTATATATGGCCGTTATTTTTATTCTAATTTTAACAAATATTAATAACTATGGTAGTAAATAGTTTTCTGAAACTAAATTTTAAAAAGAACTAACTTTCTGCTTATGATTTTCATAGAAACTTTATTTGAAGTACAAAATATGCTTTGCAATTAAAAGTAATAAAAAACCGCAGAGTACAGCTTGTAAACGAGCTTTCTTTTCGTGCAGTTCAAGACACACGTAACGCTAGTCTTTCGTAGGTTTATAACTCACACTGAAACTATCTATGAGGCTCAACTCAAATAGCATTGATAAACTTTGACCAAAAACCAGTCACCTTTTAAAATCAGCAGAATAAAAGATTAATAGTAAAGGTCTGGAATTGTAAAATTGTGTTACAAACAGACATATACATTTTTGGTAGAACAAACTATTCCTAGTTTGTAATATGTACGAAACTAAAATCCTGTAACTTTATAATGCTTCAAACGCATAATTATATATTTGTTGACAAATCAGAAATTCTTTCACGCTATAATTTTTAATCTCACTACTTCACTGAAGCATTAAATATACTTTTCACAAATGAACATGGTTTATACCAAAAAAAAGTTGACGTCATAATTTTAAAAGGAATTTAAGTTATAAATCAAGAGATTAATCTTTCATAATTTATAAATCAAACACATTTACTGTTCATCATACCAGACTTGACTAGCATTCTTAAACATGTATTAACAAAACATCACGACTATATTGTGAAAATCTTAGTTTATAAAATACAGAGTTAGCTTTCGTACAATCTTTCAGTTACAGCTGATAATTTTAATTTATGTAATATTATGTGAAAATAAGTACTGAAATTTTCACAAAACATCTGAATTAATGAAACTAAAGACACGTTACTACATAAATAATACGAATGAAAGATTGAAACACTTGCAGTAGAGTCAAATATAATTATTTTGTTTCACCAACGGCGTTTTATTTTCATTACACGTTTAATAGAAACTCGCATGTGAGATTTCAATTTGCGATTACTGTAAAAGAAAATAATGTGTCTCGTTCAATATTTATAGAAACGAAACATAGGCATGATATAATGTTTTCAGGACATATAATTGTATAAAGAATATAATGTAAATTATTTGCTATGCAACAGTATTTGCGTTGTTCAACTAACAGATAAATTCAGATAGTATGTGCTATAAAAACTGATATAAGTTATGTTCTATGCAGTTATTGATTTATCGTTAAAAATAATAGACTTAGTTGTAACTTTTAAAAAGATATAAATTGAGCTAGAAGTGAAAACTACAACATTGATGATGTAATAGTATGTTGTGATACTCTGCAAGGAGATCATCATACTACAAAACTATCCTTTCATAAAAACACCATCTGTTCCAGCAACGTTAACCTTAATAAAACAATTTATCAAGTAATACTACCTACCTACCCAACATAAGTAACAAAATCCGCCTGGTTATACCATCCACCTTTGTAAAACACTGGTATCACAGAAAAATACAAACATGATTAATATAAACCTGAGTTGATATGAGTTGAAATTTCTATGCATTCCTGCAGCTCGTTCCCTTCCATAGTGACACAGCAATATGTCTGGCAGAGCAAATAGCCTATAGTATGATTTTCTGCTATGTAACAAACAAACACTACTACAAGGTATCAAAAAAAAATGTCTGCGTGTAGAAAAACAGTCCGCCTTTATAAAACATGCACAATAAATCTAGTTAGTACATCCATCTGTAGAAATACTATTGTTACTAAAACATTCTGTCTGTACAAACACTACCATTAAAAACATAACCAGTCATCTGTATAACTTTAGTAGCAGCATCGTCCTCTAATAACAAATTCTCTGGTACCGAAATATAATGTTACCATCCCCTAAAACAGCAGTGCCATATAGTATTATTTTATGGAAATAGAACCATAACAATGCGTTCGCTTGGGTCTCTTCGTGAAACCAGGACGTGATCGTCTTCGAAACGTGACAGTATGACATTATCGTCTCTATCCCTCCCTCCCCTGAGACAGCCAATGAATGTGAGGTGGGATCTTTGGGCACATGACAAGCCTGATAACTATAACTAATGGGACGGATGTTAGCTGGTCTTTTAAAATTTTCTTTGCACAAAACAAAAACCTTAAAGAATATTATGAAAGATAATTAAGTACCTAAAGTTTAATTGGGTCGACATGATCAGGTGGTTAAGGTACACAATTCGTAATCTGAGGGTTGCGGGTTTAAATACTCGTCACACCAAATGTGTTCACCCTTTCAGGCGTGGGGACATTATAATGCCACGGTCAATTGTACTATTCGTTAGTAAAAGGGTAGCCCAAGAGTTGGTGATGAGTGTTGATGTCCAGCCCCTTGCCTGTCGTCTTACTCTGTTCAATTAGAGATAGCTAGCGCAGATAGCCTTTGTGAAGCTTTACGCGAAATTAAAAACAAGTAAACAGATAAGCTTACCTTATAGTTAAACAGGTAGAATGATATCACAGAAGACGTGTAATAACTTAAAAGTCACTAATTCACATGCACCTCGCTTGTTTGTTGCTCCGAAAATTTACGAAAATCCTATTGACATCCACATTATTATTTTATTTCATAACAGTGTTGTTATGTAAATGTCGTGTAAATATTTTGTAAGCGACAACATGTCGTGTTGTGTTTAAATTTTCATTTCTATTATTCATTTTTCCATATTTATATTATTGTTTCGAAGTTTAAACTAATATTTTGTTATTCATTTAGGGTAACATTTAGAATTTTCTTGAATTAAGTAGACCAATCATATGGTTGTAAATGAGGTGCTGGTGACTTCGTGTCTAGACGTGTAGTCTCGTGCAAGAACGGACATGCGCGGATTGCTCTGGAGACCTGTAGAATTTTCGCGGTCTTTCGAGGTGTTTAGGCCTACAATATATAAACAGACGAAGATGCGAGAGACAAGGAGTGAGATTCAGACATCAGTTTTATTTCAAAAGAAGAGAGTCAGTTATTTGAGAAAGATTAAGTGTTTGCTGTGATTATTCAACTTGGATTTGTGACTGAAGTTAGATCTACGGAAGCTGTGATTTTATTTCGTCAATCTCTACGATTCATCTGAATTACTGCTTGTGCTGAGAGTCGGCGAATTTATTGAACTGTGAACCGTTTCTGAACTTCTTCATTTAAGCTTCGGAATTTCTTCGTGGGACCAAATTCACACCCTAGACTGGAATTTGAGACTTTCATTTTAGATCATTATATTAGATACAGGCCAGTACCATTTTGTATTGTGATTAATTTTGAAGTTTGAAACTAGTTTTATTTTGTTTTGTAATTAATTTCGAATGTTGTAACTTAATATCTGTCACTGTTATCATATAATTTATGTTATATCTGTTATATTTGTTAATAGTTTAGTGTAATAAATTATACAAGCTGTTATCTGTGTTTTTCTGTTGCGTTTAGTCTACAAAGAACATAAAACATAAAAAATACGTAACAGTGTAAACATTAGCTTGCATGATCGCTATATCTTATAGTTAATCAACCCATGACAACAACAAACAAAAGATTAAAAATGTTGCAAAATAATCATAATATATAGTTTTGACGTAGCCCTCACGTACAGAATGATACCAGAAGAAAATGCAAGAAACCTACTTCCAGAAATCTCAACATATTTTTTTATAATCTCTTATCACACATTTAAAATCACGAGAATGCAAACGTTAGAAACATTTTATATATATATATATATATATATATATAATAAACATCCAATTAATATTATCAACTTTAAAACGTTATACGACGCTCAGTGACTGGAGAAGTTTGAGTTAATCTCTCAATTTAAATTATTTCGTGAACATTAAAAGGTTAATTTTATTGCACTGTTGGATTTTACTCATAGCCAAAGCTCTGAGCTACTAATACAGCCCACTGCGAAAAGTAACTATTGAGCATTTCAGTTCTGCTAAGACCCACTCAACAATACAGTAAAACTACATGTTTATTGGTTAAGTTGTGAACGATAGAATGATTACGTCCTACCAATTTAGTGTAGAATATCCTGTTTGTGAAATAAAATGTGGTTTTAATATTATTTATGATTGTTTTCTTATCATTTGAAAAGTAAATTTTGAACTTTTCTTTCTTGCACAACTTTTTAAACGCAGCTCGGGAATCTGTCGCTGTAAACGAGAAAGAGACGAACGTTTGGATAGACACCACGGTTCACATTACAGATAAGATTATAACAACATGAACATGTAAAACATATAAACATTAATTTTTTATGAGTAAAATATAATTTAAATAAAAACGGATGTTTCACCGTATACGTTTTTTTTATACTCGCGTAATATTTTACAGAACAGGTGACAGTTACTCGATGATAGTCATAAAAACAGTCAAACTCTCGTAATAAACTTTAACAAAAAATACAGATAAATAACGCATTAAAAAGTTGTAATTCTAGACTTTTATTTAAAACTTGTTTCTCTCTTTTCTAAATTTTGAATCCAGTTATTTTATCAGAGAAAGTGGAGTTATTCCAAACTTTTGTAAAATTGACTCATACTGATACAATTTCGGCTTTCTGAACATTCAAAGTTCACCTTTGGAACTCTGTCTGAGGTGACTGACGATAAAATGCCATCGAAACCTCCATAGAACTTCGTCAATGTTTGTTTGTTTTGTTTGTTTGTTTTTTTGGAATTTCGCACAAAGCTACTCGAGGGCTATCTATGCTAGCCGTCCCTAATTTAGCAGTGTAAGACTAGAGGGAAGGCAGCTAGTCATCACCACCCACCGCCAACTCTTGGGCTACTCTTTTACCAACGAATAGTGGGATTGACCGTCACATTATACACCCCCACGGCTGGGAGGGCGAGCATGTTTTAGCGCGACGCGGGCGCGAACCCGCGACCCTCGGATTACGAGCGCACGCCTTAACGCGCTCGGCCATGCCAGGCCTCGTCAATGTTAACACTGGAACATATTTTTGTTCTGTGCAAAGAATAGTTCAAACAACCAAATCATTTGCTGTTCTTGGCCTACAAAGAGTCCTATCAGCTGGATATTGACAGAGAAGTATCTTTTCTCAGTAGAATAATAGACACGATATTTAACTCAGTTAAGTAGCATACATCCAATGTTAAATGATACAGAAATATCTACCAAAGAATCGTAGCCATGAATAATGGACCAAATCGCTTGAAGATTTAAAGAATGAAAATATAAACTCAGTAAAAACAGTATTTATAAAAGCAATACTGTTGTATATAAGAAGAACAATGAGGAAATTCAATTGTTGTCACAAACATACCGTAACAGTGACAAAAGCATAACATAATGTTTAGTGACAACAACAGATCTATTTGTGCATCCAGGTTGTCCAATTCTTTAAAATGAACTAAAATTATTTATCAATAATAATAAACAAATAATGAAATAAAATAAAAATAAATATAGGTGAAATATCAATATTTTATTAATTTTCATAGTTGGTAAGGCAGAAATTCAGTGAAAGTGCTAAATTTTAGCGAACACTTAATATGTTGTGTGTCCTCTTCTTGCTTTACAAATTGCAGACAGTGTTTCAGGCATTGTTGAAACGTATGTAATCAAACTGTCCTTTGAGATTTTACTACAAATCTGTAACATACCGTAACACCCGAAAAAGTTTCTTTGAAAGTAACTTTTAATTTATGAAGTTTTTGATTTATCAAATTCCAGATCTGCTCAACTGAGTTGAGATTGGAGCTCTCTGCGTGGGCCATTGCATAATTTGGATGCCTCCAGCAGCTTCTTTTTTAGCTAAGTAATTTTTACACAGTTTGGATGAGTGTCTGAGGTCATTATCTTCCTGGTAGTAGAATTCTTTATCAATACTACTTAGATCACTGGGTATACCATTACGGATCAGTATATGATGGTACTTGCGCTGGCCATTATTCTGTGTGAGTGTGTATATCTTCATCGGGAATCGAACCTCTGATTTTAGTGTTGTAAATCCAAAGACATACCGCTGCATACTAGCGGGAGGCCCCATTATTCTATTCATTTTGGAAATATCTCTTGACGCCTCAGCATAAAAACACCCCAAAATCATAACATTGCCTCTCCCATGCTTTATGGCAGGTGCTATGCAATGAGGTAAGTAGTTTTCACCTTTCTTTTGTCGGACGTAGAATCTGTATTGAGCTTAATATTTCAAACTTGGACTAATCTGTCCATAAAACCCTTTTTCCAATGTTTCAATAATTCAATGTTTGTACTTTGTAATTTCAGTCTGTTGACAATATTTGGAAAACAAAATTAAGATTTTCAACTGTTACACGAACAAATATTTTATTCTTGTTGAGTTTTCTTGATTCTATAGTCTGGACGTTTTTCTGTCACTTGATACATGGTTGTTTATCTTATGTTTGAGATCAGTGGCAGTCTTCTTTCTGTCCTAAAAGCCACATGAACAAAGATACTTAACATCAGTATCATTGAGTTTAAGTGTTTAGTTTTTACTTTCATATTTTCAGATTTAGCTCTCTCTGTTTCACGAACTGGTGTGTACTTAATTGTGTTTAAGAAGTATTTCAAGCCTGTAGCAATTTGTCGGAAAGTCAAATCACATCACGTAAAGCTTTTATGTGAAGCGTTTTTTCTAATTACAATTCTGTGATTTTTGGGCCGTGGAATGACAAAACAGCTTAACATATTATGTTAAACATTGTATTTTTTTCAAGGTAATTTGTGGAGTGCTATTAAATTCACTTTTTCAAGCCAACACCGGTACCATATGCTAACTTCTTTGAATAGGCCTGGCATGGCCAAGCTCGTTAAGGAGTGCGACTCATAATCTGAGGGTCGCGGGTTCGCATCCCCGTCGCGCCTAACATGCTCGCCCTTTTAGCCGTGGAGGTGTTATAATGTGACAGTCAATCCCACTATTCGTTGGTACAAGAGTAGTCCAAGAGTTGGTGGTGGGTGGTGATGACTAGCTGCCTTCCCTTTAGTCTTACACTGCTAAATTACGGTCGGCTAGCACAGATAGCCCTCGAGTAGCTTTGTGTGAAATTCAAAAAACAAACAAACAAACTATTTTTTCAATATGTCTATAAAGACTGTGTGGGATAGCATAACAGTTATTTCAGACCATAAATTTGATTAGTATGTTCATTTAAGGAGAACCATTTTGTCATGTCCTTGGTACAAGTATATGGGAATTCTAAAGAATGATAAGTATTAATGTTTTAAACGTGGATTAATAAAGCATTAATACAGAGTTAAAATTTAGATTATATAATAACACAGACGAATCAGTCCCGTTAAATGGAAGGAATAAAAATATTATCTTGTCCGTACATTTTTGCACAGTATCGAGTTGTCAGGCTTTCTTTTGAACTCACTAAAAGGTATTTTCTTCACAACATCCGAAAGTATCCCAATCGAAAGCCAATCACACTATTAGGCAAATAAAAATGTCTTAGTTGAAGATGACTTCTAGCCAGCTAAAATTTATACTTGTGTTTCTTGATTCTACTATTCTCACTGAATAAAAAAATGATGCATCAACAGGATTAATTCCATTTACAACCGAAACCATTTCAATTGAATTCCCACTAATTCTTTTTTTTAAGAGAAAACAATTTTATAGATTCTACCATCATTTCTTGAACACAGTACTTAAAATAAAGTCTAACCAGTGGCATATACAATAAAATTGTAACCTATTTAGACTTGTATTCAATATTTTTGTAAATAAGTCCTAAAATCATATATTTCATACCACGAGCAACAGCACATTGCTCAGATTGCCAAAGAGACTGATCAACCATTGCGCCTAAATCCTTTTCTTTCATGACACTCTTAAAACTATTTCTATCTAACTTGTACCTAAAATTAAACTTATGATAACCACATGCAATATTTTTTACTTATTATAATCAAAGCCCTCTACTATTTATTTGCCCAACTCACTAAATAATGTAAATTCTTTTGCGAAGTAGCAGCATCTTTGTAGCAGCCAGAAACAACCAAGTCCTTGACATAATCCGCAAATTTAAGCACTTTATTGACTATTTCTTCATCTATGTCATTAATGTAAACCAGAAAGGAAAACGCAGATTTAAGACGGACCCCTGAGGGACTCTAACTGTGACATTAATCCTGTTTTACTAACTCAATTTATAATGACTCTCTTCTTCCTACCGGTGCCCGGCATGGCCAAGCGTGTTAAGGCGTGTGACTCGTAATCTGACGGTCGCGAGTTCGTATCCCCGTCGCGCCAAAAATGCTCGCCCTTTCAGCCGTGGGGGTGTTATAATGTTACGGTCATCCCATTATTCATTAGTAAAAGAGTAGCCCAAGAGTTGGCGGTGGGTGGTGATGATCAACTGCCTTCTCTCTAGTCTTACACTGTTAAATTAGGGACGGCTAGAACAGATAGTCCTGGAGTAGATTTGTGCCAAATTCAAAAACAAAAAACAAATTTTCCTTCCATCCAGCTACTCTTCTATTAAATTATTAACTTATCCCTCACACGTGCAGAGATATTTGTACAAGCCTTAACAACTGTTTTTTTGAAAACCAAGAAATACCAAATGTACATTCTTAACCTCATATACATAACCAGGAACCTTTTTACAGGTTATCAAAAGCTTTATGAGACAAGAGTGTATAATTCAGAAGTAAATATCCTATTTTGCTTAATTATGAATTTTAAACATATTTTAACGTAATAATAGAATTGAATTTTATCCGCTAAACGACCTTTAAAACAAATAAACTGTCAATTTAGGTGCGACCAAAAATATTCTATTCCCTACAAAATTGGTGTAAAGTAACGTTTTAATTCCGCACCCTAACATTTAAAAACTTGTAAAGAAAATTCAAAAGGTTTTTTTCTGCTTAAGCAATGTTACTTGGACTCTCTTTTCTATGATTATTTTACAGTGAAAGATAATTGAAAGATTATTTTTCAAACGTCTAGTGATGTAACAAGCTCGTTCTTCAGCGTTTGTCAATAAGGAAGCAGACTTAACAAGTGTTCCATAAATGTAAACAGTTAGTTCGAAAGTTAGTCGTCTTAAAACCTTCTGCATCATAACCAGAGTTTCAGTTTAACTTGTATCTATGCGAATAAAATAAGTAATGTATTTTAAACAGAGTATGTTTTCTGAGAAAGCTATACTTTATTGCCTAGCAAATAGTTTGATACAGAGAACTTTTGTAAATAGAATTAATAACGTTAAACATCTTGAACAAATTGAATACAAATGAATAAAATAAGTTAACTTGGTGTTAACCTAATAAATGAAGTACTCTCAGTTAAAGAAAAATTCATATATATTAATTAGATTAAATCCCGAAATATTTTAGAAGTAATTTGTTGTACTTGCAATTCATTCGTTTTTACTAATTAATGTTCATTGAAAGTAACTGAAAACTATATTTACAATGTCCTAATTCCGTTAACTCTTATTAAAACAAACGTGTGTTAGTGCTTTAATTTGGTGAAAAGTTAAACTGACAGAATTTTAGCAGTCATTTTAATTATGTTAATTGAGCTCAAGATTATGATGTACTTTACATCTGTTTTAGACAGCAGACATGCAAAATTAGTATATCTCGTTAAAGCAAACCACATGATTTTAAATCGGATATGTGAACAAACTACCATCATAAACAACACTATGGTTTACATCAAAATAAATATATTATACATGAAAACTAAAGTCTTGGTTGCTTATGTATGCTACCAAAAATTAATATTTCATGTCTAAAATATCCCAGAAACATTCGAAGATGAATGATAGAGTTTAATGAAAAATCTTTTCTCAGCGTGTAATAAAATATATAACTTCTATAAAAGTACTTTTTTCATGTAAAGAAGTATATTTGAATTGAAATAGTAACCGATAATGCTCATATTATTACACTACTATGAAAATAAAATTGCCAAATATCATTATTTCATGATGTGAGTTCCAAAACTGGAACACACACACTTTTGATTAATCGAAATACTATTTCATGCCTGCAACTTATCAGTGATATTTATATTCAAGCATTCAAAATTTAATATGTAAACGTTTGTTGTTAATAGATTGCAATCAATGATAAACATTGAGTGAAACAAAATATAAACAAGTCGTAGCTAATCCTCTCAAAACCAGCTAGGGACTTGGTGAGCCACACTGTTTGAACCACACATGAAATGGTTTTCTTGCGAACGAATTAACCGAACGAATGTCTGAAGAATCATTAGTAAAACTAATGTCAAAAAAGTCTTTGACATGAGATCTTTAAGGTGTTGCAGTGCATGAATTAATTCTTTTTACTTCTTACGAATCATATAGTTTATATACTGTAAAAGATATATCTAACTTTAAATTATACAAGGGAGGAAATATCTATTCCTATTCTCTTGCATGGAAACTTTATTAATACTTAATGACATTGGTTAAACAGTATTCAATACACAATATAATAATGGTATAAGACTACAATCCAGAAGGAACTAAAACAATATTTAAAAATATTTTCTGTTATAATAATTATTAACACTATCATATAAAAGCTACTTAGGTTTTAACCCACGTTAAGCTACTGAATATATTTCATATTCTAAAATGTAGGGTAGATGTACAGGTAGAAGGAGATGTCTTCCTCTGACGAGCATTTTATAGTTAAGGGTATGTCTGCCTAAACCTCGGACTCTTCTACCTGGTAATTTAGCACACGCATCATATAAGGTCATTCAAGTAGAAAACGTGAAATACAATAGCATCAAATTAAGTCTAAGTACCTGTAAATGTCCATACGTTATTTAATTAATCTGTCACATCTATCGTCCAAAACAGATTACAGATGATATTCTAATCTTGCCAACTGTGATTTGTAAAATGTACAAAATGACCCTGATAGTTTTGTTTGGTATTTTAAACTTTTTTTTTAAATATTTAGTAAAGTATCTTAACCGCTGGTATCAAATAGCAGGCGAGATAAAAAAACTAACGTAAAAAACCTGTGCTAGATAAATGTTACAGTTTTCATGCTCACCCTTTCAGCCGTGGGGACATCATAATGTGACGTTAATACACTATTCTTTGGAAAAAGAGTAGCCCAAGAGTTGACAGTGGTGACTAGCTGCCTTTCTTTTAATTTTATAATGCTAAATTAGGGATGGCTAGCGCAGATAGCCTTTGCGTAGCTTTGCGCGAAATTTAAAACAAACGAATGATCAAAATAGTACACGTTGATTGTTGTATAGTGCGATTAAACATTCTCTCTCTCTCCTTCTTTCTTTAGTAAGCTACAAATTTTATAAATATAGCGTCGCTACCTAATTAGACGTATTATTTTTGATATGCAATCAACAATATAATATAGTGTCAAGGATAAATGAATTGAGGTAATTAATACGCAAAACAATAAAATAAATAAATAATCACTACGTCAACACCAAAAACGGTTTTAATTGTCACATGCTTAGGAAGTGCGGTGTTAAAAACTATAAAACTCATATATTTACGTGTTAATCAAAGACTATTTTTCATTCATTTTTTGTGGTACCTTTAAAATATCATATAATTAGGTGACTATTATTGTTATAAAATATAGTTTATAAGACTTTTTTTCGTCTGCGGCGACATGGCCAGGTGGTTAAGGCACTTACTTCACAATCCAATGATCGTGAGTTCAAATATCATTCATACTAAATATGCTCGCTCTTTTAATCGTCGGGGTGTTATTATGTGAGAGTTAATCCCCCGTTCGTTTGAAAACAATTACCCAACGGATGGCGGTGAGTGTTGATGACTACTGGCCCTTTCTTTTATCTTACACTGATAAAATAGGGACGGATATTGCAGCTTCGCGCGAAATTCAAACACTTATACATTAATCGTTATATCAAAAAGTTATCATCTATATTTTTTTCTTTTCTGCTGCACTTGTTTATTGTCCCCTTGAAATGTTCTCCACTATCTTATTCTTTGAATAATCTATTTGTTATTTTGAATATGCTTTTGTAATTTAATGTTTTGGCCATTTTTACCATGAAAAAGTGATATTTGTATCACCAGAGAGAGATAATTATTAATTGATACGGTATAGCTCATTTTCATTGCTGTACTTGGACTAGTATCTTTGAACTTATGTTCATTATAATATTTGAAATATTATTTTTATTTTTTCAAACGAAATTATAACCAAACTAAGATACATACATCTTTCACCAACATAGAGTAAAATCATTGTATTAAAATAGTCGATCAAGTTCAAAGAACAATTTTCTAAATTTTTTTTTTAAATATGGTCCATCCTTTTCTCGCATTTCTGAATGTGACCATGTAAAAGTTAAACACATTTTAAACGTTAATACATATTATTTCTAAGACTAATAATACAGAGAAGACTTTCGACTTAAATACCACATTTCATGGATTTTTTTTCCAAACGTATACTGTTCTATGAGGACCTTTAAAGCAAATTAAAAGTGTGTTTCTTGGATAGCTTTGGATATGTAATTACGACATGTGTAATAAACAAGCTGCAGTACCTTTATTCATATGCATTACCGAAATAAATTTTTAGTGATACCACCACCCGAGCAAAAAAAACAACCACGAACAAACTACAACGTATATATAAAATATATAAAATAACTAATGTATAAGCAACACGACATTTAAACTGGAATAATTGATTTATATTCTGTCTTACGAAGTATTGTAAGTTATATGAAAACTATTTTCCTGGTAATTGTTTGGATTTCAATTTTAATTATATATGTTTATGAATGACAATTTAATGGGGTAATTGGTGGAATAATTTAAATTTCTTTTTTATTGTAGGTTCTGTATGGTTGATAAACGCGAATCAGAAAAATACAAAGCACATATTAGATTATATTCTCATAATGTTAAATAGCATACTTATTTATGCCTCCCCACCACTAACACAGCTACATATCTGTTGACATACAATGCTAGAAAATGGGTTATGATACCCGTATTGGGAGAGAGCACAGATAACCCTTCATGTAGCTTTGTGCTAAACTATAAACAGGAAAAAAATGATCATTTATGAAGCTACACAAATTAATTATTCATTAGTTTTGTTTTATTAATCAGTACAAAACATCTGAAAAATACAGTCTTGTTCAGAATGTTAGCAGACTATCCGATATTCATGCAGTAGTTACTGAGTAAATGCTCAAAGAACAATAGAAAATGTAGCGTATATTTGGACACAAATAAAGGAGATGTTATTCTGGTCTGTATAAGTATTTTTAATAGTTCTTTGTCAAAACGCTCATACAAACCTATTTTGCATAAGAGGGTGTGTTTTTGAAAGAATTTTTTTCGAAACAGATCAACGTTTTATTCAAGAAATATCTTTGTGCTTGGTGTAGAGTCATTCCTCGTCACGTGCTAGAAGTTAAAGGACATCAAAATTTTCGACTGTTCAGGAATGATAAATAAAGCAAACAGAAATCAACAGAACAGTAGGTTATCCCACAATGCACTGTATCCAAAATCCTGGAAAGTCATTGGACAACGCGTAACGCTGTTTCAGGAATGTGCAGTGGTAGACGCTGAAAAGTTAATACCTAAGATGACAGTGTTTGAATCAGATTAACACGCCAAGGTGAAAGAAATCTTGCACCTCAAGACAGAAATGGCATAAACATACTCATTTTAAAGTATTCAAAAGAATAGTGAATAAGAGACTTACCAAACAAAATTATTTTGCAAAAAGGGTTATTTACAAAATGATATTAGCTCTAATTCAGCTACTGTGTTATTTGGACAAGACAACATACTAAATTATTGTTATGAGGCTGGCGACATGCCATCTTTTCAGATAAGTGTTGCTTTTGTCTTGTTAAAGCCGATAGTAGGATTTATGTTTGTCGTTTGTTTGGAAAACAGATGATGAAAGATTATCTTTCCCAGATTTAAAATATAGGAAGTGGTACAGTACATGTTTGGGCAGCTATTCATTTTGGTAGAAAACTGCTTCTCAAATTATCCAGGAAAACATCAATAGCAACCCCTATATGCATAGCATGGGATAATATTTCTGACATAATGTAGGGAATTTGGCAAATACATCATTTGTCTTCCAAATCATCTCGACAAGAAGAATGCTATAACACGTTATGGCCAGCAAAGTCTTCAGGTTTTTATCCTTTTAAAAACTGTTGGACAATTCTGAACTGGAACATTACTAACCACAACTCAAAACTAGCTATACTAGTTGAATTGCAGTGCATTCTTGAGACAAATGTGGATGAAATCACGACGGATTACGTCAATAACTTTATGGACAGCATGCTGCCTCATTTTCCAGAGGTTACTAGAGTACAAGGAAAACCAACCAAGAACCGAATGATTAATATAAACTGATATAAGATTTCGTACACCAGGTATGATAAATTGATGTTATGTTTTGTAATTACAAGTGTTTTAGAAAGGTTTAATTGTAATAAGTTGAATGTTGAATTACATATTTTTCAGGAGGTTTGTAATAAAGTTGTTTGCTGTTCTCATAAATTGCTCATGTTTCTCATACATATTTTTCAGTTTGACTAATTATTTATATAATATAATCTAATAAAAAGAAACTTAGGTGTGAAAAAATGTTTGGGTAAAAAGGATTCAGCATGTGAATGTAAATCAATATAGGCAGAACTGGCTGCCAATATAATAATTAACATTAGCTTTAAAACCACAACCCTATAATTTCAGAACCAACTACATTCTTTAAATTATATGGTGGTTGTCTTAACTCTCAAAAATAGTGTTAAATACTTTCTTTGTACTAATGCAATAAAATCTAGATCAACAATTTCTCAACGTCAATCGCATACATTCAGTAAAGCCGCATCAAGTATCATCATTTATGCTAATTTCTTAAGCTAATATCACGTAATTCTAAATGCTCTTTTATTAGGAGAAATTCCCAACCTTTAGCACATTTGTCCATGAAATTAAGAAATAAGTAATGAACAATAAACGTTCATTCGTATGATTATTTTGAAAATCTTGAGTTAGAAACTAATTATATCAGGGCATCCCATAAGTATTGCCTGAAAATTTAATACAGAAAGCGTATTGTCATTTATGTTTTTGTAGAAGGCTTTAATGACTAAAATATGTTGGTTGTTTGACGTGCATAAAAATGTTCAGACAAATGAAAGAAACAAACCCAACTTCACTTTTTCAAATCATTAATAAAATAAACCCTTATGAAGATGGATGTGTCTAAGAAGCACAATTGGCATATAATACTTAAAAGTTTAAAAAAGGCAACAGCGTAGCAGAAACTACATTAAACATTTAAGGTGTTTATGGTGCAAAGTTTTTCAATAAAAAAAAATGTCGAAATTGCTTTCCGAAGTTCAGATGAAGTGACTACAGCTTAAGAACGTCAGGTTCAGGTCGTCCTGTTGAGTTTAATTATGACTTGCTGCTGGCTGCACTTGATGAAGATTGTGCTGTAACAGCTGCAAAGCAATCACAGAAACTTCATTCAACTCATTCAACAGTTCAACATCATCTGCGACAGCTTGGAAAATGAGTTCCTCATGATTTAGCAAAAGACAACTTCAGAGCAAGAATGGTCATTTGAACTTCTTTGCTCTCTTGTGATCGTAATTCACCTTTCCTGGACAAATTAGTGACTGGAGATAAAAAATTTATATGTTATAAGAATATTAAGCGCCGCAGGTAATGGCTCAGTGCAGGTAAAGTGGCTAAAGCACAGTCCAAGATGGACCTCCACCTTAGGAAAGTCGTGTTCAGCGTTTGGTGGGATATTGTTGGTGTGGTCCACTTTGAGTTGCTGCTACTCAATGTAACTATTACATCAGACTGATATTGCCAACGGTTAGAGCGCTTAAATGTTGTACTGAAAGAAAAAAGACCCGCTTTGATCAATCGTATATGTGTTGTGTTACACCAGGATAATGCAAGGCCCCATACAGCAAGGATCACATCTGGAAAGATTGAAGAGCTAGACTGGGAAAATCTTCCACATACTCCTTATTCTACAGATCTTGCTCCATCTGATTTTCATCTACATCAAAGTTTGCAGAACTATCTTGATGAAAAAGAGCTTGAAACACATGAAAATGTCAAAACTACTACTCTTTCTACATTCTTTTTCTCCAAACCACAAGAATTTTATAGAAGTGGCATTCAGAAGCTTGTGAATCGTTGTCAGGAAGAAATGAATAATAATGGAACATACATTATTGATTATATAACATTAAAAGCGTTAGAAATATTTTCTCTTTTTCTGAAGCTAAAATAGGACATTACTTGAGGAATAAACTGATATATTTTACTTGGCCTAACCAATGTTTATATATCTGCACGTTCTTTAACTCTTTAATTTTGGAAGTCTAACTCAGTAGTCTTTAATCCAAATGATAACCGAAATCAGTTCACTTTTGCCTTTTCATGCATGGGCTGTGCATATGTAGCTCATAAATAAAACGTATTTGATACCGAACTGTAGGTTTTAAAGATGTATCTATGCACCAGAATTTAAAAAAAAGGTACATGAAAGGTATGTTTCAAATGAAATTTTCGTACTTTAAGAAGATTTAATCACAATTGAAGATTTTATATGTAGTGTACTTATTAATGAATCGTCTTTAAATTTGGTACGCTAAGTAAGGTTTCAGTAGAATATATTCACTAAAAATAAAGGATAGTTTGGATTAACACAGTCCGAGCTATAGAAGGTGGAACATTGCTGAACTGTTTTGTATGTTTGTTTTGGAATTTCGCACAAAGCAACTCGAGAGCTATCTGTGCTAGCCGTCCCTAATTTAGCAGCGTAAGACTAGAGGGAAGGCAGCTAGTCATTACTACTTACCGCCAACTCTTGGGCTACTATTTTACGAACGAATAGTGGGATTGACCGTCACATTATAACACCCCCACCCAGGGCGAGCATGTGGCGATACGCGGGCGCGAACCCGCGACCCTCGGATTATGGAGTCGCACGCCTTACGCGCTTGACCATGCCAGGACCCACTTTCACAGGACAGGCGCCGGCAGTTTTACCTGTCCTGTGCCAGAGACCTGAAAAAGAGAATACATAGGCCGTAGCTGCTGAAATGTTTTTTTCCGGTTAATAACTGGCTCGGTACGGTTATGTGATTACGGCTCCCGACTCATAAACTAAGCGTCGCGGGCTCGATTCCCCGTCACACCAAACACGCTCTCACTTTCAGCCGTGAGGACGTTATCATTTAACGTTATGATACCCACTATTTGCTGTTAAAAGAGTAGCTCAAGATATGGTGGTGGGTGGCGATGATCATGTGCTTTTACTCTAATCTTACACTGCTAGCGCGGATAGCCCTCATACAGATTTGCAAAAAAGCGAAGAAACACAGACAAAACATGGTTAATAAATTACAATGTATCTTGCATGTGGTTTTGGCTGCAGGATGTATTATTGTGTTTCTTCATATATATACGAATATATATATATTTCGTATGTAAAAACGGCTGGTTTGGGAAGAGACATTTTTTAAGCAGAGGAGCGAACAACGTTTCGACCTTCTTCTGTCATCGTGAGGTTTACAAAGAAAGAAAGAGGTAACTGATCGATAGCTGACCACATGTTTGAAGGGGGTTGTATAATTAAGTGTTGGAATATAGAAGGCGTGCTTAGATGTTTGATTATATTTATTAATATGTTATAAAGTTGTTGTTTTATATTGGTTTATTTTGGGCTTGAGTTGATGTATAAGTAAGACTTCTTTAATTCTGGGTTTGTTTATGTTTGTTTTTTATTTATATATTGCTGCATACCATATATTCTCGACATCCGCAGAAAAATAATTAACATTTGGCAAAAGCTAGTAGCAAAATATGACATTCCAGTTAAAGCTAAATTTATTCAAAAACCACACACAAAACTGAGATCTATACTGCGCAAAAACTACACTGACAAACACCATACCAACATTATTTATAAAATGCAATGTGATAACTGCCACGACTTCTATATTAGAGAAACAAGTAGAACAATGGAAAACAGATTCAAAAAACACAAAACGTCACCATCACACGTTTTCTAACACTACAAATCAAATAAACACAACACAGTCATAGAAAAAACCCAAATTGTAAATAAAGAAACAAACATACAACAAACGCAAAATTGAAGAAGCCTTACTTATACAACAACTCAAGTACAAAATAAACCAATACAAACGAACACCATTATACCTATAAAAATAAATATAATCAAACATCTTAGCTCGCCCATTATATTCCTATACTCAGTTACACAACCTCCTTCAAACATGTGGTCAGTTATCGGTCAGTTACCTCTTTCTTTCTTTGTGAATCTGGCGATGACAGAAGAAGATTGAAACGCTGTTCGCTTTTCTGAATAAAAAAATTTCTCAACCCAAACAAGCTGTTTTTATACATATATAATTCTCTAAAAGTGGGTTTTTTCGTCATCACTGATTATTTCTTCATATATATTACATTCAGTTATATTTTATTAACACGACTACTGGTAAAAGAATACTTCTATCTCTAGGAAAATTTCATCGTATTGTTTTTAACTTGGTACGTGTCATAATCATTATAATATACACTTTCACTTCACTTAAAAAGAAACCGTAAAGCAGTTTATACCACTTACAATAGAAACTTATTAATAATGGACCTGTGGATCAAGATTCTGTGATTCTTTGACGGTAATGTGTTATAAAAATCACAGAATCTTGATCCACAGGTAGATACACCAGTCACTGGGTACCAAACCTTTGAGTTGTGTAATATTAACAGTATTTTATGGTTTAAAAGACAATCTATATAAAATGCTCATTAACACCTTCACAAGCTGAGAATTTTGATAATTATGTTTTCCACAAATACGTTTAATCATTTTCAGTCTTAAACTAATATGCCACATTGAAAGACTGTTCTTTTATGTTAGTGAAGAATGTCTATCGGAATATATATTTTTAAAAAGATGTTGTTCAAAACAGGAAGTTTTTTATATAACAAACAAGAAATAAAGCAGAAATTTCTTGCACTTCGATAGCTAAGAGAATGGTTTCAAACCACATAGTCTATTTATCTTGTTACTTAAAGATAAAGATCTACGAAACTTATGTACCATAAGGAATTACTCAGATATACTAGCAAGAAAAAATGCATGCATTTATGACTACATGTATTCGTATTATAATTTAGACTACAGGAAAAACAACCATTTTGAAAGTAGGTTACATAAGTTTCGATAATTTGAAATCCTAACCAAATTTTTAAATTAAGATAAGGGCTAAGATATTTTAAGTTGCATACATAAATGTAGGTATTTTTTCAGGAAATTTGCTTTTTGAAAGCTAAAGTTTTCAGGAAAGTGATGAATCAAGTCACTCGTCGCTGAATTTTTCTTAAAAGTTTTATTGCTCACGTTAATGTTATCTTTGCTTTGTGTTGCACTGAGATATTAACATGTCTGCCTAATGCTATCCAAATAAATTTCAGTTATGATATACGTTTTGTAGAAACAAAGAAGTAAATCGTTAAACGAGCTCACATATCACTTTTAAAATTCAACAATGTTGATAGCTTAAGAAAAAATTCGCATTAAAGTAAACTATAGTAAAATATATTTACTGTTGTATACTTTATATATATTAATATTACAGGTTTTATTTGATAGATTGTTTAGGCTGAGTATTCATCATGAAACTTTGTAGAATGGACGGCAACTGCCTGTTGTGGAGACACAAGTGTAGAGGTCGACGTTTCGAAAGTTTTACGCCTTTTGACTGACCTGGAGACATGGTGAAGAAATTCGGTTATTGTTAGACCAAACTTTAGAATAGGGAAATGCGTGATCTAAGCGACTTTGGTCGTGGAACGATTGTTGGTACCAGACGTTGTGGTTCCATCATCTCAGAAACTGTTGAACTGCTGGAATTTTCAAGCACTAAAGTCTTTAGAATTTACAGAGAACGGTACGAAAAAACAAAACAAAATCATCCAGTGAGCGGTAGTTCTGTGAGTGAAAACCACTTCTTAATGAGAGAGGTCAGAGGCGAATGGCCAGACTAGTTCCAATTGACAGGAAGGTCACAAATACTCAAATAAACACTCTTTACAACAGTGATATGCATAAGAGCATATCTGAATGCGTCGAACCTTGAAGTGGATGGGCTACATCAGCAGAACATCATGTCTAGTTCCACTCCCGTCAGATAAGGTAAGGAAAATGAGGCTATAGAGGGTACAGAAACAGCAAAACTGGATGACTGACGATTGAAAAAAACATCGCCTGGTCTGACGAATCTCGATTTATGCTCCGACATGCAGATGGTAGGGTCAGAATTTGGTGTAAACAGCATAAATCCATGAATCTATCTTGTCTTGTGTCATCAGCAAAAGCTGGTGGTGATATAAAGATGTGGGGAATATTTTGGTATAAATTAAGCCCTCAATACCAACTGAGCATTCTTTAAATTCTACAGCGTATCTGAGTATTGTTGTTGACTGGGTGTATTTCTTTATAGCACAGTTTACTCGTTTCCTAATGGCTACTTCCCGCAGGATAATGCACCATTTCACAAAGTACGCATCATCTCAAACTGATTCCATGAACATGACAATGACCTCAGTGTAATCCAATGGTCAGCACAGTCCCCATATCTTAATTCTATAGAACAACTTAATGATGATGTTGAACAAGAGGTTTGCAGCATGAATGTGTGGCCAACTAATCTTCAGGAACTGCGTGATGCTATCAAGTCAGCATGGATCTAAATCCCTAAGAAGTGTTTCCAGTATGTTGTTGAATCCATGACGCGTGTAGTTCAGGCAAAAAGGAATTATAACCTACACTAAATAGGTGTACCTAATAAAGAGGTCACCGAATGTATATTCGATTGTGAATTGTTTTTTTTTCAACGTAAAGCTACATAATAGCCATCTGTGCTACACCCACAAGGAGGAATCGAGCACCTAATTTTATCCCTGTAAGTCAGTAACCTTATCACTGATCAATAGGAAAATTCGTAAATAAATTAGATGTCGAGAAATTGCAATAAAATTCATGATTAAATATAAACTACTGTTTCAAACCAATTCAAATATTTATTGGTGTTTCTCTTATCAAAATGTGCTTTTGGAAAACAATTTATCCTTAGTACTTAAAAGTCACATCTTGATATACTCGTAACAACAAATAAAAAAAAGTCAATATTTTGTTATATTTTCGAAATAGTTTATTAGCGAATTGGCACATGTACATGTGTACTACCCCTTTTGGACTCATTATAATACACTTTAAACAACTTGTTTAAACTTCGGACTCTTTGGAATCTATACATTCCATCATCATCGATATAAAACGTTTCAATAGAATATACAAATATCGTTTATTTTGAATTTTACGCAAAGATACACCAGTGCTATTTGCGCTAGTTGCCCCTAATTTTGCAGAGTAAGACTAGTTGGAAAGAAACTAGTTACCACCACTCACAGCCAAATCTTGGGCTACTCTTTTAACGAGGAACAGTGCGATTGACCGTCACATTATAAAGCTTCCACGGCTGAAAGGGCTTACATATTTGGTGTGACGGGGATTCAAATCCGCAATCCTCAAATTACGAGTCGAGTGCTTTAACCATAAAAGATATATATATAATGTAAACATAAACAATGTCCAGGAAAGTAAAAGGATAAAATGGACCAGAAAGTGCAACACCAAATCTATTATGAAATTGAACGTATTTTTAATGTAAAACAAATCATAAAAAACTCTACACGACAAAATAAAGTCACGAAGGCATAGGCTATATTGTAGAGTATAGGATTTGTCATAAATTTTTGGAGTGACTTTGGATGTAAGATCCACGCAGCGACTGGGATATATTGTCTATCAGTCTTAATTACTGTTTATAAGGTCTCACATGTGAAGTAAAAAAAACATACAAATAAAACATGTGACAGACCAAGATGTTGATGTTCAAGGCCACAATGTTTACCATCCATAACATTCTTCACTGCATGATCACAGTCATGGGAAAACAATGAATGAGAAAAAAGTGAAAGAAAGTGTTCTAATATTGAAGTAAAACGTAAGAAAACCTTGGCTTCTGAAGTTGGTGTTTCAGTCTCCATTATGACAGCAAAAAACGTTTATTAATAAGGTGAGATCAGTATATATGTAAAAACGGCTCGTTTGAGTTGAGAAGTTTTTTTTACGTTGAGGAGTGAACAACGTTTCGACCGAAGAAGGTCGAAACGTTGTTCACTCCTTTGCTCAAATGGTTTTCTCAACCCAAATGAGCTGTTTCTACATATATATTTCTTTACAAGTGGGTTTTCTCGACATCACTGAATGTAAGATCAATATTACAGCATAAAAAATACCCGTACAAAACATTAAATCCCTGACGTGTGGTCTAAACTAATAACACTCTTCTTCCTTTTTTCAAATCTACTGCAATAAATTATTTGTAAATACTGTTCTACATCTTATATACATTTGCGTATTAATAAGTATTGATGATGTTAATACTCGCACTAAAACAGTGACAAAACAGTTAAAAGCGATTGATATCTAAGTTTATATAATACTACATACGTATGTTGTATGAAAAAATTTTAGATCGTTGATCATGGAATTTGTAGATTCCGAAATGTCCTCAGAGTAAACCTATCTTGTTTTATCGTGGTGAGTCTGTTTACAATAGACATCCATCGAGTATTTAATTAATTATGTTTAGCCATAATAAACGTATGGTGGCGAATTTGAATTTGAAGTTCGTCCTATTGAAGTTTAATGGTAATGCGTTTCAACACATGTTCTGCTGGAAAAAGAATGACTGATGTCACTATCAAAATGCCCCCCGCTAGTACAGCGGTATGTCTCCGGATTTACAATGTTAAAATCAGGGGTTCGATTTCCCTCGGTGGGCTGTACGAAAAACACACAAACTATCATAATTTTTAAACTAACTTCAGACAATATTAAATGCATTAGATTATAACGCTTCATATTGTAGTGGTCATTATTTACCTTATGAAAAGGTAGCATTACAGGATGCATATGTAATTGAAGTAAATGTGCTTGTACATTACACAAGTTTGTGTTATTCGCTCTACTTAAACAGCTTCATCACGATCAAATGTTTAATCCATTTTTTATATTTCTGTTCTATTTCCAGTCCAAAGAATGAAAGTTTCAGACATTCATTCTGTACAGGTTGTACTCTAAGCAACACTAAGGGCGTATTATCCTCTTTATATTTGAAATAAGCGGTTTTACAATGTCCTTCATCTGGCAATTTCCCACTTGTGTTGCATGAATTTGTCATTTGAAACACGTTTTGACATCTGTAGCACTTTATAAACCTATCCAGTCGGTCTTTTTCTGTGCTATTTGCTGCTGTTCTTTTAATCTAAAAGCACTTTTCTTTTACTACTAAATTAGGGAAAACTAGTGAAGATAGTCTTCGTGTAGTTTTGCGCGAAATTCAAACCAAGCCTTTGTGTTCATGAAAATGTTTCACATTACCTATTATCTTGCAGGTTAATCATGATGAAGTTGCATCATTGCATTTATAGTGTTTAAACAATTATTTGACGTGTTATGTGAGCAGCCTGATTTTAATATTAAACTAAATAATTTAGAATTCATACTAGTCATAATAAAATGGCTGACCTAGTGTGTTAAAAACTTATTTTATTAAATATGGTGAATATATAATAATATAACATTTTATATTAGTGTATCATGGGTTAATGTATTTGATTTGACTAAACACCTATTTAAAATGACATTATACTAATCAAAGCTTATCTATGATTGGATCATGTGAAACGCACAAAATGGCGACTTTTCAGTTAAATAAAAAAGCTTCAAAGATATGACATACCTTTTCAGTTAAAGACACCAAATGATGTAATTTTCGTTCTTACTCAGTTTAATTACATAGTTTAAGAGCACAGTTAATAATTATACAAAGTTAAAAATTCGATACTCGGTTTAGAGATAAGTGACGCTCTCATGTCAATTAACTATAATACTTTTATCTCCCTTCAAACTTAGTAAATATATCCAAGAAATATAAATCGAAAGTGGCCATTGAGACCGGAAATAATCTTTAAAAGCAGAAAAAGTAGGAAACAAAATGTTGTTTTTGTTTGTGTATTTTAGAGCAAAACCACATTAGGCCATTTGGTGTGTTCACCCGCGTAATCGAAGCTCTAATCTTAACGATGAAAGGATGATCTCAATTATACTAGTATTAAATATAATGCCAAAGCGAAGTACAAAAAATGTTAATTATAACGGAAATGTCTATAAATAATAAAAAACTAATACAATTTCTTTTAGGCAAAACCGTATGATGCGTAAATATATTAAACTAAAAAGTCATATATTTTATGTACTTAACATGCATTTTCTGTAAATATGAACGTTTACTTATTAAGGACAAAATACAAATGGTAGAAAGAGAAATAAATCTCAATCTTACGACTGAAGGGCCACAGAAATCTTAGCAAAGTTTACGTTAGTAATTATTTGTAAAAAGAGGGTCGAGTTTGTTATATTAAAACGATTTAAACATGCCAAGTAGCAACAAATGTGACACCCACAGCTGACATAAAATCACCGTGGTACATTTTGATACAGTACGGCATCATGTTGGCAAAGTGAAGCTAACAAAAATTTATGGCTTTGGGGAAAAGTTATGCAACAGTCTTTCCAACGCAATTTTGGTGCACTCAGATCATGAAGACGAATCCAAGTTGGGAATTAAAATTTCCCAGATGGAGATATCTATCGTACGTAATGGATTAGAAAATAATGATATGTGAGTCAACTACTAAGCAAAGAGTGACGTTTTTTATCAAGTAAAAATACACGAACGTAAAGGTTAACGATACAGATCATAGTCAAGAAGAATAAATAAAAAGGAAAACAATTCGTGGCAGAGATTTAGTGTTGAAAGAAGAAAAACTTTCCTAAACTGGGGTTTTAAGCTATTGGATAATCCATGTTTGCCCCGCTCGCGATTAATTATTTATGAAATAATAATTCCCGGGTATAAGGAAACCATAATAATACTGTATAAACACAATTTGTAATGTTAAAATATCAAATGTGTCAGTCGGATCTGGAGATAAGAAGATGGCCGAGGCTGGGTGTGTAACGTCAGTGTAAAGAAGAGAAAAGTTTGATGAAGTTCACTGAAACAAACTACACGTGCCAAGGTGACTGGGATCTATAAATTTTTCTCCAAGACTTTCATCACAGAATCTAAATGCTATTGAGTTTATTGTGTGGGAAATGGGAGTGCCTCAAGAAAACCCACTTTTACAGAACAAGCATAGAATAATATGAATGTCTTGTGTCCAAGCTGAAATGATAAAGCAGCATAAATGGATTAAAAACATGTAAACATTTATTGCAATATAGCGTTTAGGTTGATTTGAAGTACTTATTGTATGGGGAAGATGCTTTAAATTCGCGGCACACTTATCATAGTGTGAAGAGCCACGGTTAAAGTATTTCTTGTTTCTGCTTTTTGATAGTAATTTATTGAATGCTAGAGATGTTAATCTTTTATTTACCGATTTAAGGTTGCATACTTTGTACATTTGTTTAATGAGGTAAATTTAGAGAACCTACAGTTAATCTTAGAAGTGGGTTTTGTTGTAGCTTGTGAGAAATCTGCTAAAAAATAATGAAGGTGACTTGGCACCAGTACTCTATTAATGGGTGTGTATATGCCGGATCAAGAAATATCTTCGTCTGTAAAGGTAATTCAAGTCACGTGTAAAAAAATTGTTTCTATAACATATCTGTTTAATTGTTTCATACCTGAAGCAGCTGGAGAATGAAGCAGGTATTCGTGCTATCCTCAAAGTGTGGTTTATAGGTCAGATGCAGTATACATTGCATATTGCTACTGTGCAATCAGACTATTGAAACGGGGGCTGGAGAACCAGAGTTTCCGTGTGCTGGATGAATTAATGGACCATGAAGGAGGTAGTGGTGCACTTAGGTCTGAAATACTTACTACAGAGCTTTATGAACTGAAGACTACCATTTAAAATGCACCTTTTATTAGTTAAGGCATAACAAGACATTGGGAATTTGATTGTAGTAAAATGGAGAAATTCAATCTGAGTATTTCCATATACGTTTCAAATGTTACAGTATCGCTGTTTTTATGTTCCTGAACAGATCTAAACACATAAATTACAATAAAAAACAACAAAGTCATATCAGTCTTAGATAAGAAAAATAAGCAGTCAAAAAAAGCTAAAATTATTAATTATGAACAAGCTCGATAACTGTACGAATATGTTTTGATAACTGAATGGTGAATTGTTCTACATGGACATTAGGATAAACTGATGATTTAAAAGTATGTTAGACATGAGAAAAATGATAAAATGAAAGAAGCCATTGATAGTGTAAAACAATATGTACTGAAATGTGTGATCTGATTTTCACTTACAGTAGAATCTTATTTTTAATTTTTAATTAATTTTGAAATAGTCAAAATAAACAAATGTTTTCTGAGAAGAAGAACGAACACGTTTTATAGAAACAAAAATAGTCGCTATCATAACGAAGAAAACAGTCACGTAGACATGTGAAATTAAGAAAGTCAAATTATATTAAAGGCTAAACAATACAGAGATGTAAAAACTTGAGACTAAACAAAAACAAAAGAAAGGAGGACAATTGATAATATTTTCTATTGCAGCTAGAAGAAGCAGCAACTCGCAAATAAACATTTGTCCAAACGTTATCCACTTTTTCTATACGAAACGTGTGGGGGTCAAATAATGTGCTTACATACTCCTGAAGGAAATAACAAATATTCGTCACATGTATTACTGATATATGATATATATTTATCGCATCCTATTTTACGTTATTTGTTTGTTTTGGAATTTCGCACAAAGCTACTCGAGGGCTATCTGTGCTAGCCATCCTTAATTTAGCAGTGTAAGACTAGAGGGAAGGCAGCTAGTCATCACCACCCACCGCCAACTCTTGGGCTACTCTTTTGCCAACGAATTGTGGGATTAACCGTCACATTATAACGCCCCACGGCTGGGAGGGCGAGCATGTTTGGCGCGACGAGGAAGTAAACCCGCGACCCTCAGATTACAAGTCGCACGCCTTAATACGCTTGGCCATGTCGAGCCTTCTCAAAAGTGTACCCATGATCTCAAAGTGCAAATTGCATTATGGTGATAACAGGACGAGAGCCATAAGACATCGAATTCACCATACGGACACGCCAGCATCTTGCCCACTGTGTATCCTCGAAGACAACAGACAGATCTGAAGTGGCAACGTTACATACAACTGAAACGAATAAAATAAGATTACTCTGAAAAAACAGTAGCATACGTGATTTTTATGGTAAACGTCCTTAGCGTTTCTTTATAACATAATATATATTCTATGTGTCGTATGGGGGTAATACCAATTTCATGCTTTACTATGCTTTATATGCGAAAACTCTCATACTTTCTTCACTGATGTGTTTTTTAACACTATATGTTGTGTACATTACTAAATGTCCATTCTTTACAGGTCCAACCCCAGCGATATAGCATGTTTGGCGCGACTCGGGCGCGAACCCGCGACCCTTGGATTACCAGTCGCGCGCTTTAACGCACTACGCGATACCACGCCCATTTTACGTTATGTGTTTCAAAAAGTATATAAAGCAAATGCATTTTTTTTAAAACAACGAGGAGAAAAACAGGATGGAGTACATGTATGTCATAGATATTTATGTGAACAATTGTATACTATAATATGAGCATAACTAATTCAAACAAAAATTTTAAAAAATTATGGAAGAAGAACATTCATTATCTTGTGCCTTGTTCATCCAGACATCGACGCTTTAACATACTTGTTGATATCAATTTGCTCTATTCGACAATGTTAACCAGAAAGAAACGAGTTGAAAAAAATTAAATAAATTATCTTATAGAACATCCAATTTTTTTATAAGTTTAAGCTTTATGTAAGGCTATTCAAGAGCTATCTGCGATAATCGTACCTAATTTAAAAGTGATAAAATAAAGGGAAAGCAACTAATTCAAACCACCCACCGCCAACCTTTTGGATTTTCTGACTGTAACATTATAACAATCCCAAATCTGAAAAGGAGAGAATGTTTGGTGATGGAAATATGCCCCTCGTAAAGAGTCGAGTGCAATACCTCTATTTCGTGTCAAACGAAAATGAGCTTCAATGTAATTCATGTTGGAATGAAATATATTAAAGAAAACATATATTGTTTTTAAAGCTAAATAATATTTCAAAAATCATAACCAACTAATATTTCAAAAATCATAACATTTCGAAAAAAAATGCACAGTTAAGATAATTAATATACTACATTTAACGAAAGCCAACAAGGAAAATATTTTTTTTTGCGTTATAGGTTTTCTTTTTAATTATTGTATTATGGTTTGAAATAGACGAATTATTGCCAGAAAAACCTTGACTTTTGAAATTATCCGTTTTGTTCGTCTTTATATTTTAGTTGTTATGATTATTAAAAAACAGAACATTCACTGAATGATGTTAAAGTTTCATGTTTATTGGTTAATTTATAGTTGGCAATATTTATTTCTATTGGGTCAAAAATTTAAAAAGTATGTAGATAATTAAATCAGTATTAGAGACACAAGGTAATTCCAATTTATTCTTTTCTGCTGCAGCTCTTGAAACATCAGAAAGATACTTGTTAAAGTGAGTTACACTCCCTGAATATTTGAGCAAGACTTGGAAATCTAATGTGGAGATATTTATTACGGCGTAGGTCTCAAGCGCACTTTTAAAAGGACCCACCCAGTAATTATTGGTAATCATCACATATTCAAACAGTACGAATTAATGACAGCAAGGGAGTTTTCAATGGTGTCTACTTCACGATTATACATTATTTACATTTTGAAAATATGTATTCAGCTTCGGTTCTAGTTCTACTTAATACTTAAAATATTAGCATAATGCACATATGACTTTTATTTTCTACAAAAATTGCAACTATCTTTTTTATATTCTTTCTCTACCTATTATCACTGTCGCGCAGTTTTTCACCTATGATATTTCTACATAAGTATATAGTATATTCTCAGAAAGGTGGAATGTATTCCAGTTTCAGCTTGGGTGGAGCTTTGTGCACGAAATAGAATTGAATGGTTTGAAACTGCTGTTTCAATAAGCTCTTCAGCAGTGATTCATACAGGGCTAGAAATTGCATGAAAATACACAATTATAATACACCTTTTTGAACTATTGTGTTGTGCTGCTATTTATTTTCGCCCGGTTGCTTTAGTTGTGTACAATATTTTTTGGTCGTTTGTTTTTGAAATTCACGAAAAGATACACGAGGGTTATCTGCGCTAATCATCCCTAATTTAGTAGTGTAGGACTACAAGGAAGGCAGCTAGTCACTACCACCCACCAACAACTCTTGAGCTTCTCTTTTATTAACAAATAGTATGAATGACCGTCAAATTATAACAACTCCACGGCTGTTAGGGCAAACGCGTTTAGTACAAAGAGAATTCAAACTCGTAACCCTGAGATTGCTAGTCAGGCGCCTTGACAATCTGGCCATGCTGGGCACCGTTTATAGGAAAAAAATCTTGTAGTTTGAGATTTCTATTGGTAATGCGAATAATGATATCAAACGTTCGGCTAATGTGTTTTTAGCTGATAATGCTATTGCTTCTAAAATTGTTATTTAAAGCCTCAAGTACTTCTGTATTTTCGCGTGATTACCAGAAAGAGTTAAATCAATATGTTAAAATGTTTATTTGTATCTTCCTAAGTTAACTTTTACACAAAGCATTAATGAAAGGGGAAAAAATAATAACATGAGAATGACGATGTAGCATTATTGTGTCTTTGACGATAAATAAAACAATTTATGAATAACTCGTCAATTATTTTCATTAATTAACTAACAGTACTTAGAAAGGTGAAACAAAGGAGGGTAAACGTGCTGGAATATAGATCTACCCATCCATTATTTGCCACAAACATATAATAAATATATGTACCCACAAACATAAAATAAATTGTTTTCCGTACTTTGTGATGATAGGTGCGATATAACTGTAACGGTTACATCCCACTGTTTGGTCAGACAAGATAAAGTCTCGGACTGGCGAATGATGTTGTTACATAGTTGGATTTTTTTGTAGTCAATTAGCTAAGAATTAGGAAGGGCTAGAGAAGATAAATATCGAGTAGCTTTGAGAAAATCAGTTGTCAACGTTTGCAAACAAGAAGGATGCCAATCATATAGTTATACATCGTTTCCTTTCCATGAAATTTGGTTAGGAGACGTTAGAAACAATATCATTATTATTTTTCCTACAATATGTTATGTACTTATAAAATTACCACGGTGTTTTACAAAACTTCAGTCGTCTCTGTTGTAACGTCAACCACATCATTGTAATTAATTGTTTTTCATATCTTGTTTGTTCTGAATGTTTATATTCATTGGCCAAACGTCACTGGAGATAGAATCAGATTTTGTAGGTCATGCAGCATCTGCCAAAGAAGAGTACTACAGGAAAATTAGCAAAGGTAGCACTGAGTGAAATGCCACTCGTAGAATAGTCATTTATCAGAGTAGGTGTACACTTGATCAGACCAGATCACATGACAAAAAATATATTACACAAAACCAACAACACTGACCATTCTGTGGGTGGTATGCCGACCAATAAAACCAAATAGGAAGACCACCTGAATATTCTCATAGAGATATTCGGGTGAGTGAAGACAATAGGTCTGACCATCAGATTATTTATGTTCTACATTGGTTATTCTGTACTGGACTTTGTTAGACACAGGGTGGTTGACTAAAAGAGAACTATGGAAGAAGAGAAGATAACTTAAATACAAAATGCATCGGCTCTAACGACTAAGAAGCAGGTGCTTTCTATGGTTAGAAGGATACTATGGGAAAACCATTTGAAACTAAACTACAGTTATTGAACTTCTGATTGATCTGATTAAGAAAGGGCAATATAACGAGTTAAAGCAGATAGTATAACAAAAGTTGAAAAATTTTCAAGAAGTTCGCCAACGCTTAGAATGCCAGAATTCTACAAACTATTATTCACACACGATGGTTGCAACAAACATTGAAATTGGAGCAGTGCTTCTGCAAGAACATGTAGACGAATGATCTCCTTTAACGGACGTGAATAAAAAGCCGTAAGGTAGTAAGAAGAACTACTTTATGATGGAAAACAATCGTTTGGTCATCATGTTTATAATACAAATATTTCAAAATTACCTTTATGGAAATAATTTCATCATTCAGACAGACTATTAGCCCCTTGCCTGTTCTGAGATGCAAAATCTACAGTGAAAGGATCATAAGATGGTCATTGTACCTCAAGAACTACCAGTTCTGCATTGAAGTCATCAAGAGTACTTCAAAGCCTGGTACAGTCTGTATAAGTAGACTTTGTATATAAACTGGAAACAGTTTTTACTAATAGTACAAAAACTTTTAAATATATTTTTCTTGAAGAGCGGCTTACTCTTAAATATACAGTTTAAATTTAATGTGACCGTTATGACTTAAATAGTACAAATATAGCACAAGTGTTAAACTAAGCTATATTTGTAAGTGTCAGTTTATCATAGATTTGTTTGAATAACTGTTTATGAATCATACTTTGAGTCGTTCAGTTGTTGTTAATTGGCGGTTATTGAATTATTGCACCGTGTTGCTAGAAACTTCACAGTTTTTCTTGTTATTTAAATTGAAAATTATTGCATCAAAATATCTTCCAGTATGTGGAACGCTTTAGACCTCTGTTACGATATAAATACTCATCAGAAATTTATAAGTTTAGCTATATCAAGGGTATAGTGGCAATTTTAAACTAACATATTACATATTCTATTATGAAAATGAAGTAGAGAAGAAACATTCGTCTTGTTAATTGTATTCTAGAGTAACTAATCCTGCCTGTTTGGACGAAAAAAGATACAATTATTTAAAGCTCTGAATACAAGTGTGGTAATCAATAGTGTAAGAAATATTTGTATATATATATATATGACTTGTTTTAATATATTATTTTAACATAATTGAGTTGTGTGCTGCTTGTTAATTTTTAAATTTATCTCCAACGACTCACAGATACCTAGTGTTATAAATCCGGCCTATAAAAACAAAAGGTTAACAAACATCACTTTATTAAGTATAATAAAACTCTTAGATAGGGACTTTTGAGTAACCATACAGTATTATATTTAAGTAAGAGTGATATTTTGTATTAACTAAATAATATCAAACTAATATTTGAAGGATGTAAGGATTAATAAGATACGCTCTGTCTCTCTGAATCTGTAAGGCTTACAATTTGTAGCTTATGAATAAACCTATGAAGTAATCTCTATTCAAAAACAAAGCCCTGTAAAACACTTTAATGACCAAGAATAAAACTTAAATAAAAGTGTATTTGAAATGTAGTTTTGCTAGTCATTAAGTTAAAATTTAAAACACAAACTCACTATAGAAAGTTGACAACAAATATGATTGATTTATGTTGCATGCAACACAGAAAAATATCTTTGTGATGACAGAGGGGAAAGAGAACATAAAAATATTAATAATATGTCAAAAATTACATAGTTTCTAATTTATGGTAATCAAATATATGTTTTTGATGGTAATAAATTTCTTACATAACTATTAAGACTTTATTATATCAACTTTTAGGAGCATACTGAATAGCTGATATAATAGCAATAGTGTTGATGTTCATGTGAGAAATCTGTCACCAGAATATTCAGAGAATACGAGTAAGTATTTTTTTCAAGCTATTCTTTATGTTTATATCTGCAATAACTTATAATTTTATTTATGAAAGTCAGAAGCTAGCAACGGAAAGCTCGTCACACCAGAACAGTAAAATATTTGAAAGTAAAGCATTTCCTTATAATTAAAAATCAGGAAAAACATATCAAAATACCTATCAATAGATTTAATAATACAGATCAGCAGACAAATAATGAGAAAAATTAATAACTTTAGACACTTTGGAAATTATCGAATTAAGTAAAAATAGAAATCTTAATTATTTTTTTCTTTCAATTAATTTAAGTTTTAGAAATGTAACACGACGAACATATAATTAAAAATTTAGAAACAGAATCAAAAAGGTGTCATTAAAAACGAAAAAAAAATTGTGATAAAGTCATATAGAATTTATGCAGTTAAATGTACAGTAGATGTGAATGAAATGAGTTAAGAAGTTTCTGATAGCAAATGAACGTTAAATATATTTGATGGTTCCTCCTGGTTGGGGGTTGTGCTGTAGGCAAACAACCTGTTCACTTAAAAACCAGCTTGTTTCGAAACCGCAGAGTTTACAGCCCTCTGTTTCTTAAGGAATTTAGAGGATATATTATTATATTATTATTATATTTTTGATGGTAGAAGAAAATACAATACATTTATAAATAAAGTGCAAGAAAACTAAAATCTCTGTATAACAAAAACGCTATCACGTATTTGAAAAGAATAGAGTAAAACTATTACAAAAAACATGCTAGAACAGTTTGTAATATACTTAGCTTTTTGATCTATTATCTACAATAGATGATGGTTTATAATGCTGTATAAATATTGGAGTAAATAACTAACAATGTAAAAAAAACCTATAAAAAGACTACGCACAATTCATATGGGCATGTAAGATAAAACTATATTTTGTAACATATCACATATTCCAGCTATATGAGAACTATATAAATATTGACACCTAAGATGCGGATTTTAATAAGGGTACATAATAATAATGGCAATTAAAATTCAGTAAAATAGAAAAAAAAGTTGTACCTTTTGAATTAAAATATTTTTCTAAACACACAACACTCAAATATATTTATAACTTCAGAATAATATGTTCTATAAATGTAGAAAATAATTAACCTTAATATTGGTAATAAAATTACAAGAATTAGCAAACAATTGTGCTTTGTAAGTTAAAAAAGAAAACTCTTTACGATCAGGATACCAAACTTATGATTTGTTTTGTTTGTTTTGAAGTTTCCCACAAAGCTACTAGAGTGCTATCTGTACTAGCCGTTCCTAATTTAGCAGTGTAATACTAGAGAGAAGGCAGCTAGTCATCACCATTCACCGCCAATTCTTGCGTTACTCTTTTACTAACGAATAGTGGGATTGACCGTCACATTATAACTCCACCACGTCTAAAATGGCGAGCATATGTGGCGCGAGCGAGATGCGAACTCGCGACCTTCAGATTACGAGTCGCACGCCTTAACACGCTTGACCATGCCGAGCCATTCAACGTTGTGAAGCAATACATCATTGCCGGTCTGATTTTTATTATCTTCTTGTTTTCTTTCGATATTTGAATAGAATGTTTTTTTTTCAACGGAAAGCTAATTAAATGCATAATTTTTGGTACACAATGCAAAATATTTCATGGTATATATATATCTTTAGAAACATCTTTTTTATTCTTTGATACTGAATAATGTTGTGTAGTACATAATTCAATTTGCCATTTCATGATAATAATATTTTAAGAGTTGAAAGAAATCTGGTAAAGAATGCTGACATTCTCTTTTTTTTTCTTCTAGATTTAATTCACGAATATTCACGGTTCATGATCTTAAAGTTTTCGAAATTAGAGAGATGTCGTTAATAAATCTTGATTTTTTCTTTCACTCAGTGACAAGATTTACAAAGTTGTATTTAACTACGAATGATATTAAATGTTGTCTTGTTACAACTTTAATCCATATATTCTGATTTAGTCTTCTTACTACTTAAGTAAAAGCTTTTCCTGTAAAACAAACTATTTGAAAAAGAACCAAAAACGTTAAAATATTTCCGTTGTCTTTGAATTTAACTTGTTTATTGCTTATCAGAAAATATCACATTATTCACCAGGTAAATTTAAACTTAATTGATATTCATTGAAATATTTCTTTGGCTTTATTTTTCTGATTACTGTAACACTATTTACTGCGTTTACGTTAACTCAACAGTAAATCTGTGATATTTTAATTCCTACAATTAAATTAGAATACCCGCGATGGGCAAAGCATAGATAATTCATTGTATAGCTTTGTGTTTAACGACAAATTATTTTCAACTGTAAGTTGTAAACAAAAATATTGCTACTGGTAATGTTTTGTTTATAGCTTAAGACCTTATCTTTTAGTTCAGACTCTATATTAATATTTTTGTTTCTTTAAGAAAAGTTACATCTAAATTGTTGTAGGTAAATAAAAAAGTCCTCAATTAATGTGATTTTTTATTCGTGTGTGTTGTTGGTTTTGCCTCTAGCTGGGACAGCGATAAGTCTTCGAAGTTACAACTCTAAAATCAGGGGTTTGATTCCCTTCGTTGGATACAGTAAATAGCCTGATGTGGCTTTGCCGTAAGGAAACACCCAAGCACATGTTGTTGGTTTTATAGCAAAAATCTACGCAATCGACTCTTAATATTTTGTTCACAGCAGGGAGTTAAATCCCAGATTTCAGCATTGTAATTGGGAAACTTTCCAATGATTTAGCTGAGGTACATTATTTGGATTTTATAAACTAAATATTAATATATGATAAACTAGGTTTGTGCCATCAGTGTATTTTGATACTATTTCCTTGCCGTACGTTTTGAATCTAACTCAGCTTACTTGATATATTGTCTTTGAATAAAATTTTCGTAGCTTTCCTAAACTATAATCTAATATGATACCAACTTCAGAACTGAAAATGACATCTAAAACAAACTATAAAAAGTGCCAGCTTTGTGATTTGTCGCGTTTTCTAAATATCCTATTAAGTTCTGTTATTTAACACTGAAGAAGTTGTTTTTTGTCATTTTCTCAAAATCAGTAATATATTTCACACGTTACTTTATTCACTGTACATTAATATAAGAAGTTTAGAATACATTTTCTTTATTTAATGGTATTTAAACTTTGCTATAGCTATTTTAAACGCCGAGCGTTGTTTGTAGTCATTCACACGACGTGATGTCAGATAATAAAACTGCTAACGAGAGATGATACTTTCTTAGAAAATACAAATATTCGCCTTGAAATGAGAAAAAACGTTATAGAAAATAAATAATTGTACTGTTAGTGAACGATAATTTTTGCAAAGTATGTAAAAATGAACGAGGATATTTTAAGAATATTTATTGTAAATTACACTAAATTAGTATTTCAAAATGAGGAAATTTCAATTCGGAAATATTATTATTAGAGTTAAAATTTATCGAAATAAAATTTTAAATATTATTTTCAGTTATATTTTGAATACTGATATACAGATTTGAACAAACCAAAATGTTCTAACTACTTAATTAGATTTATGTGCTTGAAGTTAAGCACAACGCAACACAATTGACTATCTGTTCTCTGCCTATAAAAGGTATCAAAATCCGGATTCTAACGTTGTAAGTCCACAAACATCACTGAACCACCGAGGGCAGTTAATTATAAGACTGCATTTAATACATGTAACGTAAAAATATATATTACGTTTTTGTTGGCTGTTATCTTCACACATACCACTTGAAAAACATTGTCTAGAGGAAAATTGAAAGAACATAACCTAAAATTAAATAATCAAGTCTTCCTCACATTGTTACTCAAATAGATTTACAATTTTTCTTTAACATCATAATCCAGATGAAATAGAAAATAACAAAACAGATTTTTCTTACACTTTAAAAAATTCAAAAATAAAGACTCTAAGTGTACTGAAAGTAGTTCACAAATACTGTTTTTTAAATAACATATCACTAAGTTAGTCTTATGACTTTGTTATGACGTCCATGAGTGTCCATGCTAAATTTAAAGTCTTTTTATTTTACCTATAAACAAACATGAAATTAAAGGAGGTTTCATTACATGCTTAGGCCAATAGCGTATATACGCTTGGAGCTGAGATATAGGCAATTGTATCACATCATGCCAACCTAGGTTAAGAAACATTGATTGACTAAACATCAATAAAAGCACACACTTATTTAATTTAAAATAACAAATTAATACTATTTTGTTCAAAACTTCTATTCCTTTAAGAAGACTAGAATATCATAAGATGCTCATACTAAATTCTCTTGAGAGCACATTTAACTCAACTCCAAATCACCAATTTAGAATTGTTTAGTACTCTTATAAAATTAAATAAAGAAAACCATTTGAGAGAATAAATTTAAATTATGAAGTATTTGTTTTTAGACGTGTAAAAAGGACTAAAAGCTTATTTACTAATTTGTTTCATTCAAAAGATTAGTTTTGCATTTCCGACGTGAAAAAGCTAATATAATATACTCAATCACTATAGAAATTCATTTTGAAAACTTAAATCACAAGCATAATAATGCAGATTAAGTGACCACTGTAAGACCAGAAATATTGTGTAAGCGACTAAGTCAAATGTGAAGATTCTTTCATAAGAGAGGTAGGTATATTAAAAACACCTAAGAAACTTATAAAGTTTTAGAATTTATAAGATCATACAACATGACACTTCTCAGAGAAATTCAATTTGCCTCTTATAATGATTCCTTCTAAACCCAAATATCACGAAAAAATGATGCTTTTTAAATCATATACACAAAGAAACTTTTCAATTAGAAAAAAAAGAGTAAAAAATTCACTAAAGCACTTTTGACCATTTCAAAAACAATTTTTCTGCTAAATACTTAGTAATGTATTTTCTTTCACATGTGATGAACTATGATAGTGCATTGTTTCATGTTTCAACCAGTCAATGAGTGACAAGCGTGTTCATTTATTTCCTATTTAGATTGAAACTTAGAGTCCATGTGCCTTTTAAAATACTTTTGCATTTGTTTGCTGTAAACTCTGATAAGCACGTCTATAAGCCATAACATAAACTTATAAACTAATAAAGATATACGCCATTTTTGTGACGCTTCATTATGAGCTGAATATTTGAGATAACATTTTACTTTTTATAAAACGATAGAAAATCATTTCATTAAAAACTTTTTTTACAGATTTGTGGAGACATCTTTCAAAATTATAGATAACTATTCGTATTTAGATAAATACACATGTCAATTTAGCGTTATAGGTGACAAACTCAAGGGGTTGCATTGTTAGAAGGAAATAATTCATGTGGAGAAGGCAAGCTGCTTCACGGGGAAGGTAGAAAAGAGCCAGTTATTTCACTAATTTTATAAGTTTCCTTCTCAGTGTGTTTTGCTCTTCATAGTTATGGAATATAGTGATTTGTTTTCTAACAATAACGTTATCTAGAAATAGCGATGAAATATAATGAATGGTGGAGTTATATATTTCAGTGATGGCTGTATGCAAGCTGTCAACCAATTACTGTATTTTGATAATACATTTAGGTTGTTAAATGCTTGGTTGACATCTGCAAGGATATTGTAAATTTGGAATGTACTATAATGGATGTTTCAATGATGGACAGCACGTTCTTAACTTTGGAAGATTTAAAAAAAAATGTTTGAAAAGTTGTTGGTACTCTGTGATGCTGATGAGGCTTGGAGGATGTAATAGATCTTTGTTGAAGGTAGTTAAAATACATACTGTGACCAGTCTTAAATTGGTATTTTGTACCTTATTGTATCGTAACAGCCCCCCGCTAGTACAGCGGTAAGTGTCCGGATTTACAACGCTAAAATCAGGGGTTCGATTCCCCTCGGTGGGCTCAGCAGATAACTCGATGTGGCTTTGTTATAAGAAAAACACATATCGTAGCAATCATACTGGTTATTAACAGTACATAATATAGGATGCAGCAAAATAGCAGAAATAAATTTCTTGCAATTGGAGTGCCTAATTAAAATGGGGATTTTTTCTCATTAGTATGTCTTTTGTTTAATGTACAGAACATGGCGGTGGCAGAGTTGATTATAACCTTTGTGACAATGCACCATTTCACGAGCAGATGGCTGCATTTTCTCTTTGATTTCAACTTTGTTAGAGGTTTTGTTTTACATGCTATCCAGTTGGACTGTCAAGGTAGGATGGATCTATAGTATATACATGAAATAGGACTAACAAGAGTAGTAGTGAGGCGGAGAAATATTGATAGTCATACAATTTTATTGCCAACGTCTATATTTATAATATATTTCTATAGTTGTGCAGTAATGGTTCATTTTACATACATTACAACGATGCTACTAATATGAAAAAAATGTGAGTCTATCGTAGTCATATGGTTTGGTTTTTAAAATTTTGACAAAGCTACACGAAAACAATTTGAGCTAACCGTCTTTAATTTAGAAGTGTAAGACTAGAGGGAAGGCAGCTAATCATAACCAAACATCACCAACTCTTGAGCTACTATTTTGCCAACGAATAGTGAGACTGACTGTCACATGTTAACGACCTCATGGCTGAAATGGTGAGCATGTTTGGTGTGAAGGAGAGTCGAACCTGCGATCCTCAAATTATGAGTCAAGCGCCCTAACCATCTGGCCATGCCGGGCCAGTAGTCATTTTCATATACAAGCTACTGACTAGGTGCTGTAACCAGCTTTGAAAATTTCCTCTGTTTGAGCTTCGTACTCAGCAGCATTAATCTAATTGCTCACCTTTTATAACCACCTAATAATATGGTAGTATTAGTTCCATCTGATGAGTCAGCCTTTTAGCAACAATTCTCTGGAATTTTGCTGGATATATCTTATAGGACTGTGTTTCATTGGCTTTCAAGATTTTTTCATATCTCAGCTAGTCTACCTGTTGCCCAACACTAATTTAAACAAACTGGTTTCTTAAGTTGCTTAAATGTGGACATTCTTACACATTCCATACCGTTACCTCAATCTCTACTGCAGCTTAAGGTTCTCTTAAATATTAACAGGGCTAAATTGGTTAATATATCTTCATATATTAACTCGATATTTTCGGTACACGAACTAAGTATAAGCTTAAGGAAGGACCGTAATTTAGTATTTTCTTATTGGCCTTGCTGTACAACTTATTTAATTATTATCTCTCATGATTTGCAAGCTGACAATATGTTGAGAGCGTAGGGTCTAATGTGCGCAGGTTTTAATTCTGTTGCTTCTTTTCTCCGTGCTGGATAACACCTTAGTTTTAGGAGCTCTATCTAGACTTAATTGCAAGAATTACGAGAATTATGAATACCTCTGTCATACTTGTGTACTTTAGAAATATCTGACTGTTAGAAACATAAGAGTGTTGTCAAACAGAAAGGCAATAATCTCTAATCATTGGTGATTCAAATGTGCATGGGTAACTTGAAGATGAACTACTTGGATTGCTTATTGCTTGCAATTAATTTAGAGAGGCAATAATAAACATTATGGATATTGTCATAATTTCACACTACAACGGCTACCCAATCCTTTTATTCAGCGTAAGGTATGAGGTTCAAGTCAAAAGAATAAGGTTGCCAAAGTATGAGTTTGGTCTCTTGAAAGAGTGTAATTTCATACACTTCTGATAAATTCGTAAGACATCTTTTGCCTTCCATGACCTTCTTGACATTTCAGTAATCTGAGGCAGGTGTTTCTTTTACTAATACATCATTTAACAGTTTTTATTTAGGATTAGCTTTACTCATTCCTTGCTTTCTCATAATGGTCAGTTTAGGTTCCTAAAAAAGGGTCTGTTTACTGTTACTCTGTGCACTTATCTGGGCACTGTTATTTATTCTATTTTTATCTGTAGATAATACATCAACCATTTATTCAAACCTCTTATACCTAGTCATGTCTACTTTAACAAGATAGGCAAGAGATTATGAGTAAATAGCTCATTATAATGTGGATTTCAAACTTCAAGTACGAAAATACTAGCCAAGAAGGTATAGACACACCCTCCCATCATCGAGAAATCTCCTGGCACAAAATTTTATATTTAATCAGCCCTGTTTTTAACTAATACTTAATCATCTTCATGCTGTTTTTATCTACTGTAAACAGTATGAAATGCCCAATAGTGGTTCATGTTAGGAAGAACAACGAATTGCACGAATCCATAATAAAATACTCACACAAAGAATACCTGAAAGAGTAAACATTCGGTTCAAACGACACTTTAAAATATTTTCTATTTGCTCTTAAGGCTGTAGAGATATAAAATTGCATAAAAAACTACCATGCATAATAGGCTTACAAGAAAAAATTCCGTTCAAAATGACTTGTTTGTAATTATTCTTATCATTATTATTATTCTCACCTCAGCTTACAACAAAATCATCTTGGTATTTTCCATCCATTCCTTTTGTATAATATTAAATAAGGTACTTTGAAAGTCTTAGGGACGTTAAAAACTTTATTTGTTTCTTCTATATTTTACATAAGATAAAAACATCATAATTGTAGTGCAAATGATGTTATCATTACCCCTTGAAGTTAGTTTTTAAATAACAATTATGCCTTTAAAAACTTAATTAACACTCAATAAAAGATGAAACATTTAGATACTCAGTGCGTTTCACACTATAATTTAGAGTGCCAACTCGTATATCATCAATAAAGTGAGGGGTTAAAAATAAATTAACACTTAAAACATTAAAATTTATTACACACATTCGTAATATAATTACATTAAAAGACACAAAAGTTTATCTTAAACAGTATTTTATACGTTCATGTTTTATTTGGGAAAGTAGCTTTCATACCAGTAATAATTTATACATTCTTAGTGGTGATTGTGTATTACTCTCGACATATAATTGTCTATTGCTATGCATTATATATAGAGAATAATGTAACAGGAAACTTTACATTTCTAAACTTATTTTCGCACAAATCTTCATGATAATCTTCAGATGCAGCTCACCTTTCTACATCTTGAACTAATGTGATTAATCAATAAATCATTATGAACTGTATCAGAGCTCTGTTTATTATCATTACAGTTTATAAAACTAGCTAACGTATAAAATAATTCGTTGCACATATCTAAACATAAACAAACTAGCAAAGAGGATAAATAAAAAATTGAGGATTTAAACAAGTCTGGAGACAGTGTACACATTGTTCATTCGAATTTCAAATATCTATATATTATGAATCCACCATGTAATTGCATGGAGCCGAAATAGGGATTTGTAGTTGTTTTTTATGATATCTACTTGCGGGGTTTCAAATTTGCAATATTTTATTTATCTCGTAGGATATCAGGTTTTAGTCAAAGTTGGTGGTAATTAATAAAGGCTGCACTCATAGCGAGATCTTAAGAGTAATGGCATCATTATAATAATGATAAAAATAATTACCATGCCTAGGCTAGGATGGTATGCAATAACATCATATTATTTCTTATCTTTTAGCCAATACAAAGTTAAACAAAAAATTGCACTTATGTTGTACATTAATCTTGTGTTAGCTGAAATAAATATTTTTTTGAATGTGTTGTACATTTTTCCAACTATATTTCTTTCTTTGAACTAAGTTGGAGTCGGATAATTCGGACCACAGTTGATATGAAACTCTAGCAGAATAGAATACATATGTGAATTACATTTTACATTGTATAGCGTTAGGTAGGTTATGTGATGCAATCGAAAACTGAAGTATTTTGTTTTGGAATTTCGCACAAAGCTACTCGAGGGCTATCTGTGCTAGCCGTCCCTAATTTAAATTTGATCCAATGTACTAAGGATGCGTTTTTATTTCAGTGTGTAGAGACACAAAAGTTATGTATTGTGTAACATCCTATTTTCTAGTATGTTGGCTCAAGTTTAAACAAGGATCATAGTACGCTAATGATAAGAACCATGAATAATGTAAAGAAAATTCATCAGTGTTTACACGTTCTGTAATTTTCATTCAGATTTGATTCAGTATACTAAAGATGCTTATTTTTTCAGTGTATGGAGACACAAGAACTATATATTATGTAATAATCTATTGTTTAATTATTCATTGTTTGTAGAAAGTCTTGGAGACTTCATAAACCTGCAGGCCGAACAAGGAACTTTATCAAGAGGGCAGTTACAACTTTTTTGGTCGAGGAGTAACTCATTTCAACATGAATCTCGACATCTTCGAAATCAAGCAACAGGATTTTAAAAGAAAAATGGTTTTCAGATATTACTGAAGTTGGAATAATTTTAAATATTCTTAATTTCTATATTGTATGATATGTACAGAATATTAGAATGTATAAATTCATTTTTTCGATCAGTGATTTTTGCTATTTAAATCTAGCTTTAGACTACTCTTATCACGGTTTGTCTAAATGTTTGTCAGAGTTTAGTTTACGGGCTTACAACGCTAAACTATTGTGTTTGATTCCTCCACAACGGGCTTGGCATAGCCTGGTGGGATAAGGCGTTCGACTCGTAATCTGAGGGTTGCGGGTTCGCATTCCCATCGCACCAAATAATTTGATGGTCAATCCCACTTTTCGTTGGTAAGAGTAGCCCAAGAGTTGGCGGTGGGTGGTGATGACTAGCTGCCTTCCCTCTAGTCTTACACTGTTTAAAATGTTGATAACACTGAAATATATCAAAATAATTTGTTGAACAGTGACTAGAATAATGTGATCACGTTTGTCGTTAACTTTTTTATGAAATAAAAAGAACTTCATATCAGTATTCATTTTGTTGGTGGTAATTTAAGATATTTCCGAGTTAGAAGAAACGGTTGTAATAACGAGTGGTACAGCGCGATTCTTCATGATTAGTGGTAAAGCTGTTCAGGTGAGAGTTTTTCATTAAGTTTTAAATTTGTGTGTTAAGTATTCTGATGAAATAGATGGTTTCGGGTTTTTGTTTAAGGTCTTTAAATGCTTGTTTGGATTTACATGATCTAAGTTATTATAAAACTAGCCAACGAAATTCTAGGAAAATGTTTTTAAATCGACGATATCTTTTGTTATTCACATTTAATGAAAAAGCTAAGCATGAAACAGTGACATTCTGTTTTAAATGTGACTATTGCTATAACTGTATGGAAATGTTAATAGTTCTTATACTAATAATAAATTATAAAACACTTAAAAATACGATATCAAAGAAATATTTATACATGAGTGGACGTTTCATCAGAGTAAACCTGGTATAATCAAAACGTATACTTTACTCTGAGAAACTTGATTGAGACTTTAATTATTTCCCCCCCCAAAAAAAAACATTAGCCGGGCATGACCAAGTGTGTTAAGGTGTGCGACTCGTAATCTGAGGGTCGCGGGTTCGAATCCCGATCACACCAAACATGCTCGCCCTTTAAGACGTCGGGGAGTTATAATGTTTCGGTCAATCCCACTATTCGTTGGTAAAAGAGTACCCCAAGATTGGCGGTGGGTGGTGATAACTAGTTGCTTTCCCTATAGTCTTACACTGCTAAATTAGAGACGGCTAGCGTAGATAGCCCTTGAGTAGCTTTGCGCGAAATTAAAAAAACATACAAAACAATTACTAAAATTTATGAGACATCCAACTTTTTAAAAATAAAATATTAATAGTTTTTGGAGTGCTAAACATCTGGTTAAAAATGTATATTTCAATGGATATGTCAAATAGTATGTACAGATCTAAAGAGGAAGTTATGAGTTTTAAATACGAGTATTCTTGTTCTTATCTCCTCTTTTGATTCAGTGTTTTCACGAATACGAAGTTACTAAGAGAAAGCGAAAAGATTGTTGGCACTAAATACATGAGCATTCTAGTGTTTTAAAGGTTAATTGTTTGTTAGGAGAGTAACAGTAAAAAGTAGTTGTTCGTACTTTAAACTGTTAAAAAAGTGCTGCTCTAGCCTGAGCTGATATGCTAGCAACCAAACGAAAAAATGTAGCAATATTTTGATGTGCAAGAGATACTTCTTTTGATCACACTCGCAGAAGATGTAAACTGTTTCATTATCACAGTTTCCAGCAAGAAGTTTCTCATTCCTTGAGCACATCAAAGTTGGTCCTCATTAAGTGATGAAAATCAAAACTATGCGTTTTTATTTCTTTTCAGTGCAGTTTGCTATTAACATATTAAGACATTTTGACTTTGCGTAAATATGAATAGGACTTTATCAATGTGGCTTCATTGTGACTTTGAGGGAAGTGATTGACTTGGTGTTAGTGTAAGGAGTCACATGTTATTTGTGAATATGATTAAGTTTTAATGCACGAAGTTTACGTTCTGTTTTCCTTTGTGGTTTGGTTTTTTTCGAATTTCGCGCAAAGTTACACGAGGGCTATCTGCGCTAGCCATCCCCAATTCAGCAGTGTAAGACTTGAGGGAAGGCAGCTAGTCATCTCCACCCACCGTCAATCTTGAACTACTCTTTCACCAACGAATAGTAGGATAAACAGCAACATTATAGCGCTTCACGGAATAAATGGTGAACATGTTTGGTGTGACGTGGATTCGAACTGGGACCATCATATTACGAGTCGAGTGCCTTAACTACAGATCATGCCGGGCATTACCCTTTATATCAAGATTGGTCTCGTACAATAAGTGTAGTCGGTCTACCCCCTTTTAAACAATAATTATATTCAGAATAATATTGAAATTTTATTGATGTATATCACCTGTGTGTGTATGTTTTATAAAAAAAAATCCAAATCTGGATATTTGTTTTGTCCAGTTATGGGAATCGAGGCACAGTTTTTTAACATTTTAAATCCGTAGACTTACTCCTGTCCAAGCTTGGTATTTATGGTATTAAGAGGTGTGTGTGTATATATATACCTCCTCACAATGTCCACAGTAATACGTCTACATTATAACAGTATTTCAAATTTGGTATAAAATATTCATTTTCTCTTCCTCTGGATCAAGAAATTTTGAATGATGGTAAGAGAAAATAAATGTATACACTAATTCTCACCATCGGTGGACTCAGCACATAGCCCGATTTGGCTTTGCTATAAGAAAACACACACAGACTCTCACGAACATGTTTATTTCCATAATTGCTGAGAAAATAAAATTCAAAATAATTTTTAGAATAATTATTTTGATTGTGCTCCTCTACATCTATCAATATATGAACTTATTTTTGCCCAATTCGGCAAAATTTAATTTAAATATATTTGTTCCTATCTTATGAAACATTTGCTTTAATATCGTAAAGAAAACAAGAGAAATCGCGTTATGCTGTTATATTTGTTTGAGATTTAGTTTGAGCTTAATCAGCTTATGCATTCTCAAGAAAAAAAATTCCCTAATACAGCTTCAAGAAATAACGGGTAGTGATAATATTATTATCATTTTTATCAGAAAGGAAACACGAAAATATGATCGTTTTTGGAAAGGGGGTTTTTCTTGAAAGTTTTTCACCATTAGTCATTTAATGAGAGCAAGGTATGCGTGATATGTAAATGCTACGAATGCACGCCCGTGCGTACAATAATTGTAAATTTTCTAGGTGACGATACATTATCAGGTAATCTTTAATCTCATCCTACTCATGGGTATTGTTTTCACTTTTCTCTGTGTGCTAATGTGTATAACATAGAAAGACTAATCTGATTATACCCAAGCTTAGAACCATTATTTGTTATTCCAAGCAAACTAAACACGCGAATTATAGTGAAATGTTCAAGGTCACACTGTAGGTCAACCATAATGGTACTAAATTGGTATTTTTAGATACAATCAAGACTCAAAAAGAAATTGGAACAGAAAAGGATCTTGGATCTGCATATATATTTTTAAACTAAAAAATAGTACACATATATATATCAGATTGACCAATAAACATTGTGGGGCGGAGATTGTACCTGTGGTTGTGAGTCTTGTTTAGTATGATAACTGAGTTAATGCTTCGCCCTTAGCCTAACGTGGTCAGGTGGGTTAAGGTGTTCGACTCGCAATATGAGGGTCGCGGATTCGTATTCCAAACATGCTCGCCCCTTTTAGCCGTGGGGGCGTTGTAATATTACGGTCAATCCCACTATTCGTTGGTAAAATAGTAGTCCAAGTGTTGGCGATGGGTGGTAATGACTAGCTGCCCTCCCTCTTGTTTTACACTGCTAAATTAGAGACAGCTAATGCAGATAGCCCTTGAGTGACTTTGCGCCTCTATTGTTCACCACTAAATAACTTCAGCTATCACCTCTTTTGTTCAGTACTAACTAACTACAACTATCAACTCTGTTGTTCACCACTAACAAACTACAACTAACAAAACTTCTCCCTTTTAACACAGGCTATTTATGCATGATTTCTTTGCAGCATAACTAAATATGTATACACAATTAAAAGGAGTACAACACTAAAATAATTAGACTAGAGGGAAGGCAGTCAGTCAACACCTTTCATAATTAGTTATTGAGGTAATGTATTAACAATGAATGGTGGAATTGACAACAGTATATGCCACTTTTTTTGCTGAGAGGTCAAGAATGTTCTGTGAAAGAGATTCAAACACTACAAAAGAACTTTATAGCCACCAAGAAGAAACTGTGTTCTTGTTTTAAATTTCTGAAAGTTTACTAGTATGGATATCGCATAAATAAATTTATTGAAAAATATATTTTTTGCTTGTAATGTACATCAAAAAAGATATTTATGTATAAAAACGTTGCAGTTATATATTAAGTAACCACAACTTTGAAAATAATATGAAAATATATATATATATGTTTATGTATCGAAAACGCAGTTTAATATTCTAAGGTAAACTTTCAAAAATCGTTATTGAAATTTCGTTCGGGTTATTGATGTAAAACCTTGTCTGGAAAGAAAATATGTTTTAAGTTCATGAATGTTTTAGCTATACTGCTGATAAAATTTGAAAAAAAATTTACTATGATTGTTTAAATGAAACAATATATTGTAATATACCTGAAATAATATATCAAAATGATACGAAACAACAGAGACAATGTTAAATCTGACTGGAATGCATTTATGAGTGGAATACGATGTTCAGTTTTATTATTTGTTTGGGCGTAATCTATTTATTAGTTTGATGTAAATAATAATACATTCAAATATTTTGTAAAGTCCTTAAAACCTAAAACCTTTAGAAACATTTTGGCATGTTTGTTTGTGTTAACTTTGAGACATAACAATATTCAGAGAAAATATGTTTGTCATTAAAATAATCTCCGGCAAATATGAATCTTAATTCCTAGTCAATGAAAGAATGTTTTTCGATAAATATGACAACAGATACTTTTTAAAAAAATATCATTATTTTAACATATCACAATTACTTGATAAACTTCTTTGTTGTTCGTATTTTTTCATCTTTTGAATCAATATAATTTAAGAAGAGGTTTTGTTGTTTCTAGTCAAAAACAAATTATATTGCAAACTGCAGTTCACACAAATGTGCAAATACAGTTTTGATAACGTAAAGTCCAATTAAATACCCGCATTACAAAACATAATTAAACAGTGAGAATAAGAAAATGATGCTTTAACATTTTTAGTTCCTTAAGAACGACTCTGTAACTGTTTCTCGGTGAATAGTCACGTCCATGCGTCCCCAAGATAACTATTGAAACAGAGGAATTATTAAACGATGCAGAAACAAATGACATTACATTTCGAAAAAAGAAGCTTTATAGATTCTTCATGGAGGGGAAATTTAGTACCGGCGAACGTTAAAAGGCAGTAAAGAAATCATGATCTAAGCTAAATGAAGGTAACGTCTTCATCATCAGAGTGAGCTACGGTTACGAACAAGAAAATTCTCAGACTTGAAGAGCTTTTGCAATAAAGCTGGGTGTACATATTCTAGTAACAATAAAATAATAACTAAGAATATGAAGCTCACGGAGGTTTAATAGATAAAGAATTACTTCTCGAAATCAATGACACTTTATGTGAGAAAGATACGTTGGATCACAGCAATCACATTTTACTTTGCAAACCTGTCAAGTTCCCCGACTCATTTGCAATGAACGTATGTGTCTTTGGTTTACTTAGAAGAAGTATTGGAAGTGGATGTCTGCATACAGCAAAGAGCGTTTGAAAACTACAAAAAATATTTTTATTTCAACGAATATCTGGTAACAATGCATCCATCAGAATAACTGAGACCGACTTGAAGGACTAATTCTAAACATAGTATGAAACTTGTGGCACCATTCTCATAAAATGCGATTGACTCATAATACTGTTCAACTAAAAAATGTAAAAATCATTTAAAATACTAATTTTTCAAATACCTTTTGTGACACATGTGTAAATTGTATAATAACTTAGTTGATTATACAAGTCATCCCAAGAATTATGTAACAGTTTTTTGTAAAAAATACAGAATTATAAAATTTATGTACCACTTATACGTTTACTTTTATCAATTAATTAAATAAAGATAACGATAAAAGATAAAAGTATTTTCTCGTGTTTATTAATAAAATAAACTTGTCATAAAATTTATGTTCTATTTTATTACAAAGCAAAATGTAATATATATATATTTCAATAATACGTAGATGTAGAGTAAACCAAGCCAAAACGACTAGAAGAAAATGTAGTAATACTCTATTGTATTTAAGATCATTTTTTTGCAATTACGACATTAATGACACCAAGTCAACATAGTAAATATTACAAATACTTTTACTAACACTGTATTTAACCCATTTAGAGTGAAATGATGATTCCTATAGATGGTGTAGCATAAATAACACTCGCTACATAGCGAACTTTACCCTCACGAATCATTCGTCATTAACTGGTAAATATGCCACACAATCGTTTTTCTAATAATATATATAATTAAAAATTTCTGAGTAATAACTTATACCGGGTACGTTAAATTAATCGAGATGCCAAGTTTTAGAAAGTATAATTTTTCAAAATCTCTCGAAACGTCATGATTTTTTTGTAAGAGGCTTTTTATCTTTTACATTTTAAATTTAAAAGTAAGAACAATTAAAATACATAAAGTAAATTTTAATTTTATTTTATTATACTAAAATGATATGTGATATAAGAATTTTGCGAAATTAAAGAAATGTGTACATTTCACACAGGTAAGCGGAAGTGTGATTCGTAATTAATATCCTGTTTATTTAAGGAGGTAAAAAGTATCTTAAATAGATATTGTTTAACTTTGCAATAATCAACAGGTAAGTGTTTACTGAAGCATTTGGAAATAAATATGTTAATTTCAAACACTTCACTTTAAATTACATATCGCATGAATTCTTCATTAATCGAATTTGACTGCTTAGTGACATTGAACATGACATACAAAATAGTTAAAAGTAAATTTAACAAGGTATGTCTCCAATGTTGTATAAACGTATATCCTATAATTAATCTGTAACATAAAAATAAAACTTCACTGAAAGCAAACGATACATTTTTCGGTATCTTCTCTAAAAGTTTATTATTGCGTAACTCATTTTTTTGGTTTATTTAATAGAAATTGACGTAAAGTTGCTTTACTTTCTTTTATTTTTCCAAAGTTACAGATAATAGGAATCTGAGAGATAACCGTGTACGTTAATTCTGTCAAAGTACAAAATGCACCTACAAAAAGTCACAAACAAAATTATTTCCAAACTTTATTTTACGTAAAGATTAATATTTTTTTTAAAATTGTAGTAGAAACTATTATTATTCCTAAATGTAACCTCACGTTAAAATATATACTTTATAATTGATAATTTTATCATTGAACAAAATTAATTAAGGTGTTTTAGTTATAAGAAGAGAATACACGTACACGGATATGTGTATTATTTTCTTTACTCAAGGTGTTAATAAAGAAACTGAGAAACCTTACTTTTTTCTGGTGGGTCTCCGTATGCTTTGATATCGTGAAAGTAATATGGAATTGTGAAGGTACAAACGGTGACCACATATATAACATACCCAGCCATTTTAGTTCGAAACTACTTCTTCCATTCAGTACCTCGTATCATTTGATTAGGAATATCTGTTTCTGAAAAAACAAAAAAAAACATCGCTTATACATAAGACTTTGTTTTAAGACTGAGAACTAACAAATTCATTGCTTGACAACACTCATAAAGGAATTTCTGCCCTGTGTCAGGCGAAGTGAAAGTGTCACCAAAGTTTAGAAAACTAACTACGTTACTGCATCTTTCCCTTTCGTTGATTCTCACTCAAATGTCGTACTGAGACCAGCTGTGAGACCGGCAAGCTGTTGGTAAGATGATCAATATTAAGACAGGCTTGCAGCGTCACCTGGCTCTAGAATAAACCGAGTTTTTTGTCATTTGTATGGCGATTTTGGCAGGTGGTGTGAAACGAAAGAAGTCAGTGCATTAGCTTGACATTATTGGACACATACGAAATCTAAGCTGAGGTTTTTTTTTCGCGATCCACCTAAAAGGCTAGAAGTGATAGTATAGTTGAAAAAAAATTTGAGTGGATACATTTTTTGAAAAAATAAACAGCTCCAATCGCACAGCTAGAAATAACGAACATAAAACTAGCAGCAGTGACCTTTTGTAAAACGTTTGAAATATTGTTAAGTTTGAAAAAAAGTTAAGTAGAAAATGATTTTAAGATACTTATCCAAATGCATCTATAATTTTAGTTAAATACAGCAAGTTTATTGATAACAAATTTCATTGGTTTATATGAACTGCACTAATAAATTTGTTTGAAATTTTGAAAGTTGTGTTTGTCCAAGTTAATATTCATAAAGCCACTAATAACCTTAACACAGGTGGTTTGATTCTAAGTTTTGGTTACTAAATGCAAAATCAATACACTGTCACACTGTCATTTATTTTTTGAATTACGGAAACCATTATTAAGTGATTAGTAATTATAAAACGTTGTAGAATATGGAAAACGAACACTCTTCAGAAACAACATGGAAGTTACAACGCCAGATAGTAATCGATTATAAATGAACTGATGAAACAAACTTGTAACTTTAAATAACCCTCATTGACATAGAGCATAAACACAAGATGCTGGTGATAAAGGTTCAATGATTTTATATTTTATTTTTGCAAATCCTATTAAAGTTTTTCATATGGGATAACTGTGTGTACAAGTTTTTGATAATCATTGAAGAACCAAAACTGAAGCAAGTTCGCAAATGAGATTGTCATGCACATACGCACACGATGGAGTACAAATATTAAATTATATATAAAGCCTCAGATTTATAATAAAAAATGAGTACGTTGTATGTGCCAAATATGCATATATCATATTGTAATTAAGAATATACTCTCAAAAATACCGTAGATCTTAAACTCTAAGCTTCTGTTTCTTATTTTTTAAATTACTTGCTGTTTTTTTTTTCAAATTGGGGATAATTATTTCCGGCAGATTTTGTTTTTTATCTTCATAATCCACAGAGAGTTAACTCAGCAGCATTCGCTTCAGAAACTTAATTATATTCAGTTAGTTTAACAATCTTTAATATTTTAATAGAAACAAAACATTTTGTTTTTTCAGTTAGATGTTTTAGGTGGTATTTAAGTGAGTTATATTTTTAAGTAAGTATTAGCGTATTTTATGATCATTATTGCTATAATTTTATGTTGTTTATTGCTTTAAATTGTTCTGAATGTCTGGTAAACCAATATTTTAATGTAAAATGTCTTTAATTCTTCTTTTTTAACTGCGTAGTTTCAAAAATATTAGAGATGCGTAGAATAGTGACTTTAATGCATAATCATTATTTTATTTTATTTAACTAATTCAGGATTAAATTTCTGGCATAGAGTACTAAAAGCGATGAAACTAGTTGTGAACAATCAAGGTGGAGTGCGCTATTCCTTTTTTTTTACTTTTTGTGTTTTGAAATTAATTTAGTCTCAACACATATAAACGCTTATAGTTTAATTTTTTATTGAATCGAATTTCAAGCATACTTCTTTCATTCACACAATGACTGGATACTTTATAATTGCTCATTAAGCCTTTATGTAATAATATTTAAAGTGATTGTGATACACCCTTACCATCAAGCTTTCATTCTTTGGAAAGAGACAGTGATTCATAAGTTTGAGATCCACTTGTATCACATGAGTATTTTAGAAGTTCTAAAACTGTTATATTTTATTTTGCTGTACCTGCAAAGAAAGGAAAAAAAATAAATAATTAGTAAATTGCTAAGTTAAATCTTTTGTGAATTTAATTTTATAAAAAATCTCTATTTCTTTCAAATGTATGCTTGACATGCATAAACTCTTTGAAAGATAAGCTTGGCCAAACAAAAACCCTTTTAAGGATATATGAGGCATTGAACAGTGTTAAACTAATATAAGTACAAACGCTACAAATATGTCAAAATAATGATTTTAGAAAGCGAGCTAACACTAAAACCTAAAATCCAAGGTTCCAGAAAAGTTTATTTTCTATATTTTACTAAGTTAACTCAACTTCTCACGTAAAAATAGAAAGAAATATAAAAATAAATTTTGTATTAATGCATGCGTAAATAACAGAATCAAAATACCTTTCGAACACGTTCTTTATATGCACATAATGGCTAGGACTTAATTTGTATTCTGTAGATCTAACCCACCTATTCTCATAATTAAAATGTTCTTATAAATTAATTTAAAGTATAGATTTTATATTAACGATACATTTGTTTAGTTTTGATTTAAAGCACATATAAAGGTGTAATTTTCTATTACTTCCTGAAAACGTTTTACTGTTAGTTTAGATGTAAGATAAAAATAATATAAAAACCTACGAGCAACAATGGCGTAGTTCTATAGTTGTTCAATCCCGCAGGTAAAAATTATTTTTGTATCATATTTTAAGACAGTTCGACACAACTGTTTTGTAGCTATTACTGTCTTTCACTTTAAAGCGTTTCAAAAAGAACGATACTACATTGAATTCACTTCACTTGTTAATTACTCAGAATGTGTTCTTCTAAATGATATCATCAGATTACTTTGTACAGACTTTACCTCGTTTTGGCCTATAGGTCACTGCAACACGCATTAGTGGTCGCTAGGGAAAAACAAAAACCTTATATATAATTCTCTCTTGTCACATAAATTCTAAAGAGATTTCCCTTGCGAAGAGTAAGAATAATAACAAAAACAAAAACAGAACATTTCTTCACGACAAAATGTTCTCTATAATGACATATTTTTATCTTGGCTTTATTTTGGGAAACAAAAGTTCTTAAATAACAATCACACATAAAAATCTTAAGTGACAATTATAAAATTAATGTTATGATTTTACTAAAATATTAAAAAATAATCATCAGTTTTATAAAATTGATGAATTTCAGAAGGAAATTAGATTTTGTTAATAGTAATAAAACATCATAATTTTTTAGAGTAAATTTGACCTTATTTCAATGACACTTTTGTACTTCTACTTATAAGATAAAATTTATTCGTTTGTTATGATGATTTTGTTAATAGAAATGAACTTTGGTTAAATTATACGAGAATAATGTACAATAGAACTTTAGGATTTTAACAGTCGCCGTTAAGCATACATTTTAGGTAATTAGCTTTACTGCACTATATCTCAAACTTAAACAATTTTTTTGAAGTAAAGGAATAATCACAGGTTTGCCAACAAACATTCATTTCAATATTCCCATTATGTTTTGACGACATGTTTAACGAGCATATATGTAATTTACATTGTTATTCAGCCAAGAAATAATGTAAATAAATGTCACAACCATTTCAGAAAAAAATATATTTAAATAGCGAGATTGTTAAAGTGAATAAAAGATTTTTTTTTAATAAACGAAGCCTTCAGTATTTTCTTTAGAAGACACAAGTCCGTCTAGAATAACGCCTTCATCCACCTAATCCAAACATCATTCTCATGAGCCTGGACATGTCTCCGGGAAGAGTGTGTGTTTTTCGTATAGCAATGCCACAAAGGGCTATCTGCGCAGCCCATCAAGAGGAATCGAACCTCTGATTTTAGCGTTGGAAGTCCAGTGACATACCGCTGTACTAGCGGGGGGCCTCCGGGAAGAGTTAAGAAGCTAACTTAAATACGAGTAAAAGGTTGAATATGAGAAAGATGATAAAACGTTTTTCGCCTTCAGCAGTAGACATATCAAAAACTTGTTATCCTCTCGTCAATCTGAACACAAGAGGGTTTCTCGTCATCATAAGTTATTTTTCTCCAATGATTAATTTCTCAGACATTTAAATAAACGTACTATTAAAAGCATTTCATAAAGTTTTAGTTAAATTAACACTTATAACCTTTTTTTTACTGAATGTTGATATGCAAAAAAATCCCAAATGTAATATCTGCATTTTTCTTCCAATATAATTATATATTTTAATTAATTTCCAGTGCTACTCATACTTGCACGTAGACATTCTTATAATCGAGTTTATCGAGTGCACAGAGACATTAACCGAGTGTAATAAAAACATAGAACATACTAATTTGCCAATGTAAGCAATCATTTAAAAATGGACCCGACATGGCCAGGTGGTTCGAACGTTCAACTCGTTATCGCAGGGTTGCAAGTTCGAATCCGCGTCCCACCAAACCTGCTCGTCCTCTTGGCTATAAGCGTATTATAATGTGACGATTACACTTACTTTTCGTTGGTAAAAGAAAAGCTTAATAATTGACAGTGGATGGTAATAACTATCTACTTTCTTTCTAGTCTTACATTGCTAAATTAAGAAACGGCTAGCGCAGATAACCTTCATGTAACTTTTCGTAAAATTAAAAAAAACACACACAAACAACAATATGATAAATAAGGTGTTTGCATGTTTTTATTTTAATTCTAGAAGGGTAAGTGTATGCTGAGAGAACATAAACACTATGGACTTATAAGTCAAAAATATGAAGTTCGTTTCCCTATATATATGCAAAAACGACTTGTTTGGGTTGAGAAAATATTTTACGTAGAAGAGCGAACAACGTTTCGACCTACTTCGGTTATCATCAGGTTTACAAAGAAAGAAAGAGGTGACTGACCGGAAGCTGACCACATGTTTGGAAGCTTTGTAGCTTTATGTTAAAATAAGCACTCAAACACTGCCTTTGACATTATTGAAAATGACATTTAAAATTGCAATTGAAATAAAAAAAATACAATTTAATGTATGTTCTTGTGTAGATATGTCACGTGCATATATTACACATTTTCAGCTATTTTTCAATGTATGTTTTAACTTTCAAAATGCCTGAAGTAAAAAGAAATATAATAATGTTTATAAATTAACATAATATGTTATCAATCTTTAAGTGTTTATAATAGATAGAAGTGAGTGTGGTATATTAAAACGACTTAAAATTTGTAAATCAGCAAGTCACGTGGCAACCAATATCCCCATAAAGTCGTGGTAATATGACACATATTACAATTATATTTTGAGAATATTCGGCTATTGTAGGATGTTGTGTTATACCATTAAAATCTTATCACTTTTAAGAAACAGAACTATTAGCTTATTTTTCTTATCTAAATATTTATACACTTAGTTATTAAATATATGTTCAGACCAATCATTTAGAATTTTCAAGATGGGAATATTCCTCGCTTTTAATAACATTAGAAACAGGTGAAATAGAAATCATTTAGGGGTACCAGACTCATTAAAAAAGAGATTTACAACTAGTTGTACTTCAACCATGGTAAACAAAGTGCAACTTCTTGTAGCAGATAAGGAGGATTTAAGAGCACAAAGATCAGTAACAATCGCTATCAACGTATATCACTGGGAAAGAGACACAGTCTGCTTCCACATCATACACCAAGTACGTTAATGTTATTCGTTAGGAAAATATATCGTCATCGTACGTGTATGTATTTCAAAAATAAAGAAGAAAAGAGTGATGTGGTTGAAGGCACGACAGCTTACGAGTAAGCCTTTACAACAAAAACTATATAGCATAGCTATTCCCAGAATGTATGACTGTCAACTAAATTATTATTGTGTGCGACGACGTGAAAAGTAAGGATTTGTTTGTTTGTTTTTGAATTTCGCACAAGGCTACACGAGGGCTATTTGCGTTAGCCGTCCTTAATTAAGCAGAGTGTGACCAGAGGGGATGCAGCTAAACATCACTACTTAGCGCCAACTCTTGAGCTACTCTTTTACCAACGAATAGTAGGATTGACCGTCACATTATAACGCTCCCACGGCTGAAAGGGCTTACATGTTTGGTGGACAGGGATTTGAGACCGTGACCCTCAGATTACGAATCGAGTGTCTTAACCACTTGGCCATGCAAGGCCTTCTGTTCAAGAGAAAGCGTTTAAAACTAAAGTGACAGAAATAAAACTAACTTACATTTGAATAATGTAATAAAATTTCAATCGCTAATCCAAACTCGTAAGATTAAAAATGTTTTATTAACAGACATTAAATATGTGTTTTCTTAGAGTAAAACCACAGCAGGCTATTTACTGAGTCCATCGAGGGGAATCGAACCTCCTGATTTTATCGTTGTAAATCCGTAATCTTACCTCTAAGCTGGCGGGTGACTATATATTTTAAAATTCATTTACAAATGAGTAATTTCATTGTCAGATCAAATTTTACTTACAAAAAGTAGAAAAAAATTAATCATGTTATTCAGGTTTAAATACTAGAAGTACTTCATCTGTACATTTAGTTATTTTAGATTTAAATTTTGGAATAAAACCAGTAATTTAGACGAGATTTTAAACGAAGGTTCCATTAAAAATAAACGAGTTAGAAATACCAGTGAAATTAAGTAAAATGACTCCCTGAAGTCGTAATTATTTTTATCATATTCTAAATTCTGCTCACGTGTGTAAGCTGGAGCCACAAGGGCGGTGTCGTCCACGAACGTCAATGGAAATTATTGAATTTATCATTTAGAAACAATGTGATACGAATGTTCAAAAGCAGGAATGAATGACGTCAAATTAACTCTGCTACGTTTGGTCGTGCCCAGAAATCCTTTGTTACATTTTTTTTTGTAATTTTATGCTATCTACATTTTTATTGTTACTTTTTTGTTATAAGTTCAAGTATTGTTTAAAATACACCAAGCTCAAGAATATTTACATTTATGTGTAAATAAAATATACATGCACACATACCCAAATACATACATACATACATACATAAATAAAATATACATATACTGTATTTTTTTAAGAGAATTGAAATTTTTATCTTCAAATTATACTGGAAAATTTATTTTTGAATTGTCTTATTTAAGATTCAAACATTAGTTACTACAAAGCAGTTTAGATTTATTTCAGTTACTAATTTAGTTATTACGTTACAATAACTAGATTCCTGATGTATGACTACTCTTCAAGCTCAGATGCTGAAGAGAATGTTTATTTATGCTTTTTTCCTTGAGTATTAACGTATAACATTTTATACGCCTGCCACTTATGGAGCAACCACAAACAAACCTGATGGAGAATGATAGACTAGCTTATACGCAATGTTTATTACAAGTTTTAGGCTGTTGCCTCTATTGCTTTGCCTACATTAAATATACTATTATTCTGTATTTATGAATAGCGTTTAGAGAAAATTTCTTCTTTTAGCGTTCAATCTGTTTTATGAGTCCCGAAATGGAAAGGAAAGCCTTTTGAGAAATAACTCTGGTGGTAATGATATACATTTGGATTGCTATTTTTACACGTCTCTAGTGTGGAAACCAAAATTAACCAAGTTAAGAGGGATAAGGAAAACGTTATTTGAAGTTTACGTTATTTGTGTTACAACTTTTAGGTTTATTGGTCTCTAATACTTTTAGGGTTTTAATCATAATCTTTAAGATGTATTACATTGCTTGTTATAAAGTGTAACTTTAATTGACATATTGTCTATTATCCCAGCTTATAGGTTAAGTCAATTTTAATAATGATTTTTGTAATGTTTAATGTTAAGAAGTTGTTTGATAAAACAAGGATTAATTTTCAAAATATATGAGATTTGTAACATTTAAAATGTTTTCGAGTTTTCTTAGAAATCTAATCAAGATATATCCGTATCTTATTTTAAGCTGATAGACTAGAGGTAAAGGAGGTAATCAAATAATTGAAGGCTAGCTCTTGGAATTCTCTTGCGTGATGGAATAGTGACACTTGACCATCGCTGTTATAAAGCATTTGTACATCCAAACCATGGAGAAGCAAACATTCGATCCACAAATCTAAAGTTTGATAGTATAAAGGACATTCTCGTTTCATTTTAAACCCATAGTGTGGCTAGTCAACCTTTGGGATATGCTCGGCGTATTTTAAACTTATAGTGTGGCAACCTAAACACTAAGGCATGCTTAAGTATTTTAAATTCAGCATCCTGCAATATAACCACTTAGATATACTCGACATACTCTAAACCCACAGTATGGCAACTTAACCAATTTTAAGGTTAAAGATGCATGTTAAAAAGATAAAATACTTTAATATCATATTTTATTTTATGGTAAAACCTTCATGTAAAATTACTTTTACCTTAAATATAAGATTCTTTTAACTGCTGTTCTTAGATATGTTTTTACTTGAGCAAGTTTAGCAGTCACAACGTATACAAAAGAAAATTAATTATGATTTTGGAAAATTGTCTAAAAAAAAGTATTTTAAACACGACATGTTAACAAGCGTTCAGGGGATAAATAACCTTATTATAATTTGCAAACCGTAAGCATTTGTTATGTGTATAATTATTTTTAACTTTGTAACGAACATAAGGTAAAGAAAGTAGAGTTGCCTTTGACTTGAGCCCCCCAGTGGCTCAGCGGTATGTCTGCGGACTTACACGCTAAAATCCGGGTTTCGATACCCGTGGTGGGCAGAGCACAGATAGCCCATTGTGCAGCTTTGTGCTTAATTCTAAACAACAAAAAACAACAACCTTTGACTTGAATCTTAGACCAGTGTCTCTTTCTTTTAATACTTCATACAAGTAAGATTCTTCGTTACTTTCCGGCTCGACAAGGCCATATGGTTAAAGCATTCGACTCGTAATCTGAGTGTCACGCCAAATACGCTCGCACTTTCAGCTGTGGGGTCGTTATAATGTTACTGTCAATCCCATTATTCGTTAGTAAAAGAGTCGTCTAAGTGTTGACGGTGGGTGATGATGATTAGTTGCCTTCCGTCTAGTATTGCATTGCTAAATTAGGGACGACCAGTGCAGATAGCCCTCAAATAGCTTTACGCGAAATTCAAAACAAACGAGTTTTGAACATAATCATAGAGATGTTCATGTATCCTTTAATATATACACACACATATACATACGTATTGTATCAATAAAAACAAGGACTTAATTTTTACTCCAGAAAATCACACTGAAGACTTAAAAGATTAAAATACAAATTCGATACCCACGGTGGGTAGAGCACTGATAGAATACTGTGTAGCTTTGTGCTTAGTAACAAACAAATATGCACTGAGTTAGTGTTATGAAATATATATATAAGTTTAATTTTATCAGTAGCTTCTATACTAGTTTTCATCAGTTAATTGAATTATTTTATGTGTAGTTAAGCTGTGTTCCGATAGTGTATACTTCACTTTAAAAATAATGTACTTGGCTAAGATCTATTAAAGAAACTTCATTCTGTATTATCTCATAGACGAAAGCGAGTTATTGAGCTAAGTATCTGTTTCTAATAGTTGGCGGGCTGATTTAAAATCTGTGCGATACCACATAGTATTCCATGCACTTTCAGTTACAGGTGCGTCATCTGAGTAACAACCAGTTTGTTAACGTAGATGGTGTCTACATTCCTTTTTTTTTTCTTTTTCCTGCCAGCAGTTGTAACTTCTGGACACTGTTGTTATGAAATTCGGTGTAATAATTGGTCTAAGTTAAGACAAGTGAGAAAATTGTTACATTTAAATTTAGTGAGTTAATTCCTAATGGAAATAAGTATCACAAGCGGACCTACAACATTAGGCAGTTAGTATTAGTAATTTCACTCTAAACATGAAATACAAGTCGCATCACAGTTAAAACAAAAATGTAATCTATACATTAAGATTAAAAATTCTTATCTTAAATAAAAACTCTATTTAATACCTAAACAAAATACGGTAAACAGACTTGTACATTTACCGTATTCTTCCTTACTTACGGTATAATGCAAATAAGGCATATGTCTAAGAAAACATCCATCAACAAGGAAGCAAAATTGGCTACTCTTACTATAAACAATAATTAACAGCATATCCTCTCAAGTGGGAACAACTCATAGGCATAATTGATTATTTCACTCATGGAAGAGTACTATTTTGTGTGTCTGTTATATGCTCCTTTTACCAGTGATAACACTTTCTCACAATTAGAATTGAAAATAATATACGTTGCTTACAGAAGACTCGATATACGCAATTTTTCCATTTTCGTCTTTCTCTCATTTAGATTAAATATTGTGCAGTGATCTAATTTTTTTCAAAATTATTATTTTCCGCTTTACTAATTATCTTCCAAGATTCACATGCTTATATTTAAAGGAAATAATTGCACTTACAACGCAATAATTTCATAAAATAACAGGTTACAGTTTTATATTAATTTAAGTACGAGTGATTAAAGTTAGTTGTGTGAATAATTTACACTTGTTAGAAAGTGAACAATACACAGTAAAATTTAACCTTTAATTTCAGTCAAGAGGTTTTACAGAACCCTAAATTTAAAAAAGAAAATATCATTTTATATATCTATTTTTATAAAAGTTTCCTGTACATGATATTATTTTCTAAATAATTTCATTATTTTTGCGTTTAATTAAGGCTTAGAATGTAAAACCAAAAGTCTCTAAAAAGTGAAAAAAACGTTTGTTTCTAAGCACAAAGCTATGCATTCAACTGTTTAGATCGTGTCCACCTTATAGATCAAATGCCGCATTTTAGCATTATAAGCTGTAAAGGGGCCAGGTAATAAGATCTTATTAGTGCTTATTTAAAAATTAATGTAGCTGAATATCACTCAAGCATCATATTTTTATCAATTCAGTTAATTACAATAATGGTAAATTATGTTTGTTTGTTTTACATTTTGCCCAAAACTACTATTAGTGTATCTGCACTAGCTGTCCCTAATTTAGGGCCCCCAGTGGCTCAGCGGTATGTCTGCGGACTTACACGCTAAAATCTAGGATTCGATACCAGTGGTGGGCAGAGCATAGATAGCCCATTGTGTAGCTATGTGCTTAATTCAAAATAACAACAACAACAACCCTCATTTAGGAGTGTAATTCAAGAGAGAAGGCAGCTAGTTATTACCACTCACCGCCAACTTTTGGGCTACAATTTTACCAACGAATAGTGAGATTGACCGCGACATAATAACGTCCCCACGACTGAAAGGGTGAGCATGTTTGGTGAGTAATTTGCGATCTTCGTACTGCGAATCAAGCACATTAACCATCAGGTTATGCTAAGCCTGTAGAAAAGGTTGCATACATTATATTCAAATAATTTGAACTATACTAAGCAGCAAGTGTAATAACAAATATGCTCGATATAAAATCGAAATATGTCAATATTACGTTTTGACATTCTAGTTTGATGACACTGAAAGTTGGTCACATTGAGAAGGGTATACAGTAGCCCCTTCCGATACAAATGTTCATTCACTCTTAGCATAAAAAAAAATTGATATTTATGCATTTCGTGTAAAGCCACACGAGGGCTATCTGCGTTAGCCGTTCTCAATTTAGAAGTGTAAGGCGAGAGGAAAAGTAGCTAGTCTTCACCACCCACCGCCAACTCTTGTTCTACTTCTTTACCAACGAATAGTTGGATTGACTCCTTCATTATAATGCCCCCACGGCTGAAAGAGCGAGCATCTTTGGTATGACAGCGAATTACGAGTAGAATGTCTTAACCACCTAGCCATGCCTAGCCTACATATATCTAATTTCAAAGCTTATAACCCTGATGTATAACCATAATTACTGCCACATGTTCAACAGTTCGATTACAGTTGTGCCAGATGGCAAAATTTCCATTGGTTTCTAGTTTTCTTTATTTCTTTACAGAAAATTATTATTTCGGTCCCGGTTTCTGTCGCTTGTATGGAGACAGCCTAGAAATTGTTCTAGCAATTGAAATGGGTTTCAAAGATTTGAAGCTACTTTCGTTGTGATATGAGAAAATTTTTGATTAGATTAATTTATTTCAGGCTTATAACGATATAGCTGAACATTAAAAATACGGTTACTGAAAACTGTTATTGAATATTTCACTGGCGTCATGGTAGCTAATTTTATCTAGGGAATGATAAACCCTGTCGTTGTTTATTGTCACTGTTTGTTTTGAAAAGGAAATTGTATTAAGAACGAATGGTCAGCATTTTCGTCTCTAGCAGACATCTAAAATCACTGCTGGGTCAGATTTCTTACTTATCTCGCCCTTCAGAGGCAGTAAATCAGCTGAGAAACGTGTTGTGAGAAAAGGGAAAAACATTATACAGAATTCTATCCAGAGACTCGTAAAGTAAAAACAGTAAAGGTCTTCAACTAATATTACAATAGACATAAACATTTCAACGACTCTAACGTTTCATAATACAAGGCCAAAATTGCTGTAAACACAGTTGAACACGCGAGGTTTGACAGGTCAAGGGACTGCTGTAAAATTTTTTTTTTAAGTTCTTAGCCTGATCTATTACGATTTCCTTTAACGAGGACGATAAATTTACTTCAAGTAAAATGTTGGAATTTTTTTTCGATCCGTATTGGCTGGGCATTTCCAGGTGGGTTAAGGCGTTTGACTCGCCATCTGAAGGTCGCAGGTTTGAATCCCTGTCGACCAAACATGCTTGCGCTTTCAGCCGTGGAAGCGTAATAATGTGACGGTCAATCCCATTATTCGTTGGTAAAAGAGTAACCCAAGAGTTTGCGGTGGGTAATAATGACTAGCAGCCTTCCCTCTGGTCTTACAATGGTCAAACGGCTAGCGTAGTTTTCCCTTGTGTAGCTTTGCGCGAAATTAAACAAAATCGATCCGTATTTTATGTTCTTCAGTACATATATATATTAACATTGCAACGCCACTTTAAATAAGTAGAAGGAAAAGGATATGAATAACAGTAGTTGACTAATGTTAATCTTATTTGCACATCTATTGTAAATATTACCATGAGTTACAGAAAACTCAGAAATGTTATCTAGAAAACATCCTGAAGTATAAGTAACATTGGAATTCAATGAACCAATAAATAATATGATAAATACTGGAAAAGGAGGATTTCAAATATTATAGTTTAATAAAGATATATGTTATGTATCTGATGTGTATTTGTTTGTCACATTAATATGTTACATTGTAGGACAATATAATGTACACTACAAGCCACAATGGTTTTTGTATCGCACCTAAACCTAAACCTAATGTTATTGCCAAGCCACTGACTTTCCAATCGTTCTTGCATTACGTAAGTTTTATATGTTAAAGAAGAATAAAATCCCGAATAATTTAATTATATCATTAATAGCTCCCCTACTTTACCAAATATATCTTATTGCCCAAATAATTTGACTATCCACTTTGTTGAGATCCCCGCACCTAATAGAGGATTAAACTCCCATCCGCCACGATAACTAACGTTGCATAAATTCCATAAGATACCGGAAAATGTTTTGTTCAATGACTTATTTTTTCGAGAATCTATAAGTAGTTTAAAAATGTTGAGAGAGAATTAAAATGGCATTCATTTGTATTGAAATACAATGACTGTGCTGGTCAAGAAGACAGCCAAAGGTTTTTATCACATATTATCCTGGGGTCAGTATTGTATAATACATGACATAATACTGTTATGTGACGTCCTGGAATTTTCCTGAATGTCTAGATTTCGTACATCACGTGATATCTTGAATTTTCTTGGTACTTGGATATAAATGATGTGATAATATAAACATCCAAATACTTGATTATTTGGACACATAGTCGTTTTGTAAATTAGTTAGTGACTCTGTTAGTTAAGCCACTTTGTAATTTGTGCCGAAAGCTTGTTTATAAATCGTTAAACGAAAAAGTTATACAAGTGATACCTGCAATTCTCACTGCTGGAATCCAAATCCAATGTTTAACATCAAGCATCCAGGCTTTCCTTTGAGCTACTGGATGTCTGATGAGAATTTTCAGACGCTGAATTACAAGTACTTTAATTTTGTTAATTAATCCACTATGAAAGAATCGTATACAAAACTCGAGTGTAGCAAAATTTAATTTATTAAAATCTGGTGAACGTTGAGCAAGAGTTTGTAATTAACTGCTTTGTTTTTTATCCAAACCCGTTTCAAGTTTTATCTCTGTAAAGTTTACCATATAAATATTTCAATTTAGGATTTCATATTTCAAATTAAGTTTAAAAGGTTTAAAAGAGTTTTAATATAATTAGTAATAAATTATATGTTTTATTTTGTCAATGAATAATAATTTTAAAACTTCTGTTATTGATGACCAAATCCATATTTTAAAATCCCACACGATCCAGTCCTAGCGAGAAAATGTGAAATATTTGCCTACCTGCCTGGTAATTATTTTAACATTTATCTAAACATAGCATGAAAACGTAAAATTTATAAAAACTTCATCTAACTTGAAAATGAAGTACTTTGAAACACATTTATCTTTCTTTTATAAGAATAATATTTTCACATTAATAATTACAAGTTCCAGGTGTTAAATTCTTTCATTTAAGTTAAGCACATGGTATATGTATATTCTTATATGTAATGCTAATATATTTTATATTTTAAGAATAAATGTTTATTGCAGCGGCAATGACCATAGAAGCATATCCATAATTACCAGTTTAAAGTTAACTATATTCTTGAGTAAATTGTTCAACAGCTGTTAAAACTTTAAAAGTATGTGAACAGACATTTTGCTTGAGAAACTCTTAACATTGCCTCTAACAACAGCATCATGAATTAATCGAATACCATAAACAACCTTTTACGCAAGTTACTTAAGAATATTTGTTAACAATCTTCTCTGAATCTAAAGTTTGTAAAATTAAACACGTGTTTAATTTTGTTCTACCGAAGAAGAACAAAGATATTTCTTTTTCTTTCTACTTATCTGTTAACTCAGTTACTTTCAGATTTTAAATTTGTCTTCATATACGTTTGTTTTTAGTATGTTCAGAGTACATATCACCTCTACACAAAGTAAAGTACCGTAACTTCTTGAGTATATCTTAATGTTAGATTTTTTTAACTTGTACAAATTATAAAATCATAGTTTTCGTACTATTCTGAAATGCAATGGATCTGGAGAATCAATATGTGTAAACTTCAGAATATGAATTAATATGAAATACTGACTAAACATTTTTTAACATTGTTTAATAAGTAAAATAATAACTTTTTTTCAAAATCTAGAGAATGAAGTGTACGATAAAGGAGTAATATTCCATTTTTATTCGCGATAATAATAAATATATAGGATCAAATAGACTAGTAAATCACATTAATAAAGCGTAACATCCTGGTTTTTCAAGAGGCAAATTTCTTCTTCTATATTTTATTTGCCTGTTTTAGCGTAAGACTATTTAATAGGAGTTTTTTGTAGAGTATTCAGCGAGTATTGAATATCTTAGCTTTACAAGCTTGCCAATAAGCTACTTTATTTTAGGAAAGGTGTGTGTGTATGTGTGTTTCCTTATACCAAAGCCACATCTGGTCATCCGCTGAGTTCACTGAGAGGAATCGAAGTCCTGCTTTTAGCATTGTAAATCCGTAGAATTACCGCTGTACCAGCGGGGTTTTTTAAGAAAGGTAAAACGATGTCTTACACTTCACTGATAATTCAAAAATCCTCAATATTTAATTTGTAAAATCCAGTGATTATAATACTGTGCTTCAGCTACAAACAGAACTTGCTATTACTAAGTCAACAATTTATTTTATTATAGATTTTACCATGAGGATTACCAATAAAAATTCATGTACTAAACAGATACACATAGGCTAGATTTTTACCGATGGCTAAACTGTGCAGATAAAAATTTAAACAGCATATTTTCCTTTTGCAATTTCTTTTAAAACTAAAACTGGAAACCAAAAAAAAAACGAAAGTAAAAATAAATAATAATTTAAAAAGGCATTCTACTCTGAACTAAAACTAAACTTTAGAGTTGCTTTATCAACTATGTTTTAAAATATTTTGGTATTTAGGTATACTGTACAAAGAATTATAGAAATTAGCGTCACGTGCAAACTTAAGGATAGAACACTGTTGTTTTTTTTAAAGTGATTACTTTAACTATGGCTCGGCAAGGCTGGGTGGTTTAGACTCTCGACTCGTAATCTGGAGGTCGCGGTTTCCAATAACCGTCACATCAAACATTTTCGCTCTTTCAGACATGAGGACGTTATAATTTTGTGGTCAATCCCACTATTTGTTGACGCTTAATGTGATCTCTTAACCTTTTATCAATATTCACCAAAAGCTATTTTGCTGGTCCTTGAAACATACTGAAAATGTTATGCCAAATTTTATAAAAATAAGATAAAAACTTGGAGTTATACTGTTGGCACAAAGATATAAGTGAAAACAATAACAATCCGCGTTTAATTGGGATTATAATTTGAACATTCTGTAACCTGTAAAAACAAAAATTGTTTAGTGTACTTCTAAACCTGTAAAATCAGTACAAAAATTATAATTGAAGTTATTACAGAAATACCTGACAGAAAATTTACGACAAATGTATTTTAATATTCAGTTCGACAATAAACCCAAGCTCAGTGAATTCATTTTCGAATCTGTGTTTTAGAATACTTAAAGATAGTTTTACCCTATTTATCCCTATCAATGAAAGTCATTAAATTATTCAAACCACTAAACTCTGAAATTGGTAGTTGGAGAACAGCTTTCAAACTCTAAAATACTAATATCAGGTGAATGTAGGAAGAAAATTTAACTTGAAAACTTTGCTTGTAAGAGAGGATATGAACGAAAGTTTTAACAAATTGGACTACATGACTATAGATTTAAATTATCATATCGGAGTAATTACTTAAATTCCATTATGGTAAATGAGTCTGAGCACTTTACATAAACATTTTACGTTAGCTTAAAAGTAGAGTTTATAAAGAGTTATTTACTTCTATATCCAATTTTAGAAAAAAAAATGACTGTCTAATCTATATGTGAAACATAAAGCGTGGAGTTTGTTAACATTTATTCAAAATCATTTACTCAACCAAAATGCATAGTATTTCAAACAAAAGTTTATGACGTACTTACAGACCAACTTGTTCAACAAATATAAAAATGCGTACTTATTTCTTTTAATTCTTCAAATGTAATTTACATAAAATCTATAAAACAAATATTCGTTAGCGCAAATGGTTAAGTGTAATACTCATTAATAAAATTTAACATCTATTACAAAGTAGGCCTCGTGAAGAATAAAACTAAATAAATATACACTAAAATTATAACGAAAATAGTATTTCACTAAGAAATATTTTACGCGTGTAATAATTCTTGTTAAATTAGTTCTTCTTACGAAAATACTAAATACAGGTATTCCTATGTGTGTAAATTAGCATTATCACATTTGTAAAAAAGGTAATTTTCACTTTTTAAATAAAATCAATTCGTAATACATGACATTTTGTTAATCTCCTGCAAACTCAGGAATAAAGTGTTTTAGCTTATATAGGCCATGTTTTAAGCTGTATTAAAATACCCGAGTCTAGACCCAGAATGAACTTGTTGTAATTAAACTAACTGTAAGTGAAAAAAATAAATGTTTAACATGCATTTGAATTCAGGGAAACTCATTAGAAATAAGTTCAAAAACCCTAGCAAAAATAATATCCTATGATTCCTATAAACTTATAATCTAAATTTAAATACTTTAATAATGCAATTATATTAAGCGTGCTTACTGATAACTGTGTAACAGTTCTGTAAATAGTTATTTAGGCGTATGTTGCTATTAAATATCGTATAAGGTTTGTTTTCTTGTCTGAATTTATTTCCATTTTATCTATCTTTGCTAAAGCTATACCATTTAACGTAGTCATTTCATATACATCATTTGGCATTTTAACAAACAAAGTTCTTTTTTGATTCTAGTAAATATTATTCAATAATTCATAAGTATAATTATAAATATTCATAACACAACGTTAAACTACCCAATTCATAAAATTTTCAAATGTACACATAAATCTTTATATAATGGGTAGTTAGATTATTTTTACACGTCTTTTTTAAATATCTGGAATAATTACATATTTAATTCTGTTTTACATAGAATATGGTTGTTAATAATACAAATAGTAACATTTTATTTTATGTATAGAAGTATTTAACTCTAGCTTCTGTCTTGTTGGGAACTGGTGTGCTTAATATAACTATAGATTCAAAGACTGTAAAAATGAGCGAATAAACTGTTTTGAACGTGTATTTCTGTATTTAAGTAGTTTCAAATTACGTTCAGGATTCGATTTGTTTTGTTTAATTGTACAAAGCCAAACTGAAGTTAATACTTAAGTCCTCTCTAATTTTGAGCTGATTAATTAAAGGGAGTGAATGGAACTAGTCGTATGTACATGACAAACTTTTAAGTTACTTTAACCGAATAATGGGTATACGACCAAAATACTGATCCTATTTTTTGCAGCAATGCAAAATTGGATCCACATCCCAGCTTATGTTTATAAATAACATGCATATATTTATTAATTAATTTATGAAATATCTGAATGCATTCTCTGTGGGTATGCAATGTAAGTTAGGTATAAAATAAACTAACTTAAAGTAGGTTTATTGCTAAGCAAAACGTATAAATGTGAGAACTTACTATTTTTTTCTCATGATTTGTCTTTAATTACATGCTGGCAGATGGCAGGAGTGCTATAGTGGGCATATGTTATTTTTTTGCATTAAAACACTTTATTATATTAGAAATCAGTGACGTATCTATACAAATTATGCAAAACAGTTTATATGATTGATATTTAATGGCTTGTCATTTAGTAATACCATAGACTAAGAAAGCCTTAAGGAAACATTTATTGTTCCACCCTTGTGCAAATTAATTGAAACAAATGCTCATTTTACAATATTTTCAGCATGGCGGCCGGTGTAAGCTCGCTGGACCCGCTGATTCCCGCTGAATAGTCATTTTTTTAACGCAGACGGCGTCATTAGTTGTGTTTTGCAGTACGGTCGATCTATTTTTTGGGATATATGACGAAATATTGAGCAATATTACATCATTCTAAACTGCGTTAGAAGGGCAAGGACACCAGTCAAAATACAACTACTTACCAACTCAATAAAGAAAAAGCAGTATCAATGGGGTCTGAAATATAAGAACTGGACGCAAGAACAATGGAGAACGTTGTTATTTAGTGACGAGACTCATTTCTTCGTACAGGGTCAAAGAAGTCTGCATGTTCACAAATCTCTAGGTAAGAATCACATATGATGATTCGTAAAACATTTTTTAAAATGTTTTGGGACTTTTTCAGCTACTATCGTAAAAGGTATGGCGCGAGGACCACAGTACATCAAAGTTTTGCAGAAAAGAGTCGTTTCAGAATTGAAAAAGAGATTTCCAGATTGATCTGGCATTTTTAAGCAAGATCTGGTTCCGTGCCACACATCGAAACTTCGAGAGAAATTTTTGTCACTACAACGTGAATACAGGTGCTGGTCTGGCATGGAAACTTTCCAGACTTAAATTCTATTGGAAATATTTGGGCGATTTGTAAGGAAAGACTTCGTGGAAAAGAATGGACTACGAAAGATAAGCTGATTAAGGCCATAATTGAGGTGTGGTACCGCGATCCAAAAATTAATGAAGATTGCAGTCAACTCGTGGACTCGATGCCAAAGCGGATTTATGATCTTCTGAAAAATAAAGTTGGTGGTATCATGTATTAATTTGTGAGTAATTTTTGTATTCTCAGAAAAAAACACAAAAAAATGAAAAAAATTGTAATTTTCCGTCTTGTTTCAATTAATTTGCACAAGGGTGTATATATAGTTAGATACATATAAGACACTGAGTTTTATTGTTCTAGTCATTTATAGTTAATGTGCTGTCGTTCGTTTTCAGTAATTGGTAAATATAGGCTTGGCCAAAATGTTTGCGTATTTTGTAAGAAATAAAATACTTATTATTGAGATAGAATACAAGAAATCTTAGCATTGTCAGATTGAAAAAAATACGTGTTGTAATAAACATCTATATGTGTAATTTGCATTATAAGATAGGTTATATGAGCATCGTCAATGATTGGCTAGAAAAGCAAATAATTTTACCACACACCTAGCATTTCACCTATCGCAACAAACCTTTTTAAAACATATATAATGACAAAATATAATATTGTTATAAATTACGTCTTTAACCTTTTTCTAGTTCATACTAAACATTCAGTACTTGGTAATGTTTTTTGTACTCTAATAACATTCACAAAGTTACATGAGGTTATCGGTGTAATCCACAGTAAATGATGAAAATAGGACCCTTGAGGAATAATAAAGTAAAGCTTGTATCTGACGATTATGAAATGATTAAGTTATTAAATTGTTTTTCTTCAATTTTTACTAATGAAGACTGAAATAGTATTCCTTATCCTGAACAATTGATAGATGAAAACAAAGATGAAAAAGACATTTTCTAAGCTTATTAAAATAAAATTAGGAAATGTAAAGAATGATAAGACTCCTGGGTAAGATAATATTTTCCCGATGGTTTTGAAGAAGGTCAATGAACTAATAGGTGAACTAATTTTTTTCTTTCAATACTATTCAAGTTGTAACAAATTGTAAACTAGTTAATGGTACTCCTATCATCAAGAGAGATAATAAAAGTTGGCTCAGTAATTTTAGACCTATTAGTCTTACATAGTTGTGTGAAAGCTTTGGAAACTCTGATAAAAGATACTTTTCAAAGTCATTTAACGAAGTTTATAATTTTGTTGAATAGTTAACATGGTTTCACTTAGGAAAACTCTTGCCTTACTAATTTTTTAACATGCTTTGAAAATGTTACTGCATATGTAGAGAAAGGTAAGAGTGTAGATGTGGTGTATCTAGATTTTCAGAAACCATTTGACAAAGTGCCAAACAAAGGGTCCTAAAGAAACTTATCTTTATAGTTGTGGAGGATATGTTAACTAATTTGATAGAAGAGTGGCTTGACGGAAGAAAAAAGACGATTGCTATAAATGTAACTTAGGCCAATTGGATTAATATTGGAAGTGTTATACCTTGAGGTTCAGTCTTAAAACAATTGTTCTTTTTCATTGACATTAATGATATAGTTGAAGAAATGATGAATAAGATACTCAAATTTGCTGATGATATCAAGGTCTTTGGTGTTGTTAGCTCTGACGATGACACTATTGCTTTATAAAAAGATTTAGATAATTTAGTAAATTGAGTGAATAAATGGAAGATGATTGCTTTAATTGTGATAAATGCAAAATATTGCATGTGGGTTATCATAATTTGAATGGGTTACTTTTGGATGTCGTGGAACCAGTAAATTTGAGATTATATAAAAATGCTTGACAGATATATGATTGATAACAGCTGGATCTAATATATTTATTTAGTATTTTTACTTTTGTTTAAAGAATGAGACAGCCGAGACCAACAAGTTACTTACCGTCATTAAGATTATGTTACGTTAGTACGACGAAAGATGATCGAAACCGATATTAAGATGAGATCTTAATTCAGTTAGGTGTACAAACAATAATGAGACTTGTGTCATAAATGTTCAACATCAAAAGATAATTTTGTTCTTATTGAGATTTTAACATTTAAGATGAATGTTTTGTTAAAACTTATTTTTACTGTTTTTACTGACCGTTTACTGTGTTCTTTTTTTTTACAGTAATCTGAGCAATTCTTAGCCTCGTTCATTTAAGTATTATCGCCATTACCTTCTTTGAATTGCGCAGTTTTAAGTTAATGTTTCAACGATAAAACAGTACCCAGGCAAAACTTAGGTAATGTTTGTTTGTTTTTTATTAAATTTCGCACAAAGCTACATAAGGGCTATCTCCACTAGCTGTTCTTAATTTAGCAGTGTAAGACTAGAGGGAAGACAACTAGTCTTCACAACCAACTGCCAATTCTTGGACTACTTTTTTACCAACGAATAGTTGAATGGATCGTCACATTATAATGCCCCAGGTGTGAAAGAGCGAGCATGTTTAGTACAACTGGTATTCGAAGGTAGGTAATGTTCCATATTTTACAGAGGGTTAGTCACTGTGCTTGAAAATAATGATGATTAGCATTTTATAATACAGTGGATTTCGCCTCTGACGGGATCAGTGGCGCATGTTTGGCAGTTAATTCTCTGCGAATGCTAGAATATTTAACATTGCAATACTGTCACGAATAGTTTTGCATCTGGAGGTTCACTCATAGCTTTTTTTTTCTGAAGAGGTAAAATAGCAAACATATGTGAAAATCTGTAAACATCGTTTTCAAATATAATTTGTGTTTGCTTTCCGAAATTCGTGCAAAGCTACAAGATAGCTCTAAACGCTAGCTGTCCCTAATTTAGCATTTTAAGACTAGAGGGAAGGCAAATAGTCATCCCCCTTACCGCCATCTCTTGGGCTACTCTTTTACCAACGAATAGTGGGATTGTTCGTCACATTATAACGCTCCCACGGCTGAAAGGGCGAGTACATTTAGTGTGACGGGGATTAGAGAACGCGACACTCGTTTTATGAATCGAGAGCCTTAACCACCTGGCCTCAAGTTAAATTAAATAGTATAAATCTGTGAAGGTTTCGTCTACAATGAACAGCCTTCACCTATTTCTAGAGCTATTCTAACTTACTAATTTTTTCTTGAGGATACTTCGACATCTTCCTAATACCATAGAGGTGAGGATAGTCATATAATTAGACACACGCGTTTCTAATTTGAACTTTTTTGTCAAATGATTTACATCTTCACCAAATTAAACCTTCAAGACAGTTCTGCTCTGACTATGTATTAGTCACTAAGTTTCTCCTCATTCATTTCCTCGACAATATTAAATTCTGCATTGTTTAAATCACCTACAATAAGCATCTCAGACAGACCACAGAAACATACTTATTAATTAACTAACCAATTGGAGAATGAAACATAGCAACTCCATATACAAATCTAGAAATAAATGTAGATAGTCTCAATGGCAAAATTAGTGTAGATGGAGTTTTGGAACTCCATTTTGTTTGTATTTGAATGGTGGATATTTTCCTGTCCATATACCATAAAAATATTTTTTGTAAGGTAACTGCATATGATATGTATAATACTTTGAATATTATTTGATCAATATCAATATAATATGAAGACAATGTATATTATTTGAAAACTTTACAAAATTCTGGTTCAATTAATATTTTCATGTGGCTATTTAATTAATTAATTAAAATAAATAACGGAATAACTAAATCCAATAATAGCACTGGATATGGAAATTGTTCCTATAATATGAAATTAATCCTATGTATTAATCTATATAAAATTATATTAAAGTTTGTTTCATAAAAGGTTTTTGTGCTGTCTAAACGATATTGTTATTGTTAATAATCTCTGATGTAAATTTAATTGTTAATTAGTTATTGTTTTTATTGATAGATACTAGTTACCTTCTAGTTTTTATGTTTGAATACTAAATCAACAACTTGAAAATAACAGAACTCTCAATGAAACGTACCCAGCTCACAACATCTTCCATAATAAAACTTGTAAACTTTTGTTTCAACTCAATCTACTTCTAATATGATGATACATTTTCTACTTACGATAAGAAGACCTAACCATGAGATCATCTTTATAATCCGTATTCAGTAGTCTCTACATGTAACATTTTGAAAATAATGTTTGCAGAACAGCCACACTAAGTCCCCGCATTTTGTTCAAATATATTTACGATATTTTCTTAATATGGTTACATACTGTAACCAAGAACATATAATTAACGAACAACATCCTGCAATACATCTCGCATAACAAACTTCAGTTATTCCAAATGATGGTTAGAAAGATACATAATTTATACGCTATAGGAATTTATAGAAAATTCATAAATATGGCTAAATATTTCTACTATTAATCAAAGAAAGCCAAAATGTAAAAGGGTGCATCGCATACCAACTAGCTTCTAGAAGGAATAACATTTGTAAAAGTCAATTTGACAAACTTGGGAAGAAAAAAATCACTTCAACTACAACTGGAAATAGTTATAGTTGAAAAAAACAAAACTAAAATCGAAAAATAAAATTGTAGGTTGACGGCTATGTTAGAGGATGTCAATAAAAGAGAAAGGATTTGTAAACTAGAGAGAACCTCATAAGTTTTCATTTAGTATTACACAATATGATGAGAGTTTGCATATAGCGAAGAACTTATATCTTTCCTATCCTCAAGCTTTGTTACTAAATATTACTAAGCGTTTGTCATGTGGGAGAAAATTATAGATTGATCGTGTTTCTCCTACACATCGGATCTATTTAATTTAGTGTAGCTTCATTTTTCTTTTGTGTATGATTTTGCCTCGTATTATTACGTAGATTGATTCTCTTTTATTTATAGCTTTAGCTTCCTAAATTAAATTTTTATTTATGGTATGTTTTAGTCAAAGTTATACTTTACAGACCTACGCTATTCTCCTTCTACTTGTTTATTTATTACATTTATGAACTAGTATGACTGTTTGGCATTAAAATTCCTGATTAAGATTTGGTGTGGTTACCAAGAGAGTTGGTTATTTACAAATTACTGTTTTATTTTAGAGGGTTGGGTGATTTCCTTAAATTTGACTTTAGCTATTTCTGTGTATCCATTGCAATAATTACAAATGAACTTTTGTGAGCTATGTGACACAATAATTAAGTTCAGTCTGAAAACTTACAATTTTTTTATTTGACTTTGAATTTGGCTCATGACTTTCATCATTCACTTTGATAATCATAACTTTATGATTCAATTCAGTTACCAGTTAGTACATATAGTAAATTTAGACAGGTGAGACATATTCGTGTGTTTATCATATTTTTCTATAGGGTTCGCATCTCCGTCGGGCCAAACATGCTTGCCCTTTCAGCCGTCAGGGCGTTATAATGTGAGGGTCAATCCCACTATTCGTTGGAAAAAGAGTAGCCCAAAAGTTGGCGGTGGGTGGTGATGATTAGCTGCCTTCCATCTAGTCTTATACTACTAAATTAGGGACGGCTAGCACAGACAGCTCTCGAGTAGCTTTATGAGAAATTCAAAAACAAACAAACAAACTGTTCACCATGGAAAATCAAACCTCAGATGTAATCATTGCAAACCCATAAACGTACCGTAGAATCATCTGGAAATTTGTGAACATACAGCTATATGTGATGGTAAATAGTATAGTAGTATTTTTATTAGCTGATAATGTATTTTATGCCTTGAACATTTTGATTACCTACGTGCTAGCTGAAATCTAAGTTAAAATAGTGAAATATACAATGTGTTTGTGTCCATAACAAAGTCTTTACACTTAAGATAATATTTTTAGCAGCAGCCAGAAGAGTAGTGCCACAAACCTGCAGTTCTGAAAGGAGAGTGAGAAGAAATATATGCGTTGTTCGGATATATATTAATAATGTTAAAGGAGGAGAACTGGTTTAGTTGCAGGTGACATTAGACCACAAGATTGATGATAAAGTGATTCAGATACTATTAAGCTAGAAAGTTCTTAAACATTTGGATGACCAAAATGGGAAAACATAACTTCTTAACCCTTTTATATAACCGATTTTCCTTCTCTGATAGCTTTTCCAATAGAACCAGTGTCAAGAAAGAAACAATCATGAAGGACTTCTCACTCCTATTTTGGCAATACATGTAATCTTTGAAAGTTATCAACCAGTGGCTGTATGTTTTTTAAATGTGCACAAAAGCCTTGGTTGTAACGATACTAGAATATACATGTCTGAGAAACCAGCAACAAAAGAATAACAACCATCCATCAAGGTACTTGAATGGTATTTTGCGGTTAAATATTTGAAATTTACTTACACTTTTTTCAGCATTGTTATGTTTTTAAACAAGTGTAAATTCATTTACCAGTAAGTTACTGCTTAATGAAGCTAATAAATTAAAAAGATTCCAGGATACAAGCTGTAATGTGGGATTATAAAATGTACCCTTGGTTTTGGAGGTAACTGCTGAAATAGGACTCACATTGCAGTAGGGATACACCGTAAAACGGTCTTAACCTACATTCACCAATCTCACATAAGAAATAAAAGAGTAGCAATAAATATAGAAATTAGAAATTAGGAGAGAGAAATGTCGGAGCTGAAACTCCAAACTTCCCATATCTATATCACCCTTTACTATCTGCAAACAGTTGAGGGAAGGTTACAGCTCTCCTAGGTAAAATAAGTTATTATCATTTGGAGGTAAGTCAGTTGAAAACTTTTCTCTTGAAGTTAGCTTTCCAGCCATCAATATGGTAGAAAGGCACTAACTAACCATACAGCAAACGAGCTATACCAGCATAAAGCGTCCCATCCAGCCTTCCAAACAAACTAGTATAGCTCTCAACCACCACTTATTCATCAAGTCCACTATGACAATAATGTTATAAACAAGCCTTTATACGCAGCAAGGTGTAAATGACTTTATTCATAACTAAAAATAATTATTAGAAATTTTAAGTAAAATTTCTGTAATTTTATTTATTTTTATATTTGTTACAAAACAGTTTAATAATTATATTTAAATTTTTATTAAATTAATTTACTATTAATTTTTGTATCAGTATTTCAACATTACTGATAAAATATTGTTTCATTGACTTTTGACCAAGTTTCCGCTCATGAGCTTTCTTTGTGAAATAAGACTAGAATCTCAACTAGTTCAAACGTACAACTAAATTAGGAAACCAATTTATAATTTTCATTTAATTGTGTGAAATAACACAAACTACAATTATAATTGCTAAAATCATTATGGATGAAAATTCCTCATAATAATCACAGTCTTGTGGACAATAAAAATGACAAACCGTGTTTCACTTTTAAAATGCATCATAGTACTAAGCTCGTTCCAGAGCTCTTAAAAAAAAAGACATACGAATTTATATTAATAATTGTTAACAAAAATGATCGCTATGTAAGATAAATGTGCTAAACATCCAAATTTACTTGACAACAAAAATGCAATTGCATACAAAGCAAGAACAGAATAACTCAAACGACTTGAGCATCTTATCTCCCGCAATATTTTGAATCAAAAATGTATATTTCTTGAAGCACAATTTCACTGCGTTACAAAAAAGATATTTAGATATTCTCTTGAGGTGTTTCTTTTAAATTAAAAATCTGTGATTACAAATAAAATATTTTGATTGTAATATGTTCTACAATATCTAAATAATAATTTTCATAAATAGAAAATCAGCCGTTAGCAGCAGTTTAAGAAAGCCTTCCAGTGAGAAAGAAAATTATTGTCGTTTAATGAAAATATTACACAAAATGGACTATTTTTCGTCTGATAATGTTGACTAACCAGCGTCAAAACTCAAGGCAGAACAAAGTTTTAACGCGTCAGTGAACTAGCACATCCAAATGTTTTATAAACACCATGTCATATGATTACGTAGAATAAATTTGGCTTTTCCATAACCCGCAACGTAATGGTACCACCTATCTTTCACCGTGCCAAAATGTCGTTCATGAAAAAGAAGTTTGGAGTCAGTGTTCTTTTGAATGTCTTTGGTAAAGAAACAATGGAAATAAAGTGTTTATTAAGCCTTTTCCAACTTTAAATAATAAAAAAGAAACTATAGGGAATTAGACCATAATTTTCCGTACATAAATTTATTTCAATGATTTAGAATACTGTTTATTTGCATTTTTATGTGTACTTTTCTTTTTATTTGCATTATTAAACATGATACTTTATAGTTAAAGCTGGTTTCATTGATGAGAAATATAAGCGAATTCTGCAACGAAGGTGGCTAGTAAAAATCATTTGGTAAAAAAAAGTGTTAGAGACAGGCTCCAGCAACACTAGGACCATTCAAGTACCACTAGTCACGCAGCTAAATCATTAACGTCAACGCTGTTGTCAACATGTCTCCAAATCGTGGGCTTTCTAAATAATATATTCCTCATTCGGTTTGAACGAACACGCTTTCGATTAAACCACGTGACACCGGGCTTAGATTTGTTGTTATAGGCATTTATAAGGAATGGAAAAATATGAAAAACATATCATAGAAAGTGTGGATAAAAATGGCATGCATTTTCTTCTATTGGTTAAGAGTTCTGAAGAGTTTTGCCGTCTCAGAGAATTGTCACAAGTTCAATGTTCTATTTCTCAAAACACACATTATTTTTTATACAAACATTACTTCGGAGAATCAAAATATGCTAATTTGTACTCTGTTTAAGTAGCAACCATGTACAGCTCTTTTAAAGCATGCTTACTGTCTACAACTAAAAGACAACGCTAAGCTTGAGGATAAATAAAACTAAAAATCTGGAACAGATATATGCAATGAAAGCATTGCAAATAGTTTATTTTGCAGCTCTTTCCTTATAAACAACAAAATCAATTTTTAAGGCAAGCAATGAAATAACTAAACGTGAATATAGTTTTCTTCACAGGTTTAGGTAACAATGATACATATTCGTTAAAGCGGATTTACACGCTAAAATCCGGGTGTTACGTATTTTTTAAATGTTTTAAGTTCTTCGTAGATTAAACGCAACAGAAAAACACAGATAACAGCTTGTATAATTTATTACACTAACCTATTAACAAATATAACAGATATAACATAAATTATATAATAACAGTGTCAGATATTAAGTTACAACAATCGAAATTAATTACAAAACAAAATAAAAATTAGTTTCAAACTTCAAAATTAATCACAATACAAAACGGTACTGGCCTGTATCTAATATAATGATCTAAAATGAAAGTCTCAAATTCCAGTCTAGGGTGTGAATTTGGTCCCACGAAGAGATTCCGAAACAGTACACAGTTCAATAAATTCGCCGACTCTCAGCACAAGCAGTAATTCAGATGTATCGTAGAGATTGACGAAATAATATCACAGCTTCCGTAGATCTAACTTCAGACACAAATCCAAGTTGAATAATCACAGCAAACACTTAATCTTTCTCAAATAACTAACTCTCTTCTTTTGAAATGAAACTGGTGTCTGAATCTCACTCTTTGTCTTCGAATAAAACTGATGACTGAATATCTCTCTTTTCGAATAAAAACTGATGACTGAATCTCTCTATCTTTTCTTCGAATACTAATCTCTATCACACGTCACCGTCTTTTATACCGGTAGGCCTATTTCTCGAACAATCTCGCAATTTCCATACAACTCTAGAGCGATCCGCGCGTGTTCGTTCTTGCACGAGACTACACGTCTAGACACGAAGTCACCAGCACTCATTTACAAACATATGATTGGTCTACTTAATTCAAGAAAGTTCTAAATGCTACCCTAAATAAATGACAAAATATTAGTTTAAACTTCGAAACAATAATATCAATATGGAAAAATGAATAATAGAAATGAAAATTCAAACACAACACGACATGTTGTCGTTTACAAAATATTTACACATATACATAACACCGGGTTTCGATATCTGTGGTGGGCAGAGCGCAGATAGCCCATTGTGTAGCTTTGTACTTAATTCAAAAACAACAACAACAACCATTTTAATGCAAGGGCACACAATGAGGTATCTGCGTTTTGTCAAAGTCAGAAAGCGAATCTCATATTTGACCAACAGGGGATGTTTTTATTTGTATACTAAAACAACTGAGACAAATAGATTGTCCTTGCTTTGGATGGTATCAAATGTACATTTTCTGGTATGCGAGTGTGATACGGAATATCATGTGTTACAGATTCTTTCTCCCAATGTTACCACTAATACACTGTTTTGAAAGTTGTTTTTACTACTATCTTAGTGTTACTGCTGTCATACTTTTACCGTGATGAATATTTATAACTTATTTTTACATCAAATGTTTTGTAATTCTGCTTAGACAGTAAAAAATAAAAGTTTGTCTGGGTAATGAAGACAGTCTGATGGCTAAAAGGGTTTATATTTGCAATGTAGTTCCAGAACATGCTCGATCTTTCTATCAGAATGGCCTTAAAACTTCCCGGTTTATCCCACTATTCGTTGACCAAAACCAGATCAGTAGATGGCTGTAAATGGTGTTGACTAGTTGTCTTTTTTTCTATTTCATCACTTCAAAGTTAGAAAGGAAATTACCTAAACAACTGAACAAAAATTTCCCTTTCAGAAATACCAGGCTTATTGACGAAGAAAAGTTTAAAGCAAAGTAATGTTCAAAAGTGACCACCTGTGAGCATTTTTTGTTTTTCATACCATATTACTCTCAAAACAACAGACTTCAACGCTCTAAATATTTATAATAATAAAGAAAATATCACAAGATAAATCTTGTAATTTTTATATTAAACATTAGCTAAAACAAAAACAAGATGATGAAGCGAATAATGTGAACTTATAAGTTATTAGGTAAATTAAAACCTTAAAGTAAAATGCTGGTATTAAACAAGGAATTCTAAAAGCGTTTTAATTTAAATTGTGCTTCTTGTGGCTAGACAAATGTTACTTCTTTAAAACAATTACAATTTATTAATTTTAAAATTTATCAAAACCATTAATGCACATAATGTTTCCTTTACGCTATCAGTACGATATCACACCAATATTCATTATTACTAAAAGCTAACAATCTAGATTTTTTTGTACTTTCACAATTATCATCGCTGAATAACTTATTTTGTTCACCATGATTATAATGTGTGCTTTGCTTTGGTTTTGTCAGTTCATTAACAGACTGGCACTACACGAATTTTATACGAATTTGATCTTATTCATAATAAAAACCTTCAATAAGCTTTCTGTCAGTAGGAAAGAAATGACTTAAGTAGGAAACATGCTGAATTGAATGAAAAACATTTATTTGTTTGTTTTACATCAATGCCATATCGGGTTATTTGTTGTGTCTAACGTGGATTTGAGCGTTGTAAGTCAATCAACTTGCCACTGTTCTAACTGAAGACGAAACAAATAGCAGGTTGATATCAAATGTTTGTGAAAAGATGTCGCTAGATAGGCAATTACGTCTCTCATTATAGCAAATAATTTCGTTTTATGTCAGTAAGTGTCTTAGTATGTAGAAAAGTTGTTGTTTTTACAGAATTTAACATAATACGGAATATAAGCTACAGAATCTGTTAAAGTGATGAACATAAATAGTTCAAATAAAAGTAGTAATTATTATGAAACATCTAACCATAAAAATTCGATAAAAAGAGAATATGCATACATAAATTCACGAATTTTCATAGTCACTAAGAATATATGGTCGGAAATCACAATGTGGAGAATTTCTATATAATGTTAGAAACCAGTTTTAAATATAACTGCAATATTCAGAATAATTAACTAATGTGTTATATAACGAAACGCTTTTTATCTTCATACCTCAAATTTTAATAGCATGCCCCTTTGCGACGAAAAATGATTAATATATCCGTTTGAAAGGTCAACAGCAAATGTACTTGTAACACTAGAATACGGGTTTCGATTCTCCGCGGTAGACTGCTTAAAATAGAGAAAAAAACTAACCAACCATTATAACTGTAGATCAAGTAAGAAAAAAAAAGATTAGACAAGAAACTGTTGGTTGTTCAATGCACAAAGTTATCTCCGTGTTTGTAATGGTAATAAACTAGACAAGGAGGGAACAGTATTTCGTATTATTATTGAAGGGTGAACGGTAGTCTGCAAATATATTTAACGATTAAGGGTTACAGATCTCATGGGGTGTATCCTGTGTCTTACAAATCAAAGATATATGTCAATCACTGAGGGATTATAGCAATTATGGACCTCTAGACTTTCCAGTAATAACAATTAGCACAAAGTTTCATCCACAAAACCGTTATTTAGGTATCCATGAGCATTGTTTGAACATTCTCAAGGAGGTAGTTTCCTAACAACAAAACAATGTCGTGAACTTGAATTACTGATGTTTAGGCCGAGTAATAAATAGATACTAAAATATGGTATGTATAAATATATATACATATTTATATACATGTATGTATTTGCTCGAAAAGCTGTTTATTGAAAAAGTCAATTAAGTGTCCTTATGTAAATTTTTGTCCTTGTCAAACGATATAGAAGTCGATTTTTCCGTTACAAATCATGATTAAAAGACTTAATATAAAAATTACTTTTTCATGGGTATATTGCCAATATTTAATTTAAATATGAATTTACGGAATGTGAAATGACGATTTTACTCGCCAGGTGAAGTACGAGTATGCGATATAGTACTACTAATAGTCAAATATTCTAGGTAAGACATAAAATCATATAAAAAGGAAGGGCACATATCATTTGATTGCTTAAAAGATCTGTAAATTTGTATAAGAATGCGAAGCTATTAACCCCGTTTTAAGACTCAAAAATTAAAGTAAATAATTTTAAATCTGAAGCATATGCGATATATTTTTAGGTAGTATTAAATGAAATGTGTTATTGCAACTTGGAAAAAAAACTGTTAACGAAAATTTCATTAGCTATTTTAATTTTCCTAATCTGTGTTGAAATAGATATAAGCAATTTATTAAGAACAAAACGAAAACTTTGACTTATGTTTATTCTATTAACTGAGAAAAAAAAAACGAAAAAAATGTTTATTTTCTAAGTGCGAAAAGCTGAAGTTTTATTCGTAGTTTGTTGTATGTGTTTTACCTTTATGTATTATGGATCTAATTTGAATGTATTTATTTTGTACGGATTCAAGGGCGCGGGTTCACCTGTGATAGCCCTTAGTATTTCATGGTTGGCAAGTGAGGTTGAAATTCGGGCAATTACCATAAAATATTTCCCAAATATTAGGATGTTAGTACGTTATAAGAATGACAGTCAGTACCTTAATATGGACGTTTAGTAGGAGGTGCTGCTAACTGGTTTTTACCTCCTGTTTAGTATTAGAGAAAGGGATAGATATCCTTAGCAGTTTTGTCATTACTACAGTATAGAAATACAAATAGTAGCAATCTAAAGTTTTATCACTGACAAACATCTTTCAGCTTTTTCATTTATTGAATTTAATGCTAAGTAATAACAAGTTATTAAATCCGATCAATAAATGATTGCATGTAAGCAAACATATTTGAAAATCAGTTAAAAAGCTGAAGGTTATTTGTTTGTAAGCACGAAGCTAAACAATGGGCTAACTGCGCTCTCTCACTCCGAGCTTCTAGCAGTGTGAGTCCGCAGACATATCGTTGTGTCACTGAGAGGATATTTGGTTAATGAGAGGAACCGGAAGATTTATGATGTAACATAAAACAACAATAGCTTATTAGAAATGTAGTATAGTAGATTACTGTTCTGTATTTCAAACTTTTAATTAGGTTAAAATAAAATAGTTTTTTATCTATTTTGATACGTTAAAGAAAGAAAATAGAAATTTATAATTAATTTGGCTCATTGTTAAATTTAGTTTAAAGGTATAGGAAAACTATGTTTGTTAGCTTTCCCTTATTTTTTAGGGTTAAACTAAAATACAGGCAAGTCAATATCACTCGCAGTCAATCTTGGGCTATCAGTTACTAATGAATGGAAAGCGTGGCTGATTATCACATTTTAACATTCCCAAGGTTTAAAGGACGAACATGTTTGGCAAACATTTCAATCCAGTGACTTGCAGATGTTTCGACGAATGTTTCAAAAGTTTCTCTCTTTGTCCCTTTTAGGCAAGATAAATTTATCACAGTCGGAAATGTAGAGGCATTGCTAGCTGGTTGCGCAGCGTTCGTCTTAAGTTTCAAATCAGGAGCACTTCCTTTTTCCTCAATGTTCATTCATCTGCCACTGAGTCAGTTACTTTGAAATGTCCAACGTTCGGCTTCTCACTACAGTCCTTGGTTGTATGATTGTAAAGTTGTCGGAAGGGCTCCTTCACTTTGTTAGCTAGGGCTCGTGTCATTAATTCGATGTATCCATGCCTACAGCACGGACACGTGTATTAATACACCATCACAGCGATCTTTTTGAAGGGTATATTCTTTGTTTGAAAAGAAAAAAAAATATCTTCCTTTGTAACGTTTAAATATTACTTTTAGGTTAACTTGGGAATAAGCTCGTTGCATAAACTTTCTTGTTTTTTCTTTCAAGTTTGATGCCGTAAGAAACAATAAAAGATAACACCCAGGCTACGGTACATTTGTAAATGTCGAAGTCTAGAATTTTAAGGTTGTAAACTTTATGACTATATTCAAAAATACGTTTATTTTTAGTCAAATATTTGTAATACTGATTACCTCCTAATGAAACTAGTGCAGTAAGAGCTAGAAAATTTGTACGTCTTATGAATTAAAACGTTTATTAAGTTAATGTTGTAAAAATCAGATACCAATATTCTGAAATAAAAGTACAGACCAGAAAATGCTAGCTTATGGCAGTATCTAGTTTCGAACCTGCTGTTCAGGTTGATGATTTTTTAATTTAAAAAGGTAGTAAAGTTATTTTTGTTTTTTAACTGCAGACTTGATAATCCTTTGTTTATAATTTAAATAACCCTCACATTGTAAGATAAAAATATCATCAACGTATTCCTCATAAACTAAAGGCTTAGATTAAAACGGATAGAAATGTAGTTAATTAGTTACGCCCTAAGAATAAAATAAATCAGCTAATATTAGAGAATGCGTTATGCCAGTGGCCACACCATCAACTTGATCATATATCTTATCATTAAACACAGACTGTAAATCAGCTTTCTCATTTTCAAGCCATGTCAGGCCCTGTTTTGAAATACTTGAAAATCCATTGTTTACAGCTTTATATACAGTTACGACAGAAAGTATTAGTACCTCTGTGTCCCGAGTAGATTTTGCTCATAACTTAAAAAGTATCAAGATTAAGATAACGAAAGTATAGTATATTATAAATGCTATATATCTACACATTTACATGAATTTTATGTAAAATAAACGACAAGTAAACTGTTTACAAGCAAATAACCAAAAATAGGAGAAGCAGAGAGTGTTCGTACATTTCAGGAGGTGTAAAAAAACTGATATTCCCTTAAAAGTTTTGTTTAGTTTGGAGAAAAACTACATAATACCATTTCAGAACTAGACACTGGATTCATAATTATTGGAATTTAGCCAACAAAAAAATTTACTTTCATCAATTTAGTGCCGTCTCCGTCATTATCTGCTTGGTCATCATGACGAACAGTCCAGTGATTTTAAAAAAGAATCATTGTAAAATACAAGTCTCGTGCGTCTCTTTCCGGTATTGTTACACAACATAATATGCCGAAATATATTGTTCAAAGCATAATTTCCAAGTCTAAGCTTACAGGATAAACTTCTAACCTCTCTCGTTCCGGACGCCCCACCAAAATTCCAAAGAGAACCAATAGGAAGGTTCACAGAGAAGTTTGTAGGAACCCTCGTTTGACACGTAATGACATACACAAACTGGTAAAGGAAACTGGGGTTAGAGTAAACGTCTTTACAGTTACGAAAACGTTACGCTTTTCTGGGTTTAAAGCATGCCATCCTAGTAGAACTCCATATTTAAAGCCTATTCATTCAGAAGCATGATTGAAGTATGCAAGAAGGCATGTAGATAAACCGTTTACCCATTGGAAGGGTATTCTTTGGTTAGACGAGACTAAAATCAAGCTTTTCGGCTACAATAATTTTTGCAATATTTTTCGTAAGAAGGGGGAACGAAATTTTCCAAAGAACACCGTCCCCACAGTAAAACACGAAGGAGTCTCGATCATGCTATGGGGTTTCTTCAGCTCTTCTGGTGTAGGCAGCCTTCACCGCGTCAACGGAATCATAAAAAAGAAGAGTACGTCGATATATTAGGAACTTATATCAAGAATGATGCTCGGAACTTGCGGCTTGGGCATTGTTGGATCTTCCAGAACGACAATGACCCTAAGCACACATCGAAATGTGTGCAATCCTTGTTGCAGAGAAGCCATATAAGCGTTCTGGAATGGCCATCGCAGTAACGATCTCAATCCAGTTGAAAACGTTTGGCATGGGTTGCAAAAAAGAATGGAAAAAAAATACCAGCCGAGAACTTTCAAACGATCATGGAGGGAAGTGAGGAGAGATTGCATCAAGTAATTCACCTGAAAGGCTTCACAATTGACCATTAAAGTTGATGCACGAACAATTTCTGCCCCTCATATGTTTGGTTATTTGCTTATAAATAGTTTATTTGTTCTTCAATTTACATAAAAAATTATGTAGATGTGTGCCAATATACTATTTACAATATGTTTTTCTTCTATTAGCCTGCTCGTGATACTTTTTTTAAATTATAAGAAAATAACCACTCGGGACGCAGGGGTACGAACACTTTCTGTCGTAACTGCGTATTTATTAAGTTTAGTGTATTATGTCATAAAGATGATTCCATATTTATAAATGTATTTTGTAAGTAAGTAAATTGAGCTTGTTCAATACAAACTGTCAGAAGTGTATATCTATAATGGGGAATGAAGGGAAAACAGTTTAAACTATAAAGGAAAACTGAACTTAAAAACTAAAAAAAAAGTTGTTATTGCTTATATCAAAAATTGTTGATGTTTTCTGAATCTGTAATTTATATTTCAAGTCTTAATTTTATATTTCATAATTTTAGGTTGTATTTTATCTAAATGCATCTTTTATGTTTATTTCTAAGAGTAAAATTTTATCTCATTTTCCAAATCTCGGTTGTCTACTGATTGCTTTCGTTTCTATAATACTTTTTTAAAATATCAATGTCATCTTTATAATAAATATTGTTATAGTTTATTACAACTTAAATAATTCCACTTTTACATTCTACAAATTACGTTAGCTCCACCTCAATCAGTGGTTGAACGGTAATATAATGAGTTTCAAAAGCAAATAACCCATTGTGCTCTTTCACTTGAAAAAAAGGCAATAAATGAATATTGAAGATTTTATGGCATTAACAAAGGAAGTGAGAGTTTTATGTTTATTGTTTAACTGTATTTTCTTAGTAAAGTATATATATATCCAGTTAAACCTTATATTTGGAAAATGTGTATTTTTAATTTTGTACAGTTCCTAGTTTCAAGTAACATGTAGTTAAATGAACTTATTAACTGGAATTTACTGCATACATGTTATTTGTTTGGGTATGGTTAAATTGTTGGCGTGTCCAAACTCTAAAGAAAAAATCACTTTTAGAGGCATATTGTCTGAAAACTCGATTCTATATTACAGGCGTGGAATTGCTTTGTTTTGTTTTGTTTATGAATTTTGCGCAAAGCCACACATGAGGTGTCTGCTCTAGCCATCTCTCATTTAGCAGTGTGAGACTAGAGGGAAGGCAGCTAGTCATCACCACCCACCGCCAATTCTTGGGCTACTCTTTTATCAACGAATAGTGGAAATGACCGTTATTTAATAACATTCCTATGGCTGAAAGTGGGAGCATATTTGGTGCTATGGAGATTGGAACCTATGACCCTCAGATTACGAGTGGAACGCTTTAACCCCCATGGCCATGTCGGACCCGCATGGAATTGTACTAGAACTACTCGATCACAGGTGTAACATATTTACTCTTATACATTTATTTTAATATCAATGTTCATTTCAGTTAAATACGTATCAAGATATGCATGTAATTATAATGTTAAATACGTTTTGCGAAATTCCTGCTTATTCTATAAATCTGTAGAGGATTTTCAAGTGTAAAAGTGAACAACGTACTATACGGGTCAGTAAAAGCTGTTTACTTGAATTTTCAACGGCGCTTTCTGAAGTTTCTAAATAGACGAGATAAAAGACACTCTTCTATATATGTTGTTCATTTGCTACAGCTGGTATACTATAAGCCTCGAAAGCTATAACTGTGATTAACGCGTAAGAATCGGAAAACGAAAGATATTTGTTCTGGAACGTTTGTAAATTTCGAACACAAAAAAACCCGTTTAACCTCAGTAAATTAACTTCGGAAGTTACTATTCTTACAAAGGTATTAGATATCTTGTCACCTTGTAAGCGGTGTGAGGCCACTAAAAACAGACATAGCCAGCTTAAGCGAAATGTAACAATATCAACTCAGAATTAATTTGATCATCGAAAACTGTCGATAGAATATTCCGTTTCAGACCAGATAGAAGACTCAGTATTGTTTGTAACTTTATTAAACTTTTGTATATGAACATTATTTGTAATAATCGTTATTAAATATTGTATTTTTGTTCGTATATTAAAATATATTTGTGTAAGAAAGAAAAATGTGTCTATCAATCTTGTTGGAAAATATCATAAATTCGATACATATTAACATTTAATTAACTTCTAAATACATATGGCAATACATAACATACTAAATCGGAAACTCATAGAAGATAATTTATAATACGTAATACAGGAGAATAGCCTGTCTTCCTATTTGCTCTTCAGCTCAAAATTAGGAACGGTTATGCGCAGCTACACCTCATGGTTTGATTTGTTTAGGATTTCATGCAAAACTAAATGAAGACTATCTAAACTATCCATCCTTAATTTAACAGTGTAAGATCAGAGAGAAGGCAGCTAGTCATCACTACCTACTGCCAACTCTTGGGCTACTCTTTTACTAACAAATAGTGAAATTGACCGTCATCTTATACTGCACACACGACAGAAATGGCGAGCATGTTTGATGTGACGGGAATTCAACCCGCGACCCTCAGATTACGAGTCGATACACCTCATGTAACTTTGTGCAAAATTTGGAATAAAACAACAACTTAATAACGTCTGTAACATGAGAAAATAGTCGTTTTAAATAAATATAGTATTTCTTACATATAGTCAATTGAATATTGATCTGAACTTGACGTAAACATCGTGAAGATAGCAAAATTAGCTATTCAAAATTTGGACATCTGATGAAGGAAATTTTAATAATTTACATTTTTTCTCAATTAACGATATATTTTTTATAAATGAGAACTTCTCTTGTGTTTCTAAATCAACTAAAATAGCTATGATATTAATTGTGAGTGTGTGTGTTTTTCGTATAGCAAAGCCACAAAAGGCTATCTGCTCAGCCCACCGAGGGGAATCGTACCGCTGATTTTAGCGTTGTAAATCCGGAGACACACCGCTGTACTAGCGGGGGGCTATTAAATGTGAAAAGCGGCTCTTAAAAGTACAATTGTCACGAGAAAAACTAACAGTAAATACTTCATTATGGCATTACTTTTATTTTATAATTTTTTTCCATAACAAAGCCACATCTGGCCATCCACTGAGATTGACCGTCACATTATAACGGTTGAAAGGGCGAACATGTTTGGTATGATGGTGATTGGAAATTGCGACCAACCACTTACGAATTAAACGCCTTAATCTACCTTGCCGTGCCAGGCAAAAATGTACTTTGTGAAATTGAACTCCAACAAAATATCATCATCACAGTACTATTTTTGAGTATTATAACATATAAAAAGGAAACGAAAATGACTAATAAAATTTACTGTTATGTTGTAATGATATACAAATACATAGGGTAAAACAGAGTGAAAATACTAAAGTAAATTGAAAAAGGAAAAAGGAAATTGAGATAACATACAGAGCTGAATAGTATTTCTTTTGGCATCAGCCAGCATAAAGGATTTTGTATACCTGGTATACGTAATGTAGGCGAACAAAACAAAATATGTATTGGAGACACGCAAAATGGTTTGTTAATGTGTTTTCATATATTCACAATTTAATCGCTTAGGAATTTTTACAGATATGAACATACTGAGTTGAAATACTTAACATGATACTTGGAAGGAACTTTTCTTAAAAGACCAAATTAAAACACTGTGTAATGCTATATACAGTATGGATAATTTATTAAGCTTGTTTTAATTCGACAAAATCAACACACAGGTTAATATTTTAATATGTACATTAAATTTGTAAGAGCTTACTTGGAAAAACATCAATTAATATATAGCTGATGATTGGTTCTTAATTTGTTTAATTTGTAAAATGAAAAACACAGATAAACATTATTTATTGCAAATTCTTGGAATTACTTTAAAGCTTGAACTTGGAATGCTTATTGATTAACCGAAACATGTTTTAATAAAAGTTAAATATTGAAGAAACCTAGCACTGTATCATATTGTAAAATCTTGTTACATTTAGTATAAAGACAACAGTCGAATTAAAATTTCGGTTCCCCACGTCCCATAAAATACTTGTCTTCTCGTTAAATTGTTTGATCATTTTCGAAATAAAATTATTTAAAATGATAAATTATGGTTGAGTTGCTCTTATAAAATACAAAATAATAAAGCTGTCATGTAATAAGTCAGGGGTAATTAAAAATTAGCAAATATATCCTGGTATGAAATCATTGTCGAATTTACATTTGTTATTGAAAATCACAGTTCCTAATATAATACTCTACTCCCACAAAACAAGAACAATAATTTGTGATTTATACAAAATATGAGAGCTATAAATGAAACAACAAAATGATATAATCAAAAATTCAATGAACTGGTTTTAATTATTTATAGAGTTTAATTAATATCTTAAGCTGTCGGTAGTTGTTCAAATTGCGTGATTACAGAATTAAGGAAAACAAAGACAAGTGTACGTTTCACAAATATTTGTTTTTTGTTTTATACAAGTATGTATTTATAAAGTACTTTAAATTTAAAATGACATACATGCATTCTGTATTAAAAGACTAAACAAGAAAATATTGATAATGCTGAGAAGCGAATTTTTATGATTAATGCAAATTGTGTGTGTTTGTCGTAATCTTCACAAAATCGTGATCAAAAATATTGCATAGCTATCTTTCTTGTTAAACTCCAACTGCTGAGTATACAGGCCTAATAAATAACTTCGCTTTAAAAGCTTCTGATTAAACACGTTTTTTTTATTTAGATATGTGCTCGTGCAACGGTTATATATACGAATTCAAAGATCGTAGGAACCAAGTGTTAAGTATTATAATTTATCTCGGACGAGTCTCCGATTTATTAGGTTGCTTACATTTCGTATTACGATTTCGACTACCCAAAAATTAATTATATACTAATGTGTATCAAATTTATGATATTTGCCAACAAGATCGATACACACACATTTTTTTTAACACAAATATATTTAATATACAGACAACAATACAATTTATCATAACGGTTATTATAAAAAAGTTGTCACAAATAGTTGTTTATATACAATAGTATTACAAACTTACAAATAATATTCAATCTTCTATCTGGTCTGCAACTAAATATTTCATCGATGTTTCAAGGAGATAAAACTTAATCCGACGTTGATACACATATAGAATTCACTTAACGGTGAAGCTAGCTCGCTGCTTCACAGGTAGACGTCAGTTTTTCACCAACGACAGTAGAAATACTAACGTTCGAAGTTAATTCTCTGAAGTTGAATGGTTTATAATGTTAGATATCAATAAACGTTCCTAATCAAGTATAGGTAGTTTTCATATTCATAAGCATTAATCACAATTATAGTTTCAGAGACTCATAGTATACTGACTGTAGCAGAACAAACAATAATCTATTACTGTTTATACCAATCAGGCGAGATTCTCAAACGTTCAACAATATTCAAAGATTTGCTAAGGATTTGTAAAACGTATATTGTCGATTCTTACCCTCGAGAATCTTCAAAAAATTTAGAGAACAGTCAGGACTTGCGCAATATACTTCTAACAATATACCTTATATTTATCAACTGAATAAAACGCAGATATTAAAAAATGTATGAAAGTAAATTCGTTACATGAGGAACTCCAATTATATGACATCTACAAAAATTTGTATGAAAATGAAAAATCATTTTTCATTTTAAGTTTTTCTTTGGCTATAACTGTGACATATATAAACGAAAACAAACAAACAAATACTTTTAACAGATATTTAATTGTTTGTACTCTGACTATAGCAGAATAAAAATTCTCTACACTAAGAAAAACATTATGAAGGACCACACCTTCCGATGAATAATTGTACTGATTTTTCTGGCATAACCAGGTGGCAAGAGCACTTGCTTCGTAATCTGAAGGTAGCGAGTTTGAATCGCCGTAACATCAAACATATTGGCCCTTTCACCGGTGGTGACGTTATAATGTGACAGTCAATCCCATTATTCGTTGGTGAAAGAGTCGCTAAAGAGTTGGCTATGAATACTGGTGACTGGCTATGTGCCTTCCCTCTTGTTTACAGTGCTAAACTAGAGACATCTAGCGCAAATATCTTTTATGTAGCTTTGAGAGAAATTAAAAAAAAAGAATTCCAATTCTTATTATAAAACTTTTATCATCGATTATTCTTATCCTTATAAATCTATTATCCTGTTGTTGTTTTTTTCTAAACAACTACTCGCTATAATACTGGTAATATATAACAAGGTGTGGGCAATTTTGTGCATATTGTAAGCAGTTGATTATAATGTCCTAACAACGAATAACATTAAAGTTTATTGTTATATTAGTAGAATTTAATGTTTTCAATTGAGCACAAATGAGTAGAGGTATCCATCACTGCTTATAAGATTTATTGATAATTCTAAATATTTAACCTAAATATTCTGAATTTTAGGTTTCTTCAAAATAATTTATGTTATTTGTATTTCATCATAATGTGACGTTAGTATTGGTAGGTGGTGAATACTTTTGCAAGGCGCTGTATCACATCATATTTAGTGGAGTAAGACGATAATTGATCTTTTGTGGAGTCAGTAGTAGGTTTATGGCCTTTCAGCGTTAAAATATAAGGTCTGATTTCCTGTTATAAGCAGAGTTTATTAGCTCATTCTTAGCTTTGCGCTCAAACAAATAAATCTGAAACAACATGTGATAGTCTTCTATATATTGAATAAACTGTTTGATACATGAGAATTATTGTAAATAGTAATCTCTAATTTTAAACAGACAGATTAGAAGAAAAAAAATCAGCTGGTTAACAGCACCGTCAACTCTTAGACTATTCTTTTCTGATACAATGATTTTGGTTGACGATCCCTTTTATATTGCATACACTGTCTCAAAGTACCAAACGCATTTTTTGTGGTAGTAAAGTGGAACGCGAATCATACTTCTATGATTCACACTCAAGACATGTTAAATATAAACAACAATCTACCCTAATCATGAAAGGAATCTTTTAATCAGGTATAAGTTTGAAATTACATCATTTTACTTGAGGTCACTTTATGTGTCATAAAATGTGGGGGAGGAGAGAACTAAATATTCAACGTTAGTTATTTAAGACTTTATTTATTTATTATGAACAATTAATAAATGTTCAAGCATGTACTTCAACTAGTAAAAATATTTTATTTTGAACCCAAACTGAAATCTTTTTTCAATAAACTAAAGATAGATTTAAATTTTGATTTATTACCTCAGAGAAACTAAGCCTACCAGTTGGCAAAGAGTTTGAATTATCTGCTGTATTTTTAAATAAAGTGGACTAAAAAAACTAATTATATATAAATATATATATCTAATAAAATATTTTTAATACTTTGATTTTACCAACTGAACCTTTTTATTGTATTTTTCCAATTATGATATAGAGTTTGAATTAAAAACAATCATTTATCAACTTATGTATTCTACTGTTACACTGCGTATGTAAATACTGTAGTCCTCAACACACAATTTGTGAAAATGACAAAGATAACCTTCAATAACCCCACTAGACTTTAGACGGTTAAAATTTATTCGTATACAAATTTATAGTGAATAGTGCACTTAGTACTTTCTTAAGGTCTATGTCATTGAAATTCTTATAACAAACTTAACAATGACCTCTTGATCTATGTAGGATTGGCGTTTTATCCTGTTAAATTTGATTATTTTATCCCTTTCAGGTAAATACATGTAAATAATATGGCTAAAATGTTTGTTTGTTTTGGAATTTCGCACAAAGTTACTCGAGGGCTATCTGTGTTAGCCGTCCCTAATTTAGCAGTGTAAGACTAGAGGGAAGGCAGCTAGTCATCACCACCCACCGCCAACTCTTGGGCTACTCCCAACGAATACTGGGATTGACCGTCACATTATATGCCCCCACGGCTGGGAGGGCGAGTATGTTTAGCGCGACGCGGGCGCGAACCCGCGACTCTCGGATTACGAGTCACACGCCTTACGCGCTTGGCCATACCAGGCCTTGGCTAGAATGTACACTTTGCATTCACTTAATAGCCTATTTTGTTTTGTTTTTAGTTTTATTTCAAACAAAAATGAGGAAACATTACTCCTTCAAAATTTACTTAGAAACATTTAATTTCTTCTCAGCTCATTTAGTTTATTTGTAGTTAAGCGCAAAGGTATACGATTAGTTATCTGTGCTTTGTCCACAGCAGGTATCGAAACACGGTTTCCAGCGTTGTAAATATACTGACACACATCTGTCCCACTAAGGGCCAGTTCATTCAACTAATAATAGTATATATAGCTACAATAAACATTCAATTAGATTTCATAGTTAATTGGTAATATTAATTTCATTATGACGATATCACTCGTATGGCGTAGCTGTAACCTAAATCTCATGGCTCGCTTACCTACAATAAGCACAGTATGGATAGCTCATTGTATAGCTACAAACATTATAGATCTAAATAGAAAAAAGCTAAATGAGATCTAGAAAACAAAAAAGCTTATAAAAGCATAAAGCAAAAATACAGTATATTTTTGTAAATACTGAATAGAAACGAAAACACCAATGCAAGGTGGAATAAATGAACCACATGACAAGAACAGTTGCCAAAACAAAACCGTTGAGGCAGAGCTATCTATTTTATTCCACATTTAAGTCAGATAATTACAAGAGGATCAACAAATTAATCTCCTGCTTAAATAATAGCAAATACTGTAAGTTCTAATCAAACGTTGTTACTTATTGTGCAACAACCGCCGTATTTCGTCTTCGGTGTGTAATGATTTGATATTAAATCAATATCATAACAACCTTGTGGATTACGTCCTAATACGTTGATTCATTTCAAGGATAATTCCATCATGATGCATTCTGTCGCGTCTCTTGACAAATCATCACATTCTACGGCGAATTGAAAACTATTCTGCATACAGTTTGATATATTTTATTATGTTTACTTTAATATTAAGCAGAATTTTATGAAAAAAAAAACAGTTTCACCAGATATAAGCCAGCTTTCTCTAAACCTTTAACCATTATTATGGTATAAAATGTGTATTTTCGCTAATTTACAACTGATGTTCAACATAAAAGTAAATATTACAATATTATATAACGATATTTTACTCAAAGTAATATCTGTGTTCAGATAAAAAAAAATATGTAAAATAAATACATTTTACAGCATAGAAGTCTGAAGTATTTGAGCACGTTAATATAATATGTTTTGCTTATTTAAGAAAGATCGGGCGTTACTTATCTTTAGCATGCCTTGACTATAAGTATGTGAATCCAGTACTTACGTCTTATTATTCCTTCCCCCAAAACAAAAATGTTATTTTGCAAACACAGAATCGTAGCTACACTGCAAGGACAAAGAATTAGCTTTACTACTTTAGTCAGACAACAGAAGTCGAAGAGAAAGCAGTAGGTGCTATTCACTACTAACTAGTTTTCTTTCTTTTGGTGTACGAGTTCAAATATACAAACAGCCGGTGCAAATCGCCCCTGAGTGGCTTTATGCGAATATCTAAACAAACAAACAACACTTTCATGAGTAGACAAAAGTCTTTATTCTTACAGATTAAAATATCGTTAATAACGAAAGTATCCAACGGTTTGTTTGTTTTTTGAATTTCGCAACAAAACTACTCGAAGGCTATTTTTGCTAGTCGTTCCTAATTTAACAGTGTAAGACTAGAGGGAAGGCAGCTAGTCATCACCACCCACCGCTAACTCTTGGGCTACTCTTTTACCAACGAATAGTGTGATTGACCGACACATTATAACGCCCACACGCCTGAAAGGGCGAGCATGTTTGGCGCGACGGGGATGCGAACCCGCGACTCTCAGATTACGAGTTGCACGCCTTAACACGCTTGGCCATACTGGCCGTACCCAATGGCAGAAACAATAGATCATAATTATTGTAATTATCCATGTTGTTATACAAGTCACCTGGTGCATCAGTACAGCTTTTATAATATTTTAAGCAGTAAAGCAAATTGTAGAGATAATATATTTTAAACAATTGTTGACAAATTACATTAATATTGCTTTTCGTAAGAGTATAATAAAATTATTTATTAGCTGTTATTTACCAACTACAATATAAACATATTGTTGACGCCCATGTTTTTCTGCTTTAGTTTAAATCTTGGTTGGTTCAGTTCTACAAGTACTTTGAATTCAGTCGTAATTATTCTATTAAAATGTCATATATGTACATTTCTTTAATTCTTAAGCGAAACACAAAAATAACTTTTATCGAGTTGCATTTCAGGTAACTAAATTATATTTTTCTTTTTAAACCTAAACCGTCTGGTGAAACTTTATCGTTGAGTACAAAGGGACATGTTTAACTTTGAAGTTATAAGTTTTATAAATGCACCATGCCACAATGTTTACTGACTCATACCTTATTAGTTACAATATAATTTGTTTAACATTACAATACTTCTTGAACAGAGATCGTAGCCTTATTCTTATTTTCACAAACTAGATTCCTCCTGCCCAAATGTGAACACAAAATTAATTAAATTTTGTTAGAAATTTCTCACTATTTCTGGCTTAGAAGACTTACAGAAAATAACAATTTTTTCGAACTTTTCTCATCGTATGTGTATGTTTTGTTCTTATAGCAAAGCCACATCCAGCTATCTCGTAAGTCCACTGAGTGTAATCGAACCCCTTATTGTAGCGTTGAAAATCCGTAGACTTACTGCTATACTAGCGGGGAACTTTCTCATCGTCCATTTAATTTGTTTTTAAATTGTTTAACAGAACATTGCACCTCTTCAGTGCGTTGAACAACATTGTTGTATCTTTCTTTTTGATCGTTGTTATGCTTATCATTCAACTGTCTAGAGTCTAAATGAGTTTTCAATTTAATTATGATTGTTACTTTATGTTTTTTCTGATGTAGCTATTTTTCGTCAAACAAAAAAGTATATATTAGGATATTTGTGTTCCACCAACCGCAGATATAAAAACCAAGTTTATTCATTTTATTTTTTGCGTTGTAAATTGTAAGGCTCAATTATGAACCATTTGCTTTATATTTTCTCTGTTCCACGTTGTTTTTTTATTAAATGAAAAAGGATAGTTAAGGTGGGAGTAGTTATGTTAGGCTAAACTAAATCACCTAATCTAACCGAATCTCATGAGATATTATTGGGTTCATGGCCAAAATTGTCGTTAACTATGAAGGTATCCAACTAATGAAATAGTGCATTCTGTTTATTGCATATTTAATGAGGTATACTCATTAGCAGAATGATTTTTCGTTTTGCTCTCAGAAGGCAGCTTACTTTGATTGGAAGTTAATAAGTAATAATCTTTATTGAATACAACGTATTAATTAATTAATTTAATGCAAGAAGGAAACGACGATGAAAAGGTAATTATACATTTATGTTAATAACAGCCGTGTGTAACATAGATAGTGTTATTAAATACCATATTTGATCTAAATAGCAGAATGAACAGTGCAGAACAAGAAGTAGCAATGAGTAAAGATTAATAAGAAAGTTAGAAGCATGTATCCTTTAAAACTACAATAAAGGGTCTCCGTCAATCACAGAAATAAGGCTGGTTTCTCTAAGTGCGCTGTTAGGATTCATATATAACTTTAATAATTAATGTGTGGTTCAAACGGAGTGGCCTCCGGTGACAGGAAACAAATTATAGAATTTTCTAAAGTTGAGCTGTGGAAAAGCTAAGTTCAAATTGATTATCTAGGAAAAACAAAAATAAAGTCAGCTTTTGAAAATCCAATGGATGTTTTAGTTTCCTTAATAAAAATTTTATGAGAGGATAAAATTACACGTTTTTTTTTTTTTTAGAAAATATATGAACCGATATAGGAAACCTAAAATAATACGAAAGAAATTTATATTGAGCACTTATTTTATTTTTCAATGATATCCAGTGGCTCAGCGGTTAGTTTAAGGGCTTATAGTACTAAAATTTTATGTTAAGTCCCTGCGGTGCTCACAATGCAGACAGCTCATTGAGCAGACTTGCACCTAATTGTAAAACAAAAACAATATTTTTAGAAACAAAATATTTCATTGTCGACAAGGTCTGTAACAATATAACACTACTTTTAGCTTTTGATTATTTTCAAAATGAGCCATTTGCAAATATAATGAAAATTACTTTTAAACAAGATAAAAAATAATAATTTTGTGCACTTAAATAGGTAATATGAGCAAATGATCTCGTTTATGAATTTAAAATATCATGATACTAATGTAAACAACGACTGACACCTCTTCGTGCATTCATTTTGCACACATGTAAATGTGAGTGGAAACTGAAAAAAAAACGCAAACTCACTTTCAGATTATGTCCTTAAACAATCATAAGAAGAATACAAGGTTCTCGTATTTTTGTACAACGTTATAACTTCGTTTCATTCATAAATATAAGTTATAAAACAATAAACATACTGTCTTTGGTATATTTTCGGGCTACGAAAACATATTAAACATATAACATTCTCACCAGAAGTCAAGCTAAACACTTTCAAGTCACCATTGTGAGTTGCTGTAGTTATTCACGATGCCACTGGAGATTACATCACGAACTTTTATACTTTCGCAGAAGGAAAGTATACAGTTCGAAAATATTTGAGTTGACGAGTATCTTATTTTGTCATTTGTCCATTTTTAATAGAAATGACTTTATTAGCTTACACGTCTTATTTTAGCTTTTCATATTAATCTGAATAGGTTTTATTATTTACGTAAAATTGCCATTACTTACTTATATAATAATTCAAAATTACTTAAATAACGAAATATGAATAGGCTTTAAATAATAATTTTATATAATATAATATAAAGCTAAATTTAAGTATATTTGTGATATTATATGAAAATCGTAGAATAAAAATAGAAGTAAAAATTCACAATTAATTGCTATTTTTTCTTATTAAGCGCAAAATTACAGAAATAGGTAGTTGTGCTCTATCCACCAGGGGGATCCAAATCTGGTTTCAAACAGTATAAGCCCTCAAACGTCATTTGTCACTGTGGATGAGGGGAGGGTTAACGAATCATAGAAATGCAGTAGATTAGACTGTACAGATGTCAAACCATGTTTCATTCTGAGGTTCTCTTTACAGACAGTTAAAGGCTTTTGCTCAATAATGATTAATATTTACTAAGAATACAGCCTAATCCAAATACATTAAAATTATTTCCAGTTGAAATCAAATGAATCGCAAAAGACCTTATATCGATGTTTGACAAATATCTGTGTCCTAATTTTGTTTCCTACTCTAAAACAAAACACCTTAGTAAATAAAATATTTTTCCCGCATAATTCTATAAACGTTTTATTGGTATCTTTAGCTGTGGCAAAGAGGCTCGTAGAATGGCTTTAAGATTTTTTTCTTTTTCAAGTACAAACGTTTAGATCTCAGTTCCGTTATTTTTTGACCAACCTTTACCCTAATTACAGTTTTGGACTCAGGAGATTAAACTCTTTAGATTGTTGCATTTGACCACGCCCAAAATCTCATGGAATATTTTACTCTAATCCTACCTAAAATGAATACTTTTAATTACAGGTTAAACTGATAGAGATTCTACTCTCAAATTAAGATTGTTTTAGGCAAGATTAGAGTAAATTGATCTACAAAACCTTGAGCATGATCAAATACTCTGATTAAAAGGGTTTGACCTCCAAATTTAACTGGGTCTAAAATTGGTCAAGAGAAAACGGAGCTATGAGCTAAAATTATGTACTTGAAATGAAAATAATGAAACTTGGGTCGCTTCTGTTAAAGATACAGTTCTCTAGACGAGACAAAGCGATTCGTAGAATGGTTCCGTAACTTCTCCCAAAAAATAGTTTCCAGCACTTTTGGTACGTGGATGCATTGTAACAGTGACATTCAAATGTTACTATTCGATGAAAGTGTCCCATGCTTTACCATTAGTCTTCTCTAGTTTTGAGATGATAAACTAAAGGAAAAACCATACCTTAGGACAATCTTATCAAATAGCAAGATTTGATTGTCACTGTTACAACACAACCCCATACCCAAAATGATTGACATTATTTTTGGGTGAATTACAAGACGGGCTCGGCATCAACAAGCGAGTTAAAACGTGCGACTCATTATCCCACGATCGCGGGTTCGTACCCTCGTCGCGTCAAAAATGCTCGTTCTTTTTGGCCTTGAAAATATTATAATGTTACGGTCAATCGTTGGTAAAAGAGTAGCCCAAGAGTTGGGGTGGTGATGACTAACTACCTTTTCTCTAGTTTTACACTGCTTAATTAGGGACAGCAAGAACAGATATCCCTCGAGTACCTTTGTGCAAAATTCAAAAACAAACAAGTTACGAGACGTGGACTAAAATCATTGAATTATCGGTAGAACACGCATGACCAGAAATAAGGAACAGCTTTTCTGTTAAAAATATTAAATGGATCAAGTAATCGTAGTACAACTGATTGGTTCACAATTTCTTGCATAATCTTGACAACAAGTTTATAAAGGCGTAATATTTGGATCGAGTTAAGTTACTGTATGTAATTATAATATTATACACTGTTTTTAACTTATTTATAACTGAATGCTACTCATTCATTTATTTTTATTGAAATATATTTAAGAAGCATCCTTAAAAAGAGAAGACACGACATAGAAAAGACATTTCTTTTATTCATTGGATGAATGTTTTTTTTTTTTAAATGAACATTCATGAAATTTAGACATGCCCGATAACTATCGGTAAATTGGAAAAAATACTTTCAAAGTCTTGGAAGCAAAATCGTTTTGCTTGATTGTTTTAACAAGCCCGTATCTTTCTTGGCTGTTTTTGACAGCTTATAAATATCACGTGTATCAGATTACTATTATTTTTCTCTAAAGTACTTAGTCGGAATACAAAATCAAATCTAAAAATAAGTATAAGCTTGGCTAAACATATTTCTTGTGTCGAAAACAACACATTAGAGCAGCTGGAAACACACTAGACATAAACCAAGTATTTGACTGGTATTTAAAGATTTATTTTGAAAGTGCCTTGTAAAGCACTGTGAATAAAATTCCTATTTCTGTTCATATTTAGTAATATTGAAGGAAAATAGAAATAACGTATTAAATACAATAATATGAAATGTTCCAAATGTGTTATGAAACGTTTATTGTTTAATTTATTAATCCATCGGTTTTTATACCAGAGTAAAATACACGCAAAATGCAAGTATGAATTACTTGCTTCAGTTGCAATTTTAGTTTTAGGATTAATTTAGTATTGTAACTTATGGAGAGGCCACAAATCACTTGTTTTAAAGGTCACCTGCCGTCTATGCATGTAATTTTTACAAATTATATAATGCATTTAAACACATCAAGTAAATTTTTTTTCTAAAAATGTCGTCATATAATCACGTTCGTTTAGAAAGATTTGACATTTTTTTTTCAATATTTTAACAAAAATAACGGAAGGACTTTTAAAAGAATGATTTAGGAAACCGCTGGTTTGAATAAGAAGTGGAATAATGTTTGTGATTATTATTGGAGCGTATTAGTTTCTTAGTTCATTTTTTCAGTTATTGTTATGTTTTTTTTCAGTGCAAAACTATAAAACAGACTATTTACGCCCTGGTAACGACAGGGAATCCAACACTGCGTTTTATCGTAAGAAACCCGTAAATTTATCTCTTGCGCATCAGGTGACCCTTTGAATAAAAGTCTCTTCAAAATAGTGATATAAGTATTGATAAATATACACGAAAAATCATCAACGAAGGCAACGTTATTGTTATCACAATAATAATATGTTTTCATAAACATCTGAACACACGAAAATTAAACAATAAACTTTTTTATTTATGTGTATTCGACCAATTATATGTTTCAAAAAGTATCTACTTGTAGTCATTGAAAATGGTTTAAAGCTGATCAATCGTGGAAGTAATTTTTTGCGCTCAGTTTTCCTGACATTACATATATGCTTGAGTTTCAAGATTTCAAAATAATACGTAACACTGCGTGTGGCAGTATCAGTATCTTAGTAGAGAGGAAGCGAACGATATAAATTCTATGTATAATAAATCAAATAACATTTCATTCAATCTGTAAACTAATGCATAAATGTCAAAATCTGGGATGTAACATCCAAAGTTATTCAAAGACACTCCCAGAAAAGATTGAAGTGGAACTTGGAAAAACAAAAAACAGAATTTTTATGCGACTACATTGAAGTATTCTCCGATCGTAAATGGAGTATTGCTTTGCGCTTACTTGCAAAGTTTCTCTTTTTCTTTCTCTCTTTTTGTAGTAAGAAAAATAACGTACAAGTTTCAAAAGTTGTTTGCATATAATGGATTTTGTATCTTCGAATTACTTTTTTGTTTATAAAATCGTATATGTATATCTAAAAATATATATTTGTACGTGATATAGTTGAATCTGGTATATTAATAACTTCAAAAAATTGAATATTTATTGCAGATCAGGTACCGAAATTATAGTATTAAAAATTTATTACGAACGTTTCAAACACTCTTAAAATAAAAATATTTAGAAACAGCTCTTTAACGGTCAAGTCAACAAAATTTTTTTGCATTAAGTATTAATGAATTGAACAACCATATGTCACACATAAATCAAAATCTCAAATGAATTTACAATCTATATGATAAGTTTACAGTTAAATGTATATCAACTTACAGTACACAGTTATCAATGTTTGTTTGTTTTTGAATTTCGCACAAAGCTTCTCGAGAACTATCTGTGCTAGCCGTCCCTAATTTTGCAATGTAAGGCTAGAGGGAAGGCAGCTAATCATTACCACCCATCACTAACTATTGGGCTACTCTTTTACCAACGAATAGTGGGATTGATCGTCACATGATAACGCCCCCACGGCTGAAAGGGCGAGCATGTTTGGTGCGATGGGGATGAAAACCCGCAACCCTCAGACGAGTCGCACGCTTTACCACGCTTGGCCATGCCATGTTATCGATTAAAACATATTTTTTGGCTAATGAAAAATAATAGTGCAACTTCAATCACACATATAAATGGAGCCTTAATTACAAACAGAAGTATCTTACCCAAAAACTAAATAGATGTTTCAGATGAAGCAGCAAAAAGGTGGACTGTTATAAAATTAATCAATCCGATATCTAATAGCACCAATAAAATAAGATAAATTCATTTTTTTCCACTTTTTATGCGAGGGGTGAATCAAATGTTATCAAAATGTGAAAGAAGGTAATGGAGTGATAACAATGATGCCTGGTAAAAAGTGGGAAAATGAATTATAACAAAAAATATTTTTATACAATAGTTGTGAATAACTAAAATACGTTAAAAGTTTCAGCCTTATAACCTTATCATACTGAGGTCCAGCACGGCCAAGCGTGTTAAGGCGTGCGAATCGTAATCTGAGGATCGCGGGTTCGGATCCCCATCGCGCCAAACATGCTCGCCCTTTTACCGTGGGAGCATTATAATGTGACGGTCAATCGTTGGTAAAAGAGTAGCCCAAGAGTTGAGGGTGGGTTGTGATGACTAGCTGTCTTCCCTCTAGTCTTACAGTGCTAAATTAGGAACGGCTAGCGCAGATAGCCCTCGAGTAGCTTTGTGTGAAATCCAAAAACAAACAAACCTACCCATAATGACTTTCTGGATATGTGTATAAAGTATACAAACAAAGCACATAATAAAGAGTACAATATTTTACATAACATATGAATCGATAATAGATTGTTTTTTATTTTTTTTACTTACGCCTACAAATGATTGAGTGTGATTTTGAAAGAGGATAAAACTTTTATTATTTTTTCTTATTATCAAGAGAACTTTCATATGTTATTATGAAAGCAACTGAACTAACATTTCTTATAAATATAAGTTGTAAATTTTTTCCTTCACATTACTTTTTAATAATCCTTATAATCCTTATAAGCCCATGGTTTAAACTTTTAAGTATACAAAAAAGGTGTGTTAAAGCGTTCGATTCGTAATCTGAGGATCGCGGGTTCGAATCACGGTTGCACCAAAGATGCTCACCCTTTCAGCCGTGGAGAGGTTATAGTGTGACTTTCAATTCCATTATTTGTTGATAAAAAAGTAACCCAAGAGTTGGCGGTGGGTGGTGATGACTAGCTGCCTTCCTTCTACTCTTGCACTGCTAAAATAAGAACGGCTTGCTCAGATTGCCCTTGAGTAGCTTTCCGTGAAAAACAAAACCCTTCAATTAGTTTCCGTTTTAGTAATTTATCAAGAAATATAATTTGCATCGGTTAGTTTTCAGTATATAACAGTTTCATATGAATATTGTTTCCCAAGATTTGAACCGGTTATGAAGTTTGCATTATTTCATCCACAAACTAAACACATGTGAAATCTACTTTCAAATGGGCTGGATAACTATTTCATATTTTTCAAACATAATCCTATTAAACTATAAAAATATGCATAACTTGATAAGAATAAGGACAAAAACTATTGAAATACGTATCTTGAAATATTTTTGTCTGTTTTGAATTTAGAGTAAAGCTGCACGAGGGCTATCTGCGCTAGCCGTCCCTAATTCAGCAGTGTAAGACTAAGTGTTTTAGTATTAGTTGACCATGCCAGATACATTTTGTTGTCACTGTTGAAATAACAGAAAGCTTTGACAATTATTAAGTAGGCTGTTCTCATTGCACTCCAGTTTGAATTCATTATTTAATACGAAACATATATATGCAAGTATTACAACAATTCGATCTTGAAACTGAACATGACTTAAATTATTTAAGTGTAAATTCTTCCAGAATTTAGCGTAACACATTAAGAGTTTACTTTGCATGAACATTGTGAAATTTATATTGTCATATGGTATTCTAAAATGTATATATAATTTTTGCTTTTATTATATTAGAAATATAAAACGAAGATAGCTAGAAAATATTTACTTTGATCATATTAAACTTTCAGCCCATATAATATTAAAATAGTTAAAGCGACACAGTACTTGAATAGTATTGTTCACCTCAAGAAGATGTTTCAAAAATATAGTTTCACAAAAATGTGTGTGTTTTCTAGCAAAGCCACATCGGGCTATCTACCGAACCCACCGTGAGGAATCAAACCCCTGATGTTAGTTTTATAAATAGGTAGACTTGCACTGTACTAGTGGATAAATTTTAGAGTAACAAAATAAATATAAAGTTCAAACAGATATTTACACATCAAATTAGTTTCAGTTTTTTCAGTTTGTAGTCAGGACAACTTTATTTTGTGAACTTTTTAATTAAAAAAAAACTCGATTCAACAGTATGATAATTATCATTTATTATTATTTTTTTTTCTCTTTTTTCAGCATATTTAACAGTTTTAACTACTAAATTATTACAGTTGTAAGACTTGTAGCTACAGGTGATAAATTTATTTGCCGAAATTAGTTTGTTGATTTCTACTTAAGTTTATACGTTTAAGAAAATCCACTCAAACCACTTCCCTCCTACACACACATTGTGTGTCAATGGGGAGTTAGTTTATAGTCTTATAGTGACGATGCTTAAAATTTGAATTTCCGTTTTACATCGTAGACAGACTGCAGATAGTTCTTTGTCTGGATTTACACACTTTCTCACACATATACAAAATTAAAACCAACACTTATAAATTTCTATACTTTATGTGTATACATATATATATATATATATATATATATATATATACAGAGACTTTTGGCCCTAGCTCTCACGGTGGTTTTCGATAAGTTATTAATCGTGTCGCATTCGAATTCTGAAAACTATATGAGACATGTTGAAAACAAATTTAATTAAATCATGATTCATTGTTTGTATAAATTCACTACCTATATGTTATTTACCAGAAGAAATACGATTAATATTATTAACATAAAGTATCTGAATAAAGTTAAAGAGACCAAACCTAGAATATGATGCTCCAAAACATCGGTGATTGTAATCTTTCTATGGTATGATATAGTTTAGAAATTAAAAAACTACTAATCTTGCAGGTTTAGTTTATATTAAAACTTGATTGCTTTTCAAAATTGAAGAGTAGTACACTTTTTTTTCTGCGGAGAAAAAAATATTGTCACTAAAATTATCAAAATTAGTGTATGAATTCAATTGTCGTAGATGTAACTAGATATACAGAATATACCACTAGATTACTTCAAACAAGTAAATTGAAAGCACATATATATGAATAATCAGTGAATTACGTATAATAATCAAATATTTTATTATATAAATAATACGGTGTATAACTGTTCAGCATAACTCATTTAAAGTAATCACAAGAGCTTGGAACGAGAACACAATAATATACATTTTAGTTCTTAAAGCTAAGCTCGATTTCTCTCGGTTAACACAACATATAACCGTAAAACAACCAAATCAAACGAAAACGTTCGCTAAATAAACTTCCTATATCTTTGAAACTGAAAAACGCATTAAGTGATAAATTTGGTTTAATAAGGACCAAATAAAATAGCTATTATTTTTCTGTGCTCTAAATAGAAAAATATCTTATAAAGTATTATTGAACCAAGCCTGTGCTAAAAGTAGTGATTTTCAGTCTACCATGTGGAAGAACCTTATTCCGCTAATGATATTTCATAGGTCAGATTGAAGAACGTTCCCTGTTGGCACAGCGTTATGTCTGTGGACATACAACAATAAAATCTGGGTTTCGATGCTCATAGTGGGTAAAACACAGATAGTCATTGTGAAGCTTTGTGTTTAATTACAAACATTGTTTGTGATAGTACTTTTCCAATATTAACAAAACACAGAGCATAGATACTTTGTTCAATTTGCACTTCAAGCAAATTGCACAAATTTTAGAGACTGTCAAAGAAATAGACGAAAATGTCTTGATTTCGAAACGCTCTTTCACACACAAATACAAATACACACACACCCTTTTCATCAAACTGCTCAACTCTTTTAACGATATCGATTTTCGTCCTACCCGGTGTGCTCGTTGTATTTGTATGCTACTGTTTAACATTCTGTTTTAATACTCCTATTTACACATACATGCACATTATTACTGTTTTGCGTGACGGACAAGGTGTGAGACCTCCCTGTATATGTGTGTCAAAGCTGCTTTATTTTCTATTATTTTTTATAAAGTCATAAAATAGCTTCTGTTACAGACAATATTTCTAGTTTTATCGCCAGTCAATAGGTTTTGTTGTTTCTTCTCTTCATAATTACTTTATTTACAATATTCTGAACAAAACACTGTATATGCAACAAACGAATGATTAGAAGATATTGATATTAGATACTCGTGTTGAATAACTTGTATTATTTTATAAACTTTATGTCCTTGAATAAAGAACCAACAAATATATTGTATAAATGGTAATCACAAAACAAGCACAATATATCTTGTATTAACTTTATGAAACTCGAACTAAAAACGCAAATAGAAGAACAAAACTTTCAGCACTGTTTAACATTATCTCTAATGCAATAAAAAATTATCTTAATCAGTTTTACAGTATTTTCCATTAAGAATAGCTAATTAATATTTTATTCATTTCAAATACAAGCCACATTAGAAAAAACTTTCATACGATGTTTCTCTTAACATAATTCAAAATACAGAAAAAAATATTTTTTCACCGAAACTAAAAATCAAAATAATTGTTTTGTGAGAATCTATTAGTGTTTACTCACTATCTATTGTTCGAGAGATTGATAACTCGTGCTTCTTGGAAATATAGAGTTACTTTTCTGAACTGCTTTTACATTAATAAAAAAACAAAGTATACTGACCCTTCTTTCACTTCTTCTTGTATTCCTTAATAAATATCTAACTCAAGGTGAATTTCCAACCATTCAACAGAGCTATTATGCCTTATAAAGATGTCACAATGAGCAAAATTGTTTAAAATATGGACGAAAAATAAGAAAAAATTGTCTAATGTCCTGCAAAGAAATGAGCAACAGGGCGTGTAAAGCAGATAGTGGCTTTAAACCACTTTTCAAGCCTATCCGAAACATTAATCTCTGTAAATTAAAAAAAAAAATCATTGCAAGCCACACCATGAAATCATTAAGGGTTATTTTGATAAAGATGGCCGACAAAACTGTAATCATAGTAATATCATATGAATACGTACTCGTGCAGCTCCTGCAAACTTTTATGTCTTTTGATTTTCAAATATTGTCTTAAAAGCTGAATTACACCGCCATGACTAAGATGTTTGTTCTACAACTGACCTCTAGACACTTTTAGACGCATATTACACTCTGAGCTATGTTAAAATTTGAAGTAGCTATTCAATTATAAGAATTATCGGCAAACATTGTAATACCTATTTTTAAAATGTTGCCTATATTCCCAATCATTATGTGAATTATATACATTTTTGAGCGAAATATTTACTTTATAAATAATTAAAAACTAACCAGGTATAGAAGTTGTACAATGGCCTGATTTGATAAGTGAAACTTACTTCTGCTGTATTATAGACACATTTACTCTGTTATTCATGATATTTATCCATGTAACTTATAGTATTAAATGTACGTTGCAAAATTCTCGACTATTCTAGAAATTTGTAGAAGATTATCGAGTACATGAATGAAAATATATGTTTTACATTGTCGTCAATAAATTTTCTAGAACCTCGCCTTGACGTTTATAACGTCGAGAGACAGTTTTTATGTAATGTTGGTTTGCTATATTTAGTATACTATAAACCACAAACGTTATAACTGTGATTAACGTTATATTAATTAATAAACTACAGTGTTCGTCCAGAAACGTTTATAGATTTAGTATTTTACGAAACGTTCAGTTTCAGTGAATTAACTTAGGACGTAAGTAGTTTCACGAGGACATTAAATTTCTTTGTCGGTAAAAGTCAACTTCTAAGCGATGTTAAGCCGAACACGAATAATGATAACTGGCACTTTTGTCATGCGAAATGTATCTGTGTGTCAACATAAAATTAATTTGCATGTCGTGAACCTAAGCCGTCGATAATCTATTAAGTTCCAGATCAGATAAAAGATTAAATATTGTTTGTGAGCTTGTAATTTTTTGCACGTAAATAATTATTTGTAATAACCTTTCTATAAAGGGTATTTTTTTTGTATATTAAAATATGTTTGTGTTCAGACGAAAACTTGTGTGTGTCAATCTTGTTGACAAATATCATAACTATGACACATATTAACACTCAGTGAGCTTCTAAATTAAAATTAAAATTCCTGGGTAGTTGAAATTGTAACAGGTATCATAACAAATCAGAGATTTGTAACAGATGTCTAAGTGTAGTGTAATTTCAAATATTTAACCTTGCCTTTGTTTGAGTTGTAAAGGTACAGCAAGGATTTAAATTAATATAAAAAACATTAAATAGGTAAAAGTGGCTATAATTTGGGATATAAATATATCCTAGGTATTGGAGATGAATGTGGGAGTAGGACCCAAATTGCGGTGGGGATACACCATCTATCAGTATTCACTGTTTATGAGAAATTATGTGTATATGATATAAAAAGCAATCTATTGTTTTTACTTATTCACAAATAAATAAAATAGATATATTTAAAGTAAATTTTTAGGAAAAAATGATTATACTTGAATTCAAATATCCTAAATATAGGTAGTTCTTAATACTGATTTATTATAATTTCTGAGAAAGAATATGCAAAGGTAATTAGCAACATTAAATGAAGTAGATTTTATTACGTAGTGATATTTCACAGCTCATTTTAAATTATTTGGAAAGGAAGTGTTGAAAGATTTTGTTTAGAAGCTCATAGAACGGATATCACACTTGGGACCCTCTGATTCAAATTAGACGTGCGTGTATTTTCGTTATAACAAGACCACATCAGGCTATCCTTTGTATTTACAGAGGGAATGGAACTCTTAAATTCAGGGTTGTGAATCAGTAGAGTTACCGCTCTCCCTAACGGGCTCTCTAACCATTATAAAAATTACAAATTTCTATTTAATAACTTTGGGGAAAATATACTTGTTTAGAATAAGATTAACTATTTTTTTGGAGTGTTTAAGTGCAGTACCTCTAAAACATAGTATTAAACATAACCAGCATAACACATTTCATTTATATATATCTATATTTACTCTTACATAACCTATTGCGAGTGGTATTATATTAAAAGCAAAGAACCGCTTTTAAAATGAATCCCTTTTTTACCTCAGGGTTCTCAAAAGTTATAATTACTTACCACTTGTGTCGTTCGCCGCATAAAATCAGCCAGAGATAATACGCTTCGAAGATACCATTAATGAAAAAACCTCAGTGAACAAAGGTACGTTTCTCTACAGTAGCATTTTTCCCTATTTTTTTCTAGGTGAATTTAGAGTATGAGTAAATTCACACTATCTACTGGTCAGTGAACTACTTTACATTTTGTAAGTAACTGGCACTATATAACAGTACAGAATCGAAACAAAATCACTTTCTTCCTTAATACGATATCCAGTAACATTGAAATATCAGACAGTAATATTAGGTTAATATTCAAGATATCTAATGGATAGGAAAATTGTATAACCGCTTCTATACGATACAGTTTTTAGATATTCTTTAGTTTCTCTAATTTTAAAGATGAAAAACGTTATTGGTGATTATGAAAAGTGTTAATTCATACAAATCTTGAAATAAAGGTATTTGAGTAATAAAGTAGTCCCTTATGGCTCAGAGGTATTTGTTTTACGGTGAAGAGAGCGCAGGTTGTCCATTGTGTAGCTTTGCACTGAAAGCAGTAACAATAACATTGACTTGCACGGACAGGTGATTAGGGCAATCAACTCGTAACGTGAAAGTCGCGAGTTTGTTTCCCCATCACACCAAACATGCTCGCAATTTCAGCCATGATGGTGTTATATGTGTGGCCAATCTCACTATTTGCTGTTAAAAGAGTAGGCCAAGATTTGGTTGGGAGTGATGACAACCAGTTGCCTTTCTTCTACTCTTACACTGTTAAATTAGTAACGGCTAGCGCAAATAACCCTCTTGTAGCTTTGCGCGAAATTCTAAAAAAAACAAAACAAAATAATTAACATAAAATAGAAATATTACTTTCAAATTTTAAGAAAATATTTGTTTTTTATATAAAGTTCTGTTAAACGTTCAGCACAACCAAAAGAGGTTTTAATTTAGACGTTACTTTCAATATTGAATAAAATATTTAACTTTTAAATCACTTAAAAGAAAGCTTATAATGTACAAAACAACGATAGCGATTTATAGTATTATTCTCTATTAATTATTTTGTTAATATATCAAGAGGAATGTGTACTATATCAAATACGTTATAACAGTTTTCAAAGGCACCTTGCTCAGGTTGAATCACTAAAATTAGTGATTGAAAATTCAAGCTTTCTATGTTATTCTTTCGACAGAAAGTATTACTTTTTGTTGTGTGTTTGCGTTTTTTTTTCGTATAGCAAAGCCACAAGAGGCTACCTGCACAGCCCAGCGAGGGGAATCGAACCGCTGATTTCAGCGTTGTTAGTCCGGAGACATACCGCTGTACTAGAAAGGGGTTTGTATATTTCTTTCATCTTATTATGATAAACACACTAGCTACAAGGTTATATATTATTGAGTTACATATAAAATTAACACATATGAAGAGTTATTTTCTAAATTTGCAGTTTTGAAATAATGTTTTAAAGATTCATCGATTTAAGAATTAACTTTTTTTCTCACTTATGAATATTTATTGTAAATATAAACGTTTCTTCTGTGATTTCTTCACTTAAATATCAAATTCTTCTTGTAAAGAACGGTTTATAACAAACACGCTTGCTCTTTTGCCATTTATGTATTATAATGTTGGAGTCAGTTACACGTTTGTAAAAGTGTAGCCCAAAATTTGGCGAGTTGGCAGCGGGCGGTAATGATTCTAACAGCCTACATTCTAGACTTACACTGCTACATTAGAGACGGATAGCACAGATAACTCTTGTGTAGCTTTATGTGAAATTTAAAGCAAAGAAATAAAAAAGATACAAACGCAAATATATTTTAAAATATGAAAACAGTACAATTTAAAATAACGATTATTACAAGTAGTTATTGATATACAAAAGTTTTATAAACAATATCGAGTCTTCTCAAGATAAATACATAACAGTAAATTCATTTGCAATTTCTAAACTTTCTTATCGATTTGCCAGTCTTCAATCGTGCTGAATGGTCAATCTGAGGAAAAGAACTTATTAAGAAGAAAAATAATTCTATTTGTGGGGAAATTTTACAAAAAAACAACAGAAATTATCTGTTGACTGATTAAAATATTTTGAATTAAAGAACATTAGCAGAAAAAAAACGCAGTAAAGGAGAAACATGTTTAGGAATATATAGTTTTGTTTATATTTATGTTTTTATATTTTCACATTGATATTATACGCATGATTTTATTGTAACATGTCAAATAAACCTGATTTCAATTCAATTGAATATCTCTTCTTTAACACTTATATAAATGACAACAGTCAAAAAGTATTCACTCTGAGGGGAAACTTTTCTTGCGTCTAATTAAGTGACAAGCAACGGTGGCATTACAGTGTAGTAAATTACCGAGGCTTTTTAGTATACCTGAGTATAGACAACATTCGAAATTTGTAAACGCTCATGGTCATATATCTGTAGTTTTTCGATTGATAAGTGTTTATTACAAGTATTGTTTTAAATGCTTATAGTATACTGACTGCAGCTGACGAAGGATATTCCACTATCTCTTAGCGTGTCAATCCTCGAACGTTCATATTGCTGCAATGTAAAACACGTATTGTTTATTCTCATGCACTCGAGAATTTTCTATAAATTTATAGAACAGACAGTATTTAAGCAATACAATTAACAGTATACATTAATTGATATGAACATGGATATTAAAATAAATGTATAACAGTACATATCGTACATATGACAAAGTATTCCGTCACCTAGTAATTCTGCTAAAAGCATCATAAGTTTACTTATTCTACAGCAGTTGTATTGAAATAAAATAAAAATGATCAATGACAACGAACTATTTAAATTAATCGGTATCTCAAAGACTCAATTGTAATGGTATTGCTTGGATTTTTTTACAATGTATAAGACACATGACTGATAGCTAAGGATTAGATGCCGAAATTATATATGATATGTTTGGTTTGTTTTTGTTTGGAATTTTGCGCAAAGCTACAAGACGGCTATATGGGTTAGCCGTCCCTAATTTACCAGTGTAAGATTAGAGGAAAGGCAGCTAGTCATCACCATCTACCGCCAACTGAAGGCTACTTTTTTAGCAATAAATTGTAGAATTGACCTTCACACATAACGCCCCTAGAGGTAAAATGGCGAGCATGTATGGTGTGATGAGAATGCGAACATGTGACCCTCGGATTACGAGTTGAGTTTTTTGACCAGCTGGCCATTCCGGGCCGATATATGATATGTACTTTCATAGAATAAGAGTTTCATGGTTACAAACAGTATAAAATAAAAGTACTTTTTTTCTAACCTTTTAAAAATGTGTGTCAGAAACGTTTTAAGTCATCAACAAAAAAATATATGTACTTAAAGTTTATAACAGAAATTATGAAGCTGAGAAAAACGTTATATCTTCTGTATTGTACATTTAAAAAGAAAAATATTTTACTTTAAATTTATGCTAACCAATTTAAAATAGTTTAATACCAAGTTTACAGAGGAACTGTAGAATTTTATTCTCAATCAAATTCGTGTAATATTCGAATAGATGCCATCGCTAAACATCTTTGAAATTGTATAAATGTTAGAGATGTTTAAACTATTCAACCGGCTCTAAAATTGATTGCATGCTATATATTTCTATTAATAAATGCGATTTAATTCTTTTTATGCAAAATGAGTTTTAAATCACTTTAAAAAAGACATTTGATGTTATACAATATTTAAATTTTACACAGAGAATTATAAGTTTTACAATTATTTCACTCGTAGTAACGAAAGACAAAACAAAACTTTGTACATAATTTAGAAATTATTTTGACCATTGAATAAGGGAATTGAGTAGATTATATAAAAAAGTACACCTTTTCAATTTATTTAGTCGAGTTTATTTATGCTTTATCTGATAACCTTGCATCTTGAAAATAAAAGTGCATCATAATTTTAATTACAAAAGACTCTATGGTAAAGCCATTGGGCCCATAGCATATCCACACTGAGTGCAGCTTTTCTTAATCAAGCTAGGATATGAGAGCAACAGTTTGCAACTTCCGTTTCAACATTATTGTTGCACAAAAAATACATAGGTACTGCGTCCGACGACTTGAATTATATCTATTCGTACGGAATAACTTGGATTTACGTTTCATTTCCTATCTATTTGAATTACATGACAGTTTTACGAATACACACCAGCGATGTTAGTAAGCAATGCTTCAAGCTGATCCGTCGTGAATACAACGAGTAAGTATAAGGTTTGTTGCTTATACGAACAATGATTCTTCTTGATTATATTTCTATTGTTAACTGCGTAACATTGAAAGTTTTCGACACTGACTTTTATCTTCCTGTTACAAATCATTTTATTTTTCATACTACAGCTTTGAAGAAGATTGTTGCATAAACTTTTTGAAAACTTTTTTGTGGTATAATACTACCTACCCAACGCCAAGTAATGTCTAACGTTAATTTTGACATATGCTAATATACTAGAATTATATTTCGATCGCGGATTTACTTATTTAAAATCATTTTTGTACAACCTACTCCTTTTCAGTGGCACAGCGCTATGCCTGCGGCCTTACACTGCTACATATTTCGTTCCGATACTGGTGGTGGACAAAGCATAGGTCGCCCATTGTACAATTTCTTTAAAATTCCAAATAAACAAAGAATACAACCTACTTAACTCGTTGCACACATATTATAGTTTGATATTATTAGAAAAGCGATAAAAAGGAATTAACTTCTGAATATTTGTTTAGATGAAAATTTGTAAGATTAAATTTAAAAAAGTGTTTTTTTAAACACACTATCATTGTTTTCTTAATCTGGATCTGTTTAGCGAAAAAGGAGCTAATTATTCCTAATGCAGCTTATTATATCAGGGTTATTCTTTTAAAAAAATCAAATATCTAGACAGTTACATAATAACAATCAGTGATGTCGAGAAACCCACTTGTTGAGAATTTTATATGCAAAAACGGCTCGTTTTGGGTTCGGAAAATATTTTAAATAGAAGAGCGAACAACGTTTCGACCTTCTTCGGTCATCGTCAGGTTCACAAAGAAAACAGGCGGAACTTGTGCAATACACGTCCAACAGTGAACCTGACGATGACCGAAGAAGGTCGAAACGTTGTTCGCTCTTCTATTTAAAATATTTTCTGAACCCAAAACGAGCCGTTTTTGCATATAAAAGACAGTTACATAAATTCATACTATACAATTCAAAGTCCATTCATTTCTGCAACTCGCGATTCACAGAATATATGGGGTAGTTTTCATGTTGTTTGGTTGCAATTTCATTATTATTTTACCACCATGCACGATGTTTAAGCTACGTTTCCTTGCAGGTATATACGTTCGGTCGATCAATTCTGGTCAAACAAAGAAATTCAACTAGATATAACTTGTTACGGATTTACCGTTATACGTTTCTATTAATACCTTCGTGTGTTTTAGTTTGATGCATGTGACACATACTGTTGGACGTGTATTGCACAAGTTCCGCCTGTTTTCTAAATTTGTAGAAAATTCTGAGAGTAAGAATCAAGAACATTTGTTTCACGAAAACGCTAACGTGTTTTCAAACATTGTTGAAACTTTCGAGAAGTTCACATGATTAGTATATAGAATTGACACTCCTTGAGATAGTTATTATTATTAGTCAGCATTACTCAGTATATTATAAACCTCGAAAGCTACAATTGTGATTAACGCTTACTTATCGGAAAACCACGGAATTTGACCAGGAATGTTTATATATTTCGAACATTATAAACCATTTAACTTCAATGTATTAATTTGGCCGTTTGTATTTCTACGAATACCCTAGATATACTCGTCGGTAAAAACTTGTGAATGCAGCAAGCTAGCTAGCAATAAAAAATGTACAGGTGTATCAACAAAGAATTAATTTATTCTCTGTGGACGTTGAGAAAAGACTAGTTTTCAGACCAGATATAAGACTATGTATTGCTTGTAGGTTTGTAAAACTCTTGTATATTTATTTATTTTGTAAGTGAATATTCTACTTAACATAATACTCTACTTAATAAAGACTGCACACGAACTAAGCAAGATAGTAAAGTAATGGTAGTTATAGTAATATACAGAGTATGAAACAGTTATGGACCTTTAGTTTACGACAGTGTTTACGAGTTGAAATAATAGTCACAAAATCGAAGAGTGATACCCACAATAAAGATAAAAGTAGTTTAAAAATATTATTGCAGTTTATAAAACCAACTAAAACTTTTTTTTTCAAATGTAAAGTAATTATAAAGTTGTAATAAAAGCAAACGTATCTGAATATATAGAAATGTTCGAATGCTTGTGCCAAGGTGATAAGCATGTATATTTTAGACTTAAATAAGTATAGAAAGCATATAAAAAAATTATTTAGTGCAATGTTTTTAAGAAAATTACACGTGTTTCTAAGGTTTCTTGGGTGAAATACTTTGCAACTGAAAAAAACCTAAAGTTAAAATCGAAGTCGGTCATGACAACTTCATTGTTCCACCTTTACTAGTGTTATTTCAGTTGATAGTTTGGTTACGAAACAACAAGTAAGATGAGTCTGAATTGAAAAGTTAACATGCAATCCAGACTCTTTTGACATTGAGAAATTTACAACAAAAGTTTAAGAAAAAGAAGTGAAATTACCTATATATATACTTCAAGTAAATGAGCACCTAATAACACATTCATTTCAATAAAAAGTATGGTTTGAATTTCACTCAAAGCTACACGAGAGTTATTTCCGGTAGCCGTTTTTAATGTAGCAGTGATAAAACTAAAGGATAGGCAGCTTATCATCACTACCCACAGCCAACTCTCAAGCTTCACCTTTTTTAAATGAAAAGTAGGATTTGCCGTCACATATAATATCTCTATCACTTAAAGTGCGAAAATGTTTGGTGTGACTCTGAGATTGTGGGTCGATCGTCATACCCACCTGGCATGCTGACGAATAATAAAACAAAAATCAATTGTTAATAATTATGAAAATACTATTATTAGCTTCCATTAATCAGATAACTGAGAAAAAAATTCTATTACATTAATAACACAATGCCCATGACAGTAAAGAACACGTTTCATCAAAACACGTTCAGAAAATTGTATTAAAACAAAGGATGAAATCCTACAGACTTAGATAGTTAAACCTGTTTTCTTCAGAGTTAATGGAGATATCGCATCGACCTTGAGGTACCGCTATGGCTTCACAGACTTTTAATGTCGTGCGCTAACATTCTAAAACTCTTTCGTAGAAATTTATTGTAAATGGATTTCAAATGTTTGTGAAATGTTCCACTTTATACGTATCGTGTTTGTTATGTGCATTATGCATCAACTACCAAGTTATTTCAAAATACCTATTTGAGACATAACAAAATTCTAGCGTACAAGTTTATTGATTGCGAAATCCTTTCTACTAGTGTTTTAAATGTTTGTGAAATGTTCCATTTTATGTGTATGGTATTTGTAATGTGTATTACGCATCACTATCACATTAACTAAAAATTGCTATTTAAAACATAGGTGTTTCAAACATTCCATATGTTGAAAAATAAAAAAAGGTTATTTTTTTGTGAAGAAAGACTAGTTCAAATACTTCATAAAGAGTTTGTTATTCACATCTACATTTGGGATAATTCTTCACTTCTCCGAGTTGTTGAAGGGTGGAATGGTTTAACTGATTACTGTAAGGTGATTCTAAGAACTGAGTCGAATTTTCATTTCATTTTCTTTGCAAGAATATACAATCGTGTGATTAAAAATACAATATATTATTCTCCTTTTTCCTGATGCCATCCAAACAAAGAAGCAAGCCTGTTTGACATTTTGGGCAATTGATGATTTTAATCACATTACCACATTACAGTAGGCTGAAACTCTTCAGAATAATAGACTCAGTGACAGATGTATGAACGCTAAAAGAAAAGGAAGCATTCCTAATTCGTAACCTAAAACCTAAGTTGAACAATTAACTAGGTATGTCACTGTATCTTAAACTATGATCAGATTGTGGTGCTTGAGATGAATAAAAAGTGAAAATCTCATCTAACAAACAAATGTCAATATCAACTGAAATTGAGAAATAAAAAGCAATTAATTATTCTCTAATATGCACTTCTTGACAAGAGAAACATGTCTGTCTATTTATGATTTTATTTGAAATACTTAGAAAGACATCATCTTCTTTAAACTAAATGTAGTTTAATAATTAAATGATTACATTTTGAGATTATTGGTTGAAATGAATGAAATATATTCGATTAGAGAGGATATGATAACGAAGAAAACCGAGCAAACTCTTAAAATTATCTTATTTAATGTGCTATTTCTAAAGAAAACTTTCAGAACGCTTCACTAATACTAATTTTTAGGGTTTATTAGTCTGTGGTCTTTAATATACTGACGCCAAGAGGACGTTTTATGAAATACTTTCGACATAAAAAAAGGTGGTTTGTTATTAAAGTCAGTGAGAGTAATGGACATAAATACAATCTCACCACATTTGCACAAAAAAGATTGAGAATATATATTTCATAAGGAATTTTTTGGGTATAATAGACTGTAAAGAAAATGTAATATACTTTGATAAACATAACCATAAAGTAACAAAATAACTTTGTTGAAAAACAAATTTCGTGTAAGAGATTTTGGTATTATCCTACCATCGCTTGGTATTTTTTGTGTAGTTAATATTTATCGCAAACTAATTAGTGACAATGAAATGTTAAGGATATTTTGCTACATGAAGAATATAAAAAAATATATTCTTACATTTTATTTGAATAATTCAATCTTGAAAGTTATATTGCTGTATCATTTTATTTTACCAAAACAATTATTAATCGCTTTTAGTGTTTTTAGTACCACAGAAAAGTGGGCATACCATATAATAAAGTTCCCACAATTGGTTAGCGGTAACTTTATGTACATACAAAGCTAAAATCCGGAGTTTAGTTCTTAGTGGTGAGCAGAGCGCAGATAATATGTCGTGTACTTTGTGCTAAAATAACAAATAGCGTATTATAGTCCCTTTACCAAACCATAATTTTAACTTTCAGCTCACTTAGTAGAAATAGTTATGTACGAACAATAGTACTTGTCTATTTTTTTGTTTATAGTAAAGCACAAAGCTATAGAAATGGTTATCTGTGCTCTTCTCAACATAAGTATTAAAAACGGTTTTTAGTATTGTTCGCAAACATTCTCTGCTAACAAAGGATGGAGACAATTATACCTTTTAAAACCTAATGAAAATTATGATTGTTTCAAACAAAAATAAGATCTGTAATACAAACAATATTAATTTTATTTTAAACATAATATTAGGTTCTTTAAACACAATTTTGAAGCTATTTTTGCATACTCAAGGTAAAATCGTTTGCATATTAAAATTATATGACTAATTTTGCTTTAACCAAGAAATACTTTCTCAACTCACAGTTGTGACAAAAGCAAGCTGAGAAACCGAATTGTACAAGTGATACATTAACTGTTCCCAAATACAATATACAAAATGCTGTTAACGTACTAAGAAATATAAGATTCATTGTTGAAAGCCTCATCAACAATGATATAAGTTCTTTGGGGGTCTACTTTTGAGCAAATTTGGGAATCCCTGAGATATACCTTTCTTTATTGGGGATCATATAACGTTCGGAAATATAGTGTAGAATGATTCAGTGTTGCTGACAGTCAATCGTTTTCTTAAAGTACAATGTATGATGTATCAGTAATTTGGAATTTTAAAAAGCTATCGAGGGGCTTATTAAAACAAACATATATAACAAGATAATAAACTTCATCTTTCAACTGAAACATGTATCACTATTATTATAAAAATGTCTCCTTTTTGGGATGGCTTTAAACAATGTCGAGTGGTTGACAATTAAATAGTATAAAAAAGAAAAGGAAATATTTACTCTAATATTTAAAAACGAAAACAAAATACAATTAAATAGCACAAAAAGAAGGAAAGGATATATTTACTCTGATATTTAAAAACAAGAACAAAATATTTATGCATTGTGTGTATTTATCGCTCAGAAAAGCCTCACCGGGATATCTACTGTATCTACAAAGGGGAATAGAACGCCTAATTTTAACGTTGTAAATCCGTAGAGTTACCTTTGTCCAAGTGAGAAATCTTACTTAACTGTATGTGACATTCTATGTAAGGGATATCACACACATTGCTGATTTTGTCTATTATGTAACAGTTAAATGCTACCAAGCAGGCAGGGAATGGAGACTACAACCATCTTGTTAGGAAATAAAATCAATATCGATGTAAAATCAAGAATTCTTTGTCGCCCTAAAAAAAAAAGTAACACAAAAAAATGTAACAACTCGTTCCCGTTGAAATAAATGTATTGGCTTACTTGATTTCATCCAACACAGACTTTTTAAAGTGAATTCAATAAACCTTGAAAAGCAGATTATCGTGTTTAATCGAGTAAAAGACCAAAAATATTTTTTTTCAGGTCAGTCCTAATGAGTATTGTATAGTTTTATAAATTCTGTAGAGTTTATTCGTCTCCAATGCACGAATTACCTACAGTCATGTGAAAAAGTTAAGACACTTTATAAAAGCCTGTGTATTTTTGTAACATTTTTGGATATATAAATATTTAATCACAATTTCAACAATACTGAGAAATTATAGGAATATAACTAAACAATTAAAACTGAAGAAAAGATTTTCAAGATCTTCTGTAAATATAATTGTACAAAAATGCATATTCTAACTGATGAAAAAGTTAAGGCACCCTACCCCCTAATAGCTAGTGTTACTCCCTTTGACTGAAATAACTGCAGTGAAACGCTTCTTGTAGCCATCTACCAGTCTTTGACATCGATCTGAAAAACGTTTGCCCCACTCCTCAATGCAGAATTCTTTCAGCTGTGAGATGTTTGAGGGGTTTCTTGCATGTACAGCACGTTTCAAGTCACCCACAGCATCTCAGTGGGATTAAGATCTGGGCTTTGACTTGGCCATTCCAGGAATCTCCATTTCTTAGTTTTCAGCCGGTTCTTGGTGGATTTACTGGTATATTTTGGGTCATTGTTGTATTGCAGGGTCCAGGTCCGCTTCAGCTTTAATTTTCGTACAAATGGTCTCACATGATCCTCAAGCACCCTCTGATACACAATAGAATTCATGGTGGATTCTATGATTGTGAGCTGTCCATATCCTGCTGCAGCAAAGCAGCCTCAAACCATGATACTTCCACCTCAATGCTTCACAGTTGGTATGAGGTTTTTTTACTGAAATGCTGTATTTGGTTTACGCCAAACATTCCCTATGTTCTGTTCTTAAAATAATTCAATTTTGGACTTATCTATCCACAGAACATTATTCCAGAACTTCTAGTCTTTGTCTACATTCTCTCCGGTAAGCTTCAGGCTGGCTTTGATGTTTCTCTTAGAGAGCAAAGGTTTTCTCCCATGCAAGTTAAACTTGTGCAGTCTCTTTCCGATTGTAGAGGCACGCACTTTCACATCAACAGTAGCCAGAGCCTGTTGTAGGTCCTGTGGTGACATGTTAGAGTGTTTGAAGACCTCTTTTAACATCTTGAAGTATGCTCTCAGGGTGAACTTGCTTGGACGACCAGATCTAGGCATGTTGGCAATTGTTTTTAAAGCCATTCACTTATTGACTATTTTCCGAAGAGTAAAAATGGCTGATTTCAAAATCTTTTGGGATTTTTTAAATTTTTAAATCCCTTAACAGACTCATAAGCTGCTACAACTTTTTTTGTGAAGGCCTCAGATAGCTCTTTTGCTTTCACCAAGTCTCATTCCAAATGCTGAGTAACCATCTTCTAATCACGTGCACCTGGTGTGATACACCTTTGTGTGAGTTGAGCTATTTTAAGTGGAAATAAATGTAGGGGTGTCCTAACTTTTTCCTCAGTTAAAATATATATATTTGTATGTTACGTATTTTTTTTGTTTTATGTTCTTCGTAGCTTAAACGCAACAGAAAAACACAGATAATAGCTTGTATAATTTATTACACTAACCTATTAACAAATATAACAGATATAACATAAATTATATAATAACAGTGACAGATATTAAGTTACAACATTCGAAATTAATTACAAAACAAAATAATATTAGTTTCAAACTTCAAAATAAATCACAATACAAAACGGTACTGGCCTGTATCTAATGTAATGATCTAAAATTAAAGTCTCAAATTCCAGTCTAGGGTGTGAATTTGGTCCCACGAAGAAATTCCGAAACAGTTCACAGTTCAATAAAATCGCCGTCTCTCAGCTCAAGCAGTAATTCAGATGTATCGTAGAGATTGACGAAATAAAATCACAACTTCCGTAGATCTAACTTCAATCACAAATCCAAGTTGAATAATCACAGCAAACACTTAATCTTTCTCAAATAACTAAAACTGATGCCTGAATCTCACTCTTATTCTTCGAATAAAACTAATGACTGAATCTATCTTCTTTTTTCGATTAAAAACTGATGACTGAATCTATCTCGCGTCACCGTCTTTTATACCGGTAGGCCTATTTCTCGAACAATCTTGCAATTTCCATACAACTCTAGAGCAATCCGCGCGTGTCCGTTCTTGCACGAGACTACCCGTCTAGACACGAAGTCACCACCACTCATTTACAAACATATGATTGGTCTACTTAATTCAAGAAAATTGTAAAATGTTACCCTAAATGAATAACAAAATATTAGTTTAAACTTCGAAACAATAATATAAATATGGAAAAATGAATAATACAAATGAAAATTCAAACACAACACGACATGTTGTCGTTTACAAAATATTTACACGACATTTACATAACATGTAGAATCACATTTACAGAATACCTTGAAAAGTCTTTTCTTTTGTTTTAGTTGCTTAGTCATATTCCTATGACATCTCAGTATTGTTAATTTTGAGATTAAATACCTATATATCAAAAAATGCTACAAAAATACACAGGCATTCGTAAGGTGTCCTAACTTTTTCATATGACTGTATGCCATTGTATGCCACGTCATTGTTCTTAAATATTATTCACTTTTACCACAAATGTTGAACGATATTTTGTTTATTCAAAGTTACTTAATTTTTACATTCACGATATAGTGCAAGTGAATGAACAATCTGGATGTATTTATAGCAGTTTATTCTGTTTATTCTAAAATATTTACGTATAAATAGTCGTTCTGCTAGCTGAGCTTATAGCACGAGACGCCAATGGAACAATAAGGAATTACTATATAAATCTACTTTGTTAAATCATCAGGCACTGTTATTTTCTTATACGGTGTATACTTAAAGAGAAACCGATTGTAATTAAATAAAGTTTGTTGAACAATGCATGGCTCGTGTAATGAAGGAACCAATTTAAACAATGAAACCGGCAATGTTTTCGTTTTAATGTAGTTGAAACTTTAATCATTGAAATTGAAACCCATAAACAATAGTGGTAAACTTGTAAACTTTTTGTTGTGTTCTGCTTGACTTTTTGTCTACTGTGTAGTGTAAATGAGGTTTTGCTTTCATAGGAGTGAAAATGTTATCAAGTAAAAACTGGAGATATTATTACGAAGAGTCTGGCTAGTTCTGCCGTTTACATTTAAACGTTAATATAGATGCAAAACTCCAATACCTCACTTACACTTTCCATTTATATATTCAAGTATCTCTTATTTACTCATTTAAATTGCTCATTTTCCACTGTTGGTGATTGCATTTGTGTTGTAACACATGATAAATTTAATGTAAAATAACGGTTGTTAGTCTGAGATCCGTATTTTCATGTTTTTTTCAACACGTGCTCTGATACTTACATTATAAAGTTTCAACAATAAAATGTATATAGCACTGAATGAAAAAACAAAAACGTGGTAATTATGCACTTTTTTATGGAATTAAAACACTGAATGTATGAGTGAAAAGATATTTTTAGAACGAAACAGTAACCCATTTAAATGTATTATTTTTAAAAAGAAGAATATGAATTAATTATTGTTTTCAAACCTTATATGAAACTGTTCAATAAAATGTTAGGTTAAAATATACATTTTCCTTTAGAGCTAAATTTATTAAAAATGCCCTTCACAGTTGTGTCACAAACAGAGCACTAGGACCTGTAAACCTAAAGAAAATATTAAATTGAATTAATATAGAATTTTTCTGTATCAAATTAAATCATTTAGGCTACTTAATCATAAATTACCAAATACTTCAGATGTATCTCAGTTGGATAAATATTAAGTATGCATTGCTGGATTAAAAGTAGACCTTAATAAGTACTTTAAAAAATATTTGGGAATTCTACATTTATAAGGATAATCATAAGATTGACGTTTAGTTAATCACTACTTTGATGTAGGAATAATACAAACATCATAGGTAACTATTGTAGCTGATGTATAAAATAAATTTCGACTTAAAGCTCTTTTTTATACCTCTTCTATATAATGTTACAATTATTATATCAACAAAAAGTGTGAGTCATTTATAGCGGTAAAGGAAAACGTTTCAAATAAGTACGATATTTATGTGCAACACAATAAGGTCAATTACATTTTTACTATAAAAACCTTTAGTACAACACAACAAAGCTTCTATTACATGAAGTGCTGATATAAGTAAATAATGTTTCAAACAAGTCTGGAATAAAAATAACAACAACAATCAAACCTTATGTTGTTAACTTAACTACACGTATTATCGTTTACTACATTAAATACCTTTTTGTTTTACATAGTTACATCCGTAGTTTTGTTTTAAGTACACTATATTATGTTTTGCAGTAGTAGAAAAAAAAGAATGATTTATGACATAATAAAAATGATTTTTTTATCATTAATGACTTTAGAGGACATTAAATATACTAACCAGTACCAGTAGGCACAGCTTTGACGACAGTTATAGTGTTACCACACCTTGTCGTTCTAGTCATTAATATCTAAATTTTTATTTTTAACAGAGCCAAAAAACGTCATTTTAAGTATTTGCATTAAACCAATGGATTTCTTGAAACATTGGTCTTAAAGTTAAGGAGACAATGTTGTCGCATGCTTTTTCATTATTCAGATTTAATTTTTTTAAAACATGATTAATGAAGAAACTCAGTCATCTTAACTTTAAAATCATGGCATAACTGGATATTGCAGATTAACAATGTTTTGGATTGATATTTCTATACAGTATAATTATTAAAGGTTAGAAGCTATCTGAAATTATTAATCTGAAAATATTAATGTAGATTATCTTGAATTATGATATGAAGATAAATAGACATGTTATGAACAGAAAATGTTAGGATCTGTCAAAGTATTGATATAAGTAGCATATTTAGTAGAGGTTACGATATTTGTTACAATGCTTTATTTAGTACATTTAATGATCCATATATCAGCAAAATACGTGTCAAATATTGAGTGTTTTTAATAGCAAAATTGATCACTACTTATTAAATGTGCAAATCGTTAGTTACTTGGTGATATATGAAATGCTCTCGACGTTTAATAGTTGTTTTTTTTTACAGACATAACATCTATTTGCTTATTAAACGCTTCTTTGCATATTATTTTATATGGTAATATTTTGAGAAGCTTAGTTATTTCATAACTTAATAAATAACTTTAATTATATCTTACCTCTCATACAAATCACATTATGTTGAACATCGGTAAGATGCAAGATTATTGATAAAACTAAAAGAATGTGAGTTAAAACACTGTTGAAGCAATATTGCTGATCTGAACGATATATTTTTACGTTATAATATGGTAGAACAAGCTAGACACAATTACTGTAATACAGGGAAAATTATCAATGACTCCAATTGTTATTTTATAATAGTGAAATTTAACAACATTTACATTAAAAATGCGTATGAGTTCACTACTAGTTACAAAAACTTTAGGAACTCATATTATTATTGTATTTTTAAATATGATAATATAGTCAATGAAATATTTTCTTTTATTAGTATATTTAGGTGAAATGACTGCTACATCTTGATCTTGAATGTTTTTAATAAGCATTATATTCTTAATAAATATATGATTTTGTCGATAATATCATACGTATATTCACTAAGCTTTCTATGTTACTACACATTTCACAAAAGCTTAAAACCAGCTATGACAAATATAGTTATAGTAATATGTTACTGCAGTTACAAATTATAGTTCCAAAATTACTGGGATGACACAGCCAGAGAAGTGAAAGAATATTGTCTTCTTCTCCTTTATTTCTTTTTCGGTTTCAGTTACAAACGATCTCTGTAACTGCAAATATTGTGAATAAATTGGTAGTTTTTGTTATATGCAAATGTTACATGATCTTGAAATTGTCACTTTACGTTCTTTCAGGACTTTACATAACACAAAAACTCATTTTTTTCAGTCTTATTTATGTATTACCAGCACAGTTTTTGACGATATTTATCTTACATCACTGCTGGACACAGCATTTCCTGTTTCACGGTGAATTATCCCAGTGAAAGAAACACGATTTTAAATAACATAATTGAATGAATACATAAAAGTCTACCACAAATCTCTGAAGGAATGTACATTAAGTTATCTCAAGTTGCATCACTTTGGTGTGGTATTTAGTTTGTCAATGTGAGCTACTTCTTTAAAAATTTCAATTTTTTCTGATTTTCTACTTTTATATTTTGTTTGTTTGCTTGTTTGGAATTAAGCATAAAGCCTCACAATGGGTTATCTGACTTCCACGAGCATTGAATTCACGTTTAGAGGGCTATAATTCCGACGACATACTACTGTGTCACTGGGGGGCTAACTTTAAAGCATGAGATAATGTATCTATGTGCAGTTGGGCGTGAGCTTGAATGCAGAAAAACAAGATTATTTGCAATGTAACACTAACATACGGTATTTATGCTCCAATAAATATTTATAGTAGACTAAATTCTTACCAGCTAAAATCCTTTGGATGACATAGTCATACTCTTAAAAAAAATCGAGAGACAGCTTTCTAACCTGGGTTCGTCAATCAGAAGTAAACAAAGCATTCAGGGTTAGACCTATCTTTATGGTAGGTTTCCATTGTTTGTCTCTCAATGTTTTATACACAGATAACTGTGTAAGCATTCATAGCTGTATTGAATGGTTAGCTGACTGCAACTCGTTTATTAAATATAATGCTATTGGATTCCCAGCACACAGTGGATGTACTGGTGTGTAGTTGTTTACTGTTATTAAAACATTTGATTAAAGACTTTATATCAAACGAATAGTTTCATCTTACTACATGTTTCACTTATCAATGTTGAGCAATAAAAAAAAGAAATATTACACATTAGCACATTCAATGGACATTTATTTTTTCAGGACGTTACCAGCATTAGGTTAGTGTATAATAGATGAATTAGAAACTCTCAGCCACTTATTTCAGCTTTTTTTTTTCAACCAAAACGTTTTTATGACGTTTAGAAAATTACTCTCTACTTATGGAAGATCAAGATATAAATAAATTTTCCTTGGTGCTTCCCAGTAGCACAATCATATTTTTGCGGAATTACAACGTTAAAATCCAGGTTTCGATACGCGTGGTTGGCAGAACACATCTAGCCCATTGTGTAGCTATGAGCTTAAAAAGAAGAAACAAACAAAAATATTGAATTGAATCGTTACACTTGTATACGAGTTTAATGGGAATAACTCATTATGACTCAATGTATGTGGTATTAATACTTTCAAAAATATTATGTTTGAATAAAATATAAAATAATAACAGCGTAACAATATTAAAACAGGTGTCTTTTTTTCTGCTGGAAAACAAATAATATCATGCGAAAACGCCAAGTAATTTATTTGACAAAAGTTGTGATGAAGTGTTGGAAGTCAAACATTTCATTAAAAACCTGTCAAAGTATTTCATATATTTTCCAGTTAAAACGAGAAAACCACTTTCGTAAGAGACATTATTTTTAATAATATTATACGTTCATAAGAATAACATTCAATCGCCCAAGTTTTCCATATATTAAACGAAATAAATATTGTCTTAATATGGGTTTGAATAAACTATAATGGATTTAAAATTGTTTTAAAATGTAATACTTCAAAAAATGTGATGTTAACTTTTCACCGATATGTATGCTAACAGCCCTTGATAAACTTCAATTGATAAACTAGAAGAAAATCATATGGTTAATCGAACACATTACCAATTTTTAGACTACTCCAATGGAATATTAAGTTTTGATCGTTACACTTCTCGCACACCCATGGTCTCAATCTGCGGAGTACCATTTTACAAAAACGAGAAATTGACAGTGTGTTACCAACTTTACTATGCATATGAGGAAAAGGCAAATGGGATATAATCAATAGTTACCTAAATATTCTCTTCAAAACAAGAAACGCAAAAGAGATATTTTTTGTCATTTTAAAGAGAAATATATGTAATAAGGTTACAAGCTCAGAATACGTGATGTTACACGTGTTAAGGCACTGATTGTCAGACCAAAATGACAATAAAAGTTGTGCACTTTGAAAACGGAGGAAAACATCGGATATTTCGCCAAAACGCATGCGTGTCTAATAAATTTGTTTGAGAGATCTGAATGTTCTGCAAGTGCAACATGTGCAAAATCCCTATAAAACTGACAGGTTCTCGTTTCCATAGCTCAGTGTTAAACCACCGACACGCAATACAGTTACACCAAGACTGACTGAACCACAACGCAATAACGCCTTTGGTCGCTTGGAAGCAGGCTAATCTCGATCAGATGTTGCCAGAGCAGTGAATGTCCACCCAAGCACCATCACAAAGCTATGGAATCGTCACCAACAACATGGATCAACTCGTGATCGTCCACGATCTGGCAGATCTCGTGTGACCACGCCCGCACAAGATCGCTACATCCGGTACGTCACCTTCGGGATAGGACACCATTGCGACGTCTACTGCCTCAACCATACCAGGGCTGCGTATAATTTGCGATCAGACCGTACGCAACTGTCGACGAGATTCTTAGGCTTCATGTGCAACCCATCATGGTGAACGTCAACAACGTTTTTAAACATGACAACGCCCGTCCTCACGCAGCCCGACTCACCACTGTCTTCTTGAGACACCACAACATCAACGTTCTTCCCTGGTCCACCAAATCCCCAGATTTAAACCTCATCGAACATCTTTGGGACGAGTTGGACCGACGTCTGGGACGGCGACAACCTCAACCGCAGACTCTACCTCAGCTTGCAGCAGCTTTGCAGGCTGAGTGGACAGCCATTCCACAGGATGTGATTCGTCATCTCATCGCTTCCATGAGCAGGAGATGCCAAGCAGTTATTGATGCTCACGGGGGCATCCTCGTTATTAACGTTGAGTGACGTTAAACTTCAACTGGTAAGCGTGGACTTCGCGTTTGCAGACTTTGGATGTTCAGCAGTGAATGTGCAAAGTTTCACACATGTCACACAAAACTACACGGAATAAACTTGTTAACAATTTGTTTCATATTTTGCCTTTTTCAATAAATATGTAATTTATATTTTTTTTTAAATAAGGGTTTTCAAAACGACTGCCTACGTGAATCTTAGCAAAACTTCTGCAAGGGTATCTGTGTTAGTCTTCTGTAATTGTTAACTGATAGCAAGAGAGAAGACAATTAGTTAACAATTGCCAACACTTTGGTAAGTCTGCCTGACCGATTAGTGATATTTAATTATTACGTTTATAATGCAAAAAGAGTTCCACAGAGCAGAGATTAATATTTTGTAACGATAATGGGACGTGAACATTGAATAAGCAGACCTGTAGATCCCTAATGTAAAGACAGCCATGCCACTTGAGGAAATTCTGTAATGTTCACTTATGTTAATATTTTGTTTTTCTAAATGAATGACTAAAATTCAGTTGTTTTCTTAAGTTTAACTTTCCGGCATTGGAAATGTGAAATATTTTTATGACAATTATTTAATTTAAAATGTGCATAAAAACTAACAGTGTGAAAAGAAAAATACGTATTACATAAATAGTAGACATAATATAGTTCTAATCTGTTATCAATGCATGAAACTGAAGTTTTAAATGTGGTAATAATTTTTATTGCCACGAAATTTCTTTACAATCAACATACTTCCACAACGTTATCGCGATTTAAGTATGCTTTTGCACAGAACTTATTATTGTTTATTTTTAAACGTTAATGAAAATATGCCAGTTAGATTTTGATGGAAATGGTACCCTCTGTAAAAAAACAAAAAACACAAAATAGGAATAGTTTTATTAAACACTACGCATGTGTACAGTAGCATTTGTTTTATAGGCATATTAAAACATCAGTTTTTCAAAAAAGAGAGAACATAATAATAACGTAAACACAAAATAAGTGTTACAGTTGGAGGTTATATAAATAATTATTTATAGATGTGCTATTGAATAACATATGTATATATTTAATTCAGCAGCCTTATATTCATTGGCCTTATAATGCCTATTTATTCCATCAGTTTCATCACACGTATAGGTGTGAATCAACATTTTTACTCTAAATCCCGAGATTATTATCACAGTTTTTGACTTAGCAATCAAGAAAATGGATGCCTGTATCTAAGAAAATAAAAACGACACTTGTAAAAGATAGTTGGATGACAATCAAAAACAATAATAATTATTGATAGAACTTCTTATCAGAGAAGCTATGTATTTAAGGCAAAATTAAAAATTAGTCTATCAATCAATATAGCTAATTAAACACACCTTTATATTTCTCCTTTTAAAAATTAGAGTTTATCATTTGATCAGTTGAATATCCAAATTGTTGAAATTATTGTTGGACATAATCCCAATAATATCTCAAGAGGTTCGGCCAACTTAGGAGAATTACGTTAGTCGTAAATATATATATATTAAGCTAATAATGTAAATCTATACTGATTATGAAATTATATTAATAAAATAAATAAAATAAAAATTAAATATCATTCAATGCACTAAATAATATGACTGACACTGTTCAAAAGAATAATGAAAAAATAAAATAATAGACTTTAATCGGGACACAGAGAGACATTAGCTGTTCGCTGGCCCCCAGTGGCTCAGCGGTATATCTGCGAACTTACACGCTAAAATCCGGGTTTCGATACCCGTGGTGGGCAGAGCACAGATAGCCCATTGTGTAGCTTTGTGCTTAATTCAAAACAACAACAACAACAACAACAGCTGTTCGCTAGAATTAATGTTTTAGTAGTAAATTTCGTTTAAAGTATAGCCCTAGTATAACATTCCTGGTTTTCTTCATTTCTTTCTAACGCGTCTTTGATTAAAAATAAATAACAACAAAAACAACACCAAGTCACTCCTAATATCTAATGTCGGAAGAGAAAGACAATTTAAAAACACATTTCACTGTATGATATGTACAAAGATAGAAATAATACTTTTATTGAATATCAAAGCTAGAAATAATACTTGTATTGAATATCAAAGCTAGATAATATAAAAAAAACATATAATTAATCCATTAGTCAGACTTTAACACATTGAAATAAGTAAAAAGAATGTTAAAGCTACCTGTAAAGCACGTTTCTTGCTTAATGTATGTGAAAAACAGAACAGAAAACAAAGACGACGCAAGATCGTAGTTAATTACTCACAGTTGTATTTACAGGCGTATGTAAAGACATTAGTTTTATTTATTTTTTAGCTTAGAAAACATTCTCGTGTTTGTATTTCATTGTACCAAAAAGATACATTTTAAAATCAGAGTAAATAATGAAAAAAAGCTTATTTAAAAAGTTTCATCTTTACCCTTTAGTTTTGGAAAAAACAAAAAAACAAAACTGAACGCACTATAAAGGGAAAAAATAACAACTTTTCTTATGGTTTTGCTTTTAAACTGGTAAAGAGAAAAAAATATCTAGATAAGTGTTAGGAGCACATTATAAAATGAATTATAGTTATTTATCGTTGTCTTGGTAATTGTTAATAATTAACACCCCCTGTTAAAAAAAACGTAGTAGTATAATGATAATTTTATAAAATTTTTATGTTTTAATAGCGTCGTTCTTTCCGCATGTTTCCTTTGTAGTAAGGTGTAAAGCTTGCTTATACACTTACACCATTATGTTTTGGAAGTCATGAGCTGGCGTTACAAAGTTGAAGAGAAATCAAACAATTCAATGTTTAGAACAGAACGCTCATATCTCTCTCCCGCTGATATAGCGGTAAATATAGAGATTTACAACGCTAAATCATGGATTCGATTCTCCTTGTTAGACACAGCTACTGTCTGCTGCTCACTTAACAGTAAAAGATTCAATTCACATCAGCATTATTACACATGTAAAATTAATTTCATATAAAATACTTTAGTTTATTCATTTTACTCAATAGCTCTGGACTAAATATTTGAGTATTAGGATTGTTCTGTTTGAACCAAATACTCAAAAAGATCCAACTCTGACTTCAGAAATGACAAACTTTAGATTGGACAATTGCAAGGTTTTATCAGATATTATCAGTACAAGTGAACACCCATCAAACCACTTAAAATGTATCAATTGCATTCTTTAAATAGGTATCAACCATTTACTTTTTGGAAAGCTAGTATTTGAATTTTGCGTCTTTGAGACTTGTTTCAAAAGTAATTGCTCTAGTTTTGTAAAAAAAATGCTATCTCTTATATTAACAGAGTGACCCATAATTATAGTTTCTTCTTGAAAGGTGAGACTGGTGTTATTATTAATGTTTAGGGATTAGAAATAGTGGTAAATAAGCTCAACATGCCATCCAAACTTATTGTCATTCTATGTATTTTAGTTCAGACATAACTTTAGTAAGGACAATTTTACCGATTTGATTCTTAGCTTTGGATATTTTCTCATGGTATGTAATCATCGTCCATCATACAAAGGTTCCCATATTAAACATGATGATGTGACATTTAATAACGATTTTAAAAAGAAATATTATACATTTTTAATAAAAAGAATTAGTCACTTAAATTTTTGATTTCACTATGGTTTCTTTCTTTAAAGTAAATGCTTTTGTAATATTTAGAATACTAATCTGTGTGCTGTTCTTTTCCATTTCTTATTATTATTCAAAGGTATTTATACAAAATCAGAACTTGCACCAGATATGTCCTCACAATGTCCTCATAATGGAATATGAAATGTAACAACCTTGTGATCAGACGGTACTAGTTTTGAGAATTTTTCCTCGTTGCCAACGGTGTATTTATTTTTAAATATTTGATGGGTAACACTTTTTTCTATCAGAGAATTAATTCTGAATTTGATACACACTTTTTGAAACATCGTGTTTCAAAAATAATAAAGTTATATCACTTGCAGGACAAACTGCAATAGATCTATTTCCAAATATAAGATAAATATTAACAGCGCCAAAGACTTGTTAGATATATCAAATTAAGCTGAACAAATATCTAATATATAAAAACATCAGCCATGAGGTAGATTCTAAAGCTAAAACCCATAAAAAACGAATCGTAACTTTTTTAGCTGCGTTGTGCCCATAGTGCGTAATAACTTCACACCTGATAGTCTTAAGAATGTATTGTAAGAAACAATCACAGGAAAAAAAGAATAACCACGAAACTAGAGTGCATACTTCTTATTCTTTAACCGCAAAAACACGGTTCGTACATTGGGTACTTGTGTAGACTATAAGATTGACTGTAAAATGTCACTGCTGGATGAAAAAAATAGCAAACGAAGTGTTTACGGTTATTGAGGTTGAGTTATTTGTTTGTTATAACTTTCGCGCAAAGCTACAAGAGAACGAACCTTTTTTAATTTCACAGTCAAAAACTAGTCATCACTATCCAGGGCTAAATCTTGGGGTACTATTTTACCAACAAAAAGTAGAATTGGTTACAATATTATTACGCCCCAACAGCTGTAAGAACGAAAATATATATTGCGACGGGATTCGAACCCGCGATCCTAAGATTATACTAGGCCTTCTAGTACGGAACAAGCATGATAACAAAAAAAGTTATAACAAAAAACATTCCTATAATTTTTATAAATTTTCAAACAATATTATAATTTAATAATTTTCTGATTAGTTATATATAAGTCAGTATCGTATCATATAAAAACAAACAAACTTGCCTACACTACTTATTTATTAAGATGATAAGACTAATTAAAATGTATGTGTGAAAAAGCGTAACATATAATGTACTTTAACACTTGTATAGCTATTAAGAATAAAGTTTGTACTGCGAGTTTTTGCAGTTGTGAAGCTTATGATTATAATATAATAATTATAAACATATTTCATTTATACATGAGTCTGTCATATTTCAGAAGACCCGGAAACTCTATCTTAATATTTTTGTAATATCTGTTAGTTCTTTCGACATGTGTATGGCATATATATATATATATGTAAAATCATGTGTTAATTCGCTTGCGCATGTCGTTGCTTGTATTAGTAATGTATCATATCAGAGTTCTGTTTGTGTTATTTTTTTATTGTATGTAGATTATCATGAGGTGGTAATTTTAAGAACATAGTCTGCATATATACATGTATAATAATTTATTAACAAAAGTTGACTCTTTCATGTATTGTTCAGAACTTAGCTTAAAAAATACCTGAAATTTTCATAAGTTAATTCCCATCTGATGTTTCAGGAATGTTATTAAAGTAACTTTATAAATCATAATTTCTCTATCAAACTTGTGATGTTCTTTTACGTTTAAGAAATAAATTAAGATCAAATGCCAATATAAGAATGCTTATTTGTTGAATTTTGTGCATATCTACAAAAGGGCTACCTACATTACCTGTTCTTAAATTTTAAATGACAAACAACATGCCCCCCAGTGGCTCAGCGGTATGTCTGCGGACTTACACGCTAAAATCCGGGTTTCGATACCCGTGGTGGGCAGAGCACAGATAGCCCATTGTGTAGCTTTGTGCTTAATTTAAAAAACAAACAACGAACAAGAGAGAAGGCAACTAGTTAGCATCAACCACAATCAAACATTGGACCACCATTGTCAGATCGATTGTCACTCTTTATAAAGTAACCACAGGCCCAACGTGCAAGGGACAGATGTTGGAAAATATTATTTGTACTGTAATTTGTTATTCACCTTGCTCCACAGAAAATAATTCACTTGTCAAAACTAATAAAGTGGTCTGTAAGAATCATCAAAATTTTGATAGATATAGAGAAGGTCCCTATTATTATCTTTTCACGTCCCTTTTACAAATAAAAATTACATTTAACTTTTACTTTTGCCTGTGTAATGCAGACTAATACATATATAGTCAATACTGATCTTAGAACTATATTAAACAGACCAATACTTCTGCGTATTACGTTCATCTGTGAAATCTGTCACAATATCACTAAGTACTTATCGATGAAAAAAGAACACATTTACTGATGATTTCATGAACCAATTTTCTGTGGATTGAAAGGAAAGATTAACTTTAGAAACAGTCACTATGCTAAAGGTAAAAGTAAGATATCTTTGAAATGAATAGGAGATCTGTCAAGCGATTTCCAAGTACATCAGTTTACAGATTCCAAATTTTATCAAGACCTCTGCTTTACACTGATTAAAGAAAACTAACATAACACTACAGCCAATGAAACAACCTGAAAGAAGATTGCTACAGCATTAACGGATTACACTCTTTTGTACTAAACTTCGCAATTTTCATTAGTGAAGAACAGATGAAACTCTATTTTTCTCAAAGTGATGTATCAGTTTATATTAATAAACTTTCTTGTAGACTGTCATGTACAAAATATATTATTTTGTAATATGTCGAACATGTAAGAGCATGTATTTTAACTTTGTATGCGTGTAATTAATATCATACAAAATAGTCGTGAAATAAGACATAAAGCAACACAAAGGGATCATAGGTAGTATAGGAATACACCACTTAAGGATTATAAGCAGCATAGAAATATATCTGTTATAGATTATCGTCACTAAAAGTGTTAAAAGAATCATAAATTTCATGAAATGTTTTTTTTTATTTTTAGTTGAGCATAAAGCTACAAAGTGAGTTACCTGTGCTTTGCTTACCGTGTCAACATGCAAAGTATATTTATTTAACATTGTGTCATTTTAACAGTACCCTTAATAGCTCAGAGAAAGCCTGAAGGCTATAGCTCTGAAAGCGGATTCCTATACCAATGGTCAACATAACATATGTAGAACATTGTGTATATTTATGCTTAACAAAAAAAAAACATTATTAAAACCACATATTAGAAAGAACACTACTGTCATCTTGATAAAAAAAAGATGGAAACTCGGCATAGCCAGGTGGGTTAATGAGTGCGACTCGTAATCGTAATCTGAGGGTAGCGAGTTCGAATCCCCTTTACACCAAACATCATCGCTCTTTCACCCGTGGCGGCGTTATAATATTTCGGTCAATACCACTATTCATTGGTAAAAGAGTAGCTCAAACGTTGGCGGAGGGTGGTGATGACTAGTAGTCTTCCCTCACAGCTAAATTAGGGACAGCTAACACGCATAGCCCTCGTGCAGCTTTACGCAAAATTAAAAAAACAAACAAATTATGGAAATGATCGCTGAAAAAAAACTCTTACCAAAAAAGAGTTTCCTCGTAATGTTTAGTGAAATAACAATGCCTGTTTAAACAAACGAAAGGTGTGGCAGTTTAATTTATTTTATACACTTAAAATATTACAACAATGAAACTAAAACTCGATTATAAGGTAGAATTGTTTTTTTTTTAAATAGAAAGTCAATTCATTAATTTTCGTTTATTCAGTATAGACATTTAAATATATTCCTTGTCGGTCATTCTTATATAATGTTAACTTTCTAGACTTTTCATCCACATTTAATAAAACAATAAACTTACATTTTCCAGTAGTCAAAACAACTAGTGTCAAAAGAAATTATATTTCTCCTTTTTTTTAAAGATGTGATATTTGATTATATTATATTTTAGGATTATTCTACCTTTTAGAAAAAAAATGCTTAAAAATATGGATGTTGGTTAGAATATCTAGTGTATCCATATTATCGAAACTTCTTTTCTTTTAACATTTATTATTTGTTATTTTACATTTATAATTGTGACAACTATTATTGCACATTGTTAGCTTAGTAATGAATTTACGACAAATTCAAGTTTTCAAGACTTCTTGAGATATTATTCAGCTTAATTTGAAAGCATTGTTAACAGCAATAGTACTCATCTAATGAAACAATGCACTCGAGTTATAACTAAAATAATTTGAATAAGCGTATTTTATTAGCTGTGTTAGTGATTGCGTATATTTTTAGTTCTGGTACGTGTAAGTCGCTTGCTTTGATCAGACATTTATATCCAATAAAGAAAATGTAAATCTACAAATTTGTATTTTTCTTACAAAAGGTAGAAAAGCTATTTTTTATATTTAAAAGACATATTTTATTTTTATGCATGTATTCCTGTAATGGGAGCTTTATTAAAATTAATGAACAGGTCAGGGTAGTTTTTACGAATATTAATTAGATATAAAGATTCATGTATTTTCACTGATTCAGAAAGTTTTTAGAGTAATTTATGGCCCCTAGTGGCACAGCGGTATGTCTGCTGACTTATCCTGCTAAAAACCGGGTTTCGATATGTGTGATGGGCAGAGCACAGAAGCCCGTGGTGTAGCTAGGTATATAATAAAACAAACAAACTTATAAATATAAGCTAGTGTTTTATACATTGGAGAAACAGAGTATTAACGGATTTTGCCTAAAAGACAACGTGCTTTTGCAGTAGCGTTTGTGCACAATTGAGAGTTGAGAGAATCATAGCAACCTCATATCCATCCTACTTAAACATGGACTTGAAGACACTTATCATTTTGGAAAGTTTATAAGAAGCTTGTCACAACATAAACTGTAATTTAGGTCACAGTGCTCATTAATGGCCATTAAACTGAGCATAAACGACAACGAAGACAGTGTTTTTAAGGAAAGCAACTAAAGCATCATTTTAAATTGCGTTTAACTTTATGAATTATACTTGAAACATTGTAATAAAAATATATCACTGTTTTAATATTGATATATTATGCACATCTATACAAAATATTTATTATGGATTCTTCTTGGTTTGAGAAATTGAAAGTTTCTTGTAAATATTGAAATGGCCGATATGTATTTTAACTTTTAAAACGATAAGAAACAGTTATAAAACAACAGTAAGTGGAAACTCAAAAGTCATTATACTATGAATAACGTAGTATTAATTAGTAATAACAGTACTTAGTAATAATTAGTATTAATTTTTTTTTGAATCTGCTACTTCAAATTATACTTTTAATGTGAAAATGTATCAAATATTATGGATAAATCTCTAAGCATAAGTTGAATTTTTCTTAATTCCAAAATAAAACAAAGTCTAAATGAAAATTAATAATGCTACTTTATCTGTAAAATATAAGTATAACAATCTTTATTTTCATTTAATCTTATCACTGTACAATACCCAAACTATTCTGGGAATACAATTTTCCGAAGAATTTATTTCCTTTAGTTAAAGTAACCTTAGTCATATCTCAGTTATGTTGTTGTAAACTCGTTTTATGAATTATTTTATTAAATATGGTTTTGTACTTCCTAAGTTAAAAACTTAAAAGAAACCTTACATGAACAGTATACTTTGAAACTTTACGTTCATTAAACAGGTTCTTATCAACCTATAGAGATAAATATTTCATTACTATAGATTTATTTTTCCTTATTTTAAGCAAATTACAGAAACCGGAAATGGAAAATCTACAATCAGTTTAATTGGGTTAAGCCTTCTGTGACATGCCATCAATGTGTTGTAAGGATATTTATTTTCAGGAATTTCTTAAGATTCCTTTTTTATTTGTACATCAGTAATATTTATTTCGAACCACATTATTATTCCAGCAATTCCTATATTGGTTTATATATAAGTAGGTAATAAAAATAATCTTCTCGCAAATAAAGTTGCATATCCAGCAACATTTAAATGAGTTTTACTTGAATATTTTACATAACAGTCAAGTATAAAAGCCTCAAAAAAGAGTAATTAAGAATTTTAGCTGAGTAACAATGTAATTTTATGTTTTTATTTGTTGAAGGTCTAGCTTCATTCAGTTCTAATTACATCAAATAAGTGTTGTATAAACTGTAGGGCATGGTACTATCTACTAATAACATTGACTTAGTATAGTGTTGAAAAATATAAGCATTTTCAATATGCTTTAAGTATTATATATAATTTGCTTAAAAGATTCCGCTTTAATTGCTTCATTCATTTTATATTTTGTAAGCACATATGCTAAGGTATATGAGTATTATAGATCTTGAAATATAAACTTAACAATGCTTAATTATAATGATAACAGCAAGTTTGTAGGATATATAAGAAAAGCAATTACTTAACATTTATGTGCTTATGAGAACTAGTTTCGTTAAGTCAAATGCTTTAATAATTCCATGAAGTGTTAAAGCTGGTCGGCAATTGTATTATTAAAATATGAAAAGCTTTGTTGGACTTTGAACTTTGGTTTATTTTTAAATTTATGACTAAAAATTAATTTTACACTGATATTCCTTGAGTAGCTGAGATCATAAATTTAAAAACCAACTAAAAAGAAATTACGAAATACTTACATTACAACATGCATCGAAGCTCATAATTTCCACTTATCTTCATTGAATGGCTATCTAATTATGTCTAAACAGAATGACAATCGATGGCTTTATAAATAAGTGTATCTATAGATTCGAATGTCATTAGTATTCAGAAATAAAATATAAATCAACAGTTTTCTTCCTTTTTTCTTCTGTAATAGGATATTCAGAAGTTTGCTATCGTCTATCAATAAACAGATTAAACGGTGTCTACCTTCTTGAAAACCCGTCAGCAATCTACTGCTAGCTATAAACAACGAGCACAGACCTTCAGATTTTGTAAAATCAATGAGAAAATTTTCAAGTCACAGAGGGCGCGGCTGCTAGGAGAATAAAATGAAAAAAGGATACTGATGAATGCTAAGATTTTAGACAAACTTCTGTCTGTGCTGAAAACAATACGAGGAAAGAATTTTTTCTTGTTTTGCATTTCCCAAAAGTACGAAAACAAAATCAAATTACAGGAGGTAAATTTAGTAGAGTGGCATGAATAAAAGGACATTTTAAGATTAAATTTATATTTTCATAATTTTATAGCACCTCAAATAAGGTGCCAATGATATGTGTTCATGTAAAAAGTTTTATACACATATATAACAATATTTACAAAAAAAACGTACTTTAACACGAAAGTAGATTAGATTTACACAGCAGACACATGTTGATCTTATGAAATATTAGGAAAACACTGTATTACTTTTTTCTTACTTATGTTTCCTGTTCTTTGAACAATAAAATTGAAATCTTACAACGATAAAATTCTAGATGATAACTTCACTATTCGTAGTATAGATAACTTAATATGTATTGTGTTCTTAACGAAAAAATGCAAGGTTTAATTTACTTTTCTGGTATTAAACGTGTTTAGGGAAAATAATATTATACTTAAATAAAGAATATCTTGTGTAAACAATAAAGAAAATATTATAAAATCATTTTTCTTAAAAATGGATCCGATTTCCTTGTCGACTGAATTTTAAAAAGCTAAACTGTAGAATTTAGGACAAGCAAAACGAGTGAAACGTCCAGAAATTCTTCCGAAAAAATTAAATAATATGTGTGTTTATATGGCAATCAACATAATGTAGTATACATTACAAAACATTAGATTATCCCGTTCACTGAGCATCTTTTAGAAGGTATAAAGCAATGAAAATATTAATTGTTTATCATTTATCTAAACTCCTGCGGGTTAACTTTAAATAATGAAATAAAGACTCCTCGAATTCTACGGACTATAGTTAGTTTCATGGTATTAAAAAAACTGCAAATAAATTGCACTTCAACTCTTTTGCTAAACTTATTCCAAATTATTTTGAAAACTGTAATTAGGTGATTTGTCATCCAATGAATATAATACGGAGAACATTTTTGGTAGAGAATTTGGCAAGTTATTTCAAAGAAAGTGGCTTAGCTACTGCTAAATGTTTTTATTATGAATACAGATATGTTTAATGTGTTTCAAATAACCTTTGCATAATGATTTTTAACAATTTCCATTGAACACATGAAAACTTTGTCATGGAATTATGATGTTTTTTAGGAATGTAGCAGTTTTATTGTAAATTCCTTGACTGGACTCTTGGAAGATTTTAATCATTCAAAAATTTGATGAATTTGTGACAAGTTACTCTATGCAATAAAAACAAGTCACGTGGCAACAACATAATCTAACATCTTATACAACGTTAAAAATAAAAAGTGAAAATCACATGACAAAGTTTCTTCTATTTTTCAAACTGTGAACTTGTTTTTTATTTCATATCATGCATTGCTTAGAAATCATTTTTTCTCCGTCTACCACACACTATTCAACAATAAAAATAAAATACGTTTCAACGATTTTGTATAAGTGAAATACCTGTCTTTGGGTGAGTTTCTACCATATATTTTAAGTAATGTAACGACATTATACAAAATCCTTTTTGTTAAAGCCTTGTTATATTTTATCAATATCTCATTTTATTAAATGATTTTTAATAATCTAGTAAAATTATAAATAGCCCTGGCTAAAGTTCGATTTGATTGTTTGGAATTTCGCACAAACTTACTCGAGGGCTATTTGTGCTAGTCGTTCCTAATTTAGTAGTGTAAGTCTAGAGGGAAGGCAGATAGTCATCACCACCCACCGCCAACTCTTGGGCTACTCTTTTACCAACGAATAGTGGATTGACCGGTTCACATACAACACCCTCACGGCTGGGAAGGCGGGCGGGCATGTTTAGCGCGACGCGGGCGCGAACCAGCGACTCTTGGATTACGAGTCACACGCCTTACGCGCTTGGCCATGCCAGGCCAGTTCGATTCGATCTTTTTCAAAAATGAATTATTTGTCGTCAAGCTGAATTTATTATACTAGTTTTGCGGTATAAATATATTTTATGTAATTCAGTTGGAAGTGCATCTACCAGATAAACTTAAATGATGCACATGAGTTACTATAGCTTTCTTTTTGTCAGCTTTCTCGAGACAACGTGCATAGATTAAAAGTAAACTATTGGATGAGCTTGGTCTCAATAAATTTAAACATTAAAGATGTGTTTAGCGTTTTGTAAATAAAACACACATTGGTTTACTTTTGTAAAACAAATTTTTTCGGAATTTATATAGAATGTCTCATTTTATTCGTCTACCAACTCGTATTTTCATGAAAGCGAATAATATTTATATATCTGCTTGAGAAAAATTGGATTTAGATTTTTTCTTGTAAGATTAATAATGTCTAGACACATAAATTATTTTGAAAATATTGAAAACCAAACGAAATGATAGTTACTTAAAACAGTAATTCAGCGTATTATTACGAATAAATGATATAAATTACTGAGTCTCCATGTAAGCCTTTGTGTCAAACAGAATGCATTTTTCATGCCACGTAAAAAAACTGCTGATATAGCATTAACAACAAAAACAACGGAAATAAATTTAAAAACACGCATTGTTTCTTGTTTCACATTAAAACTGTAGAAGTCACAATCTTACCACCGTTTATAATCATTCTACTTATCAACATACCTTAATGCCCATCTTGATAATATAAATTTATCATTCATTTCCATACACGTTATATATATATATCTTAATCTTAAACCTTATATGTTTAAGATGTTATATGTTTTAAATGTTTAAAACGCTGTTCACATAATTAACCAAAAAATTCTGTCCCCACAAATTCTTGGAAACAAATACACTTATTTATAATTATAAAAAAACGAATTGTAAAATTTAAACCGAGAAATCGTGTAAAATATATTTTGTTATGTTTACTTATTACACCACACACCTTCTCTGTGGTGTTTTTTTCAAAAGGATGAAAGAACTCTTTTTACATGACATTGAGTAATCACCGCCACAATCTTTATCTGCAGCTCATTGCGGTTATCAGGTCCAAGTCGTAGGATTAAACAGAAAGGTTGGTATTTCTGTGATGATATTGTTTATTGGTTAATCTTTGTAAAGAGATCACTAAACCAAGGAGCAACAAAGAGTCAGATAACGTCATGTGTTCAATAGTAGACAAAAGAGAGATTCATTATTTCAGAAGATAAGATATACTTACTAGATATAGGTGTATTTTGAATTAGTTCTATGTATATGTTTTTAAAGTTTTATTTGAAATTTGAAACTAGAAGTGTGTTTACGCTACTTATTGAAGGATTACGTTTTGAATATTCAGCATCACTTATAAAATCAAGAGAGATTTGTATTAAAATGATTTGTGCAGCTTATGAATAACAACAATATTATGAAACAAAGTGGCTTTGTTTATTTACTACACAATATACTATAAAATATCCTAAAGTTCTTTTTCAATATTTTGGATACAATAACAGTTGCACAAAATATACATAAAATATCAATATAAGTAAGTGTTTTATAAAGACAGAGTAATAATAGGTGTTTTATTTAAAAAAAGAGTAATTGTAGGTGTTTTATAAAGAAGGAATATTAGTAAGTGTGTAAAAGTGTTTGTATTTTAAAAGAATTCATAAAAAGGGTATCGTTCTTTCAGTACAAGCCGTTCGGTATTGAAAGTTGCTATAGTTCCTGATGTGCACTATATTCTTCTATAAATTGTGTATCCAAAAAAGTATGTCGCAGAATATATTAAGTAAATAGAAATAGAATTTCATGTAAGAGGTACAGCCTACTAGCGTACATGTTTAAAATTTTAGTTTTATTCCTAAATATATTTTACATGTTAATATGTGGATGTAACAATACATTTGTTTAACAAAATTGACTTGTTTAGGGAAGTGTATAATGCATGAAAATATAATAAATGTGAATAGTGCATTTTTGATAACTACAACGTCAGAAATAAAATAATATTTAAAACTCTCTGCAATTAAAATTATTAAAGGTAAATAGAGGACAAATTATCAATAATTTTTTATGCATTGTATAAAAACAAACGAGATATATAAATTCACAAATGTATAGGTTTTTTTCGACGTTTTTGGAAAATTTAACTTTATTATAGTGGTGCCAACTTCACAACAAATATATCAATAGACATTTGAAGGATTTTCTGATAGGAAAGGAATAATATGAAAATTGATTCAAATAATTCTGTCTTCCAACAAGCAAGAAACTCAAAAAAATAAAGGCAGTAGTGAAAAATATAACTTACAAAATCATTCTAAACATTTTGTTGTAAAATAAAGGAATACTATAACACTAAATAACAATATTTTAAACGGAGATTTGTATAAGAATAAGTTACTTGAAAGCTTCTGTAATAAAGGTAACCACAATAAAGAAGTCATGCTTAGATTAACTTGGGCTCGTTATTTTGAAACATAAATGTGTTATTAACATATGTTTTATTGTTTGTAATAAATACAATAAAATAGTTTTCATTCTAATAGACTTATCCTTGTGACTGATTAATACAGTGCAAATAGTTGCACACTATTAGCTTTGCGAGAGCTTTACGTGTTCGTTCACTTAATTGATGATGATTTCTTCATCATAGGATCACTTCAGTTAGTTGAGAAATATAATAAAAGATTAACCACACGTTATAAATACATAAATACAATTTTATACAGCAAGGGTGCAAGCCCTGTGGCAACTGACGACATGTTTGAGACTCGTTTATTTAGTTAATACCAAGCGAATTTATGAACATTTGTCAATGTAACATCACATAATTATGGAGGCAGTTTGAGAACCATTTTATAGTAGACATATTCATAAAGGAAAGCATAATACTTACGTCAGGGCACATAAATGTTAGGTCAACTTTCTATATAACACGGCGAATAGCATTGAAAAGAAAAGAAGAAAACAACTATATAAGGCTGTAAAACTCGCGACTACCTGAATATAAATCATCCCACTCCCCATAGGAGTAATGATACTACTGCCAAAGTTTATTGTTTGGTTGACAAGAAAACCCTCTCATCCACACCCAGGGTGTGATTGCTAAATACACACGTTAACAATCTACTGTGAATGCGATAATCCACAAAAATGCTTTTTTAAAAAAGCATCAGTCACGATAAAACGAGCTATTTTTAAAATACACTATGAAGAGCAAACTACGAGATAAAAGTATCTTGCTCTTTTGAGATGGAATTTCTTACAATACTTAAATATGGTTCTGTTTATTTCAATAACTGTCACAAAGAAATATCTAGTATTTACCATTAAGAAAACGGTATAGAGAATGTAAAAAGAATTTTTCTTTGGAAGTTTGTAGTTGTAGATGTTATTTTACCAAATACTTAAATATTATAAAGTGTAGAGAAACACAAAATCAAATACTAGTTACTATTAACAGGATTACTGAAACCAGAGATGCAAGATACATTAATTGTATTGTGTAAACAGGACATCAGAGAATTTCAAGAACGTATTTATGACCTTAAGGTAGTTGTCTAGATGCATAACATTGTTTCTACAAGTTATGCAGAAATAAATAAGTGTTTGCTACGTTTCCTACGACTGCGAAGTAACTGTGAAGTAATTTGACTACGCATACATAAGACTTCTGCATATTTAGTTTACTGAAGGAAGGTTTTGGAATCTCACTTTCACAAACAGCAAATGGACTATCAGAAGAACAGTTGTCAAACTATTTTAAGTATGAAGCCCCCTTTCTCTTTCTCAGTGGCTCGTTATTATTGGCAGAACAATTGCGCCATATAGAGCATAAATATGGAATCGTATTGAGCATGTTTATTTAAGGCCCGGCATGGCCAGGTGGATTAAGGCGTTCGACTCCTGGTAACACCCAACATGCTCGTCCTTTCAGCTGTGTAATCAATTTTTGATATACAATTTATGTAACGAGAGAAAAATTTTATAATTCATGGAAGTTTAATTAAATTCAACAAAAAATTGTGTGTCCATAGAAATAAATATTTAGATGACAAAATTTTCAGTTTATAGTCAGTTTTAACTTAAATTATTAAAAATGCTTTTTGTGTCAGCTGCTCAAATATTTCATGATTTGTAATAAAGTAAATGTTTATGTATAAAATATGCTATTATGATTGCATCTTGTATGTTTAATCGTTTTCATATTACTTGAAGATAAAATTATTTTACTGATCAGCATACTTGGTGGTCTGATACTTGCTGTTGCATTTTTTTTTAAATTTTGTCGCTGTTACGTATTTTTTAATGTTTTATGTTCTTTGTAGACTAAACGCAACAGAAAAACGCAGATAACAGCTTTTATAATTTATTACACTAAACTATTAACAAATATAACAGATATAACATAAATTATATAATAACAGTGACAGATATTAAGTTACAACATTCGAAATTAATTACAAAACAAAATAAAACTAGTTTCAAACTTCAAGATTTATCACAATACGAAATGGTACTGGCCTGTATCTAATATAATGATCTAAAACGAAAGTCTCAAATTCCAGTCTAGGGTGTGAATTTGGTCCCACGAAGAAATTCCGAAACAGTTCACAGTTCAATGAATTCGCCGTCTCTCAGCACAAGCAGTAATTCAAATGTATCGTAGAGATTGACGAAATAAAATCACAGCTTCCGTAGATCTAACTTCAATCACAAATCCAAGTTGAATATTCACAGCAAACACTTAATCTTTCTCAAATAACTGACTTTCTTCTTTTGAAATAAAACTGATGTCTGAATCTCACTCTTTTTCTTCGAATAAAACTAATTACTGAATCTCTCTCGCGTCACCGTTTTTTTATACCGGTAGGCCTATTTCTCGAACAATCTTGCAATTTCCATACAACTCTAGAGCAATCCGCGCGTGTCCGTTCTTGCACGAGACTGCCTGTCTAGACACGAAGTCACCAGCACTCATTTACAAACATATGATTGGTCTACTTAATTCAAGAAAATTCTAAAATGTTACCCTAAATGAATAACAAAATATTAGTTTAAACTTCGAAACAATAATATAAATATGGAAAAATGAATAATAGAAATGAAAATTTAAACACAACACGACATGTTGTCGTTTACAAAATATTTACATATATACATAACAGTGAACTTTACTTATCAACAGCGGGGGCCGTTGTTGAAGCCTATATTCATGTACACCTAAAGGCAGAAGAAAGTAATACGTATAAAATGGGTTGTTGTAGGTTTATCATCTATATCATCTTTTGTTTTTATTTTTAAATGCAAGCTTGCAGCTACTGGTCAAATCTAATTCATGTTTTCCTACCATTCTCTGGGTTCTACTGTTATAAGTATCTCCCTTAACAACATGTACTTTACGTTTTCTCACAGTGTATTTTCTAGAATAATTTTTTTTTGTGATGCCTCCTAAACTGATGCTTTTAGCATCTTTTGTTGAGTTAAATTAGACTTAAAATAAATATACTTTTTTTGCCTTTCCTTTATTTTAAATGTTAGATTTACAACGACTCATGCATAATTAATAGGTTTTTTTTGCATGGCATGGCCGAGCGCATAAGGCATGCAATCGTAATCTGAGGGTCGCGGGTTCGCTTCCGAGTCGCGCTAAACATGCTCGCCATCCCAGCCGTGAGGGCGTTATAATGTGACGGTCAATCCCACTATTTGTTGGTAAAAGAGTAGCCCAAGAGTTGGCGGTGGGTGGTGATGACTAGCTGCCTTCCCTCTAGTCTTACACTGCTAAATTAGGGACGGCTAGCACAGATAGCCCTCGAGTAGCTTTGTGCGAAATTCCAAAACAAACAGACAAACAAATTTATTTTTTATTTTTATGAAATATCAAGCTTCAGAACGAGCTCTCTATGCTAAAGCGAACATTGGAGTTCGTTTATAGCTTTATGAATCCTCGAGCTCAACACTAAGCCAGCAGAAGGATGATGATAAATATTATATTAATGGAATACAAAAATAATTTCACGAGTAATGAAGACTGATAATATAAAAATAGTTTTGCAATATTGAGTACAAGTTATTTTAAGAATTCTGGAAAACTAATTTGTGCTAATAAACAAGTGTTACTCATGATGTCGAGAAAACCCCTTGAAGTTAAAAACGTATTCTCAAGACGACTTGTATGGGTATTAAGACTTTAATTAAAATGAAGTACAGAACAGCGTTTCGACTTTCTTAGATCATCTTTAGATTCACGTTTACAGTACATTAAAACAATATTTACTGAAATAAAGTTGCACATAAAAATTATCATGATTTAATAATAAGCTATTGCCTATAAGCTATATATTTTTCATAAGATAACACATTTATCTTCCATAAGAATTTTCACTGGAGGGAAACAAAGCTCGTTACCTGGAACCGGACATAATCGTCATGAACAGAATCTCTAAGTTGAAGATGCTCGATAAAGTAGACATTTTTAGATTTCGAGTTTTTATTTGTATGCAGAAAGATTCCGTCTAATTTATTATACAATAATTACAACTGACAATTTATTGATTACCAACATATTTTCTTAATACTGCGTGTGTGTTTTGTTATAGCAAAGCCACATCTGGCCATCTGCTGTGTCTATCTAGGGAAATCGAACCACTTATTTTGGCGTTACTGTTACGTATTTTTTAATGTTTTGAATTCTTCGTAGATTAAACGCAACAGAAAAACGCAGATAACAGCTTGTATAATTTATTACACTAACCTATTAACAAATATAACAGATATAACATAAACTATATAATCATAGTGACAGATATTAAGTTATAACATTCGAAATTAATTACAAATCAAAATAATATTAGTTTCAAACTTCAAAATAAATCACAACACAAAACGGTACTGGCCTGTATCTAATACAATAAATTAAAATGAAAGTCTCAAATTCCAGTCTAGGGTGTGAATTTGGTCCCACGAAGAGATTCCGAAGCAGTTCACAGTTCAATAAATTCGCCGACTCTCAGCACAAGCAGTAATTCAGATGTATCGTAGAGATTGACGAAATAAAATCACGGCTTCCGTAGATCTAATTTCAATCACAAATCCAAGTTGAATATTCACAGCAAACACTTAAATAACACTTTCTCAAATAACTAACTTTCTTCTTTTGAAATAAAACTGGTGTCTGAATCTCACTCTTTTTCTTCTAATAAAACTAATGACTGAATCTCTCCCCCTCGAATAAAACTGATGAAAAATGACTGAATCTGTCTCTTTTCACCGTGTTTTATACCGATAGGCCTATTTCTCGAACAATCTTGCAATTTCCATACAACTCCAGAGTTATACACGCATATCCGTTCTTGCACGAGACTACACGTCTAGACGGAAGTCACCGGCACTCATTTACAAACATGTGATTGGTCTACTTAATTCGAGAAAGTTCTAAAACGTTACCCTAAATAAATAACATATTTTAGTTTAAACTTCGAAACAATAATATCAATATGGAAAAATGAATAATACAAATGAAAATTCAAACACAATACGACATGTTGTCGTTTACAAAATATTTATACATATACATAACAGTTACAAATCCGTAAACGTACTGCTATACCAACGGGGGACTTTATTAATATTATAAAATTTCGTGAACAGAGCTCATGAGCTCACTCTCATTTCATTGAAAATTGAGTTTCTCCTACGACGTTTATTTAAAAAAAAAATAGTTTATTTTTTAGTAAATTCAACAATATCCCTTGCTACTGTTTTTGAATTTAATGACTTTACGTACATAAAAAATATCTCGTCTACATTTAATTGCTTCACTAACTAACAATGAACAAAATGTTTCTTTCGACAATTTTGTTGATTTCTTATAGAATTAAAATTATTACTATCTTATAACCTCTTATACATTTTTGGAAAAAAAATACAGTATATTTAAAACAGCATTGAAGCATTCTTTAACAGATTGTTTAGGCAGAGTATTCATGATGAAACTTTGTAGATGGCATGGCAACTGTTTGTTGTAGAGACACAAGTGTAGAGGACGATGTTTCGAAAGTCATTTTTTTAATGTCCGCTAGACTTGTGTCGCCACAGCAGGGAGTTGCTGTCCCTTTTACAAAGTTTCAGCATTGAAGCATTTCTTAACTTATGTTCTGACGTGTGGTATAATGTTATATTAGTTCAGGGTTTAATATATTATCACAGTTTATAAGGAAATCTTGAAGTTTATTAACACGTAGTACTAACATTTCACAGTCTAGTTGGACTTGAATATTTCATATTATGTAGAATTTCCATACTTAGTGCTTTTAACGTATATACACAATTTTAGGCTTGAAAATCAGCCTGGTTATCTTATCTGTTAAACACAGTAGTAACAATAATAGCTAAAGGATGTGATGGGTTTACTATTATATATCTCTGTTATATATCAATGTTTATTTTACTTAAGTATACATTTAGAAATTCATACAGCTTACAGTATTAAATGTGTATTGCGAAATTCCCTTCTATTCACTAAAGTTGCAGAAGATTCTTGAGAGTAAAGATCAACAACGTATGTGTGTGTGTGTAAACACAAGTGTATCGTCCACAATAAATGTAACCAATGCAACGAGCTAAGATATAGTATATATATACATAAATCATTGGTTTTTAATAGTTGGTATATAATAATTCCCGAAAGCTATAACTGTGATTAACGCTTGCTAATCTTAAACTTTAGATTTTCGACCAGAAAGTTTATAGATTTATAACATTACAAACAGCTTAACTTCAATAAATTAGCAACGGACGTTGTTACTTTAAGGGAGAAATTTTATATCTTCAGCTGTAAAAAAATTCACGTATGATCAGCGAAGAGCTAATTCACTACTGATCAATCTATTGTATCTATATCAGCTCAAAATGAAATCGCTCGTCATGAACTTTGAATAAGATGTCAAGAAAATTTCGAATCAAGTAGAAGACTCAATGTTCTTTCTAAATTTGTAAAACTTTTGTACGTAAATTGATAATTCTAATAACTATTATTACCTACATTATTGTTTGTATATTAAGAAAGAGTTTGTTTTTTTGTTTTTGAATTTCACACAAAGCTACTCGAGGGCTATCTGTGCTAGCCGTCCCTAATTTTGCAGTGTAAGACTAGAGGGAAGGCAGCTAGTCATCACCACCCACCGCCAACTCTTGGGCTACTCTTTTACCAACGAATAGTGGGATTGACCGTCACATTATACACCCCCACGGCAGGAAGGGCGAGCATGTTTAGCGCGACGCGGGCGCGAACCTGCGAACCTCGGATTACGAGCGCACGCCTTAACGCGCTCGGCCATGCCAGGCCTTAAAAAAGAGAAAACTATGTATATTGATCTTGTTAGCAAATACATAAATTTGATACATATCGACATTTAATTAATTTATGATATTACATTACAATTTAACTCACCTTTCGGCTATTATAGATTGAAATATGTAATAAAAAGCACTTAGTAAACATATACATCTGCCACGTTGACCATATTTGACCCTGAAAAAAGAATAAAAATCTGTCCATATATTCTTCGTTATCAATAAACAGATACAATTTGAAGCAGAACAATGTGGAATACTATTCTACATATTCACACCAAGTTTCATTAAAATCGTGTTATATTTGAATGAATTATAGAAAAAAATAGCTCGAAAAATTAGCCCACATGTTCACAGACAGGAATTTTTTTTTATTATTTTACTGTGTCTTCACCTTTGATCTTCACCAGCTAAAAGCTTAAAAGTTTCAAGCAGGTTTATAGTACAACTGCACTGCAATTTTCTTCTAAATACATTCAGTCCTGTTAGAGAACTCTTGCTGATAAACACATAAACAAACACAAACACTGAGGCTAAAAACTCCGTCCACCTTCAGTGGCGAATGTAATCAAAGTGTAATGTTTAGCTTATTTATGATAGTGTATATTTTGAGATTTAGTTATTTTAAAAATAAATATCTTGTTTTCTATGAAGTCTTATTTATAATAAAATTGCTATAATAATAATAATAATAAAAAAAGCGCTGGTTTTATCAGAGTGAATGTTATGTACATAGTTTCACACATGACGTCTAAGGACACCGAGAAGTGACAAACATACAAAATCCATTTTCTAGTTTCAAGTTCATCGTTCCTATAAACATACTCATAGACGTTCATAATAGATAAATTATTTCGTGGAGTTTATGTCAACTCTGTTGCTTTCTTGGTAAGAAATCTACATCACATAGAAAAGTTTACCCCGATATTTCCTTAGTCGACTTCGCACGTTTTGTTTGTTCCATTAAAATTGTTGGAAGACTTTGCAGACAAACAAACAAGAAAATCATACATTCACAAATACGTGGTATTAATATAAGATAACCTTTCTGGAAATAATTTGTACTTGAAAAAGAAAAGAACAAAGAATAAATAATTTATTATCAGCAGTTAAAATGGAAAGATTTATTCTAGGAAAACTATACTCTCCAAAAAAGAAACGCAAAACGCAAAATTTGAGACAAATTGATAACAAGTTTATTTGGGGTAGTTTTGTATGACATGTGTGAAACTTTGTACATTTGCTGCTGAACATCCAAAGATTGCAAAGGCGAAGTCCACGCTTACTAGTTGAAGTTTAACGTCACTCAACGTCAATAACAAGTATGCCCCCCGTGAGCTTCAATAACTGCTTGGCATCTCCTGCTCATGGAAGCGATGAGATAACAAATCACATTCTGTGGAATGGCCGTCCATTCAGCCTGCAAAGCTACTACAAGCTGAGGTAGAGTCTGCGGTTGAGGTTGTCGCCGTCGCAGACGTCAGTCCAACCAGTCTCAAAGATGTTCGATGGGGTTTAAATCTGGTGATCTGGTGGGCCAGGGAAGAACGTTGATGTTGTGGTGTCTCAAGAAGACAGTGGTGAGTCGGGCTGTGTGAGGACGGGCGTTGTCATGTTTAAAAACGTTGTTGACGTTCACCATGATGGGTTGCACATGGAGCCTAAGAATCTCGTCGACGGTTGCGTACGGTCTGATCGGAAATTCTACGCAGCTCTGGTATGGTTGAGGCAGTAGACGTCGCAGTGGTGGTCCTATCCCGAAAATGACGTAACCGGATGTAGCGATCTTGTGCCAGATCGTGGACGGTCACGAGTTGATCCATGTTGTTGGTTTATTGAACAAGAATGCGTTTTGGCGAAATATCCGATGTTTTTCTCCGTTTTCAAAGTGCGCAACTTTTATTGTCATTTTGGTCTGACAATTAATGTCTTAACACGTGTAACATCACATACTCTGAGCTTGTAACGTTATTACATATATTTATCTTTAAAATAAAAAAATATCCCTTTTGCGTTTCTTTTTTTTGAAGAGTATATTTTAGCACCAAGTGAGATTTATCAATTTAAGTTAAAATTAAATCCCTATGTGCACTTTATAAACAGTGCTTAAACATAAGTCTATCATGATTAGTCAAACTTGCTAAAGACTTATCACGTTGCATATTTTAAGAAATATTTCGAACACTATTACTTTTAACAAGAATAGAACCATTTAATAACAATAAACATACTTAATATGTTCTGTAAATAAAATTTAATAAATTATTAGAAAAAGTTTGTGTATGTGTGTATTTAGCATGGAGCGAGATTCATCAATTTAAGTAAAAATTAAATCCTCATGTGCACTTTATAAATCGTTCCTAAACATAAATCTATCAAAATTAAATACTTATTTCTAAAAAATTAAGTTTAAAAACATAAGAAACTTATGCTTTTAAAATAAGTTCATTCAAAGATACCCAATCAACACTTGCTTGTGTTAAACACTTTCTCATTTTCAATGTCTGTAGAATAAAACTTATCTTGTAGAAACTATAAAGAAATATTCCACAGAGTTGTTTTTTTTGTTTTTAGAATTAAACACAAAGCTATACAATGGGCTATCTGTGCTCTACCCACCATGGGTATCGAAACCCGGTTTTCAGTGTGTAAGTCCGCAGACATACCACTGTGCCACTGTATTCCAAAGATGTTCTAAAGAATAATTAACAAAGATCGCGTATAAATGCATCAATATTTTACTTTGTTGTTTTTTTAAAGGAAAGATACACATGGACTATTATTTATTCTCCAGAGAATGAAATTTCCGTTCTTTTTAAGTCCGTAAACTTATTTTTTGTTTTGGAATTTCGCACAAAGCTACTCAAGGGCTATCTGTGCTAGCCGTCCCTAATTTAGCAGTGTAAGACTAGAGGGAAGGCATCTAGTCATCACCACCCACCGCCAACTCTTGGGCTACTCTTTTATCAACGAATAGTGGGATTGACCGTCACATTATATACCCCCACGGCTGGGAGGGCGAGCATGTTTAGCGCGACGAGTGCACGCCTTAACGCGCTCGGCCATGCCAGGCCCCGTAAACTTATGAATGACCCATCTGGGTTAATATTTTAGTACAAACGACCTTAAATAATATTTTGAAATACAAGTTAATCATACGATAATAAGTTATACAAATATTGTAGTCGTGCATTTAATAATAATATATTGCATATACTAGAAGTGAAAACTGATCTTTCTTTTTACATAATATATATTTAAAAATATTAAACAACTGTCAGTTTAATGTTGAGCTTTAAATTGCTGTTGTTGCACATTACCAGTCTTTACTTTTGCAAACCATTTTGTTGTAAAGACGGATTTTTCAGAGTTTTTGTTTTGTTTGGTTTGTTTTGAATATCGCGCAAAGCATCTTGAGGGTTCTGTATGCTAGCTGTCCCTAATTTGGCAATGTAAGACTAGAGGGAAGGCTGTTAGTCATCATCACCCAAAGCCAATACTTGGGCTGCTCTTTTACCAACTAATAATGGGATTGACCGTTACATTATAACGCCCCAAAGACCGAAAGGGCGAGCATGTTTGATGTTTCATATTTCGTTTAGTATAATTTGTGTAATGACTAAATGAGCACTAAGTATACATTGAAAAATGTATGATCAGATTAAAAGCTCGTTTTCCGTCTTTATGAATAAATTATTTGTTATTACAACATTACTAAACTAATGTTGAGTATTTCACTAAAAAATGCAAACTATATATGATAGTAAAGAGAAAGTTAACTAATTTTTTGCATTATTCAGACTTAAGTATGCAACAGGAAAACGTTAATATTAGCTGTCAGTTGAAAAGTTAGATTAAATGCCTTGAATACTTTTTAAAAATAAAATCAATACATAAAGTAGCTTCGTTGATTTCATAAGTATTTGTTTAAACTTAGAGACAACATTTCAATACTGGGTTCAAACACATTAAAATTAATTATAATGGTTTACTTAACCATTATTAGCTTGTTCAACTGGGTGCTACAAAGAGCGGTTTGCTTATGCCTGAGAGATTGTTCATATTCTGTATTATAACAGAAACCTTAGTAATACTGCTTTCAACTATTATAATTTCACAATTAATTTTTACAATACGGAAAAAGAAAGAGTTTTAACAATTAATTAAATATTAGTGATATAAATATCTAAAATTATACAGTTAATAGAACAAATTATATCTTATTTAAAAAAAAAGAAACCTATATTTCCTTGATAGTTTTTTTGGAAAATAATAATCAATGCACATTTTTTTCTTACTCCATACTTATATCTTTTATTGTTTATTGCATCCCCCTTTTCTCTTTGATACAGATGATACGTTATTTACCTGATTTCTAAATTTATCAAATTTACAAAGAGCATGTAGCCCATTCTGCAGTTTTGCTCTAAAAAAAACCCAGAAAATGGTAGCAACAATATTCCTCGATTTCAGCAATTAATCAAAACATAAGACACAATACCCTGATATCATTTAACCATTAACATAATGTATTTCAAATTTTGTGGTGCATATTGGAGGAATTTACACATTTGATAAAAGAACGATATTTATACTCCATACATATATACGATATATATATATATATGTATGTATGTGTGTATTAGTTTGTTATAATTTCATAAACAAGTGTTATTGGCTTGTAATTAATTTTATACGAATTTTTTGTCCGAAACAAGACATTAAATATTACCTTTTTCAGTTAAAATATGCTTTTAGTTATTTAAAAATACATAATTTGTATCTAAAATAACAGTGTACATTTTGTTTGGCCTGGCATGGCCGAGCGGGTTAAGGCGTGCACTCGTAATCCGAGGGTCGCGGGTTCGCGCCCGCTTCGCGCTAAAACATGCTCGCCCTCCCAGCCGTGGGGGTGTATAATGTTACGGTCAATCCCACTATTCGTAAAAGAGTAGCCCAAGAGTTGGCGGTGGGTGGTGATGACTAGCTGCCTTCCCTCTAGTCTTACACTGCAAAATTAGGGACGGCTAGCACAGATAGCCCTCGAGTAGCTTTGTGCGAATTTCCAAAAAAACAAACAAACATTTTGTTTATATTATTACGATAAGATCCTAAAGCAGTTTAACTCTTATCAAAACAAGCATGAAAACTTAAATTTTTTTTTCAGTCAACATATGTGTTCAAATAACATTCAGATAAAAACACATACTGCTATCATTGATTTATATGGTGTTTGAAATATATCAAAAGTTTAAACCTCTCAGTTAATATGGCCATAGAATTGTGAGTTTCAATCTGATGGAAAATGGTGTACGAATTACTAATCTTTGGGCTAATGTTTTTCCAAATTGAATAATGGTGCTCCACCTTCACACTTTTGAAACACAAAAGGCCAAAATGTGGAAAGCATTTTAACGTCATGAGGCTCGAGCCGTGAATCATTGAGATCATTCTAATGACAAGTACAAGCTCGACTTATTTTCATTTGAGATTCCTTCAGTGATTTTTTTTAAATCTGCTTTCGACTTGTTGTAATATATCATATCACTGATTTTCCAATCTATTTGTTTCTGATAATTTTCTAAATTTCAGTTTCATATACGTTTGAATTGAAACTTAACGATATTCATAAAAAATTTTATCACCGAGTGAAACTGCATTGTAATCGTATGGTTTACGCGGGTAGTGGACATGTGTTAACACAATAACTAAATTTGCAACAATGCTTATCATACAAATGTGCCTTCTTTATTTACAGCATGTAGATAGATTGTTTTCAAGAGATCCATCAAACAAGAGTGTTTTCACATGTAAAATATCAGAATGTAGTTTTACAATGAAACGTTTCTACAATTAAATTACATTAATTTTTAATCTAGTAAATATTGTTGTTCTATGTAGTTAGTGTACATATTTTTAGATAATAAAATAACGTGTCCGTGCGTGCATATTTGTGGTATTTTTAACATACAATGTTGATCGAATTCTCGTTATTGATAAAATACGTATTTTGCATTCATTGAAAGACTGAGAATAACATGCTAATAAATCTTCCAATTATATATTCTTCTTATTATATTCTAAAACGAGAGTCGATTTTATCAATAACTATAACTGCGGTATTTATAATTTTCATCACTTTATTTACGCAGTAAAAGTAACTAATAAACACTGTGAATTAAACACTGCTTATGAAATCTATTATAGTACAGGGCTTATTTTCAAGGCAACTGTTATTTGGCACGTAGTTTCTTTAGTAACACTGTCTAAATTACAGTTACTGAAGAAGTCATAAATTACTTATTACTTTGTATAGTTTGTGTAGTAACGTGAATAATTTCAAGTATATTCTTGATAATATAGTAAGAAAAATATATTTATTCTTTTCTTAATACAAAATGTTTCACGAATATAGTGAGTTGAGTTAATATTAGTTTGTACTTTTATTTACACAATAAAATTTCAAGATATTTTCACACCGATTTCTTTTGTATCTCATTCTCTCATCAATGTATACAGCAAGAATCTTGTACTTGTGAATCTTTATATTGGAAAAATGCATTTGTGGAATGCTTTTTTCACATTATCTCTGTTTATATGTGTGTGTAAATAAAAAGTGTCCTAAATTTCGTCATTAAAGAGAATATGTGTGTTCTGGAATTATTTTAAGGTCGTATTTTAATATGGGGACGTTGAACTTCTCTATACACGTTAATTATTCACTCTGTTACAGATAAAATAGCTTTAAAATAAAGTGCCCTATTCACTTCTGTCTTTCTGTATTTTGCTCTTAGACCATGCGAATATTCTTTTACGAAGGAGCTGTGAAATTATCTTCAAGCAATTTTGTGGTGGTGGTGTTTCGATATCGACAATCTGGAATTCGCTGTGAAACAAGTACATATATTTTAATATATATAGTTGCTATTACGGAGTTATACGTCGTATTCCTTATGACACGCCAGTGTATTAACACATTTAAAATTGTTTTTAAAAGTTTTAAATTGAAAATTTTATTTATAGTTCACGTTTACAAAAAGCCGATATACAATTTTCTTCACATGTTTCAAACTGTTTTTCCCCCTTTATTTCAATGATTAGAGCAAACGATCTTTTTGAGGACTCAAAACATTTAAAGAGATTCTAAATTTTGACTAAACAACAGGGTGGTATACTTGCATTAATAAAACAGAATAAACCAAATAAAGATTTTCATAAATCTAATATTTACATATATACGTAATTTTTAAACATTTTATCTTATGTTTTGTTGTATAATGCAATTTTACAAGTGTTTTAGAAACATTTATTTAACCTTTAAAGCACCGGAATTTATTGTAATTATGCTTTAATTGACATAGTAAATTATTCAGTCATTATATTATTGATAATTTATTTTTTCTTACTTAATTCGAAGTTTCCAAGTTTTGCCTCTAAGTTAAAGGATCAGAAATGTTGGACTACTGATTGGATAGTCAATATTCGTTCGATACGCGATGCTGCTGAACACGCACTGTTAGTTGTGGCCACATTAAATAATTGATAGTTAATCCATTTAATAAGACAAAGTTCTTTGAGGCGATTGGTACTACGGCATAGCTGCAATTCTTCTGATAAGAATCTAAAAGTAAGGACTGCTATGCTTTAACTCAGAAGTTTGTGACTTTGTTGTTTACCATATAAAGTGAAGTTTAGGTTTAAAATTTCAACTGTTTTACCATGCAAGTTAAGATTACACATTATTTCATGGTTTTTCTTTGGTACAACATTATTTTGTAACGTTTCTACAGCATTTTACAAAACAAATTCTCAACTCTTAATAATTAATAAATATGTCTTGAAGGTAATTCTTTACAACCTATTCAAGTTATTCTTAAATACACATTTTTTACGTTCTGTGACACGTTACTTAATAATATAAAATTTTAGATAAAAATGCTTCCAAATGTCAGTTTTCGTTGAGTACTTATGTTTATTCAATGAAAGTTGAATGTATTCACTTTGGTATGCCTCCGGATTTACAACGCTGAAATCAGGGGTTCGATTCCCCTCGATGGGCTGAACAGATAGCCCTTTGTGGCTTTGCTATACGAAAAACACACACACACCGTATTAACTTTGTAATGAACCTTTTTTGTTAGTAAAAACTAACAAATATCTTTTCATTAGTGTTATTGTTTCTATAAACATACACATATAATTTTAGTTTTACGCTATTTTATACGAATTTTGAGTAAATATTGTTTTAAATATTTAAATGGATTTGATAAAAGCTCACTAATTAGAGGTAAACAAAACACTAATAAATACTAGAAATTATGCATATACACACAGCAATATAAGTACTTAGTGGAGGGTATTAGGATGGAACATCTGAAGCTTCCCTTATACTTTTACTGCTAGACAGTTGCATAAGTAAAGTATTCAAAGTTTTTTTAATGTATTTAATGCTACTTAGGTTAACTTTAATGGTTGTAATGTATAATAAATTTATTTTTATTATTCTAAATGCATCATTATTATATTTTTATTATGGAAATTATTTTGCACTGCGAACTTAACATAACAATTTATTACAAACCTGAATCTCCTAAGCCGACGCAGGTTAGTATATTTATTTAATTGGATATAGAAATATTCAGTTTTGATCTAAGTAGATAGCCGGCTTTAACCGAAAGTCATTATTACCTAAAGAGTTGTTTTGATTTGTTTTAGCTTTAAGGTATTACTAAGATTCTATTCCTTTTATGTTATCATAACTAGGTACATTTGTTGAGTTGTTAGTTTTAAAGATTTTCTTGCTAAGAACTGATGATGTTTATAATGCAATTATGAGATATTCTGTTATTTGATAAAGTATGGTGAAAGGATACACAAATATAACAGAGAATTTTTAAACACTCAAAAAGGTGTTGCTGTTCTATTTGCTTATGAAAATAAAGAGATCATTTTGCTTGATCAATTAGGGTGAAGAATGATGATTTTCAAAGTCAAGAGAAATCGGTTTAAATGAACTCGTCTGATTCAAGTAAACCTCCTAGTTATTTCATGTAAGAATGTATTTTACCGCTTGGTAAAACTATCATATTTTGTTTTTAATTTTTTAACCAATGATTTATCAAAATCATTGTAATGACGTTCTCAATTAGAAAAAATCTTATTGAAAGATCTATCATTTATAAGGCTCTTATATTCTGATACATTAAAATGCAAGACAAAACTTCAATTTCGAAAAAAGTATACAAATGATATTTGCCGAAGAGAATCTGTATCGAATTCTACTGTTTGAGAACCCTTAGATACAACTGTGATAAATTAATCCAGTAAGCTTTGTCTCATCATGTTTATTAACTGTATAAATAGTTCAAAATTAACATTTTTTACAAATAGAAGTAACTACAGTTACGAATGTATTACGTTTGCACAAAGTAAAAGAAGTATTAAAATAAGGCAAATAAGCATAAAATATCTTATATTTTCACAAAAAATAATTATATAATAAAAAGAACATATGATTGATGACTTGATTTCGAATTTTTATGAGACTAAATCAAAAACAAATGTTTAGTAAATGCCAATTGAAAGAGGTTCTTCTAAAGGTAGATGTCTTGAGCCCTAGCTGAAAGATTTAAGGTTTGAGTCGCTTTATGCTTTTAAACACTGTCAGTTATACACAACTGTAAAGAATCTTGCCCATACATAAAACATCATAAACATCGTAAGTGCTTTTAACTGAAAAAGTATTACGTCTATAACAGAAAATTCTTATTTGATTAGAAGAAGCTTCATTTGTATCTTTATTTAATTAATATAGGTCAATAAATTCAGAGGATCTCTTACTTACCTTCTTCCTTGTTGTGTAAATGTGTAAATGTTTTGTAGGCGGCGGCATGTCGTGTTGTGTTTGGATTTTCATTTCTATTATCTATGTTTCCATATTTATATTATTGTTTCGAAGTTTAAACTAATATGTTGTTATTCATTTAGGGTAACATTTAAAATTTTCTTGAATTAAGTAAACCAATCATGTGTTTGTTAAATGAAGTGCTGGTGACTTCGTGTCTAGACGTGTAGTCTCGTGCAAGAACGGACATGCGCGGATTGCTCTGGAGATCTGTAGAAAATTCGCGGTCTTTCGAGGAGTTTAGGCCTACAATATATAAACAGACGAAGATGCGAGAGAGACAAGGAGATTCAGTCATCAGTTTTTATTCGAAGAAAAAAGGGAGAGTCAGACATTAGTTTTATTTCAAAAGAAGAGAGTCAGTTATTTGAGAAAGATTAAGTGTTTGCTGTGATTATTCAACTTGGATTTGTGACTAAAGTTAGATCTACGGAAGCTGTGATTTTATTTCGTCAATCTCTACGATTCTTCTGAATTACTGCTTTTGCTGAGAGTCGGCGAATTTATTGAACTGTGAACTGCTTCTGAACTTCTTCATTTAAGCTTCAGAATTTCTTCGTGGGACCAAATTCACACCCTAAACTGGAATTTGAGACTTTCATTTTAGATCATTATATTAGATACAGGCCAGTACCGTTTTTGTATAGTGATTAATTTTGAAGTTTGAAACTAATTTTTATTTTGTTTTGTAATTAATTTCAAATGTTGTAACTTAATATCTGTCACTGTTATTATATAATTTATGTTATATCTGTTATATTTGTTAATAGTTTAGTGTAATAAATCATACAAGCTGTTATCTGTGTTTTTCTGTTGCGTTTAGTTTACGAAGAACATAAAACATAAAGAAATACGTAACATTTTTAAATGCTGATGTATCTTTTTACTTCATCACATGGTCTTCAACAAAATAATAAGAGTTTAATTGTAGGTTCTGAAATTGTATTAATTATGTAGTAGAGCATGTAATATAACCTAAGTTCACATATTGGAATATATATCCAGATATTATACTACGAAATAAAATATATTTTTCACCACTATATGTGTAATGTTATTGAGTGATGAATTTGATTGAGCTTATTTATATTTTAATCAGCACATATCTCAATTACTATGCTAAAAAACGGATTTCGTCACGAGTAGTGGGCAGAACATGGGTAGCCCATTGTGTAGCTTTGCACTCAAAAATAAATAAAAATGTAGGAAAAAGGCAGGTGATGATTCTCAGAATGCGAAATAATTGCTTGTAGAAAAAATGATTCGAATTAAAGGTCAGAGAAAAAGAAACAGTTATTTTTAAGTAATATATTTGTTTATTTGTGTACATAACTACAAAATAAACGTGATTTCTAAATCCGTTTGAAGGCATACAACCAAGAAATGGTTTGTTTATTCTTAAGCTTAAAAGTGCATAATAGGCAATCTGGGCTATACTCACGGGTGTTCAAAGCCCGTTTGTACCACTATAAGTCTTCAGGCTTACCACTGAGCGACTGAAGAGCATTGAGAAATGGAAAGATATAAGAAAACATTTTCTACACCTGTCTTTTTAATATTTTTGGCATATGATGCATAGTAAAAGTTTCAAAAGATATTTTTGTCAAGACGATCTTAATTATATTGTCACAAAGTATCATTCTGTTGGCTTACTTTGTGACAATATCGTTGAGGTTACCTTGACTAAAATATTTTTGAAACTTTTTACTGTGCATCATATACCAAAAGTATTAAAGGGACAGGTGTAGAATAATGAATAAAACGTTTTGAACCAAACATTATCAGAAACACTTTACAACAACTCTAGTTTCAGGAATTAATGCAGATGAAGTAAACATCTTAACATCACAGGGTAGCACAATTTTTGTACTTTTCGGTTTAATATTTACATAACTAATAAAATACACTCGTGCAGTTTTCTTTTTTTTTCTTCATTGAGTAGTATTACCTTGTAAAATGGCAAATGCGTAGAAAAGGTGCAATGCGTGTTTAGTTTGCAGAGACCAGTCAATGATTGTGGTGCAGCGTATCGAGCATTGTACAACGATATTAAACGTTAGGTAATAAAAGACAAAATAATGGATGCCATTGCTACTACAACTTTGGCCATGTTGCAACGAATGCAGACTGAAATCGAATATTGGTTAGAACCGCTGAAAGATATTAATGGTGAATACATCAATATAAAAAGTTTCAAATGGGATACAATATATTTAAAACTGCATGGTTGTATTTCCTTAGTCAGTTAATTTTTTTTAATTTTAAAATATAAAATATAATTTTGGGCCACTGGTGGCAAACAACTAATTTTTGTGTTCAAAGTTATCCCCAAAGCTGATAATACGCTCTTATATGTGCAATCTGAATACATGGAGATCATCAGCCGCGGTTGCATAAACGCATTCCTATATGTAACATACATACAAAATAAATTGATTGGAGAAAAATCACAAGGTGATAGAGACTATATCACAAAACCTTTATGGCCAACGCAATGCACTGGGAAGGTAAATGTAATCAATACTAGTTGCTATTCTTTGTTTGCCCGCATCGCATTTGAGAGTGAATTATCTTGTAGTAAACAGCAGCCAACACACGTCAATCCACTGATATGTTAACTTGTGTGTTCATAATTATAACTATTGCTCTTAAGGTGAAAGTTTGGTAATATTTAACTTGATTAAAGAAGAGCACCTTACAAATAAAAAAAACAAACTTATTAGTTGCTCACAGAAAATGTTACAAATGAAATTATATAACATGGAACAACGAAATAATAAGACAGAAAGCAGCTTACAGTTCAGTAGTATGTATGACTTCAAAATGAAATATTTTAAAAACTTAACTTCCGTTAATACAGAAATAATACACAATGCAATATAATTTAACAATGCAAATACAATATTTAATTTCTCATTACATATTTATACCACTTAAGATATTTTAAAAGAGAATTACTAATGAAAACAAAACACAATATGTAATAGTGAATTATTTTTAATTAAAAAAACAAGCCTTTTACGCATAATGAAAAGAAGAGAGAATTATCCTTTAAAAATGAACCGGCGTAATTATCAAACGCTCAAAGCTCTTAGTAAAATATAATATACAAAGAAACCAAAATTAAAATAAATCATTATATTACCAAAATGTCTTGAAAATGAAATTATTAACCACTAAAAACAAAATAAAACTTATCTAAAACGAATTTTCTAGGTTGTAATCCACAATTAATTAGCCTTAAGCACACATATGTGGTCTGAAGGTGTGCATGTCAAGTATTTAACATTGTGTGATTCAACACGACTTTATGCACATAATGTTACAGTTAACAACTGTTAATTTTCCCTACATTGCTGATATAGTCACAATTCTTGGTAGATAAAGTAGTTGTCATATACAGTATGAAATATATTGAAGCAAACTGGATGTGTAAGTTATAGAGTCAGGCAAGTGCCATATTTAAATTTTTGATGAACCTCCACATGAGCTTTGACTTCCCTGAATCAGATTCAAACTGACGTTTGAAATTCAGAGATATAACTTAAAACAACTATTTTTGAAACACATTTGAGTTTTGAATACAACATTTTTTATTCTAGCAGCATGCCTCAGTAAATTTGGAATTTATAATCAACATTTTTTTAAAAAGAGGATTGATCCCATAAACTAAACCAAAAAACTGTTTATTAATACAGATATATAAAATATACGTGAAGGAAGACATAATTCATATACAAATAAATTACTCGTGACAATAAACACAAAAATTATTAATAACAGTAACAAAGAAAGATATAATTTTTGGTTAGATATAACAAAAACAAAAAATAAAGTGATAATAAATAAATACAATAGTTAAAACTGAAATGTGTAGTTTCATACTTACATATATATGTAATACCTTTTGTATTGCATTGAAATTAACAACTTCATTAAATGCAACACAAAATTTACAACATTATAACTGAATTGAAGCTTAACTCTTCCTTATCTTTACCCTACCCGCAGGTCCTCGAGAATGACATGATTTTGCAGTTGACTATTGTGGTGAGTGACGCTGTATCTTGAACTTTAACAAGAGCTTTCTTAATATTTGTCAGGTTGATCAAGAAATGACAACCTTCTTGTTCCAGCTACTTTATTTAACTAAAGATGATCCAAGCTTTGGTTCATGTGTCAACCATCTCTTGGCAGTATCGTTTGTAAACAAGCATTTGTTCTCATATAGGATCTTTCTATCTGACAATCACTACAGTAAACAACTAAACATACTTCACGTGTTGTATTGGTTTGTCTTTCAACATATATTGTATATTAATAATGGAGAATGTTCATCACTTGTATCAACATTATGACGAGTCACTGTTTCTTAACCAACTTGGCCATTGGGTCACACAGATGCATTGGTATATTCGATCCAAAAGTTACTATGTTGTGTTAGACACGTTGGATCTAAATTGTTTGCAACATTCTCTGCTATGGCGCTCAGACGTTTTAATATCCATAATGCTTAATAACAGCTGCTACAGCATAATGCTGGATGACTCTGGACCAAAAAAGTGCAAAACAATACTGGCAATACGACCTTTCTTTGAAAGATAACTCTGTCAGTCAATGCTGCTGGTTTTAAGTGCAAATACTACAGAGTATTAACAAACTAGACTTCATTTATTATAATCTTTGAAACAGTAATTGCAAGTACAGAAGTTTTTTTTATTTCATTCACTATTTTCTTTGATGTACTCCACTGTTCCTGGACTTTATCTGGTAAACACCGGTTGCACAGGTGAAACTGATGGATAATTCCCTGAGTGCATTTATCCAGTGTACACTAATGCATTATCCGAGCTTGAAATAGCAACCATCATTCTGTGAGTGATGTTTTCTAGATGCAGCTGAAGATCAAAAATTATAACTGAAGATCTTGATCAGATTAACAAGTCAAGGTCAAAGGAAATTTCGCAATACCTTATGGCAAGAATGGCATGAGCACATTAACTCCAGAGTAACCAGAATAGCAGTGAAAGAGAAACTGATAAAACAAGGTTATTTTGCAGAAAGGCTATCTGCGGTTCAGAATCACCACCATCACCGTGTTATTTTAACAAAGCATCATGTCAACTAACAGTTTGAACGCTGTTGCGAAATCATCTTTTCAAATAAGTCTAATTTTTTCAGCTTGTTAAAATTAATGGTATAATTCATGTTTGTCATTTATTTTAGAGAACAAAAGAGGGAGACTTTTTTTATCACAAGGAATACAGGAAGTGGTGTAGTACATGTTTAAGCAACCATTCATTGCAATTTAAAATTGCTCTTTACATCCTCCAATGAAGCAAAGACGATATTTCTGCTGTATTCTAGGGCAAGGTTTGACAATAACTTGTGTTCCAGAATGATAATGCTACTGATTTCTGTGGACATATTATGCAGGATTATTTTGAACAGGAGAATATTACATGATCTACAGATTACAATTACATTGAACGTTACTGGGCAGACATGAGTCGGAAATTTGATAATCAGGACCATAAACCAGCTACTTGAGCTGAGCTACAGCGTTTTCTTGTGAGACGTTGGGATGAAATCAAAGTGGATTACATCAGTTACCTCATTGACAACTTGCTACATCACCTTGCAAAGTATAAGGAGAATCAGCCAAGTACTGATAGCTCTTAGTATAAAGTGATTTAGGGTTACAAGAGCTATTTATTATAATGCAATATTATATAATTTTATTATATGTAGGTTTTGTTATTACTAAGACAACAACAACAAAGTGAACTTAACGTTGTTTTAGACAATATGCGAATAAACAAAAATTTTGACACTAAGATAACAAGGTAAAAAATATAAATATATAAAATACGCCTTCAGATGGAAACCTGTATTATTCATATATTTAGATTTTCTATGTTTTCCGTAAACATTAGAAAAATAGAGTTGTAACATTAGGACCAATAACGAATGTAGCATTTTTAGGATAAGTGATTTGTTTTGTCAATGTAGCGAGAGAGAGACAGTTATTGTTTCTTTACACTTTTTGTAGACTTTGACCCAAACATTTTTATTTAGAATGCACATTTCAAACATGAAACATAATTACCTTAACAACTGAACGATAACGTGTGAGCATACAAAACGCGTGCTACACTGACACAATGCTAAAACTTCATATTTGTTAATTTTGAATAGCTATTTTCCTATGTTCTCCAAATAAAGCTACTGAATTGTTCAGCTGGTGATATTTGTTGATAATATTTACAAATATTACTAAAACATCTGTTGGCTAAGTAAGCTTTTTGTTTTTGTTATTTTAGAATTGTTGCACAAAGTTTTAAAGTGGAGTTTTGTTTGGGAATTTCGCACAAAGCTACTCGAGGGCTGTCTCTGCTTGAAGTGGAGTGAGCATCCAATTAACAGTTTCCACCATCAGTTCTTGGGCTACTTACTCTTACCAAAAGTATAACTTAAGTGTCACGTTTTTCACATCCCTGTTCTAAACGTATGGGGAGCGTTTTTCTGGAACGAATTAGGATCTATGAGTTTCCATATTCACAGTCCAGACACGCAACTAGACCTCCCTCAGGCCACATTAGTTTTGTTACAATATAAGTTAAGACATTTAATTCATTTACTCATAATTCAAGTTTTTATAGGTTTGATTTAGAGATTATATAATATGGAGTAATTTGTTACATAATAATTCAAAATGTCCAATGAGAGTGAGAATTAATTTGTTTGTCATGTACCTAGATCGTCGATAAAATATTCAGTTATAGATCAGATATAATATTCAGTATTGTCTGTAGGTTTCTAAATCTGCGTACATAAATCATTCATTATTCGTAATGGCTATTTGCAACAACTGTTATTCTAAATTGTATTGTGGTTTGTATTAAAAATATATTTGTATTAAGAAAAAACTTTGTGTATTAATCTTGTTGGCAAATATCATAAATTTAATACACATTAACATTTAATTATCTTCTGAATTAAATCTAGAATTGTCGATTATTTGAAATAGTTTTACATAATGTCAGTAACATGATAAATCGGAGATTCGTCCGATATAAATTGTAATAAGTATTACCATCCACTAGTGGAATCTTCTGTTGTTCAAGTTTAACATTATAATAGTATATATGGTTCATTTTCCCATTTAGTTTTGTTTTGTTTTTATACAATATATGAACGTAATACGAGTGTGTTTTTACAATACTCTGCAAGTTTTAAGTCCAATTAACTGTCATTGTGATCTCACCTGTTAAGGGAATCCTCAGTAACTTGGGCCTGATAATCAAAAATATAACTAAAAGAATAAAAAGAAGCTACCAATTTACAAAGCAGGACTGAAAAAATAGTTTACATATAAATAAAGCTTCTCAATAGAAAATTTATAAACCTTTAAATAATTATAACAATGAACTGAATCGTAAACTGACCTGGGTGTTAACAATACTTTTCGTAGTAATTACGTATAATCTTCATAATACCTCTGAGGATTTTCTTATTTTTTGACTTAAATTTATACCATTTCTAAAACCATATATTAAATTTTGAATACAAAATTAATTTTCAACATATTAATCAATATATTCTGCTGAAACAAGGTATACTAAGAAAGAAAAGGAATAAATAAACGTCTCGTGAGGTTTGTTATTTAAATATTGTTGGCTAAGCATTTCTTTCCAGTAAAGAATAATGACATAAACAGAAATAAATAAATAATTATGTTTCGGTTCAGAGCAAACAGTGATTTTTCGGTAGATAAGAACAGGTTAGATGCTTCTGAAAAATGAACCTACTTTGTTAAAAACCTCATTATAACTTCCGTACTTTTTTCTTCAAACATACTATTGTTTATTTTCAAGAATCCTAAATGCTTATCATACCATAAGTATTTTATTAAGAAAGCATACAGTTTTAGAAACACACTGACTTATACACTACTAAGACATGTGAATAAATTCTAGTAGCGTTTTGAAATCAGCAAAACACACTCTGCTTTTTATAGTTATTTCAACTATAAAAATATCCATGTGTTTAACACCTAGTTAGTCGCTCAGTAGTAAGTCTAAAGTCCTCCTGATAGGACATTGGTAAGTTTACGGATTTATATCCCTAAAATCAGGTGTTCAGTTCTCCTCAGAGGACAGAGCAGATAACCTGATGTGGCTTTGCTATTAGAAAAGCGCCCTAAGTAAGTCTAAAGTACTAAAGATTAGTAGACTAGAGCGAGCCTATTGGTTAACTTTGCTCTTCAAAACAAACAAAGCTCACTTATAATCTATCCGTATCTACATTTTGTATTAATTTTTATAACAACAACCCAACCTTATTAGAGTGTTTCCTGAAGTTTTATAGCTTTCAACAAATGAAATGTTCATTCAGGCTTAATTTTTGTTTTGTTCTGAATACAATACGAAACATTTTCATCTTACTCTGGTAAGTTTTGTGTCTAATTAATTGTCATTGTGGACTCGGCTATTAAGTTTTTTCATTAAAAATAAGGGAATCCTCAGTAACCGCGGCTGTAATTAATCTCAAATCGGTCAAATCCTCCGCTGGTACAGCAGTAAGTCTACGAATTTTCAACGCTAAAATCAGAAGTATGATTTCCTTTGGTGGACTCAGCAGATAGCGCATTTGGGCTTTGCTATAAGAAATCACCTAAACAAATCAGTCAAAGAGATGATAGCTATGAGCTACGTACATGAGAAAAAAACAGAACCATTCTATGAATCGTTATGTCATAGCTAATAATTTCTATGATTTCTATGATTCAACTTTAAACACAGTGACGCCTTTTAAAATTATTTCTCTATAGCAAAAATGTGTATACTTGTTGCTGCTTATTATTAATGTTGTATTTCTTCATTCGAAATAAAATAATAAAATTTAATGAGGTTAAATTTTAAGCTATAATAAAACTAAACGCACGATGGTTGTTTGTTGAAATACCAGGTATTATTTTAATCCTGATATATTTAACTAAAATACTTCTAAAGTATTTTGAGATCGGTTGTAACACGTTGATATTCATATAAAAAATAACAATCTAAAGATAAAAGCTTCTCTATAACATGTATTTGAGCAATCCTTTAAAGTTGATTTTTAAAACAATGCTGATAGAATACATGGTAGATAAATGTAACGCATGGAGTGTTTGTGTTTTCTTATAGCAAAGCCACATTGGACTAACTGTTGAGTCCACTCAGGAGAATTGAATCCGCTGATTTTAGCATTGTAAATCCATAATGTTACCGCTGTACCAGACAGAGGTGGAGTAACTACTATGATATAAATAGTAAAATTACAAATATATGTATCTAAGATTGCCCCGTTGGTTTAGCAGTAAGCTTATGGGCTTATAACGCTATAAATCTTATTTCGATTACCGCAGTGAGAACAATACAAATAGCTTCTTGTGCATCTTTTAGCTTAAGCAAAGCAAACCATCAAGAAAATTAAAATTCTAAGGCTAGACAGCGTTATACAGATATCGATTTCAGCGATTGAAAATCTTCATTTTAAAAGTCCCGACGACAAAAAGTGAAAATTCATGTATACATTGTTTTTAAAACTTACACAAAATTACATAAAATGTTACAAGTTTTTTTTATGTTTTAATACTAACTGCACTATAATGAAACATTTAATATAAAAATGCAATGATAAAGAGAATCAAAATTAACGTGAGGGGTTGAAATTAATTATTTTGACTCATCACTTTTAACTGATCTATACACTTTTCCAGGAACAAAATTATATGAAAGCACTTGTTCTTGGGCTTATAGTTCACAATGCTTTTTGAAACTAGTAGGTTGTAACTTTATTTTTTTGTATAAAAACAACTAAGTCGTTTATAAATCTTACATTTTTGAAATTATAGAAATCTCAGATGGCTCTAGCTTTATATCTTAACCGATAACTTGTATATAGATGCATGATATTTATATAATACTTTAAAAAGAAATAGCAAATATAGATATCACTTAAGTGTAAGACCTGAATCTAAGGTCGAATCCTACTATAAGACAAGTAAACGCAGTCACAATCCCTGGAATTGTAATACTTTTCACAACGTTGCATGAATGTTGCTAAATATTCACTTGCTCATAAATATAATCTGATCCAGAACAGGTGTTCAAAAATAAATCTTTTCTCAGGATGATCATATTACAAATTATGAACTTGTTAAAAGTAAAAATCTGTAACTCAGTTCATACATTTAGAAATAGATAATCTGAATTATATTTTACTACATTATTTAAAGTCATGGATGTTATTTGAATTACCTGTAAGTCATATAATAAACTATCTGAGGTCTGTTTGCCACAAGAAATCGAACACCGAAATAGTCAAAAAGGTATTTAAAGAAATTAAATCACAAACAAATAAAGTTTATTTTACAGTAATGTTTTGTGGTTAATAAGATATTTTTATATAATTAACATACATTTTTGTAAGACTATTTAAAGAAAAACATGACTCATTATTAGATTTAAAGATTACAATGATTCAAAAAGGATTACTTTCGAAGAAAATAATGGTTTATTTATTTTAGTTTAAAAGGAAAATATGTTTAGGGATGTCAATGTGATTTGTTTTTTATTAAGTTGTACTATGAAATTTCTCTTGTTTAAACTCACTTGCTTTGTTCGTTTATGAGAACTTTATTTTCTGTTTCTTCAGGTATAATCTCATGCAGAACCTTCCCTAAGGGGGAAGTCCAGTACACTAGGTGAAAGTTGTCTCTATTGAGATTTGGAGAAAGATGATTGTTGACTCTTAGAACTTCATTCAAATGAAAGGCTTGGTATAATACCTTTAGGCTATTTCATTAAAGAAATTGTTATATACACAAATGAAAATCTCAAAATAAACCCAAACTAACAAACAGTATATTTAAAAGAAAGTTTTGTCAATTATGATAAAGAATTCTAAAGGTCTCTAAACGAGTTCTATGCTCTTGTTAATGATGTTTGATTGTACAACTAATTCAACAAAATTATAAGTAACAGACGAAATAAACCATTATATGAAAAGTTCAAATAGTTTTAGAACTATAAAAACATAAAGTTCGACTATGTAACCATAAACAAAAGTCCTATAACTTTAGAGCTATATTGAGAGAAAGTTAAATAAAGAAGTAACCGTTGTTCACACAGTGGTTTGATTACATGAAAGTGTATGATTTAAGCATCATTTACCATATATTATTCCGTCAGCGTACTGTAGATTGTTCTTTCATATTTTGTCACCATTAAAGTTTAGCGTGAACCACGTTATTACGTTTTTCCGTTTATTTATCCATAAGAAAACTGCAGTAAATAAACATTTGTTTTATGTAAATATATATAAGAAACTAATAGAAGTAACTTAAATATTCAACTATGTGAAACATTATATTAAAAGTACCCCTCAAACGTTTCTTAGTTACCCAATAGTTATTTAGGAGAAAAAAAAGATTTTTACTTGCTAACAGCTAAAAGTTATAATAAATATTAAAAATACAATAATACTAAAAATACATATATTTAACGCGAAGTTGGAGCTTCGAAATTTCTTTAAACTCCATCCTCAGCGTTAAAATCTCAAAATGAATTAGTTCATAATACTGGAACTACGAAAACAACATAGAGTTGAGTGAGTTTTCATATTCAATCGGAAGTTTGAAAAGAGTGAATTGAAATTGCAACAATATAATAGAATGTACAATAAAACTTGGAACATACACATGTTTAATAAATAGTATTGTTGAATATCCACAAATACTTATAATTAATTTCATTGGCAAACAAAGCTTTAAACATAAATATCAAATTAAAAAATGATCAAAACTTATCACCCACAATTTATTCTATATTTTGTACTTACGTCAACATTGTGAATTATGGTTAAAACCAAAGGATCTACTTTTTCCAATGCATTTGTGGGTCATGCATGAATACACTCGTGGTTGTTGTAAAGCAACTTCACCTGTAAATACGTGCACATTACCATATGGGAATTTTAGCAAGAAGCGGATGTAAGCTAAGTAATCCACATGAGTCTTATATCCGATTGTATAGTAATAATAGTAACCATTGCATAGCTCTAATAGTTTAGTAGTTCTAATATTATTAACTTTCTTTAAGGTATTAGAGCTGATGATGAAATTTAAGAAGATTCCAAAACGTTCCTATTAAAGATGTTACTGGTATCACTATGTTTCTTAACCATTATAGCTCTTAGAAGAAAATACCTAGAAAATGCACTTAGTATCCATAAAAATTGGACCCTGAGGATGTGCACCTATGTGTTATTACTTATGTTATTCACGTTTGTGCTTGCTCATTTATCATTGAAATAGCTTAATAAAATGGAATTTCACTGAACATTTCATACCAAATTGCAAGCAAAACTAGTGTATCATTTACAGAGCTTACATAACTAATGTTTATTGAATAGCTGATATTCATTTTTAAGGACATATTCGGAAAACATTTATTTATACTAAAAATATTTTCTTAAACATAAAAAAATTAAATTTTGAATAATGCACAATTTTATGTTAAGTAATATAATATTCTAAATTACTTTCAAAATTAATGTTCATTAAAGGCTACTTCTCACATATATTAAGATTGCATAGTCATACAAAGATGATCGGTTAACCTGTTAACCTTGTTGTATTATTAAATGATATTTTATGAACGGATATGGCTTTCCCTTTACTTTGCTTGTTTTGGAACAAAGCCACATTCGTTATACCTACAGTGAAGAATCAAACCTTGAATTTTAATGTTGTAAATCTGTTAAATTACTGCTTTCCAACAGGGAACTTTTCCATTAATATTGTTTTGTTCAAAAAATATTGGAGGGGTTTGAAAGTATATTTATGAGGAAACAACTGCCTTAAAATGTTTTAAATAACATAATTTGAAACTTGCTTGAATTTACAACAAGTTTTCTGATTTAAAATGTAAATAATATAAAATTAAAGAGACAGCCAATTAACACACGCAACGACGTGGCATATTTATTCAAGATATAATTATATTTGTATATGGTAACGTATTCACTATTCAACAATATATATGTTTAAAAAATATACTCCTGCTATATTAAATTAGTACACACATTTAATTTGTCTCATTAGATGGAGAGCCCGGCATGGTCAGGTGGGATAAGGCGTTCGACTTGTAGTCTCAGAGTCACAGGTTTAATCTGCCTTTTCAGTTCCTTTCCTCAACTTTAATTTTCGAATGTAGATCGAAATTTCTGATTCAGTTGTGCTATAATATTATACGAATATGTTCATCATATAATTAATTATTTCATAATGATAAAAAAAACTCAAGTAAATATTGACAGTAAAGTTCTGACGTGAAAAACAAAACAATTTATCTTTCATTTTTCATTCATTTCGAAAGTAATGTAAACAGTAATTTAGTTATATGTAAGCTACCCATAGTTTGATAACAATTGAATTGTCTAATGTTGCTAGACCGGTATGGCCAGATGGTTAAGGCACCTGACTCGTGATCTGAGGTTCGCAGGTTCGAATTCCCCGTAGCACCAAAAATGCTCCCCCTTTTAGCCGTGGGAGCGCTATAACGCGACGGTCAACCCCACTATTCGTTTGTAAAAATATTAGCCTAAGAGTTGGTGTTGGGTGATGGTGACTAGCTGTCTTCCTTCTAGCTTTACACTGCTAAATTAGGAACAGCTAGTGTAGATGGCCTTCGTGTACTTTGCATGAAATAAAAAAAACAACTCATTAAATTGTTACCCTCACGTTTCAAATAAATCTTCCTATACGTTAATTAACTTTCGAGAAATTTTCTTAATTTAGTTGGATCTACGGTTATTTTATTTTTTGCTCACCTTTAACGATAAACACAAAATTCAATTTCATAAGATGATTTTGACTTCATTGAATCTGGATTTTTTTGCACCCAGCATTGTTGGGTGGAAAACGAGAGTACTTAGAAAATATAGTTAACAAACACATAAAGAGGGCAACAATTTGAGTAAATAGTGGCTTAATATTATCTTGTATCTAATTAACATTGATTACACGAAATGACATATGATGCCTGACATTTCTCGTATTTCGAATTCTTTACCTCTATTTAACATTTTTATTTTGCTGAAACGACCAATATTTTAATTGTCAGAATTACGGCAGAGTAACAGCATGCTGTAATAAACACATTTAGTGGAAAAAAATCACTATGTGAAAAAAGAAAGAAAAAGAAAATAATAGCTTACCTGTTTATATTTAGGTGTTGTATTACTTATTTGATATTCTTTAATACAATCGTCTTTACGTAACAGCTTCTCCTCCATCGCGTAGTGAAAACTTGAAAACTCATATAATTGTATTAAGGTAATGCTGTGTTTCAAAAAGTTATAAAAATTAATAAATAAACCGTTGCGTTCAATTGGTGGCTACGTCACTCAGAATCTACAATTATAACAAGAGATGGCAATAAATGAATTTTAAATTTAAAAAAGAGCAACATTGCTCAGAAGTCATCTCAAATATTCGGCTTTAATAACAATTTAAGCCATTTAAGAGAAAAGCGAGATTTCACGATTTTTGTATCGGGTAGATAGCCAGTTAAAACAACTTTCGACAAGTAGAGCGACGAGTTTGAATTTCGTTCAATCTCAATTTTCACTTTACTAGAAAATTTTATGGCGTACAGTTTGCTCTACAAGAACAACCGAATTCGTACTTTTCTGTCTTCAAGCAGGATATATTGTGTTTGGGTTTGTAGGTGTTTGACATCTTCTAAAATATATTTCGTATGGTTGAAGAAATCCGTCATTCAGATCTCATGTCATTTAATTTTGACAGGGCCGTCATATCTCATTCGTTCTATCATCAGGAGTTGAAAAGTTCCAGCTTTTTGTAGTAGTATTCTTAGTTCTTTTTATCTCCAATTTTTAACACTTTGATTGTAGCTATTGTTTAACAGTCAGCTATAGAATAAAGTATGATAACCACACTTTTGTTGGAGAATTATTTAATATTATGTACTTTGGAAGGAAGGTTAAATTTTAATTTAATAAAATTATTTGAAAATAACTATAAATTAACTAGATTTCTTCATTTATTACGTTCAGCAATCACGTGAAATATTGCAACATAAGTTTACTTTACATAAATGCAGAAATATTCAAGAATTAACTATTAACCAGTGTAATGTTTGATAATTTGGATCGCAAGGAATTACACAAAAACCCAATAGAACGTTCAGTAAAAATACACCTTAAACAGTAAAAATTAAGTTCAAACAATACTTTAAAACATTTACTATAGATTGTTAAGGCTGTACACATACAAACATTTACGCAGATTAGACAAACAAGGAAAATAATATCGGCTCAAAATGGTTAGTTTGTAATTCTTATTATTGTCCCGGCATGATCAAGTGGTTATAGCCCTCGATTCGTAATTTGAGGGTCACGGATTCGAATCCCCGTCACATCAAACAAGCTCGCCCTTCCAGCAGTGGAGTCGGTATAATGTGACGGTCAATCCCCTATTCGTTGATAAAAGAACAGCTCAGAGTTGGCAGTGGGTGGTGATGACTTACTGCCTTCTCTCTAGTCTTACACTGTTAAATTAGGGAAGGAAGGTCCTCGTGTAGGATTGCGCGAAACTAAACCATGCAAAATATATATATATGTGCGTTTACCTACTTGTTCAAATAAACGTTCAAGTACAGAATTTCTCAGTTAAGTGTAGCTTTTCGTGTTAATCACTCTAGAAAATTAAGTGAACGAAAACCTTGTTCCATAACTTTCTCTCAAAATAAATTTCGTTTCTTATTTCGGAATTAACTTCTTTTTATTTATCATTATTAATTTTATTGCGAAATAACAGACCAAACTTATTGCTTAAGACCTCTCTTGTTCAGCGGTAACTTCTAATGTAAAAACCCGGATTTTTATACTCGTAGTAGGTACATCACGATGGCCTTCTGTTTTATGAAACGAAAGTGAATTTATAATTGTAGGATACTTTAATATCGGTCAGTTTGTTTTTTTTACTATATTAATTAAAAGATAGTATTATTAGTCTTTCTAAAGCTGGTATTTTATGTTCATTTTAAATTTTCATAATATATTCTGTAAAACAATTATTTGACTTTCGTGTAAATAACCACGTTTCTTTGTTTCATTAAAGAATAAATTTCCATTAACGTTATATGATTTTAAAAATTACATAATCTGTAATATGTTTCTTTTCCTCGAGCCTTCAATGCGGCTAAAAAAATGGAAGTGTGCAGTTAACACGATACAGTTATATTAATAAGGTAGCAGTGTAAGACTCCGGAATATTGAGTAAAGTACCACATTGTTTTGTTCAAAGAATACCGTAAAAAGCTATTTACAGAAAATGTTCTCAATTTGAAATACCGATTGACAAACTTAGTTCCTTTTTTTTGTAAAATCACACTGAGAATTTGGAAATTACTGCAAGAAATGAAAATGTAAATTGTAATACATCAATAGTCATTCTTTACAATATTAAATAATCTGTAAATTGTTTCCAAACTGTCTGAGAAATGTATTAAAAATATACAATGAGGTTAACTTACCGGTTTCGCGAAAGCATAAAACAATGTATTCCTTAGTAAGAAGTTCAAATGGTGTTGAAGTACAAACTCGTACATGTACTCTGTATTTTATACATAAAAGTGCGGATAATCCTAAAGGTGAGTAAAATAGATCAAATAAACCTTCAGAGCTTTCAATGTGTATATTTCTCTCCTTCATATCCAGGGTCAAAATGTAGTTTAAGAAGCTTCGGATCTAGTTTTTTTATATCAAAACTCATCTCATTTTGTTATATTATTTTAATACATAATTGTTTACTTGTTTTGAATTTCGCGTAAAGTTACTCGATGGCTATCTACGCTAGCCGTCTCTAATTTAGCAGTGTAAGACTAAACGGAAGGCAGCTAGTCATCACCACCCATCGCCAACTTTTGGGCTATTCTTTTGCAAATGTAGAGTGGGATTGGACCGACACAATATAGTGCCCGTACGTCTGAAAGGACGAGCATGTTTGGCGCTACGGGGATACGAACCAGCGACCCTCAGATTAGGAGTTGTATGCCTTAATGCACTTGACCATGCCGAGCTAGAGCTCAGTAAAATAGTAAAGATGTATATTGAATCATTTTCACGGTCTACAAGTACTCTGAATACAATACGTTTACTCTCACATTATAAAAACAATCACATGCACTGTGAAATACAATTTATAAATGAATTCAACTCATATATATATATCAATTCACGTGGAATATCTAAGTATATAAATGACGTTATGGGATATAAAAATACAAAAAAAAACTACTGACACCCGATTGTAGCAAAGAATTGAGATTTGGTTAATTATAATTATCATTGACTTTAGACTGTTCTGACAGATACTTTCTCCCCATATATTGCATGCAATTTGTTTCACTGAGATTCAGATCTAAGGATACCAATAATAACAAAATATAAAAATTAAAATAGAGAAATATATCTTCAGTATATAAGATTACAGAGACAATTACTTTATCAATCAAGAAAAGCAATGTGAAAACTTTTATATTGAAAGTATATGTGGAAACCTAACTGTACCAATTTCTAGTTCTGCATAATATTCTCCACAATACTAAGTAAATCTAAGCGTCTTATTATACATACATAAAACGCTCTCCGATAACCCAATAGTAAGTCTGGTGGATTTGTTTGTGTTTGAATTTTGCGCAAAGCTACTCGATGACTATTTGCGATAGCCGTCCAAAATTTAGCAGTGTAAGACTAGAGAGAAGGCAGTTAGTCATCACCATCCTACCCAACTCTTGGGCTACTATTTAACCAACGAATAGTTGGATTGACCATCAAATTATCATGCCTCAACGGCTTAGAGGACGAGAAGGTTTAGTGCGCCGGGGATTCGAACCGACGCCCCTCAGATTACGAGTCGAACGCCCTAACTCACTTGACCATGCCAGGGCCCTGGCGGCTTATGAAGCTAAAACACCGGCTTAAAATAAAATGACATTGTAGAGCTTTATTCTTAACATCAAATAAGAAAAAAATCCATAATTAATTAAGTCCGAAATTGTACTTAAAATATGAACTAAAATTAAAACTTAGCTCAAAATAATGTTAAACATACCAACAAAACTTTTTCTCTATAAAAGACGTATAATAAAGCATAAATAAAAATGATTGATAGCACTGATCTTTAAAAAGTTTGTTGTTATCGATAGAGGAAGACTTGTTATCCTGGAAACAGAGTTAAGGGAAGTTCATGGAAAAGGAAACAAACAAGAAATTTATCCGATTGGTGTGAAATCAGTAACATTATAATGTTCTCACGGCTGAAAGAGCGAACATTTTTGATACGACGGGGATTCAAACCCGCGACCTTTAGATTATGAGTCGAGTGCCTTTACCACTTTGTCATAGCGGGTCAACTAGAGGGAAGGCATCTTGCCATCAAAATCCATCATCAACTCTTGAGTTACTTTTCATTCAATGAATAATGGGATGGACTGTACTATTATAACAACTCCACCGCTAAATGTAACATGATGTTTGGAAAGAAGAGGATTGCGAGTAGAGTAGAGTGATCATCTGGCCATGACATGTTCCTCTTTGAAAAGAAACATAATAAAAATAATTATAAACTAATTTATCCATTTGTTTCTGTTTTTTATGCACTTGCTAATTTTAGATACTAAAAATATATCATTATGAACTGAAACGAAGTTACATATATATGCATATGATAAGAAACCGAACAAGTGACTGACTTGTATTGCTATTATCTATTTTAATCATTTATTTTTCAGTTGCAATTATTTGATTTTAAACAGATGCGAAAAAATAGTAAAAATAGAATAAATTATATTAGTATGTGCTCAAGATATTAAAATGTGTATACAAACGCAGATATAAACATGTATGAAGATGTGTGTACAAATATACATACACTTGTGTGCATGCACCTTTTAAGTAATAAACTGAACAAAACATGTACCGATACAGATTCACCGGTGACTTGTTAGAAGAGATAAAAAATACAGTGACAAGGAAGAGAATAATTTATTTTTATTTTAGACGGTATATATATATATATATGGGAATGAGGTAGAAAAACAAGTGATTATTTGTATATATATAGTTCTAAATCTATCAAATATATATAGATAGTGAAATAAAAAATGAAAACATTATAATGAGACCAGAAATTCATAATTATTCTTCCATTACAGGACCTTGTTATCATCCTCAAGTCACAACAGATAATGTTTGTGATCATAGCACTCAATAAGAATATTCCACCTGTCAGACAAGATTCCGGCGATTCAGTCAAACTCTCCCGCAACTACGAAGAATCAGTTATGGGTTGGGAGTTCAATGCTTGAGCCCACAACGTCTCAATTCCTACGGTATTTCACAGTTATGGAAAGGTAATTATCCTAACTATTTAATACAACCTTTTATTTGATTTTAACAACCATAAAATTCTACAATATAAAACTACCATCCTCCACACTTTTATTCAATAATTGGTGATATTTAACAGAATTGAAAATCATAACCCTAATACTCATCCACCACCTATTTTCCTTCCTGAGATAAGCTCAAATACCTAAATGTAGTCTTTCTTCTCAAGTATACAAGGCAAATACCTAAATATGTTGAAGTTAATTACTTGAACTGAGAATAACATTGAATAACTAACACTTGCCCGTGAAGTAGTTGCCGGGACAGGAATTTAGTTTTAATATAGTTTTGTATCTTTTCTTTCAAATTATGAAAAGTTCTAATAAATTAATTTTTATAATTATCATTTTTTAAATTATTTAAAAATAATTTAACATTATTCATAAAAGAACTATCATTATTTTAGATTGTAAAATGTATATTTTTAATTGCAAGATAATAATTCGTTTTAATAGTACAGCTGCAATAACACTGCTAGTCGTGAGTAGACCAAGGTTGGATTTGTTTTTTGAATTTCGCACAAAGTTACTGGAGGGCTATCGTGCTAGCCGTCCTTAATTAAGTAGTGTAAGTCTAGAGGGAAGTCAGCTAGTCATCACCACCCACCGCCAACTCTTGGGCTACTCTGTTACCAACGAATAGTGGTATTGACAGTCAAATTATGACGCCCCACGGCTGAAAGGGCAAGCATGTTTAGCGCGACTGGGATGCGAACGCGCGACCCCTTGATTACGAGTCGCACGCCTTAACACGCTTGGTCGTGCCGGGCCCCAAGATTGAGAAAAGAAAATTCTCTTCTTTTGTTAAAAATACTAAATTTTACTTTGACTTCTACAAATTAATATATGTATCTATATAAGGTGCTGGTATATCTCTACAATAATTAAGTTAATACAAAAAATATCATGATGAGAAAATGAGAAATTAGTCTTACATTGTCAATTGCACCTGTTGTCAATCTCTTCATCCATTAGATTTTGTTAACTTGAAGATGACCTAAGAAGTTCAAATAATTGTTCTATGCTTTATTTTGGTAAAAGTGTTAGTACACGTACGTGCCATTCTGAAATATACTTTTACTTGAAGTGCATTTCTCGTCCAAACGATTTAGTTCTGTTTGTTTTTTTGAATTTCGCGCAAATCTACGCGATGGCTATCTGCGCCGACCGTCTTTAATTAAGCAGCGTAAGACCAGAGAGAAGCAACTCGTCATTACCATTCACTCTTGAGCTACTCTTTTACCAACGAATAGTGGGAATTGACTGTAATATATAACACACACACACGACTAAAAGCGAGAGCTTGTTTGGTGTAACAGGAATTCTGCCCGCGACCCTCAAATTATGAGTCGAATGCCCTAACCATCTGGCCATGCCCGGCCTTTTTAGTTCCATTTAACATAATTGTTAATTTTATGAAATAAAAAAGTGGAGGTTGAAGGTCTTGTTTAACTATAGAATGGTCTATTTGGAATGTCTGTGTGAACTGAAGACGGGTAGATGCAGTAACAGTTTGATAAATAATAGTGTCTCTTTGTTTTAGACTGAGTGATGAAAGTTTAACGGATACTGCTTTCAGTGCTAATGTCGTCTTCTGTTAGTTTTATATTATATCTTTTGTAATAGGCCAACAACTTTCAAGTGGTTGAAAAAACTCAGATTATTTTACTTCCATAAAATAAGTGTCCAGACTCTGTTTTATAACATGCTCAGATTTGTGTGTACTTAAAATTGCCACTGAACTCTTAAAGATGGAACTTGAAAAGAAGGAAAAACGGGTGTGAAATCTACACTCATTCAATCCCATTAAGATTTTGTGTAATAAAATTGGTAATAAAAATGTTTTCTGCTGAGAGACTGGTCATAACGTGTAACTGAAATAGAAGTTTGGAGTTTCCTTTTTCATATTACCAACATAACACGTCTAACATTTCTGATAAGAATGTTGTTGTTTGCACTTATTAAAACTGATTTATATCCCAAAACGATTTAGGATAACAGACAACAATATAATTAAACACACTTCAGTTGATAATCCAGTGTTATTCTATCATAAAACAAATCTTTTACCTTTACTGGCTACGTTTACAAGCAACAAACAACTTGGAAAGGGCTATAGCAAATTTAAAATTATTCAGAGCATGTAATCTACTGTGCATTTTTATGATATTATTACCTTTGAAGAATACCATAACTAGACATTAAAGAAAAATCGCTTGCAGAAGTTTTGGTAATGAAACTATACCAAAAGTATGAATGTAGATGATTGTTCAAAATAAAAAAAAAACGTATTTTGTTTAAATTAACATACTTTCAGTAATTAGAAAATATAGTAGAATATTAGAAAATTGTGTTGCAAAGGTAGAGTTTTACTGTAAAGCACTGCCTAGAACAGCAACATAGATATGATGACAGATTCGCCGAGACCAACTTAAAACATATTTATTAATAGCATGTTCTAGTCTAAAACGTATACTTTTATGAGAGTTAAAGTGCTTCTCAGTGTAAAAGGTTGGTTACGCCAAAGCAAAGTTTTGATTTTTCTATACAGTGAACAAATTAAACTTTCAGATTCTGAAGATGGATAAAATTTAAATATTTAATTATTTTACAAAATCGGCTGACACTTCACAACATTCTATAGCTCATGAATTAATAGAGTAATAAATATATTATTTCATAGTGTTTATCGAAATCAGTATAGATTGTAGAGCAAACTAGCCATTTGATTTTAGCTTGGTTGTATCATACATAAAATGTTATAAATATCTTTTCGTCATCACTGTAATAATCTAATTTAAAAACGAAGTATATACTTGCAAAATAACTTTTGTCACGTTTGTCAACTTTGAGTTGAGCTATTGGGATGTGCACTTAAGTTAAGCAAACGCTTTAAAGGTTATCTTTGAGCAAAGTGATTGGAATAATCACTTATGCTACAATGGTAAAGAGGATCAAATATCAGCAATCCATTAGCCTTCCCCAAATTTATCAGTATACTCTTCAAAACAAGAAACGCAAAATGTATATATTTTTTTTATTTTAAAGAGAAATATATGTAATAACGTTACAAGCTCAGAGTAAGTGATGTTACACGTGTTAAGGCACTGATTGTCAGACCAAAATGACAATAAAAGTTGTGCACTTTGAAAACGGAGGAAAACATCGGATATTTCGCCAAAATGCATTCGTGTCCAATAAATTTGTTTGAGAGATCTGCATGTTCTGCAATAACAACATGTGCAAAATCCCTATAAAAGTGACAGGTTCTCGGTTTCCATAACTCAGTGTTAAGCCAACAATACGCAGTACAGTTACGCCAAGACTGACTGAACCACAACGCAACAACGCCATTGGTCGCTTGGAAGTAGGCGAATCTCAATCAGATGTTGCCAGAGCAATGAATGTTCACCCAAGTACCATCACAAGGCTATGGAATCGTCACCAACAACATGGATCAACTCTTGACCGTCTACGATCTGGCAGATATCGTGTGACCACGCCCGAACAAGATCGCTACATCCAGTACGTCACCTTCGGGATAGGAGACCATTGCAACGTCTACTGCCTCAACCATACCAGGGCTGCGTAGGATTTCCGATCAGACCGTACGAAACCGTCTACGAGATGCAGGAATCCGACCTCCACGTCCAGTCAGAGGCGTCATCTTCTCCCAGCAACTTCGTCAAGCGCGGTTGCAGTGGACTCAGGCATATCGGGTACGGCCTCATCGACGATGGAGGCATATTTGGTTAGCGATGAATCACGTTTTATGCTTTGTAGGCAGGATGAAAGTACCTGTGTATACCGTCACCGAGGTGAAAGTTTTGCAGCAAACTGTGTGCAGAAAGTTGACAGATTTGGTAGTGGCAGCGTCATGATGTGGGCTGCCATCGCCGACAATGCCAGAACAGACCTTTTGCACATTCGAGGGAATCTTACGGATCAACGATAAGTCAAGGAAATTCTTAGGCCCCGAATGCAACTCATCATAGTGAACGTCAACGACGTTTTTCAACGTGACAACGCCCGTTCTCACACAGCCGGACTCACCACTGTCTTCGTGAGACACCACAACATCAACGTTCTTCCCTGGCCCTCCAGATCACCAGATTTAAACCCCATCAAACATTTTTTGGGACGAGTTGGACCGACGTCTGCGACGGTGACAACCTCAACCCCAGACTCTACCTCAGCTTGTAGCAGCTTTGCAGGCTGAATGGACGGCCATTTCACAGAATGTGATACGTCATCTCATCGCTTCCATGGGCAGGAGATGCCAAGCAGTTATTGATGCTCACAGGTGGCATACTCGTTATTGACATTGAGGACGTTAAACTTCAACTGGTAAGCGTGGACTTCGCCTTTGCAGTCTTTGGATGATCAGCAACGAATGTGCAAAGTTTCACACATGTTATGCAGAACTACACGAAATAAACTTGTTAACAATTTTTCTCAAGGTTTGTCTTTAGCGTTTCTTGTTTTGAAGAGTATATTTGAAAGAGGTACAATAACATCTTTGGCTGTGATATTTTGTTCTGCATCCATCGAATGTATTTTGAAAACCATGATAGACAGCTTGAATTAGAATGCTAGTAAAAACGATCCTCAGACTACGAGTTGAGTGCTTTAAACACGTGGCCATGCTGAGCCGATAAAGAAAGAATAAGATATGAATATAATTTTGTATCAAATAGGACAAGTAGTCTTTTTGTTCGTGAGCTTGGTTTTTCGCAGTGAGAAAGACTCGTGAAAACTTTACTTACTTAAAGAAAATTAGACTGTGTCAAAATTGTTACTTTTATTGTTTTTCTACAACTGTTATGTTTTTACGATCTTTCACGAACACATGATACCACATCATGCTCAGCCATGGCAAGTGGTCAATTCTGCCAATAAGTTTAAGTGTCTTGTGATGTTCCATTTATATAGGTAGTTCATTTTAGTGTAGTTATAATTTTGCACGAGTGAATCATTTATCAAAACGTTTATGAATAGCGTAACATAATGTTTAATGAGTGATATGTAAATATGGATCATTGTGTGCAAGCAATTTAAACGAAGAAATACGCATTTGGTTTATGTTTTTTGGGTGAATTGTCTGTTTATTTTCATAAATTTTATTTAATTTTCATCTGTAATGGTGAAAGAGAAAGTCATTTCCTGACGTAAAGTTACTAGTGGTACTTCTTTTTAATACTGGCAGATATTCGTATCTATCCCTCATTACAATATGGTCTTACACGATCTGATGACTAGAGTCATCTACTGGCAATACAGGGAGCATTGGTTCCAATCTGTTTACCTATATATTCGTCTTGTTAGTCGTGGTGCATTTTAACGTAATGATCAATCCGAATTTTCGTTCGTGAATGGGTAGCATAAGATTAGGTAATAAGTGAGGTTAACAAGTCTGCCTTCCTTCTAGTTTATCACTGTAAATTAGGGATGCAGATATCCCTGAAGTATCGATACACACATTTCGAAACCGAACCAAACTCATTGCAATGAATATTACACACAAAAAGTAAACATTGTGAGAGAATGTTTCATAATAATGAAAATATAAGTGGTGTAGTATATGTTATCTGTTCAAGAATAAGAGATAAAATGAATTATTTAGGATTGATTTCTGTTTCTATATTACAGGTTAATTCATACCATGTGGTTACAAATTCGAGATAAATGTTGCCTACTCATAATTATAACTATGTGGCCTCAGGTTTCAGGAGTTTTCAGAGTGAAGTTTCTTACTGACTAATGTCTATCGTGATATCTTTGGATTAATGCTTTATTTCATTCATGCTCAAATGAATGGATGGAAAATAAACTGCTATGAGAGTAAAAATAGTACGACTACTGTTCCAGGTGGCCAAAGATGACTTGTCACTTACATATGCTCAGATAGAATTGCAAATCAATAAATCAATGCATCTATCCACATAAAATGGTAAATTCAAAGATGAATACATTTGCCACGTGCTGTTGATAAATCAAAATTATTTTCGCCTGTTAAAGGAATGGGTCGTTTTAATAAACTTTATAATTGTTTTTTATTTTAATTTTAGCAATGTTGATAATATTTTTTTCACATTGTTATTGATATTAATTTACAATACTACATATTTTAGCCAACTTATCATGTACAAAATACTAAGTGATACTAGTTCACCCTCTACTTAAATCTTACCTTCTGACTAGCTGTCAACACAAATAATAAATTCTTTTGATTTTCTTTTGTTGTTGGCTAGTTTGACATCAATGTCTTGATCTTGTATAGGTACCATGAGGACAAACATTATTTGTTATGATAGGAGCAACAAGGAAAGGTAAATTAATCTAGAGTTTTGAATGTTATGGTATATATATATCAATACATATTTTTAAATATACTCTTAAGAGAGAAAACTACATGTACGCAAATAAGAGTAGAATCGTAATTATACCTTCCAACAGAAAAAGAAAAAAATGCATACAAAGAAAAAATGATATAATTTGTTAATTCATTCATTAATTATTTTTAAAGGAGTTTCAGGGTGAAATAGGATGAACTCAGATACCTGAAGTAGAGAATAGAAGTCCAATAACTCTGAATCCAATCAGCAATTTTATGGGTTTTATGAGGTTTAAGTTCTCGATCCTTTGTGCTTCTTTGTCGTACTTCAGGTTAAACTTGCTAGTAATGGTATAGATGCCTTTGAATGAATTATCAAAATCACTTAAATGAACAGCAATGGGAACATGTTCCCTAGTATTTATAAAGGACTTGTGGGCGTTGAAACATATCTGGTTAGCAAGGTATCTGTGTATCCTATATAACTGACGTCACATTTCTGAAAAGTAAAAAAAATAAAATCAAATTTTCTTTGACACAGTCCGTCTAAGAACTACAATAAATGTTTCAGAATTTCATCTGTTTGTAAAGATAGTGGAGGGAATCATGAAGAGATGTATCTTACAGTATCTGGTGATAGTTTTTAGATTAACTTAGAAGGGAACAAATGCATTTTTTGTTCTTGTTACAGTGGAATGATTCAGTGTTTGATTTTGGAAATAATCTGTCCACTGTGAGATGGAGAATTATTTTTAGCATTTGAGAAGGTTGAAGTTTCTGATAGTATAGAACACTTTTTCAAACTGAGGAGAAGGATTTTGATCTTCATAAGTTCTGGTTGAGCAGAGTAATACATACACTGAAAACATGTTTCTGTGGTCGTTATTAAAATAAATGTGTTTGAAACTGTTGTTTCTGTTTCGGTCATACTTCATTTAACGTGAGACAAATAACAATCTGTTTAATACACGCTCTGCTGTCTGTCTGTTGGTTTATGATAGACTTTGTGTGTACATAAAAGTTACCTATGATGAGAGAAATATCAAGGAAATTAATGAGAGAAAAGGGGAAATCTCATGGCAAAAATGATACATTATTTTTAAAAGGAGTTAGCATGGGTGAATAATTCATAAGCTTTCTGGGCTAACACTTATAATACAATGAAATCCCTTGATATATATTTTCCTTGTATGAGGGTCTTGCATGGTTTTATCTGGAATATTAATTTGTAAGCTTCCAAAGGTTGATTTAATTGGTCTATTTCCGTGCCTGTACTTGTTGGACTCGAAAAAGTTAAGTTTTGTATGCGAATCAGAAAACTTAGGAAACATATTTTACCGTTTTTTCTTGATGTTTCTTTGCTTGTAGTTAAGTAAGAATCTACACCATGGGATGTTTGTATTCTACCCACAATGAGTATCAAAACCCGGTCTCTAGCGTTGTAAGTCCGCAGACACACTTTGTGTCCGTAGATTCTTTTTTTAGTGTAAGATATCAATATAACTAGAAGTTACCTTCGTTTGTAACTATTTACACAGTACCAGTTAATCGATGGTGTCCCATTTTGTTAGTTTATTCATTAATTTTAAGAAACTGTGTGGTCTAATTTATGTAAAAGAGTGTAATATTGAGCATTTAATTTTTTTTAGTTCGCTAGCTTTAGGTAAAAAGGGTCTTTCAGGATTATTAAATTACTAAATTTTAAATTTTCTTTTGATCTTTTCAGAGAAATGTATTTAAGCTTTCCCTGGCCAGTGTAATTATCGTAAACATTTGAGTGATTTAATTCTGGTTAAACATGAAAATACAGATAAAATTAATCTCTTTTTTACAATAAATAATTATAACACGACCTTGAATTTAAGAGTAAATGCGTGTTTTCTTATAGCAAAGCTAAATCGGGCGATCTGCAGAGACCAAAAAGGGGAATCAAACCTCTGATTTTAACGTTATAAATCCGTAGGCTTACCGCTTTACCAGCGAGGAACGATTTTAAGAGATTCTCTTTAATTTCTGTTAGTATTTATACCAAAAGTACCACTATGATGAAATATTTTGTATACACTGCTGATGTATTAATGTAATAGAATCCTAGTTGGAGTTTTTATAATGGCTTCATTTTATATGACATTCACTATAAGACTAAAGTTCCTTAATTTTCGTTTCATAACCAAATTATCTCAAATAACTAAAAATACCGTTTCTAATTTTTTGAACAAAAATAAAAAAAATGTGGCTTTGTTCAGCTCTTTAACGCTATACCTCGAGTTTGTTTTGTTTAGAGTACCTTCCATATTTTTGTTTGATTATAAACAAACTGTGAGAAGGTATATCATATTTTATTTTCTCAAAGAAACTACTTAAATCTGTACATTGCATCATGAACACTTTTTCACAAAATAATACCAACTTTCATAAATAATCATTGTCCTAGGTAATCTCAAAGTTTACCATTTTCAATATTTCTCATCAGAAACTTACAAGGAACGTCAGTTGATGATATTTTCTTAAAAAACGATACACTACTTTTTTATAATTCTCTGAGAAATGAAAATACTTAAAATTCCTACCTGTCACTCCCTGTAGTTTGATATAACCAAAGCTATCCATTTCTTCTAAAATCCTACAAATACACATTTCTGATAAAAGTAACCTTATCCCTTCATACGTGTCCTCTCTAACTGAACGTTTATTAAAATTCGGTTCATTAAAGAAATCTCAGCTTTTATCATTTCCGATAGCTTCGTCTCAATATAGAAACCTAACAAATAAAGGTCTAATTTGCTGTATTATTCCGTAAAGCAATATCGAATTTGAAAATTTATTTCAAGGGCATTCGCAATTTCACATGAAAGTTAAGCCTTAAATAATTCTTATATGTTTTGCATATATACCAATAACTTTGAGAATACTCAGCTACCACTTTGTAACAGAAAATCACATAATGAGATTACATACAAGCTCTTCGAAACAACCTTAAGAGAGTTGAGTAGATTCATTTAACTCCTAAAAATAGATTATTAGGTTGTTAAACCAGCCGATGGAGTTGATGCTTTTGTCATAACGAACAAAAAAGATCACTCTCATGGAAGTTACACGCAATCAAATTCTGAAATTTCTATCAGAAACTTTTCTATAATTTCACAAATAAACAAATTCAAACCATCTTTTAAGTTGAAATAGTTTAAAAAAAACTCGGTTCCATTGGTAGCAACTTGCCACACAGAAATTAAGTGGCAAATATGAAGGCTTGTTTGAAATCATAATTTCGCACAAGGCGACTCGAGGGTTGTCAGTTTTAGATTTCCTAAATTTTAGAAATGGCAGGTTAGAGGGGAAGCAACTAGTCAAAACAAATCTAACGATCACACCAAAAAATGTGATTTACCGTCACTTACAGCATCACCAAAATTGAGTCAAGTTTTCTGATCACCGCACCAAGTCAGGTCTCAGCACTTTAATCTACTAACGTTAAAATTTAGATTCGATAGCCTTGGTAGATAGAGTACAAATAACTGACTGTTCAACTTTGTGTTTAACAAGAAATAAACTTGTAGGATTAACTCTTCATTATCTTGTTCTCACAAAACGTTTCAATAAACAGATTTTGTGTGTTTGTTGCCCAACGTATTATAATTTTGCCGTAACAATGGAAATGAGGTCAACAAACTATGAATTCATCAAGTTAACCTGTTGTATACTTCATATTTATCAGATTCAGAATGCAAATGTTTTTCATGTTATTTCACATTAAAATATACTAATCTAATCATTAGATGCAGCACAAAAGGGATATTTGTGTGATCAGACTATTCAAATGGACACTTTAGAAATAGATTCATCTCTGGAGTAAATGGATCTTCGACAGAAACCAAGAAGGAGAGGTTTGTTTTGGACATAACAGCCGTGCAATAGAGACTTTTGTATGGAAACTATTCTACAGAGCTATTGTTCAAGCTGCATGAAAATCAGATAGAGCATAACCAACCTTGTTGACAAAGACTGTAATGATATAGGAGGTTGCAAATGTATTGTAATAAAACTATTCAACCTCCATTATGCATGCAAAAGTTTCTTTTAAAACCATACACATAAAAAGAAAGATAAATTTATTGAAACTTCACGAGGATCAGTGTGACTCTTCTTTTATCTAACAAGCAGTTCTGGATTTCGAGAAGCGACTTAAAGCTTATGAAGCTAGGCCTTGTGAGGCTTTAACTAATTTAATTGTTTGAAACATATTTTATTGACAGTACCAGGAAATATATTTATATTGATGACTGAAGCATTCACCATCATAAACATGCTGCTCCAGACAGAGTTGACAATGTGATTTCAAATCCAGTTGGTGTTCTAATTGATTTGTTGTAAAAGTTAATAGGTTCAAATGGAGAAAAGTGTAATTTTCTTTTGTTTAAATGTCGTTTAATTTGTTCTTGCATTATTGAAGAATTTCGATTTGTAAATATTCTTTCTGAAAATAACATCATGCATTTGTCGAGTCAAAAGTCTACTCATAAGGTTATTGCACTGAGAAAAAAGTAGGAAATTCAATACGAGCCAAGTACACAGGTGTTAAACTTCTTGCCTGAAGCTTGTTTGTTTTGTTTTTGAATTTTGCGCAAAGCTGCATGAGGACTATCTGTGTTAGCCGTCTATAATTTAGCAGTGTAAAAGTAGAGGGAAAACAGCTGATCATTACCACCCACACCCAAGTCTTGTGCTTTTCTTTTACCAACGAATAGTGGGATTGACCGTCTAAGCAATGAAGATTCTATTGGGAGTAAATTAAAGTTAATTCTTTCTCAATTAAAAAGTATTACGAAAATAGAAAAACAATCTGTCTAGAAAAAAATATTTCAGATATGACATACTAAGGGAAACTGGATTTTAAAAGTATATCTTTCTAGTAATAGGAACTTAAAACTTACGTTATGTTAAAATGTGGATTATTAGTTAAGACCTCGTGCTACAGTAATTGTCATAACTTAAACCAAAAGTAGTTTCGTAAAATTTAGAATGTAAGATACTAAAAGATAGTAAAATATACCCGAAGAGAAAAGGATATTTGGTCAGATAAGGAAAGTTATCGAGTTGGCAATGGATACTATTGACTAGCTAGGTTTAGATTTATTCCCTCTAGTGTATCAACAAAAACTAGGGATGTTTATGAACAAATTTCTATTTGAGTAAGTTTGTGCGGTTTTAAAGAGCATTTTTTACACTTGCCAAACTGTTGTAACAAACCAATTTAATCAAGATATTACTGCATGATTGATAAGGGTTTTGTAGTATTACGACTCCTCTTTAGCTTGTTTGTACAAACAGTTTTCCTTCAGCTTACAATTGGAATAATGAGGAGTTTCTGCCAATCGTTGCAATACTTTTCTTTTATATACTGATCAGTTTCACTTCTTAAGATGTCGGAGATTAAAAACGAAATACAGATGATTCTTGTTGCAGTGAAATTGTTAATAAAATGAAAATATTTTATCGGTTTGTTTTCATTTTTATTTAATTTTTACCAGTTCAAGTAGCAGAGTTTTGTTCAAGTCGTGAACAAAAAAAACAAAAAAATGTGTGGATAGACATAATAAATAATACAACAATCCTAACTTTCACACAATTCTTCACATAACATATTGTTATAATATTAATTATTACCTCATCAAATGTTTTGTTTAAGCTTTAAAAAATCAGTATGTGAGTACTTAAAACATAATATATACCATTCGATGATAAAGGTGACTTTGTAGGAAGATGTAGCAGACAAAATGACCGTATGGATGTTTGCTGTTACCCACTTACAACACTCGACTCTTATTGTTCTTCCACACTGTTTTACGTAATTAATTAATTGATTATCGTTGACCTTCAAAAGTGTCTTATGGGAAGAAGTTGTAAGGTCACGGGTCAAAGTAGGAAGTGAGTATACCTCAAAAAATGGTACTCATGTTCGCGTTACGGTAGCTGTTGTATTATGAACTTTATCTGAGTTTAAGTATTATTGCAGTAATGGCGACCAATTTTAATCGCATTCTTCCATAAAGGGCACGAACAGATTCTCTGAGATATATAAAACATATGTGCGACCTCCTCCACAGTGTGTGTAAGTTGTGTTATAGAAAATTTAATAAATTTTATTTTTTTGTTGCAACGACACGGCGCTATATATAAATGTGATTAATGTTAAAATGTGTTAAGTGTAACAAATGCTTAATAACGATAATAATGGAGTGTGGAGGAGTTGTAATTTTCCCATTAACCTGGCTACTTGTTCAAACTATCATCTCACACAGTATGTTTATAATTGGTTCAGCAGACTCGGAGTAGTTAGATTATAGACAAACAGGCAAATACGTATTTGTGTGGTTTATATGTATATATATATATGTTATTTTAGAACTTTTAGTGAAATGAATTTAGAATATGAGGTTTTAGCAAAATTACTGTTTAGTATTTTGCAGATGTTACACATGTACTATGACTAATCCAAAAATTGCATTATATTTTATTCTGAACCACTAGACAATAATTAAACATTGCGTATAATAAGAAATAAGCGACTGAAAATTGAAAAAAAAATTGCTCTTGTGGAGTAATACGCACTAAAATATTCCTTTTTATTTCCACTTAAGTTGCTTTGAATAAAATTGTTTTCGATTTGTTTCACTATGTTCAAGATGATAGGAAAACATATTTATGACAGATGATGAGAAAAAATACTGAAATAAAAAATTTAGAAGACCCTAAAATTGCACTTCTAAACCTGAACAATACATTATATGCGCAAGGCTAAGTGTACAGGTCAGCCTCCTTTAAAAAATTTTCTAATTTTGACCTACTGACCATGGTGAGGGTACCCACCCGCTGTCATTTCAGCTCTTTAGACTACACAAAGCAATATACTATAATCTTTATAACACACCCACAAATGAAAGTTTGAAATCTATTCAGCAATACCACGTTTAGAATACCAAGTACACAGACCAACACGCTAACCATTAAACCACGCCCTGAACTAGAAAGCCTTTAATATATTGTAATTCTACTGCAGTGTTTCTGTATATTTAACGTTCTGCTTGTGTTTTGCAGTAAGCATAAAACACGAAATGGACTGTAATCATAGGAGAGGTTAAACTATCAGACCTTTTTGTATGATTATAAATTACAGCTGCAAAACCTAATTACTACATTTTTCTAATGCTGGATGCGTATATAATACTTACGGAGAAAAGGTAATTTTTCTCGATATACTAAATAACACATATAGTGAGTAACTACAGAGCGTTTTCTCAAAGACTGCTAATATGGTGCGTTCGATACATCTCTATAAGTTTAATAATACTTGCGGGTTAGTTCTCATGAACCCTAATAGTGTATGTGAACTATGATATTTGTATGCTCTGAAAGTCATGAAAGTCAAAACTGGAAAACATTCTGAGCAAATTAACATGATTTTTAACAAATGAAGAACTAGAAAACGAAGTAGCTGTACATGCCAATATTCGTAGAAAGTTTATTTGAGAAATATGTACAAATATATATTCATGTAAAACAGGAAACAACATATTCCTCTCAAACCGAGTAAGCAATGCTTAATATAATTTGCTCTTTCTCAGCACTTAGTACTTAGTACTTTTGCAATAAATATTTGTCTAAGCTCAATTAATAGTTATTATCTGAGTTAAGTATTATCCGTATAATGAAAGACCGTATCTCTTATAAGAATGATCACAATTCTCAACTTCAGTTATTGCATGGTGTTTGAAACATTATTGCATTGCTCAATGTCTTCATAATTTTCGTAGTTCCTGTAATGTTTTATGAATTTATACATTGGGAAAGTGTCAGACAGAACTAGTATAAACCGAGTATGGTCGTTGTTTGGTGTAAGCTGACTTATATTTCGGTCATCTAAACACATGTATGAATATTCATTAACAAACCAACCGAAGAAAATATATTACATCAGATGACTAAAACACTTGGTAAATAAAAACAAATAGTTATTTGAATAAGAAAGTTTGGATATAAAGATAATGCCTCTAATGTTTTTGACAAAAAAATAGCTAAAGTTTTTCTCTTGTTAGAGCGTTTCGTTGTGCTTCCTTTGGCCTTGATGACTGCTTGGTCGAGGTGGTATATAGTGTACAAAGCAATGAACATATGCTGTTGTTAGTTAATGCTACACGAGAATTAGAGCTTCCTGAATTTAGTTTTAAGGTGTCCCTCAGTTTCTTATCTTGCACTTTGCTGTCCTTACCTTCTATAAATTTTCATTAAGGTTAAGATTTGAGCTGTTGTCTTGTAGAGTTCTAAACCTCTTCTTAAGAACATTTTACTTCACCTGAAGCAATAAAATGAAACCTAAAATGTCTTTTTATTATATGTATGTATGTGTATGCGTATGTTTTGCTTATAGCATAGCCACATCGGGCTATTTGCTAAGTCTACCGGGGCTTTTTAATATATGTGGAGAACAATTTCCTTTTTGTTTCACATCTATTGCAGAAGATACTTCACCGATATCCTTGACGAACCTGATTCAGCTGCTTAAGTTACATTTCTACAGTTATTTACGCTAGGCGTCCCTAATTCAGCAGTGTAAGACTGAGGGGAAAGGCGACTAGTCATCACCACCCACCAACAATTTTTAGGTTACTCATTCACCAACAAACGGTTGGATTGACCACCACGTTATAACGGATGAAAAAAAAAGAGTCCCCTTCTTAACCAATTGCAGTTTTCCGCGCAATGTTGTATATTCAAAACAGAAATAAAATATAAGTATTTACACCCTGTATCTCAGAACGGTTGGCATGGATATTAACACTTTTATTGATAAGAAGAGAACAACGTTTCGACTTCCCTAGGTCATCTCAGGTCAAGCATTTAAACTATACATTAGTTGTAAGATACTGAAATAATTTCCAAAACTTATTTCAGAACTAATACACATGAAAGAAGATGGTCTTAAATGAAGATCTAAATAACTTAATAACATGAACAATGCCAAACACAAAACAAAGTGAAATTTCAAAATAATGTTTTAAAGCATTCCAGAGAATCATTTTTCCTTAAATCAAGTGAATTATTTCATTGTGACCAGAGAAGAGCAGAACCATTTAGAATGACTTTATTTTTCGCTGTTAACAGTGTTTTATTTATTATTATGAAAACTTTTACTAAATAGAAAGCAATGTCTTATTGAAAATTATGAAACGAGTCTTGCAAAGTTGCTATTGCATGAAAAAAATTCTGACTTGGTTTGCAAAGAAAGACTACATTTTCACATCTATTGCAGAAGATACTTCACCGATATCCTTGACGAACCTGATTCAGCTGCTTAAGTTACATTTCTACAGAGAGGTCTCATTTCATTCCTTCCAAATCAAGATCAAGTAATCACTTATGCAAAGATGTTGTCACAAAGCTTCGGAAAGCAATCTCATAGAAAGAGTATGCAGCTTTCTTTCTATCTTCATAAGTATTTCTAAGCTTCTCACTCTTAATTAATTTCTGTTCGTATACATCTTGAATGTTGTCGTCCCAGAATATTGTTATTGTGAGAACTTTAAAGATCATCAGTTTTTCAGTTACTGACCAGATGAAATTAACCATACTGAAACTTATGATTACAATCTCTTCCAGGAATGTCACTTATGATTACCATCTCTTCTGGAAATGTCCCTTCCTTTTTGAGATGTACTATTACTTTTCAATCAGTTATAATCTAGAGTGTGCTACTTATAAATGAGCTGCTACCAGAGCAACATGATGGAAAGCCAATTCAAAAAAAAAGATAAATAATTGTCTCTGTCTAGTTATCAGCATTGTTATGTTAATCTTCTGCATTCTCTTTTCAATTGCTCTGACTGTTACCTGGAATACAATATTGTGCGCCAGTTGTACACACAACAGAAATGGATAGATGAGCATGAAATTAGAACTTCTTGAAAGATTCCTCTCCTTTCAAATGTATGACAACTGTCTACCTTATAATCATACCAGTTGGCTAGTGTAAGGACCAAGTGGCCTAGCATGGCCGAGCGCGTAAGGTGTGCGACTCGTAATCCGAGGATCGCACTAAACATGCTCGCCCTCCCAGCCGTGGGGGTGTATAATGTGACGGTCAATCCCACTATTCGTTGGTAAGAGAGTAGCCCAAGAGTTGACGGTGGGTGGTGATGACTAGCTGCCTTTCCTCTAGTCTTACACTGTTATATTAGGGACGGCTAGCACAGATAGCCCTCGAGTAGCTTTGTGCGAAATTCCAAAACAAACAAACAAACAAAGTAAGGAGCAAGTTAAAAGTGAATCTCCATTTATTTCAGAACATTTTTAAGAATTATGTAGTCAATCATAGATGCCCAATGTTTGTATATAATACACATTAAGAGGAATTAGAAAAGTTTATGAGTGACTAAAAAAAGAAAAGCAAAAAAGAAATTAGACATATTTGACATTTTCTCAAAATTAAACAGCTACTTGTTTTTGCAAGGTGCTTGATTTGTTTTTCCTTAAAAGCAGAATTATTATTTTCATAAGAAAAAATAAATTTACCGAGCTGATTTTTTTCTACTGCTTTTACTTAACTTTTTTAAATGATAAAGAAAATATTATAGTTTCGTATGATCTCAGAAATTCGTATAAGTATTTTCGACAAGTACGTCATTTTCAAGTTTGAATAGGTTATTAAATTTACAACTGGATATGATTATCGCGATAAAGACAAAATTAAATACACATTGAGGATTGAATACGACTATTCAATGCAGTTTTAATGCAGTGCAATACTCAAAACATTTTCTGAAATATTTAGAAAATTAAGATATAATGTGAGTAAAATAACAATACTTTTTTGGCGAAGAATTAGAACACTAACGTAGCTCTTAGATTTCTTTCCTGAACACCATCTGATTCACATTTCAAACAATACTGTTTATAAAACAAGATTGGTTAACTATAAGCACACATAAATATCTTTTAAGCAAAATGGCATGATGGTTTCATTGACATAATTATATGTAAGTGATTTCCCGAATCTCTGTGAATAAAACTGTAAATGAAAATCATTCATATGTGTTGATTTATATAGTGGAGTAGGTTGCAATGATAGCGTCTATTTCTGTGCGAACAGATTTTCTGACATTAATTAAATTTGAGCGACATTCTAATATTCTTTCATCTCATATAAGATACAAGAATGGCGAATATTATCGAGATTTAATCATTTCTAGGTGGCAAGTCCACTCACAAATACGCGTCATAATTCTTTGTTTTCTGCTTGTTTTGGAATTTTGCACAAAGCACTCGAGGACTATCTGTGCTAGCCGTCCCTAATTTAGCAGTGTAAGACTAGAGGGAAGGTAGCTTGTCATCACTACCCACCGCCAACTCTTGGGCTACTCTTTTACCAACAAATAATAGGATTGATCTCCACATTATAACGCCCCCATGGTTGGGAGGGCGAGCATGTTTGGCGCGACCGGGATTCGAACCTGCGACCCTCGAATTACGATCGCACGCCTTAACACGCTTGGCCATGCCGAGCCACGCGTCATAATTCAATACATTTCTGTAAAATCTGTTGTGAAATATTACAAAGTTTTTTTTGTAATGTTATATTTCGAATCTGTCACACAGTAACAGTACAAACATTTAAAATGCCTTCTACATTGTGTACAATTTTTAAAAAATACATATGCAAATAACATACACACATATATTATGAAAATAATTGCATCGTGTAATAAATTCGTATTTATTTATCAATAATGAGTACATAAGATCTTAAAGGAAGTCCAATTCTTAAAAATGTTTATCTTGTTTTTGACATAGTCATCCAAACAACCATTGCTGGAGTGTTAGAAGTTTTGATTCATGATATATTATTAGATTTGAAAAACAGTATTGGATGTGTTTTAAAAGCTTTTAATATCTCACTTCATATTCAGAGAAGGAAATAATTGTCCACTTATAAAGATAGTTAAAATAAATAAAAAAATGACTTTCTGAAAAACAAATATTCATCAAAGTAGTCAAATGGATTATTGTACTATTTTCAGATACACCCTGTTTCTATTAGAGCAATCGAGTAGGAGTTATGGAATACCAGATGATTTCAACAGAAAATATATTATAAAATGACTCTAGCTTATTTGTGCTTCCATATGGCTCAATAATAGATTACTGGGCTTATAATGCTAAAAAGAGGTTTTTAACACTTTATACAGTTAGCTACTTTCGTAGCTTTGTGCTTTACAACAAACATACAATCAAGTATTTCTTGTAAACTTTACTGGTTTCAAACTAAATAAGAGACTGTACAAAATGTAAAATACAATGAAATAATCTTTATTTAACATAGAAAACCAATCAAGGGCAAAAACAAATGTTTTTAGAAGTGATGTTTATGGCGAGTTCTCAATATTGATGTTAATATCTCCCACACAATTGTGTTCTGAGAAAATATAATATTATACAGAAAAAATGCCGTTTTTTTCCAGGGCACAACACTTAAACGGGAATTCTTGAAAATTTCAAATATCGCACATCCTTTCACGTCATTTTTAAGATAGTACATGTACTTTTAGATATTAAAGCTATTCTATTTGCTCTGATTTATTGTTGTGAAAATTTTAAAATCCTGAAAAGGGGATGTTCAGAAAGGTATTTTATAAAGGATTTGATACGAATGATTTAAATGTTATTACCACAATGAATTGCTAAAAATTAAGTAAAAATAAGTATTAAAAATATAATAATTAATTTATGTATATCTTTGTATGATATAAATCTCTGTAATACATTTGGAGACACAAAAGCTTCAATTTAAAACTCAGTCATCTATAAAATAAAATGGTTTTCTTGTTGTTATATATCACCTGCATTATCGCATAAGTTTACGGAAAAGATCTGCTGAGTCTTTTCCAACATACATGACCACAAGCAACTATCAGCAACTATTTTCTAGTACCTTAAGGCTAGATAGGTACTAAAAATTGATGCATTGATCCATGTTAGACTTGTATATCGGTGCAGATTACTCAGCATGCATAACTTCAAATGTGTACAGTAACCGTTGAAAGTAATCTTTTTTCGGTATAGAATTCTGGATTTAAGACCCTTTTTTTCTCTCTAAGCCAACAATAATGAAAGTTTATCTTTAACCCCCAGGTTCTTTTATCTCAAAGCTATTCCTACATGATTATTAGTTGGCGTTCTCCTGTTTCTGGTGTATCTCACAATTGATAAGTTTGTTATAACAGTCTCAAGTACAGGCAATCATTCATTATCGTCAATACTTTGACGAAGGCTGCCATGGAAATGAAAAGAGCTAATCTTTTTTTCTTTGGGCTGTGTTTTATATGCATAAGCTGGAAGATAGTCGTAGTTATTGGTACTTCGTACTTTTCTATAAAACTACATTACGCGTAACAGATTGTAAGTAGTCAGCTGATTAGAATAAAAAAACACAATTGTGAAAATTCAAAAAGTTTATATAAGTTTGTGTGTTAGAATAAAGTCCTAAGAACATTAATCAAATTCTTCTGTTTTAATGTTATATGTTATAAACAAATATTTTACTATTTTTACACCACAGACTAAACTTTTCACTTTCTACATTGATGTACTATTTGACGACAAAGATTTTAACAAGCAAAACTGTTTCTATCATACTTGTAATACTTATATAACTTTGTATAGCAGTAACTTTAAAAGATGTCGACAAACAATATAATTCAAATTACACCAATTCGTCAATATGTGTCTTAAGGAGAATAGCTTTTTTTTTCTTTTTAATAAACGTTAACTAAAAAGTTAACCAAATTAAAAATCGTATTTCATTCTTTAATTCCTTTCAATATTTAACTTATATGTTATAAATCATCTTATTACATTTCTCATTCATCATTAATCGAAGATTATCTGCACTAGCCGTTCCTAATTTAGCAATGTAAGACTAGAGGGAAGGCAGCTAGTCATCATCATCCACCGTCAACTCTTGGATTACTCTATTACCAAAGAATAGTGAAATTGATCGTCAAATTATAACATCCCCACCACTAAATTGGTTGTTATATTTGTTATGATGGAGCGTGGAATCTGTCTCTGATATTGTGAATCAAATACGCTAACCACCCAGCCATGAAAATTCCAATAACTAAAATCAGAAAACAATCTACCATAATACATTATCATAGAGTAAGGTTTCAAATTTGGAGCAGTATTAACCCAAAGTCACGATATTATGCCATAAAATACTTTTTTACATTGTTATCTATCAGTGATACTAAAAACAACACATTGATAGCTAAATAAATTGGTCACGAGATTTATCCAAATATTTTATTACAAAAACTAATAAATCACAAAGAAAGTTCATCACTACGTATTTATTTATCAAATAACTTATTTGTATTCTTAGAAAACTGAAAGTGTTTGCTTCACATTTTGAAAGATAAGACATTTTATAGTAAATTTAAAACTAAAGTAACTTATTTACGTTTTCAATGAGTGAGGAAAACCTATAACAAATTGTATTTACAAAATTAATTAAAAGTAGACCGACTGATGTACGATTTACGTGTGACAAAAAGGTAATGTTTTACTGTATGGTAAAAAGGCTTACCAAAACTAAATGCTTTTAATTACATGACTTAATCACTACTTCTTAGTAATATTAAAACTGTTGTCAGATTGTTTCATGTTCCTTGTAAAAACGACTTGGAAATAAATCTACTTTGGTGTCGTTTGTCCGAAACAGCCAGGCGTAATCCGACTGTAAGGGGTTCGAGTTCCCGTCTCACCAAACATACTTGACCTTTTGCCCAGGGGGCATTATAATATGACGGTCAACCCTACTATTCGTTGGTAAAAGAGTAGCCCAAGAGTTGATAATTTGCCTTCCCTCTAGTCTTACACTGCTAAATTAGGGACGGCTAGCGCAGATAGCCTTTGTGTAGCTTTGCGCAAAATTCAAAATAAACCAAACGTCCGAAATGATTTTTTTAACGGATAGAGCTTCTTATAACATACGAGAAGTTACTATGCTTATTTTTTATTAAAAATCCACTTTTAATAGTGCAGTACTATTAAATTGCTTTCTTTCCTTCGTTGACCAACACTGGGTTATTTGTGATCTGGTCAGCGAGGCCATTGAAACAAGATCATTCGAGCTATAAATCTGTATATTTACCGCTGTGTCACCAATCAGGGTGTCAAATGTTTTATACAAGTTTAGAAAAGTAATCATTTCATTTAAAAGAGTGTGTGTGTTTCTTATAGCAAAGCCACATCGGGCTATCTGCTCAGCCCATCGAGGGGAATCGAACTGCTGATTTTAGGGTTGTAAATCCGGAGACATACCGCTGTACTAGTTGAGCAGAACTTGGACTTTTTATGAAGTCAATTAATTTTTGGATCCAGTGTAAGATTTCCTAACGAGTCATAACACATAACTACTTGTATTTCATTATTACAGAAGAGCGTTGTTGTATTATCATTAATACTCTAGAAATAAAACTTATGTATTTTTACAATAACTTGTACGCTAAAGTTATTGATAATTCTGATAAAAAGTATCAACATGTAATAGTTCTATACTGATTATTACGAAATTATTGCAAATAACTCGTAAAGACACGGAATAACGTACGTCGTTAGTTACTGTACATAATTCATATATTGTGATATTTTATACAATTTAAAATAATTTCACAATACTAAAATAAAACAAAATAAAGGCTAATTATTATCATGTAAATAGGCCTTTCGTTATTTGCTTCAAATATATAATAACTACTGTTAAAAAACATTAATTGAATGCTAACTTTCGCCAATTATATACGTATACATATATTCCGACATTTGCATTTTTGAGTGCGACTCATTCAAACACATAACAACAGGTTTACTGAGTAATCGCTGACAATTAATAGCAGTAACACAGTGTTCGTATGAACATCTGTCTCATACTGATACGAGTGACAGAAAAGTGAAAAAATAAACAAAAGTTTTTTTTGATAATTTGCTAATCATACAGAAATAACTTACACATTCAAAAAATAATTAGCTATAATTAATATAAAAATATGCATCGTCAACATATTAAAGGCGTAAATAATTGTTTATTTTTCCAACATCTTACCATTATGTACCATTTATACATATGGATATATAAAACGGAGCATAAAAATACAAAACGCTTCTGCGCTTACTAGGAGCTTGTCATCAAAATACAATCGTTCTTGTTAGCTATCTAATTAACCACGTACATAAAGAGAGCAGAATACACACACATATATCTGTGTAAATACATAAACAATTGATGTTTCTTAAACGTATATTTTTATAATTCTTATTTATGCTTTTCTAATTGGTTATTAATTTGTGGATTACGATTATACTTTTGAGCTCAAAAAAAGAAAATTGGAAAATTGTAACCAAATACATAGTTATTTAGAAACTTTAATTCTTTATGTTTAGCCAACAAAATAAATTATTGTTAAAAATAATCTGATGGAATGAAGTTTAAGATAAAATAAGAGCCAGTAAAGTATCAAATTATTATACATAAATAAAAAACTCATGACTTGCAAAAAACAAAAAACTATAATAATTGAGATTTACAAGAAAACGTAAAATACAAACAGGCTGTCTGTTTTTAAAAAAATATTTCATTAAAATGCTTTCAAGAAATAATCATTGGTTTGTAAAGAGGCTTCCCAGAAATGGCTTCATCAATCTTTCAGTAGGGTTCAATAACAAATTATGAAAAATTTTGCTTACTGCAGTTGAATTGATATTAAAATAACATAGACCTGTTACAAGGCGAAACAGTTCGTTGTCTTCGTTCTTAATACTTTAAAGTCGCTACATTTAAGAAAATATACAATATTATTCGAACTATAAGAATTTTTCGTACTATCTCCGAATATATATTAATGTGTTATCAATATGTATTTAAGTGTTTAATAGGAAATGTAATTTCCTGTAATAAGATAGTGAAATTTCGTAACAATTTCCATAAAAAGAATATAAAATAAAACGAATATATTCAGTTTTAAAACAGGCAAGCACCCAAACACACGTATACATATATTTATTGTAAAATACTATAAAACTGTTGTAAATAGCGTTTATTTATTATATTTACTGATACTAACTTGTTATATCTTTAAATACTGAAACATATTTGGCTTTTTAACGATTGGATTATTCACGACAATGTGCATTTAACGTAAAAATATAAACAAAAATTTAAATGGTTAAAATCAAGAAACATAGCTAGAATCTTGCATAAAATATTAAAGACATTAGTCTAATTTATTGTTGGAGAGCAAACTATTAAATTACTATATTCTTAAACAAAGAATGTTTCAAAATGTAATATTTTCAGAGTAACAAAATATTATTGCCCACAGATGGGGCAAGTGTCAGTTTGAAATAATTTTAGATCAGATTAATGAAAATTTTAAGAAGTTGGATTATTTTTTATTGTTTTGAATTTCGCGAAAGCTACACGAGAGTTATCTACGCTAGGCGTCCCTAATTCAGCAGTGTAAGACTGAGGGGAAAGGCGACTAGTCATCACCACCCACCAACAATTTTTAGGTTACTCATTCACCAACAAACGGTTGGATTGACCACCACGTTATAACGGATGAAAAAAAAGAGTCCCCTTCTTAACCAATTGCAGTTTCCGCGCAATGTTGTATATTCAAAACAGAAATAAAATATAAGTATTTACACCCTGTATCTCAGAACGGTTGGCATGGATATTAACACTTTTATTGATAAGAAGAGAACAACGTTTCGACTTCCCTAGGTCATCTCAGGTCAAGCATTTAAACTATACATTAGTTGTAAGATACTGAAATAATTTCCAAAACTTATTTGAGAACTAATACACATGAAAGAAGATGGTCTTAAATGAAGATCTAAATAACTTAATAACATGAACAATGCCAAACACAAAACAAAGTGAAATTTCAAAATAATGTTTTAAAGCATTCCAGAGAATCATTTTTCCTTAAATCAAGTGAATTATTTCATTGTGACCAGAGAAGAGCAGAACCATTTAGAATGACTTTATTTTTCGCTGTTAACAGTGTTTTATTTATTATTATGAAAACTTTTACTAAATAGAAAGCAATGTCTTATTGAAAATTATGAAACGAGTCTTGCAAAGTTGCTATTGCATGAAAAAAATTCTGACTTGGTTTGCAAAGAAAGACTACATTTTCACATCGTTGTTACGCGGGGTATATATGGAATGAAAGAAACCCTATAAAATTAAAGAAAAAATATGAAAAGATTGAATAATGTACACTTTTTCATCAAACTCTTTTTTCTATTTGTTTAATAAATAAAGTAAAAGTGAAAAATTAATTACAACTTTAAACAAATAAAATATAATGTTTATGTACATTTAGTTTCTCATACACTAATTGATTTTATATATTCAAAATGAGGATAGCTAATAAGTGACATCTTTCGAATTCTCAGAATTATCGTCCACACTCAGAAAAAGCAAAGAGTACTTATTTTCTCCTTTTGCAAACAAACTGAATCGTACTTTTAAGAATCTAACATTCAGATTAGGGTATGAACATCGTAAAACAACAACTAATTATATCAATAGATAATTTCTCATTCATTTTACTAAAAAAACCATTCATCACACACGAAAAAACATAATCTATTATGCAAAAACAATTATTTAAAACCATGCATACATTTTCCTTTCAATAGACCCTTTCAAATATGTTTTATAAATTCTGAAGTAAATATTAAAATACTTCTTCTAAGCAATACAAACAAACAGAGTGAATTACGCTCTGAGAAACAATAAAATATATGTTTTTCGGTCTCCACACAACCTAAAGATGTCATTGTAGTACAAAGAATATCATAAAATGTGCCATCTGGTGCAGCTTTATTTAATAGTTATATAGTATACGTAAGTCACCTGAACTACTGAGAGTTTTAGCAGATTAATCTTGTTTGTGGTTTATCTATAACTGTATCAATGGAACTACGAAATCATTAATTCATAGAGTCAAAAACATGTATTTCTTTCACGGAAGACATACATGAATAGCAAAGAAGTGGTCAACGAGAACAATGAAACATTAATTCTTTCTATTTCTAACTCAAAAATTCAAATAAACATTTGCTTAGAATTGAAAGTTGTCCTTTATTTTTGTTACCGATGGAATAGATTTAATAAGAAAAAGTTAAACCCGTTTCTTGCTGGTGACAAAATGGTTATTTCGATCTAATGTTCTAAACAAAATCACCAACAGCTGTTGTAGAAGCTCCACAGAAACAGCTGTCTTAGTTTCTCACTTGTATCAACTTGCACCAAACCGCACACTGACTTCTTTACGACATTATCGCGGAATCGAAAAAGTGATAAATCAGAATCTTCTTAAAATTCTAACAAAATTCTGTTAGAGGGTCATTCACACTAACTTGATTATATCAGAATAAAACAAGTAACACATTTGAATCCATAACCCGTAAAATATATTGTGACTGAGTAGTTACGGATATTTTTATTATATTGTCTTGCACGCATATTACAGTTGAAAAAATGAACACAAGATTATGAAACTAGAAAAAAAACAACTCGCATAATGTATTCTTCAGTGACTTTAAAACCATGAATAGTACTTGTTTGTATTGGATAATTTAAACCTATTATAAAATATATTTACATATTACAGAACATAATGACCTGACAGAGTTTTGATGATATTTTTGTTCACTTTTGGAACATTTTTGTGTTAAAATAAATAACTATTTGAAGTTCAAGTATAATAAAAAATTATAGAAAAGTCTGGAAGTTGTATTAATAGTTTTATTATGTCGTACGGTTAAATACGTTAGTTTCATTTAGAAAAAACATTACAGTGCTTGATTATAAAATACGACACTTTTGGTTTTCAAAGTAATGCTCGGTTTAAGAATGATGTAAGCACTCTCGGTAATTAGGATATGCAAACAAGTATAGCATGTATGCAACTTATGTGCTTAGTGCCTGACTAAACATAAAACAACCACAAAGGATGAAGGTTGCATTATATCTCAAATAACTTGCAAGTTAAAGCGTTATCAGTTTATTATTTTTAAACGTTTATAAACAACTAATAGCTAATAATAAAATACCATAATATAGCATATGATGATTCAAAAAACCTAAAATGCAAATTATTTAATAAGCTGGATAATTCTGTAAACAATAATTTAAATGCATTTCTTCATTATCCAAGGTTATTTGGATTTTAGTAAACTAAGTATTTTTCTGTTTGTTTTTTCATTAATGTTACGCAAATGTAATCAAGAACTATCTATGTTAGCTGTCCGTAATTTCTAAGCGACAAATTAGAGGAAAAGGTGACAATAAACACTTGGATTATGCTCTATCAACAAATAATAGGATAGATCGTACATTTAAGATCTAAGCAGCCGATTGCAGTAAGCGAGTTGAGTTCCTTAACCACCAGACACTTTACGCCAAAAAAGTTTAATTTAGATAAAATGTGGTAAATTATGTAGTGTGCTTTTTTATAGTAACCGATATATGTTCATTTCCATTCATACTAGAGATACTTTCCTCTTAACATTTTAATATTTAGTTATATTTTTAATTGTCATATGACAGGCACAAATTGCACAGTTGCTCAGCAGTAATTAATGATGCTAAAATCTGGGGCTGGTTTCCTGCGTTTAAACACAGATAGTTATTGTGTAGCTTTGGTTATAAAACCAATTACAATAACAGGTAGAAACCAGAAATGAAGAAAAGTATCCAATATTTTATGATCAGGAAATTATGAATGCATAAACTAATTCAAAACAACCTTGGTTAAAAGTGTCAAGCTACTCTCCTTTAATATCTGTGCACTCTAAAACTGTTCTTTTAATTAAAAAGTAAAACAAGTTAAGAAGAAGAGATAATAATGTATCTGCAAAAAAGTAATAAACTAAAATATTAAAACACTAAAATAACACAGTTTCATTTATGTAATGATTTTATTAAGCTACGAACACGTACATGATTGCCAAGATAAGATCAAATAATCCTCTATATATAATTATTGAGAACGTTTTCCAGTTAATTAAGTATCGATAGTTTCTGTCTTTTTGTGTAACATAACTTAATACTCACGTTAAAATGAAAGAAAAAAAGATTTTGATTTTAATACTTCATTCCTAGTCGTGTTTTTATTGTCATCAAAATGTTGTTATCTAATGACTTACCAACTACAATTTAACAGCTATAGTGACATCAGAGAAGCTTTTTTGTTTTTACGCATAGAACTTAAGGCTACTTGCAGGATATTTCGATTTTTTGCAATATTATGTCAATTGAGAATAAAAAGTCTAAAATAATCGAAGTAAAGCGTTTTAAAAATAGCATATTATACGCCATAAAACGGATGTTTAGATTTGAATATTGTATGCTACATTTACACCTCCATACAGTTGCAATTTCGAGGCACACTTAATGACACAAACTGATACAATAATATTCGCTGAATTAAATATATAAAAATTAATATTACAGATAAGCATTATATATGACTGTAAACTTAGAATAATCTTAAATTATTTTTCAAGGAAAGACTTGACGTCCTATCAATATTTCATGAATTCTTCCACCAAATATTAGGTACTCCTGATCCAAATGTTTTCACACATCTGCAAGAGAATGAGAATAGTATAAGCAATTTGAAACGTATTAGAAAATTTGATCTACTGTGGTACAGCAATCAAAACATACAGAAGTTGCAGTAGTTTCCAATTATTTTCAACGCTAGGCAAATTAAGATGATTTCCATATAGACAAGGTTGGGCCCTAGCTTGTTGGTAGAATACTTCGTTGAGATTACTTTTGTAATTTCTTATCATAATGTAAGTCGCAAGTAAGAGTTTTGGGTACTGATACGACCTGCTGAGCGCCTCTTCTGAAACCTTTCCACTAAACTAATGTATATCATTGTTTATAATTGTATTTGTACATTATAAATGTATTAGAGTGTTAAATTATATAATGTTTTTCATTCTCTACTTTTCCTTTTTTTTTAATTTCTTAGATAAATTTTAGAAGTATAAATACATGGCAAGGTTACATGGAAATGACAAAATAAAATATCTGTAGAACCCGTGATGTTAGAAAAATAACTCTTTTCATCCATTTTAAATGTTGCAACATCGCAGTATTTAGATTTTCGTTTTCTTACTGTTATATTTCAAGTAATTCTATTTCAGTATTAATTTTAATAATTAAGATGCTAAAATTTGATTTTATACAAATTGTATTTGTACATTATAAATGTATTAGAGTGTTAAATTACATAATGTTTTTCATTCTCTACTTTTCCTTTTTTTAATTTCTTAGATAAATTTTAGAAGTATGTATGTTAGCAGTCCTTGAAAATTTCGAGAATACTTTTTCTCCGACATGTAACGAAAAATTATTGCGACATAAATAATACGTCATTTACACGACCAGTAAAAAAAGGAACAAAGAGGCCAATATGTTTTCTATCCTTTGAAATGAAATTTAAAGTTAAATACGGTTAGTATTTTGAAACATACTGATTATTAAGACAGTATTTTGGCATCAGTTAAATCACACAAAATTATTAAGAATAAATAAACAAACAACAGCGATTCTGTATTTTATGTTTTACGTTTAAATTACAACGGAATAATTACTCATTTAAAATTTCTTTTTAGAAGGTCCCTTCAAGACTTCACTTGGAGAATTTGTTCTAAGTCACTGTCTCTTGCACGTAGCTTTGCTAAATAGAAATAAAACCATTTAATAGTCATAACCAAATTTTTTCAAGAATTTAACACTTGAACTTAAAATATATGAGAAAGTAGCTTAGCATATGCTGTTATAATTAAAATAACTTACATTGAATCAGAGAGTAACATGCATTTAAAACGTTTAAATGAGATTTATATAATTATATTTTGGAGTGTAATGACTGTTGAAAAAATACATTGAAAATGAGAACCAATTATGACTTGTAAAAGTTATCTTTTAAACGTTATTATATGTACTTAAAACGTTAGTACTATCGAATAAAGAAAGTATTTTGAATATTGAAATTGTAGGAATTTCATTGTTTAAATATAGGATTTCGCTCTCTCGGAGAGTCGCCTAAGTGGCAGGGATCTTATGTAAAAACAACAACAAGTAAGAGTTGTTTTGTTTTACTTAAGTTTGTAGAAGACGTAAAGTACAATATGATATCGCGATTACAATATAAAGTGTATAAATCGGATAAGAAAAGTTGACCGAGTTATGGCTGGCTACATCATCATCAAAATCCACATAGTTAATCATAGTAATTCATACTGTGAATCAACACTACGTGAGCTTTCTTCTGCTTCATCCGTCGTTTCATTTATTTCTTAAGTTATATCCCAATAGATCTTTATCAGATAGCTCCAAGCCACACTGATCATGACTGGAACTTTGCTACTCTTTGGAATGTCAGTATCAATCAACATTATGTCTTCAATTACTTGCTCGTGTAAGGCTCTGAAATGTTCGACTTGCAATTCGTGCAGTCGCTGTATATGCATTTATGATGGACTTTTTAGTAGTTCTAATCCATCCATAGAGTAGAGAAACTAAAAGAAAATATAACAGTTGTAATAGTAGCAATATCCTTCTGCCAGATCGGAGAATGAAGAAAAAAATGTAAAAAGACAAAAAAAAGAATCACATAATTTGATTTAAGAACGTTGTTAGTAAGATGGTGCAATCTTTCAAAACCCAATTGATTGCATGTTTGGACACACCAGACACTTCTCCTTTGAGTGACGGGAGAAGGGAGATATTCTGTGTTAATAATTTTTAGAGGTATAACTATATTTGACATTTGAACGTTTTACAACTCATAAATACAATTTTGATTAAAATAAATAGCTTAAAAGTCGTACGAAAGGTTTTTTGCTCTGTCCATTTATTGCCGTTGCTGATAAGATGTCCTTCCTGACTTCTTGACTTGAATTTTTAGTTGACTCACTGTCCTTTTCAATGCTGCTAAAGGGAACTTCCAAATACTTGACATCTGGAATGACAATAAAGTTTTTGGTGTAAGTGTTTTTAAAACAAATTAATGATGAATATTTCATATAAAATATTATCAAAATGTTCCAAGGTATACGAAAAAAAAATGAAAATTATTTCAGGTGATTCATGTGCTAAACTTCTAGATGGTGTAGTAGTTTAAAGATTCAGTGTACAGTTATAGTTCAGTTTACGCATTCAGAGACTGTTGTCAACTGTGTAATATATTACTCAACGCAACCTTGATTTGTATTGCACTTTGTTCTAAGTATGTATATCTTTATGGGGTTGTGCGTTTCTCTTTCTTACATATCTTTTGCGATTTGCGTTTTTTTGTAGAATTTTGAACTTTTATTTACATTTATACATCTGAACAAAATGTCCGTACTTTTAATAGGTTGACTTGTATTCTATGCTTAAATAAAGTATTTTGGAGGATTACCATGGCGAGTAAGATAGTATTGCGATATACTTCCTTTAACATAAACATATGAATAATCACTGAAAGAAATTTTATAAGTATTTCTTATGTTTATTGGTTTGGTCTATTTAACTTTTTCCATTTGAAATTAGTTACCAATAAAAAAATTTAAACATATCTGCAGTTACTTAAAATATATTATGAACTAAATTGTTTTAAAAATAATATCGTTTGAAAATAAGACTCGGAATAGAAATAAATATAATTTGTATCTAGAAACGCCATTTGGAATAGACAACACCATTTTACGTACATTTTTATGTACTATATTTACCTACGATTTTCCTATGCATATCATATGAGCTTTTCACATAATGTAAGTTCTAAATTATATCCATAGGTGAAACAGCAATATTATTACATAGAAAAAGTCCAGACATGTAATAACTATAATAAAAATTAAAAGTACAACGAAAAAAGGCCCCAAACTCTATAAATGTGTGCTATAAGTGCATAAGTGGAGATGTTCGTGAAATTACTTACAGTTGGTGAAAAATAAATACGGAATTTATGTTAAGAAATGTTCAAACTTTATTCTCTAATATAATTCTTAGATATGAGAATAATTAGTTAAATATTTTTTGTGTCTTTAAAGGTCACATAGGCTCTGAACTTTCGAACTCCGGTTAAAAAGACACAAGCAGATAAAAGTATTAACAGAATACAAGATTATCGTAGGTTAACTCTCAACTAACAGCTGACACCCATTATACATTGAGTAGAGTGGAACAATTGGGGTAGAACTTCTTGCTCAAAAACACAACAAAATGACACGGTTCTGTCTCAAACTAACAACCATTCAACTACAAGTCTAAAGCGTCAAACTACTGATTAACGATGGCATGAGAATAAATCTTTACTAAAATAGGGCAGAATTGAGTATCATGATAGAATCTTTTTACATAGAAAAGACTACGCTAAATTTGAAATAGAGATTAAGTGAACATAAAAAGTGTGTGAAAAAATAACAGCATCAAAACTTTATATCAAGTGAAGTTTATTAAAAAATTTCAAAATATAATTTCATTTAAGTATACTGTTATACAATCATAAACGAGTAGCATAAACATCATACATGTTTGATATTCGTTAAAAATTATTAAATATTCAACAGTAAGTAAAAATATGAAACAATTATAACTGCAGATTCGAACTTTAACAGCTTTAGTTAACACACTTAAAAATATACTAAACTTTTTAAATTTTCTATTAGAAGTGAGTAATTAGTATGTACTGCTAGATGTATTAGATGAGAAGGTAGTTGCAGTATTCGACGGGTAAAGTTGTTTTAGTTGTCTTTAAGATGGTCTATAATAGAAAGAACTAATGCAGTTAAAAGCAGCAAACGACGGTTAACTTTGTATTGTGATTTTAAATGATAAAACATTGTTACAAACGACGTTCAGCTTTCAGATGAAAGCTTATAATTCGCAATCTACTTCTAACTTTCATTCAGAATTTTTCTGTGAATGAACTCTAATTTGAAGGTTTTGTAATTACTGTTTATTACTAAATAATCGATTTTTTATTTCTTAAACTCCTTCGTTCTTAAATAATTTTGTGTTTATTCTTTTCATGGAAATTACAACTGGCATTTGCAGTTTTTCTCATTACAGAACTATATAACGTCTTGTTTTTCTTACCAGTAGCTCAGCGGTGTTTGTTTTCGTTATTTTATTGTTATATTTATTTTCATTATTCATATTATGATTTTCCAGTACGGTTTTAATTAGCTTTGTACTTGTAGTATTCGTCGCCGATTTTTGGTATTTTGCAATGAATCTTATTTTCAGTTATTTTGTAAATTCTTTGTTTTTTATGTTTTTTGGTTTCACGTAGTCCATATTTTGTTCTAATCCCTTATCAGAAATCATTTATCTACTTTTGATATTTCCTTTTAAAACGTAACCTAAACAACCCCGTTCTCAGTTTTAAGAAGGGCAATTTGATGTAATGAGTGTAGTGAACAAGACGTTTGTACCTATTTTCCAAACGTTGTATAATTTATTTGCTTAATGTTACTTTTATTACCAATTTGGGTTTAATACATGAATCGCTGTTATTAAATATTTGTATTTTAAATATTATTTTAAATTGTTATTATAATATGCTTTGTATTACCAAATTAAATATTCTAACCTCACTGAACCTCGTGAGACATATTTGGGTTACGATCACAAATATAACTAATGGAAAGAGTACTCAACTAACGAACTAGTCTATTGTAACCATTTTAAGCAAATACTTTATATTAAACTAGACAATTAAATATTTGATGTTATTAGAAGTTACCCCTGCGAGTCCAATGTCTGCCTTTCTTATTTCTGAAAAGATCGGATATTGTTTCTATTTTTTTTATAATGATTAAAATAATATTCTAATATACTAATTATTCATTGTATATTTCCTGTTAAATGATAATACTAAAGCTAGCATTATTATAATTGATATTACGGCTTTCCATAAATTGAGATCAGAGAATTTTTTTCATTCTCTGCATACAAGAACTGATACTTACATTTTAAGTGTCCTGTAACTATTTGTCAAATAATTAATAATTATAAATGAAAGTATGGCTCCTATAATTTTAAATTCAAAACTTCATTACAACAGGTCCTTTTATTTTTAGGATGAAATATCATTAAAAATATGTTGTTGTTTTTCATTAGAAGCTTACGTCATAAGTCTGTCTACTTGTGGCTAGCAATGTTAATTCTGATCGTCAAAACTACATTCGTCACTTTGTTTAACGTTACAATGTTTTATTGCTTATGACTAACATCTCATTATTTTAAAATCATTTTAATTGTTGTATTTAAAATCATTGCTTTCCAATTACATTTCACTTTATTTCTTACTTTCATTTAATTATAGTTTATTAAAAAACACGTCTCAAGATAATTTGCCGAAGACCAATTAATATAATTTATAATTCATCATAAAAACTCCAATTAATATTCTATCAAAAATATGCTAACAACTAAGACTCAACTTAATGAGTTCATTTATTGAACAAAAAGTGCTGACATTCAAAGCCATTCAAATACCTAATTGAAAGTTGCTCTAACGAATAGTTTCGGGAAATACAGGTTTATAAAAAAAAATAACTTTAATAATATATATAGACCACATTAACAGCAGCGCTATTCAGTCTTCAAATGTAAAGAATTTTTCACTCTTAAAAGAAATGCTATATATATATTACGACATGGATCTTTGACAAAATGTTGTCAGACGTTAGAACAAACTGAATGAAAGTAGCCGTGGGTTTGTTCGAAGTGAAATTAGAGAAAAATGATAATATCAAAATAGAAAAATTAATATTTATTATATAAAATATTTATTAATTTATTTTTTCAAAATGTTTATTACGTCATATATGAAATATCTGAACCTTCACCATAACGTTACAGCCCATGTCAACACATCTACCTCACAATAGAGCATACAAACAATATCACTACCTCGTTATTTTTATTGAAACGATCTCTGTTATAAGTGTATCAAGTCTAAAATACAATACTCTTCTCTACATTCTTTCCATATTCCGTATACTAGAATAACTATTCCAAGTACCTGTTTCAAGAGATCAATGATCCACAAATATATAATTCTTGCGTTGCGGTATTATTTTATGAAGTATGTGAAAACTCGTTTAATTCTTCAGCTGCTGGAGGTATGCAACAGTCGAACGAATACACTATTAGTAAACGATGCATTTACAATGAGCATGAATAGTACAATTCATAACAAACACGCGATATCCCAGTGTTGAGAAAATTCAAAGATGGATCATAGATAGTATTCTTCGCACGTTAAAAAATTGAATTTAGCAGACGTAATGTGTAATTAATCAACGTTTATTTTTTTGGAAAAGGTCGTAAAATTTTGTCTATTCATATATCATACAAACAAAATATTTTCAAATGATCAAATATTATGTTTGGAGCTACCTGTCGATAGTTTATCATAATGCCTGTGCATATACAGTCGACACACTAAAGATTTAAACATCCGTAAAAGTCTACAGTTTATTTGGATTTGGTGACGTGTAGAAATGTTACGTTCTGTGATATTAACCAGATCTTCACTTTGATAAAAGATTAGAAAATTCACCACATGGGATCTATATCTGCAGTCATCACTAAAATATCAGGACACATCTTATACCATATACTAAGCGAATCTGACTGGTCTATTGTGCTGTATGTATCAACTGCATCGTGACCTATTTTTTTTTCCAACAATAATATTAAGATTCCTTTGCATATAAACAAACACATTGCATTTTTCTTCATTGAATAATTTACACGAAATGACAAAATACAGTTGTAATCAGTCCACTAGACAACCATGCTGTGTATATTCTATGATTAGATTTAATGGATTAATTGCACATTTTCTATTTATTCTTCATAATTCTTAAGAAATTTACCGGTGAACGATTTTAACGGGAGTCTGTTAGTTTTATCATAAAAGTATATTGTCTTCAATATGTACTATTCTGTTTTAGTCCAAATTCCAGTGTCATTTCTTTCGTATAAAGCAAAAAAATATATTAATATTTATATTCGTCTTCAAAATCAAATGAAAATGAAAAAAACCTCGAAGGAAAAGTCAGAGATTTCTTTGAAGTGTTTTTGGAAACAGTTGTGATGTTATGTCCTGATAATTTTCCACTGACTTGTCTCGTTACTAATGTGTGTTTACCGACATTTCAGTTTTTTTAGCAGACCATATGAGATAAAACAAAAGACTGCCGAAATGTCGCCTCAAAGCAGGAACTCCATTGGAATTGTACCAGAACACACTTGGAAGCTGTATCACGGATAACAAGCATAACATTTTTTTTTCTTGCTAAATATTTGAAACAAATAACGAAGGAAAGACGAAATTTATTCAAAGATGATGATGGTACTATTCAATTTGTAAATAGTATAAATAAAAGTAAGTTATAAATATCTTTAATTAATTAAATTTAGAAAACGTTAATCATTCAGTGACCATATTAAACTTTAAACATCTTGAACCGTTTATAAATGTAAGAATATATTACTACATAAAAACAGCTTGATTAGCTATGCAATTTATAATATTAATTTTCGAAGTCAATATCTTACAAGAAATAAAAAGTATATGTCAATTATACTTGTCTTAAAATGTTGGTATTAGGCGTATTAAATTTTAAAACAAAATATTTTAAATCAAATCCCATTATAATTGTTGTTTTATCAAATGGCTTATATAAATAGTGTTCCGACCTTTACTTTGTTATATTCCTGCCTACGCGGAGAACGCTGTGTTAAGTGAAACGCGTCGTAGACTAAGCATAAAATGCTTAAAAACGTAATAGGCCTAATACTAATACCTTACAATAAGTGTAATTGTAATCTATCTTCACCTGTTTCTAATATCAGTACATATCGTTATCATAAAAGTAAATTTGCTCAGAAAGTTCTAACAAAATTTCATTGTTATTGTTTTTATTAATTATATTTACTACTGTCTTTCAAATCTCAACACATCACAAAAAATCTTTGTAAAATATTTTGATCGTTATATTAACATTAGTATTAGTATAAATTATTTTATGAAAACTTTATAATACAACAACTTGGTTCTTCTATCATCAAACTATTTATACATACTAGACTATTACTTCCTAAACTTGTTACCGTAATCTAAATTGTGAATAGACGTACTGACATTAACACTTACCACATAAATAATGCAAAGACGACCAAGTATTAACAGTTTACAATTACTTCTTTGTATTACTTTAGTCTATGTGTTGTGTTTTGACAGACTGTTTGTGCACCAAATGCTACAACAACTTGCCAGCATGATGTTTGATATTTTTCAAAATGTTTATTAGAAAATAATCAAACAGAAATATGGTAGCATATACAAGTTTTTCTTACTTTTTTCTGCCTACGTAGATTATTCATGAGGGGCTGTGACGTCAAATCACGTCTTATATGTAGTGAAAGCACCTTTCATACACGTGACTTATATCACTATCCTCACAGAGATTCTTCTTGATTGTGTTGCGTGTCGGCTGTTACCACTAGCTACTGTATCCGTGACTTGTTACAAGTCACCACACTTTGCTTACTACAGCCATGGTATGCCTTGTTACAGGTCTTTTTCTGGATGGTTTTGGAGACCCAAATAAATCTCTTGTTTTCCAAAACGATTATGTACAAGAAATATTTCCCTCTCGCAAATCCTGAATATCCTTTCTTAACATAACTTTAAAGACTGAGTGTTGCAATATTTGTCATTGGAAAGATTGTTGCATGCCATTTTCATAGGTAATTAAAATGTATACAATTTTCCAACATGATCTTCCTTCACGACTTTGTATGTTTGTTTGTTTTGGAAATTCGCACAAAGCTACTCGAGGGCTATCTGTGCTAGCCGTCCCTAATTTAGCAGTGTAAGACTAGAGGGAAGGCAGCTAGTCATCACCACCCACCGCCAACTCTTGGGCTACTCTTTTACCAACGAATAGTGGGATTGACCGTCACATTATACACCCCCACGGCTGGGAGGGCGAGCATGTTTTAGCGCGACGCGGGCGCGAACCCGCGACCCTCGGATTACGAGCGCACGCCTTAACGCGCTCGGCCATGCCAGGCCTCACGACTTTGTAACTGTTATAGTTGTCACGTGGATTTGTGATTTACATTTTTAAAATTGTGTTAATACAACGTTCTCGGATCTTTGTATCTATATAAATATAAATAGTACTGTCTGTTGTATCTCTATATAATTACTTTACATGGTGTGGATGGATTTTCACCAAAATCAGTGTGAATGTTCATTTGGTCCGTGCAGGGGTACATATAAATATCCAGTTTTGTATTTTCGGTTTATGATATCTTTAGGCGTTTTTATACCGTTACTTTGTCCACTGTCGATTATCTTCACCAAATTTGGCATGAATTTCGTGGAAGATAAATGCAAATTTATGATCTCATATTTTGTGATTTCCAGTTTTTGTGAGCGTCTTTCTTGTTTGTTTGTTTTGGAATTTCGCACAAAGCTACTCGAGGGCCATCCTGCTAGCCGTCCCTAATTTAGCAATGTAAGACTAGAGAGAAGGCAGCTAGTCATCACCACCCACTGCTATTCTTTTACCAACGAAAAGTGGGATTTACCGTCACATTATAACGCCCTTACGGCTGAAAGGGCAGGCATGTTTGGCGCGACGCGGGCACGAACCCGCGACCCTCGGATTACGAGTCACGCGCCTTACTATGTTGTTGTTTTTTTACAACTATAGTGAAGGAAAGCAACTTTTCATGTTTTAAGATAACCTTTCATTAATCATGAATTTACTTAGATTCCGTCCAGGAGATGAGTACTCTAGATAGAATCAGTGTAGGTTTATTAAGCATCAATAGACAAGTGGTAGCTGAAAATGAATCAATCAGTGTTAAAATAGTGATGGACACTTCTGAACACAGCACAAATGATACTGTTATGACAAGAGAAGGAGAAACGTGAATAAAGTATATCATTAATAAACTTTAAAAATAATGTAGTTTAAGTCATTTGAGATACAGTAGAATGAATGTACCTGGTATTACATCAGGGCATTTTTCTTCAAGGGAATCTTTCGAATCACCTTCCATAGTCGAAGAGCCTTTCCACTCACAATTTGAACAATGCCTACAATATACATAAATACAAATATATATATATATATATATATATATATGTATAATTAATACGGAAACACCTATACATAATGTATGCATATTTTGGGGCAAAACTGTAAGTTGTACAAGCCTATGAGTTAATTTAATGATACTTTAGAAGCTATAGGATACTTATTAAGATGTTTTAAGGTAATAACTTCGTTCTTAATTTGCAGTTAGATAATTTTAGCGTGTATAACAAGTATTTTTTTAACTTTTATTATTGTCGTCGACTTGTTGACATACTGCATTGGTGTTTTTATTATACTTAAAATTATATAACGTTCGAGTTCCTCCTTCCATTTTTTATAACGTATAATTATTATTTATTGCAAAATATGTGTTCATCAAGTTATATTGAATAATTAATATATATTCAAGTATTGACTCTGGATTGCTTTTGTATTGTTTTGTTTTTCTGAACAAAAGTTGCCTTAGACAATCATCTCTTGTCAGAAAATTAAGCAACATATCTTAGTGCACGGAAATTAACAATATGGAAAGTTAACTTTTTCTATAAATAAAATGGTCAGCAAATAAAAATATAATAAATTCGACAGACAAGTTTAATAAATAAATAAAAATATTTTCTGTTAAAGAAAAGATCAAAGAACCGATATACAACTGTGGAAAAAATTATACGCACATATCTAAATCAACAACAAATAAACAACAATAAATCTCAATATACAACGAACTACAAAACCTTATACTGTTGCACACCATGTGTTCCCGACATCAGCGAAAAGATAAACAAAATTTGGAAAAAAAAGCATCACAAAACGCAACATTCCAGTAAACACCAAATTTATTCAAAAATCAGGTACAAAACTACTATGTAAAAACTACACTGGCAAACACAACACCAACGTTATTTATAAAATACAAGGCAATAGCTGCCACGACTTCTATATTGGAGAAAAGCAGAAAAATGGAAAACACATTCAAAGAAAAACATCTTCACACGTTTATGAATACAATAAACACAACATAACCATAGAAAACATCTAGGTACTAAGTCGGGAAACAAATATAAACACATGTAAAATTAAAGAAACCCTACTTATACAGCAATTAAAACCAAAATTAAGCTAATATAAAAGAATACCTTTAAATCTGTACTAATTAACAACCTAACATTCAATTACAACGCCTCCTACAATTCCGAACCCGTTTATGCTCGCGTTCGGAAGCGTCGCCCGCTCGGCAAAGATCAGTTGCAAACTCTCTCTTTGTTAACCTAAACGCGACCTTGTGAATGTCGAAACTTGTTATGTGCTTTGTTCTGAGATACATTTTTACTTCAAGTGGGTTTCTAGTAATCAAGAATGTCTTCCAGTTGCTTCCAACCATTTTGATCTCAAACATTTATGTCACATCATGAGAATATACATACATTTATAACTTATAGTTTTTACTGTGATTTTTATTTGCATCTGAATGCAACTTTGTTCCTCTGAGTAAGTGAGGGTACTGTCTTCTGTATTTGAGACCAAACTATTGTAACTCTCTCTCAGTTGATGTTACATTGTCTACCATTCACTGAGGAAAATGTTGTAGCAACACTTCCCGATGATGATTTGAAAGAAAGAAGGGGATTTATATTCTCTAAATTCAGTCGGAAAAAAATAACTAGATCGGTACAATAGTAAACTATATCATTGAAAATGTTATTTAGAGGACATGCATTAAGCGGTACAAAATAGATCTTGGGGTTAAACTCAATAACTGTTTTTGTAAGACCACTGTTCGTGTCTTTGTCATTCATTCAGGAGAAGCAGTATCAGCTTTACACGTTTCTTTCAAATAAAAAAATCAAGGAAGAAATGCTCATTTCTCAGATGCCTCAATAGTTGTCATCTGTTCTGTGTATTTTTAATTCGGAGTAAAATAGACCACAGTGAAGTTTTACGTAATATTTCTTGTAACAGTCAATACAAGAATCTAAGTGTTCTTGCAAATAAATTGAATTACTGATTCTGGATGCTTTCACAGACAGTAAGACTACTCATTAATTTCTTGTGTAGTAATTTTTCTAAGACGTTCTTTCGTGAAACTACCAAACAGCCAAATATTCAACAACTTATAGGAAATTTTCATTTATAGATGTGAAAACTTCTCATGATCCCTATGAAGAGCAGCATTTTGGGTTCCATAAACTTTTATGAAAAAAATCCTATTCAAGCATAATTTGCCAAAGTTCTACTTCTTTGTTTTACAAATGCATATTTTTTCTTCCGATTCTTTTTCACCTTAAGCCGATATTATAATTCTATTTAGTGTAGAAATGTTTCCAGGTGATCTGTTGACTTTACGTGCCAACGTAAATTTATTGAGAAAATAGATCTAATTGTTTGTTTACTTTCATAACAATGAAAAGATACCTGCAACGAAATTCATTACAAATGTAAAACACTGAATCTTGTGTGACAAAGAATTGAACTCATTATTTTAGTTGTTAGTTTTATCGATTATTTATTCCTAAAATGTAGCTTGTGGTAAAATCTTTCTCTTAGTGTATTTAAGAAGGTTAAATTCAGTTTTAATGGACTATTTTTTTAGACAAATAACTGTTTTAGTTTTCGATAATTAGCTGGATCAGCCAACTAAAATATACAGGTATTGTGTCTTCTGTCTTTAACTTTTCTTTAGTATTATATTTATCATAAATTCCTTTAATTTGTGACACAGGATAGTAAAATATTATCACGTTTATATTTTTACTTGTTTCAGCAGCAGTGTTTTTTTCTCATTTTAACATCAGACACTACTTCTTTTTAATGAATCTGCTTTATGTAGATCCATCTTTTGGTTCCCTATACGGTTGCCTAGTGTGTTTTTTTATTTTATCAGATATTGGTGTATCTCGCCCGTCATTTTACTAGTAATATATCTGTTTAAACTGCTTAATGAAACCTAAGACGTCTAGATATTCCACTTGTGCTAATATATCATCAGATCTAAAAGAAGATCAAAGATATTACACTAAACAAACACGCAATACTTAATAAAGACCTAACACTAAGTCTCTTTTCAAGAACCCACCAATTATTTCTTAGAGACATGTCAAAATCTAAAAAAAATCTTGGTGCACAGCAACCTCAATCAAAAAGCATAATGAAACTTCAAGCACTCACACATGTGAACGAAGCAAGTGTGTTATCTACTCACATGTAAGCAACACTAAACATACCTGACAAACACAACTTTCGACATGAGGCAATTCTTTACATCTGCCACTTAATGTATCATTTACTGAATAATTTGCAAACGGCTTGATAGTTTTCCCGCTAACTCGATAATCGAGAACACACAAATCTTATTAAAGTGCAAAAGGATATGTATATAGGCAAACATATCACCATTTACAACCATATACTTTAGAACCTTTCGGTGTTTGGGCTTATTAGTATTACAACAAACCTTCACAAAAGAAACCAACTGGAAATTATTTTAACATACAATATGAGGACCTTACAATAATTTGGTTTAAATAAACATTTTTATTAAATGTATATTTCTGTTTTTCTCTTTTTTTAAATGTTAATTACTACCCTCTTTACATTTTATTTCCTATCTACTTACCTTTTCACGACTTGTACTTTTTATGCAATAGAAGTAATTTTACTTACAGCTTTTACTCTCCACATTCTGAGCATTAAACAAACATTTTTTTTAAATATTTGCTGAAAATGTCACTGAAAGTTTGTGATATTTAAAAATATAGAAAAGGAAATGATAACTTTGCTCTTACTTCTCACCATACGCTCATCCATTACTTAAGTATAATGATTTGAAGAAAATATTTACGTCCATATCGAAACGATTTCTACAGAATCACAGGAAAATGGTGGTAATTTTACTCTTCTATATTAATCACTGTCCACTTACAAAACTTCTGTTGAGTAAAATATTAAATAACAATATTAAGAGAAAAGATACACTGTTATAATATTTAATTGTCATCTTTACCTTTTGATTTTCGAAGATACAGAAGCTTAAGATACAATTTAGGGTTGGGGTAATTATCGTTTTGAACCTGAATAAAACGCTGTGCACACGTAGATTAATAGGCCAGATAAAAGATCATTATAAGTATAATTGTTTCTAATTTTGAGTACTCAACAAACTGCAAACAGTTAACAGCACATACCGCCAAAGTTTTTTTTTATAACATTTTGAACCGAACAACGCGAGCAGGTTTTGAACCCTGAATCCATTGACTCGCAGCCCCTAAGGTAAACCAAATTCACAACCATGAGATATGGCAGTTCAGTCACACTGCACTACATATGAATTATGACTGTAAATGCAGTTTCTTTATATGATTTTGAAATTCATAGAGCTGAATATCTGTTTAATCATCATTCGTTTTCACTTGAGTTGTAATTTGAAGCTAATTGTGTTATATTTCTTCCATGTTAACACAAAAATAACTGGATCTATAATAACTAACTGTGAGCATTAAAACTTAGTGAAAATAAAAATATTCGTAAATCATAAAATTATATATTAATAGAACGATATATTAGGACTAATTTATTTTAATCATTTTCGAAGTAAAAATTGAGAACATGAACATTCGAATCAAATAATTTACTAACTAATCTAACTTGAAGAAATTTGATATACATTTTGACTTACAGCAAATGTATTTTTAGTCTCGTCTCATGGAATTACAGCTTCGGTTTGTTAGAAGATTTTAAAGCTATGGACGCAAATTTACTGATGTATTTTGTTATTAAGAATTAATAATGCCTCAGTTGTACAATACGTTTTTCATCCATGCACCTTTGACTTTAAATGCTTTGTATTCCTTAAGGGTTTTGAAAAGTTCCAATAAAGTAAAAGTACTTACAATTTGGTAGAAGAGATGCAGGAGCTTTCTTTCTTAACATATTTCCTTAGTGTGAGAGACGCGAGTTTAATTCTCTTCTAATCTTAGTTTTATTTATTATTTTAACAAATCCACCTTCGAAGAACAGAATGCTCCTCATAACAAATCTGATGAACTTTAAGTTCAATGATGACATTTTAATCTAAATATGTTTTTATTTTTAGTTCGTGTACAATGTATAATTATTGTATTTTTTATTGAGATACAGTAAACAATTTATTAGTAAGATAATAATAAGGAAACAAAAATGTTTTCAGTGTTGTTGTTTAGTTTGTTTCTCTCTTTGTTCTCGGCCATATTATATCTGTTAATTACGGCTTTTTCTTGAGATTTTATACAGTGTAATGCGACGTATTTATTACATATACTCATTTATGTGCTATTTTTATATTTTAAAACACACGGATTTTACAATAATGTAGCGTTAGGTAACAGAAGGAATAAATTACTTATGACATTATATTCGTAAGCTCGTTTTCCTTATGAAGATTTTGAGATAGTTTAGATTTTAATATAATCAGAGAATACATTAATGAATAAGTCTGCGTTCATGTAAATATAATACTAAATTTAATGCAATTGGTGGCATCTCAGTATTTGTTTTTTTTAGAAATTTCGGGCAAAGGCACATTTAAGAAAGAGCTGCGTATAATGGTCTTTAACTTTGAACTGATGGACTATAAGGAACACAGTTGTCTACAGTGTCTGTCATCAGATCTTGTCTGACTAAATAATAAGATTTGACTATCACATCGTCACTAACCATAAACGGCAGAGCGCAAGATATCAGAAATAGAACACGAACTTGGAATTATTAGATTTATGGCTTAGGCGTGCCACTATCCGGGGCAGGCATTTCGCTGTTTCAAATGCACTTGTACATACATATAATGAAAAACTTCGAGTTACGAAGTAGAACTGTAAGGTAAGTGACTACTATTATATTTTATAGTGAAGAATACTTAAAGAATAAAAAGTTATTCATTTTTTCTTAACGTAACGTTGGTGTTTGATGACAATATAGAGACGTTTATACTATAGTATTAGCGTTCAGCAGCTAATTAATTCCTGATTTTATATAATTATTTATTTATATAATTTTATATATTCAAACATAGGTAAAGCGTTAACATTCCGAAATATGCATATTTCTCTTGAGTTAAGACTTGACAATTTTCAAATGAAAAAACTAAGACTTAGCTAGTTCGTTAGTTTTGTCTGTGAAAAGATACAAACCGCAGTTTTAGGTTGTAAGTGGAACATTACTCTCGATTCAAGTTGACCGAGCGACAACATTTCTACCATATTCGTTGGAAACATGTGCTTATATGGACCACTTATGGAGATATGGGCTCCCTTTAGGAGATTTGCTGAGTGAGCTTGTTCAAAGCTTTCCTAAACACGTGAAAGAACGCATCTTTTCAGGGTTACTAGATGGTGTGAGAGGTTGATAACACTAAGCATAACTGTGCATCAGTGAATGCGAAGATCTTGAAAAGACTAACTTAGTCAGGAAAGACTGATTTTCAAGACCTGTTAGAGTCCTTCTTTCAGTAGCGAATCTTTATTTGTAGTTACAAACACAAAGATCACATTTATATCTTTCATATTCTCCTGTTGTTCAGGCTTATGCTGTGTTTTACAAAATTACAATAAGTAACAAATTCTTAATTTGTTATGTATTGTGCATCTCCTCATTGGACGCGCTTTCCAAGATGCTAAAATCATTGGTAGTAATGCTAATGTCACACTTTTCCAAACAGTAACAAAGAATAATAAATTGATTATACAGCGCAAAATGCACAATATAATCAGTCAGGCATTCTTCTTCAGTGTTTGCAAGACTGTGACTTTAGAGTTGCTACCAACGATTTCAGCATTTATGGAAATGTAGCCAATCGTTTACATTTAACTTGGGAGGTATCTTTTGTATCCATAAACTTTCTTTAGATGTTTCGCTTTTGTATATACAAGGTACATCCTGAGTTGAAAGTAAAACAGATAATATGAGAGTTGTTTAAAATACCACGATGTCATCCATGAACAGATTAATATTTAGGAAAAAGTTCTCAAAATTCAGGACTTTTTTGTACCACTGCAATTTTTTCTTCCTAACTCTAATCAAAATTTCAGTAAAGAAACGTAAATTATACGTCACTGTTGGGATTATATTACATTCGGAAAAGGATAAACTGGTTAACTTGGTGCGTGAAACACTTGGTGGAATAACAGGGAAAATTACTTAACATAATTAAACACAACAGTTAAAAGATTTGTTTTAAATATTAACCTTCTCTTTCTGTACTATATCATCAGAGTTAATATAAATGTGTCACAAGCATAGTATGTAAAAACGACAAACATACTAAATGGTTTCTTAAAATTCAATAAATTTGAGGGCTTATAAACGAAATATCCGAACTGTGTTGGAAGTAACGGAGATAGCCCATTTGGTCGCTTTAAACTTAAACAAAAACAAACAAATAAATATTAGGCGTTCCTTTAATCTTAAGCAAATGCATTCCTTAAGAAAACCAGTTTTCGAAGATTGAGAAATCGTATTTAAAATAATTGAAGACGGTAGAACTTTAAAGTATGAAATAAATAAATTATCTTGGTAATGGTATGAGAAAGTACATCAGTGCGAGCAATATGTTATTTCTTATTATTTATTTATTTATTCATAATAGCGGTACATATACTTACATTTTGCTGTTTCGTGTTTCCCTCTCATCTGAAAGCAATATTTAAATATCTTCATTACTTTAAACTTTCTTAATAATGTAAAAATACTTTATCGTATGTATATGAAAAAATTACTTTTATATCATTTACCTTGTAATTACACTGTACAAATGTTCAGATATATGCAACATCATTTTGCTTTACTTTATATATTTACACTCATAAATTTATCTTTCCAGTTTCTACGGCAAACTTCCCACAAGTTTTCCCACTTTTAGAAAAAAGTTTATTTTAACAATATATCAGGTAAGAAGTCATATAAAATATATTTATTTTCAGTTATACAATAATGTCAAATAACTGCACTTTTATTAATGAGAAATATTTACAAGGTAAACAATAGTATTACTACTGAATACGTACACTTTATATTTTAAAGTATTGGAAGAGCAATCTCTCAGTTAGTAATGGGTCCTTTCACACTTATCTTGTTGGTAAAACTCATGACGTAATGTTCCGTAGTATTACACGAAAAAGTATATTTGAGTAATAGGTATTCTATTTTATTTCACTGACTGTCATGTACTGAGTAATTAAATATAATAATTTGGCTAACCCAGTTGTGCCAGATAACTTAGTGACGTCATCATGTTAAACATTACAACTGCGAATTGCAGTTTATGATTTCCAGTCTTTCCCAAAAAGTTTAAAAAGATCGATGGGGAGGGGAAGAGAAGGAGTTTTGTGACATTTCAGTTGCTGACGACAGTTACCGCAACGTTTAACAGTGGAGAAAGTTACCAACTGTGATAATTCTCTGGATTTTGTCGTGGACTTGCTACAGTTAAATGTCTATGGAAAACTCCTTGTGCGTTCTGAACGTTTTCGTGTCACTAACTTCAAAGAGTTATAATATTGGATAATGAGCAGTTGCCCAAGCTATTTATTGGCGACTGTACCACGGACTATAAAAAAAAGGTAATCTTAAAGGGTACACGTCTTGGTATAGTATTTGGCATAATAAATAGTTAGTTAGATAAATTTCGGCCCTTTAAGAACAGTTATTCAGTAAAGAAGCCGAGGAGAAAAAATGACCCTAACATTTGTGAAATATGACCTTCACTTTTATTTATAAACAGAATATTAAATTTATTAAACCTAATCTTACGTATTTTTATCTTTACAAAATGAACTGTTTTTAATGAGTTTTAGTAGAAAAAAACTGATCAAATCTAGAGATTGAGTTATTGTAATATTTAAACAGTCTTTAATTATAATAGTTGGTAATAACTATTACATAGGTAGGCGAATTTAAACCTTATAAAAGTTGTTTTGGTATTCGAAAATGATATTTATTCTTTTTTATCACGCAAAGATTTTTCTTCAGAAATCGGGAAGACAAATTCTTACTTAGGTCAGATTATTATTTCGTTAACCCCAATGAAAAAAGGTTGATAAAAAATACAAATGAACTGAAGAAAAAGAGCATTGACGTCAAACGAATGCGCATCACCATTCATTCTGACTCGATTTATAAAGTCTATGTCTTGTAGTTTCAAAACTACGTGTTGTGGTATTTTTTTGTGTGTATTGAGTCTGGAGCATTTAGTTTCAATGACCAACATTAAATAGTCATCATACTAATGCTATACCTTATCTGACACCTCCTCTTAATTTCCCTGATGTCTTGATAAAACCTTTCACCCTGTTCTCTACTGACGACAACGAGAACTTCAAAGAAATACTCAAGATATGAGTGTAAGAAATGGTATTTCAAGTTCATATTACAATTCAACTCTTTGAATTTATCAAACATGTTGTTAACAATGTTTTTTGTAATTTAGGTCGTTATTATTTCATAACCATTTCTCAGTAACATCTTAAAAAGAAATCAACGCTTCTTTTTCAACTTTCCTCATTGTTCTTTCGAATTGTTCATTTTAAGTCAATTTCCTACTGTGAGGCTCAACAGACGTTTCTTTTTATGTTTCACTTCTCAGTGAGCTGAGAATTGTACACTTAGATACTTAAAACACTCGTCATCTCTGTCTAAGGCCTTTATAAACCGCTTCATCAAGCTTAGTTTTATGTGAAGTGAATGTACAAGAACTTTCTTTGTGTCGACTAAACTTTCACGTCCATTGTTTTTCTATCTTATCTTATTGTATGTGACTACTGATTTTTAACCCGTGCTGATTTCGTGCCACGTCGTGCCATTCACACAACATGTTGATCAAACAAGATGCAAAGAGCTTGCACGTCTCCACAAAGTAGCGAACAACGTTCTTTGTATTTGCCCTTGAGATCTGAGATTTTTTTACGTTTCCTTCAAGCGAACCACATTAGCAACAGCAAATTATGCATACATGTTACCATTTTGAAAGAGAAATTTCAAATTTCGTTTGGAAAAATCAATGAACAATCGTCTCTCACTTTGTTCATAAACTGTAGCACTTAGAATTCGCATTAATTGAGCAATATTTTTTAAATAAAACAGTGAATATTTTTGTGAAAAGTATGATATAAATGCTTTCTTATGATTTTTAAAAGAGTAAAATGATGTTTAAGGATAAAGAAAATTCTTAGCCCGAAGTCTGGACCACAATTATTTGAATAATCTTTTGGTAAACCCAAATATTCGGTTCATCAGATGTTTTAGGTTAAAACAATCCCTATCATCATTTCTATTGGGAACAAGTTCAGAATAAAATGAAACTGTATCAAATTCTTTGATGGAGAAGAAATAGGTGCACCAGGTTCATTAGCAACCAGTCTTGCAGCAGACTAAAGGTTCATATAAGAAACGTCTTTTTAATTTCGTGTGTTCTACTTGTTCATGTTAGATGAGCAAACATAGCAGTCATCTCCGTGGTTTCTAGGCTCACTCCATTCAATTGGGATTCCAAAAGACTTTACTTACTTTCATCTTACCTTCAGTTCTAGCTCTTGTATCAACTCCTCTCACCAAATAGGTGAAAATAAATTGTATAATGTTTGGCCTTCGTTTCTTTAAAATAATTTTAAAGAAATGTGTTTCTTGTAGGTTCTATAATGAACAAATGAATCTCACATCGCAATTGGACTAGAAAAATCTCTAACCTGTGGTTGTCAACATATTAAGTATATAAAAGAGACCCGATTTCAATGGATGTACATGATACTTTTTAAAAAAAATCAGTAACGTGATAGACAAAAACTAAATATCATTTTCGGATTCAGCGTTCAAAAATTACTGTAAAACAAGAAGAAATTTCAAGAGAATAAAACCATTGCAGGTCTGTGTTTTTGGTTGTTTGTTATTCTGTAACTATCCTAATAGTGGGGGTCAAAAAAGGTCATTTTCGCAAAGAAAATTATTTATTTACATCTCTTTTGAGAAACATCCGTGAATATTTCCTCTAAAACAAATGATCTGTCACTAATTTTTTTTTCTAAGTATCAAGGGTCTTCTCAATATGTTTTATAATAATACATTTGGTAATGTAACCTGTTTCCTATTTCATAGGACATATAATCACTGCATTATACGGGGATTATTGTGAAATAAAAAAATCATAATTTACCTTTCTTTTTTATAAGTCTTATTTTTAAAATAAAAACTGCACACACTGCAATGATGATTAACACAGCGAGGACTGAAACTAGGGCTGTTAAGATAGCGTTGACTGGAATCGTCCAGTTTCGGCCTGTGGGAAGAAAATACATTCGTGAGGCCATGCGATGTAAGGTGATATTACTTGTGTTTTACAAAGATAATCACAAAGTCCGTTTTCTGTTAAAAAAGTAGGAAAATAAGATATATTAATATATACTGATTATTGATATAATTGTTTCATAATGTCCAAATTTATTTTCCATCGTTTTGAGTATCACAGTAACGAAATGTCAACAGTTAAGACATACAAGTTTAAATACAAAGTTCTAAAGAATTGTGGTACATGTGTTTTTTTAAGTTCCCACAATTATATTACTACTAACAAGAAACTGTAAAACAAGTATGTGGTTTTAAAGATTAAATAAAAAGTAAATTACCGTATTTCCTTCTGCTGTAAATCTATTAGCAGTTAAATTTTTACTTGTTTATTATTATTAGTATCATTGCAACACTTTAAACAATACTAACTACTCAGAATGTATTAAGTTATGAGTTAGTGCTCACTTCAGATAGTTTTTACTAAATCCTCTATCAGATACACGATAGGAAAGCGAATTTTTGTCGTTTTTTTCTCAGTGACCGACAGAAAAAACTATAGCACAAATTCAGAAAACTTAAACATAAAGTAACACGTTGTTTCTTATGCACTGTGAAAAAAATATAAACAATCAACTTACAGAGATGTAGGGTCAGGGTTAACTATATGTATGCTTTCAATTAGAGCATGTGTAATAAATTGTGTTACCGTAACTATAGTTATTTTGTTTTGGAAATTTAGAGTAAACATTATTATTTTGGTTCAATAAGTTTACCTGGATCAGTACGGCTTCCCAGCGCTTGTAAAGTGTTTCCACGTATAACTACAGGATCACTTTTACCTTGCATGTTAAACGAATAAATCTTAAACATGAAACTTGATCCAGATGGAAGGTTTTTTATATAAAACCAAGGACTTGATGCTGTAATATTTAATATCAATCTTCCGTTGAGACTTTCTTCAACCTCAACATAAAACTGTTGTTTCATGCCTCCATCGTAGCCTTCTATACATTCTACTCCGACCCCATCATCAGTTTGATTAATGAAAGAACAGTTACGAACTGGTTCAGGTATACCTGTTTAAAACAAACGTGAGTCACTATCATTCGAAATATGAACTTTATTCCCCTGACATATTAGTTCATAGTCCTTTTTTTTAAATTAAGAAGACTATTTGTGAAATAAATGTGTTGTTAAATTGTTTAATTGTGTAATTAATAAGATTGACTGTTTTTCTAGTATTCAGTGTTTTTAGTTTATAATGTCATTAATAGTTATTATTTTCTTGGTACTTGTGTATAATGTTGAAATAATAACTTTATGTGAATTTTATTATACATAACAGAGTTCACTTATGACAAATGCAAGCACCTTCTGACACATGTAAAAATTGATCTAATCATCACTTTTCCTTCTGGAAGTTGTTTTGCTCAAATCTAAAACACTGCCATGATAAGCGAGATGATTTTTTTATTTTACTGTTTTATTATTATAACTTATTTGATTATTGTTTACTTCTAAAATTGTATAACAATGTTCAATAAGCACAATTGCAAATAAACAACTGGAGTCACCTAAGAGACGTGGATAAAGTTAAATGGAAAAGATCTTATGTTTGTTTCAAATTAAGCTAAAACTACCCAACGGGCTATTGTATCGAAACTTAATTTTTAGTGTTGCTAAGTCCGAAAAAATAGTGTTGTGCCACTGGGGGTAATAAAGTAAAGTTTACATTGTTTCTACTTAAGTTTTTATTTCTCTTTCATGAAGTTAAATATATGTACAATTAATATAGTTACAAAAGAAAAGAAATAGTATAAAATTATTTTTAGTTAAATTTTAACATTTATATTTCACATATTTGTCTATTTTCATTATAGCGGAATCACACAAAAAATATTGAAAACCGTAAGTATAAATGTACATTTTATTGTCATCAAAAAAGTGAAATCCTTCTTGTGTCTTCGCAGAAAATGTAAAATCAGTGCTTATCTCCATAATCAGAGATGTCGAAAAAACCCATTGTAGAGAAAAATATATATGTGAAAACGAGCCGATTTTACATATTTTTAGTGCTTATCTCCGATATTTTGTGGTATTGGATAGTAATTGTAACATATTTCCCCAATGGGATGCCACTTCGCTGCATATTAACACCCTGCTACCTGCTGGTATCCATTATAAAACTGGATATACTGAGGTAATTTATATAAAGTGCATTGCTCCAGAACACAAGTAACCAGGAACCCAAAACCTTTCGACTATGAATCCAAAAACCAACCTTTAAGTCATGCTATACCCGTAATTACAGCTCTATCACTGTAAATGATTTAAAATGTAGGTTTGTAATACACTATATTACACCGAATGCGTGACGTGAATAAGACAGTGATAAAATATTACTTTAATAATAGTACGTTTGGAAGGAGACATGCACAGCGTAGTTGTTTTAAAATAAAAAAAATATTCTGCGTCGATAACTAAATGGAAAATATCGCAAAGCAGTGACCAAAGTAATCCTATTGGTCATAAAATTAAACATTACGCTACTTTATAAAAAATGTAAAGACGCTCATAAGATAGAGTGCCGTAAATTTAACATAAAAACATGATAAAATAGCATAAAATTTAAGTAAAAAAGATTAGCAAACTAATTGAGAAGACATTAGAAACTGGAAAACGGAAAACCGTAATATATTCCAGTAGATTTTTGTTCGGAATAGATAAAAATACTTTTTTTGTTTTTGGTTGTTTTTTTCGAGAAATTCCTGGTATTTAACCGAGAAACCACAACTTTACTTTGCAGTAGTAAATTACCAGTACTTATGGAAACGTAAAAAAATTACCCTTGGCAGCGGACAAAGCCAATTCATTTTTATTCCAACACACTTGTCCAGTACTAATGACTTCCTCAAGAAACTGCAAAACTCCATTACTTAGCTACTCTTGTGCGTAACTCTGTGTTATTTGTACAATGGTTGCAGTACTTTATCCGATCGTTTTCCAAAACCCTTCTACCGATAAAACGGAATAGTGTCTGTGTTTTTCATAAATAGAAACAAAAACAAATTAGTCGACTCAGAAAATTGTATAAAAAAACGATAAAGTAATCTGGCTTATGTTATATAGCACATTTTTGCGGTAAATACGGAGTCTGAAAAAAATTAAAGTTGACGTACAGAGTTATTATTAATATTTTTTTACATAAATATAAAATTCATGAAGTGAAATTAGGAATAACTGTGAGTTTAATTCAAATGGTTAATTTATGCACAATATAATTTGTACCTAATTTCGCTTGTTTAAAGTTAAGCACAAAGCTACATATTGGGCTATCTAAACTCTGCCAACATGTGTATAAAAACCAGTTTTGTAGCAGTCTAAGCCTGCACACACAACACTGTGTCACTGGTGGGCGCCTAATTTCGTAGTAATACTATTGCCTCCACATAAGTTACAAGTCATAATCTTGTAAGGGATAAATTTACTGTATGTATTTTATTCATCAATTTATTAAGCTATGAAAATTGCTTCTTTACTTTCAAACATCGTTCCCAAAACAAGTATTATAATCGTATACTTCACAGATGTCATAGCAGAATTTATCTGCCGACTTTGTTCTGATAATTTATCTTCATTTCTGTTTGGGTAAAGTTTCGATAAATCGCAAAAAAAAACATTAAAAACAAAATACTTTTTCTTTACTAACAAGTAACGAACTTTTTAAATATTTATTGTAAACTATTTAATTACGTATACAAATATAAATAGCAAGGTCAGACTGAAACATTGTTAGAGAAACCAAACAAAAACACTTTACACTAAATTTCACTGAGAAAGTTAAGAACATCATGATAGTAAATTACGCATAAAATACATAATAAAAGTAAGTGCAGTGTAAGCTGTTTCAAAGATAGCTTAATAATTCTTATTTTAACCAGTCAAAGAACCAAAGCATTTACGAAGTTTCATTTTTGTTACAGCATAATTTCTGATGTTAAACCGGGTTGGGATTTAACAAACTTTATCACCTCACTACTGTGTATGCAAACATGAATAATACGAAACGGTATGAAAATGTTTTTTTAAGGACGTCAGTGATTCCGAAATAGCATTGATATGCTTCATAAACATATTGAAATACGTTTATTAATAAGGTTACCGCTAATATGAGCGCTATAAGCTAGATCTTTCTCATACAATTTAATACTACTTGTTTCAGAAGTGAGATACTAACGTTTGACTCCGAACTGGTCTTGGTAAGAGTTTAATATAATAACGTAACAAACTAAACCGTTTTGCTTTATTATTTAGGTAAAATAAAAGAAGCAAGATTTTATTGACATGTAAATGCTAAGTTATTTTGAAAGAAAAATGCAACATACCTGCTGGTATGATTTCAAACGTGCACGGCGTTTTCTGCGTACCCACACTATTTGTGCCAATACAGACCAAAGTTCCAAATTCGTATTTTGACTTGGGTGTATACGTTGCAACACTCGTAGTTCCTTTTGAAGTAAAACTGAATAATTCGTAATTATCATAACTGTTGTTAAACGACCAACTATATGAAACATCAGGAGGGTCACTTCTTAGTTTACAAGTAACTCGAACTGGTTCGTCAAGTCCCGTTCTATAAATAAATTCTTGGTTTGGTTCACAGATAGGTGAGTCTGGAATATAATCAAACATTGCACTCAGTATTATCAAAATTTAAAAGAAAGACCATTTGATGAAAGAGGATTAGGACAAAGGAATAGTTGACTGCATAAAAAGTTGGTTTATTCAATTAGCTGTGCTCATTATTGTATGTATTTATAGTTATGATCTAGGAAGAAGACATTTGCATAAAGTTAATATGTTAAAAATATTAAAAAATCCTGAACATTTTACTTTATCTACATAATAAGTCTTAAGACAGTGAAATCAAAAGGAAATATAAGGTAAATTGTTTGTTTGTTTTTGAATTCGCACAAAGCTACTTGAGGGCTATCTATGCTAGCCGTCCCTAATTTAGCAGTGTAAAATTAGAGGGAAGGTAACTAATCATCACCACCCACCGCCAACTCTTGGGCTATTATTTTACCAACGAATAGTGGGATTGAGCGTCATATTGTAGTGTTCCTAAGACTGAATGGACAAGCATGTTTGGTTAGACGGAGTTCGAACTCGTGACATTCAGATTGCGAGTTCAGCCATGCTAGGCCTCACATCAAAATGAAACTAAAAAAAACACATTGACCTTTCTTGGAAATCAGAATTAATCACCTTTCAAATTGCAAAAATCGAATTTTTAGTTTCTTTTACTAAACCTAAGTTTAGTTTATAACGTATACAAGACGGAGCTGACTTATATGTTTATCATATAATCTTACACTTTAAGTTTCAAAATGAAAACTCATCAGCAATATAAAGACGGTTTAAGTACTTAGAAATATATATTTCCGTCATTTGTGATTTGATGTATTCATGTAATTAAGTGATATTTTAGTTAATTCTTCACCAAAATGTAATTTTTACTTGTTTAATTAGATTTATCATAATTATACTTAAGTTTCATTCGTACTGTAAATTATAAAATCTAGTTTAACAAATAACTATATAATGATAGTCGTAACTCATAGTAACAAAACTTCCTCATTATAGAGTAAACATTTAAGAGCTACAAATTATCATTAGTTTTAGCACTGTAAATAATATTTTCACCATTATTTCAAATAGAAAGCTAATTCTCATTTCAAATTTAGTGAACTAAGTAGAAACTGTTACTTTTGATTTGAAAGTTTTGTTTTATCGCTTTTTGCATTATATTTGAATAATCATTAGACTTATTTATGAGAAAATCTTTTTTTATTTTTGTGAAATCGAGCATAGGAACAACTTTACCGTTCATTAATTTTTTACTTAAAAATTTCCTTTACATGTTTCATTCGTCAAGCTAATGGTACTTGTATGTGTAATATATAATTTTAAAGATGACAAAAAATTAAAAACAATATTTTTTCCATTACACAAACGTTTGTTCCGTGACACAAAAATATCTCTGAGGTTGATATCGGTTTGAAATCGTTGTAAAGTTTTAGTATATCATATTTTCTCTGTTTAATTTGTTATTAAGCACTAAGCAGTTGAAAAATTTACTGAGCATAGCCTACATCGTAAATCGCCAGTCATACCACTGAATCATCGAGATGTATAATAAATTTAAAAAAAATGAAAAATGATTCTACGTTCTAATATTTTGTCAAACCATATTTAAAATATGCAAATTAAAAGCAAAATATAATTTTGTTTACGAAAGAAATCGTTTATGTATATTGGATATACGAACATATCAATAAATAGGTTGTCCAAAGTATGTTATTTTTTTCGTCTTTTACTATCCAAAAAAACACTAAGTAATAAAAATTGTGTTCCTGGACAGCATGTGTTATATTTCTTAATTCCTTATGTTATAACAATACAAAAAATGGCCACTACTCCCTTTAAACTTTGCTTTTGAGACATGAATACTCAAATTAAGAAACTATCCAATTTTTTTATGTAAAAAGGGCAAATTTGCACATTTTCATTTACATAAGGTCTGAATAAAACAACATATGAATCAAATTTTACATGTATTTATACTAAAGTTATACAAAAATGTTTAGAAAGGAGTAGTTTTCGAGATTCGCGACTGTAATTTAAATCACTTTCACGTATCAGCCCTCAAATATAGTCTCGACATTCGACTTTGTTAAACCAAGATCTTTGATCAAATCATTGAGATCTCTTCGGTTGTGATAGTATGGATTTCTTTCACCGGCTGTACCTCTGAAATTGTAATCCGGATCTTCAACGTAAAATTGTTGTGCAGTCTAAAAATAAATTGAGGTAAAAATTAAACAATGTTCAAAATTCAGATAAAAGGTTTAAATGCAATTAAAAAGGTAACAGTGTCGTAAAAAGGTAAAAACATAAGTGAGATGGACAGTGCCACTATGCTAATGATACAGTCTAAGTACAAAAAGAGATGTCTGAAATGGTGTCGTTGCTTATGGTTGTAACGATAGCACGACAGTAAAACGTGAGTTATTGTGAGTTGACTGTTCCAAGGGCCACATATTGATAGCTCAGTCCCTGATGAGGGAAAACTTTGAGTTAAGATCTGTGATCAATGGCTAGCCTAGTTAGGATAACGTCTTCTTTCTGATCCTTATGGTTTGGTCTGGAAAAGATTGTTACAAAGTTGCTCGCTACGAGTCGTCTACTAACTGTCTCGAAGCCGAGCCGTCAGCACAGAACCGTTGTCCGTATACAAGGAAAGCACAGCTGTGACGGTATTAGAGCAGACGGACTTAGTCGCGGTGTTCTCGAGCTCGTTTCTGTGAATACCGATGCGGCCAGGTATCCACAAAAAAATGGATACGAATAGAACATAAAAAAATGGGCAAGTTGTTTAATATCTGATTTGGAACCGTCCAATAAACGGTAAGAGAAGAATATTCAGCAAAGGAAAAATGGTACTTCCAATCGGAACTATCTACCTTTTACAAATATCTCAAGGAAGGGTTATAAGTGGTAGTGGTAATAAGTGATGACAGGATAAACTGATCACTGGAGACAGTAACGTCATCCAGTGACATTCCCAAATCAGCGAGCTGTGCCCGGATACGAAGACTAAAACGAAGAATGGTAGACCATCTATTTTGATGGAACTTCGCCCACTTACGATGGAAAACACAACCTCAGCTGGACTCACGTCCAAGAATGATTGTTTATAATGCAGCATATCATAGCTCTTTGTGTGTATTTGCTATGAAACAAATGAGCAATCGAGATTTCTAAACTTGTGAAAGTAATTTTACTATCAATTGCGTAATTGAGTAATTCAAAACTGTCTCATACTCGTTTATAAAATGGATAATTCTTCTAAAATATGATAATTTAATTGGCACATTTATAAAAAAAACGCTGAAAAATAAATTGTTTGTTCAGTCTCATAAGCGTTTTACTTAAGCTCTTCAGCATATTTTTAAAAGCCGGAACAAAAAAGTTATTTTTTTTTTAATAGCATACTTACAAAATATATTAAATCGCAGCAGAAGCAACGAATGGTCTCAAAATTGGTGATTTTGGGTAATTTTGTACTTAGTTCTTTCACAAACTTAGGTTCGAAGTTTACATGAACAAGCTATTTATTGGAATAAAAAAGTCATGAATAGTGATTGTCTTGAACGTTTCATCTGTGTAAAGATGTTTATTTAACAAATATCTGTTCATTAAACACACAGTTTTCAAGACTTTCGTATATTTATCTTCAGGTATTTTATATTATAATAAATGTGTAAAACAAAATGCACATTATACATCTGAGCAACAGTCCTTTATTTGGAGTGGACTACACAAAATAACTTAGCAGCCTAAAAGTGTCAAACGTAGAGATAATAAATTTAAATCAAAGAAGGTAATTTATTTAGTAATGTGACATAAAATAATACATATCTTATAATTTGTTATGCAAGTCCATACAATTTATTATAAATAATATCCTTTAATAATTTTTATATAATTTCATTAAACCATATTCCAAGAATAAATTTTTCATACAAGTTAAAGATATGTAATATCGAACGTTTATTTCATTTATTTAATTCCCAAACATATCCTTCAAAATAGAAAATAATGTTTAGCAGATAACTTTTATGTAGAACAAAATCTAAATTGTGATGATAATGCAATGTGATATCGGCTTACTGTTGTTATCAAAGAAAAGGTATTCAAGGAGCTTACACTGCAAAAATTGATCGAAGCTTATAAACGAACTGCCAACATGGTTTTACTTGTAGGTTCTGAATGCATTTGATATAATTTTAAACTCTTGTAATAATCTATTAATAATAAAAATAAATAAAATGTTAGAGTTCACTAATACGGGACGCTTGTCTGTAAAAAAATAGTTAACATTTCGAAAATACAAATAAATATATCCTTATTTACAGTTAGTATGTAAGCAAGAACCAACACTTGGGATACTGCAAACTGATAGTTGAATGTTATAATTGCCCCCCAGTGGCTCAGCGGTATGTCTGCGGACTTACACGCTAAAATCCGGGTTTCGATACCCGTGGTGGGCAAAGCACAGATAGCCCATTGTGCAGCTTTGTGCTTAATTAAAAACAGAATGTTATAATCACTCGTACAACGTTCAAAGTGAATTAATTGTTTAACAACGGGACTCGAATCAAAATCATGGAAGATATAACCTATTGACCGTCAAAATGTCCACTTGGCCATGTTAGAATCTTATAAAAATAGTTAATAGTGTCACTAACAATGACAGTTTACGAACTTTATTGAATTCTAATTCGTGTAAGAATGTTGCTCTTTATGCTGCAAAACAAGGCAATTTATTCTGTCCACGATGAGGAATCGAATTCTGGAGTCCAGCTTTGTAAGTCCGTAAACCAACTGCTGACCTTCTGGAGGATGGTTAGATAATGATTAATAAATACTTATAACGAAAACATTATAAAAGTTAAAGATGAAACACCAGACTTTTTTTTCTTTAGAGAATGATCATGAAACTAATACAAAATCACAAAACTTGATTTGTTGAAAATGAAAAGATAAATTTGGTAGTTAATTCAATAAAATTAAATATGATATGCTTTAAAATTATTTACTTTCAAAAAACACTTCACATATAAATCTCAAAGGTATGTGTAATGCTTACACTGTACCCTAAGGAAGACGCTGTTGCTTTCCCCACGTCCTTCACTATTGGTTGCAATGCAGGTATAGTGTCCTCTATTGGTCAACTGAACCTTCTGTAGAACAAGAGTCTGGTTGCTTACGATGATTCCTAAAGTAGTATTGGTAAATATTTCATGCCCCTTAAAGGTCCAACCTATATATGTTGCAGTTGGATTAGAACGAATGTTGCACTCAAAATATACGTCATTACCTGCCTGAATGTGACTATGACGAAGCTTACTTCCCAGACGAAGAAAAACTTGTGGAGCGTCTGGAAGAATAAGAAGAAAAACTGAATAACACAAGCCTGAAATATTAATGCTTCGTTGACTTTTCAACAGATCGAATATTCTCCAAATGAAAATACGGTTTTTAAAAATTTGATCAAAACACAAATAAATATAAACTATTAAAAGAAGTATCATTATTAAATGTAATACTTCTTGAGCTCTTCATGTTTATTTATTTTAGAATGTTTGAACGAATTTCATAAAAATATATGATAACTTGAAACTACATTACATCTCAATATATTGCAAGATATTTCAAAACTAAATAAAATTGTATCTTATGAGAAAACTGTTAGAGTTTGTTTTGGAATTTTGCACAAAGCTACCCGAGGGCTATCTGTGCTAGTCGTCCATAATTTAGCAGTGTAAGACTAGAGGGAAGGCAGATAGTCATCACCATCCACCGCCAACTCTTGGGCTACTCTTTTACCAACGAATAATGGGATTGACTGTAATATTGTAACGCCCCTACGGCTGTGAGGGTGAGCATATTTGGCGCGACCGGGATGTCAACCCGCGACCCTCAGATTACGAATCGCATGGCTCAACACGCTTTACAAGGTTAATGGTCTGTCCTACAGTGAATGCCGGGCCAACTGTTAGAGAGACACTACATATAACATCTTTTACGTTTTCACATAAAAATACGGATGTATAAAACAGTCTGTCTTGAAACGATAGTGAAATAGATGAATGGTTCACAAATTTTAACTATTTGTTTATAAAATAATGAATTACTAAGTGACATTGAAATCATTATCCAAAGTTTCTGTAAATCGTTTTATAGTTTTGTTTTACCAAATATACAATTCGAAAATGTAAAGTTACTTCTAAAATGGATTTAGCAACAAGTGTACAAACTTATCTTTCAGAGTACCAAATAACTAAATTATTTTAGTGTTGTAGTTATTTTTAAAATATTGTATTATGATTTTATTCACATTCGTTTAAATGGGAATACGTAGTGTTTTACACTGAATTGTATTTTTTATAGTTAAACACAAAAGTACTCAATGGTTTTACCCATACGAGTATAGAAATATGACTTTTAGCATAATAACCCTTAAACTTTCTGTTCAGCTACAAGAAGACAACTGCATTTGTAAGCAACAAAATTAAAAGTTTTATTTCAACATTACTTAGCGTAATGAAATTGCATTTTCTACGATAATTTTATTTTCAATTAATTTTAGTTAGAATAAAAAGTTTTCGCCAATACTTTGTTCAAATTTTAATAAAATATTTGCATACGATATAGAATATTACAAGTTTGGAATAATTTCTAAAAGCTGAATTCACTAATACACAGTGCAAATTATTCTTTTAATACGTAAGTCTACCTCTTATTGTTTGTTTGTTTTTGAATTTCGCACAAAGCTACTCGAGGGCTTTCTGTGTTAGCCGTCCCTAATTTAGCAGTATAAGACTAGAGGGGAGGCAGCTAGTCATCACCACCCACCACCAACTCTTTGGCTACTCTTTTACCAACGAAAAGCGGGATTGACCGTTACATACGCTACTACGGCTGGGAGGGCGAGCATGCTCGGCGCAACTCGGGCGCGAACCTGCGACTCTAAGATTACAAAGCGCACGCCTTAACGCGCTAGGCTAGGCCATGCCAGGCCCCTACCTCTTATACATTAAGACATAGAAATGCCATACTGTGGATGTTTGGTTTATAATTAAAGTTCACGAGAATAATACGTGAAACTTTTTTTTTACTTGTTTTTTTTTATTTTTAAGTATTTATTCATGCAGTGTAAGAAGAGTTATAAAGCGTAGCTGAGGTTAATCACAAAATCTAGAGATCTACATGTTTAAATTATTGCCAAAAAAACGTACATCTCAGATAAGGAAAAGCTAATTTTTGCAACTGTTTGTTTACAGAAGTACTGGAGTAAATGCTGGAGAATCACAATAAAAGCTGCTTCTGGGGACAATTAGATTGATGATATGACAAAAATAATTACGTTTCAAGATTCGGTATAAGCTACGTTACTAAGTGAAAAATATATCTTTGTCTTGTGTCTTTGCAAGTGAATTTGTAAAACTTTAAACCCTTGTTTGTTTTCAATAAATATTTGAAATTCTTGTGATGCTATAAAGAGTAAATTATGAAAAGAAATGTATTGCTTGAACTTCAGGTAGAAATGAAAATATTTCTTGTGTTTCTTAGTATTATTTCTATATATATTTAAATATGGAGTATAAATAAATCCTGTCGAGGACTTGAGTTTAACGATTCTTGTAAAAACGCCATCTCTTGGGTCTGTGGTAAACTTTTTTATTGATACCAAGTTTTTAATGCCAGAGGAGGGCAAAACATGAATACCCTACTGTGTAACATTATGCTAAAAAAACACTACTATTAACAACAATAAATAACTTATAACAACCTTGTTTACTGATAAGATTAAGAGAATGGGTTTCTCAAATATTTTAATCTAAACAAATATTAGAATGTGACTGCTTCAGTGAGTACATCACAGTTTACTTTGATTTTCAGAACCAAGTTTGTTTTCACGTTGAGTAGCAATATTCATAACATATAAATTAATTTATTTATGTAACTGAGAGCACAAGTGACTGAATATAAAACAACTTACAATGTATCTCCAGTTTAATACCATCTTCCATATCGCTTTCGGGCACCAAAAGATTCTCAGCAGCACAAGAAAGATAAACACCATTATCTTCCAGACTGGGTGTAAATGTTAAGATACTGGTGGTAGCATTACCATTAACAGAAACAACTGACTTGGCAGTCATGAGTCGAACATTCCCTTTCCACCATGATATCGTTGCAGGAGGTCGTGAACCAGCTGTATAACACTCAATTTCCGCGGGTTTTCCTGCTGACAGATGGAGTCCTTCCTCCACTAGATGAACTTCAAGAGGTCTAACTGGGTAGATGTATTAAATAAAAGAGTATCTATAGTATCTGAAACTTATATAAAGTAGGATTAATATAATCACTAATTTAAACGTCTCGCTCTATTTGTTAAATTAAATAAATTATTTTAACTGAAGAAGCAGTTAATTATGTAACATTAATCACTAAAGAACTATATATGTCAAAATGATCTCAAATACAATATAACAATATATTTGTAGACAAAATAAAGCCTTAGTAGATCCGTTATAAAATGGCTAGAGTAAAATAAGTCTGAATTACGTTTTAGGAGTGTGTGAGAACAGAATTTATGAATATGCAGCTTATCTGACACAACCAAACCCTAAGCTGAATTTAAGTCACCAGTTCAATGTTAGTCTGTGAAACATTAGGCATAATCGAGTGAAAAGCCTGAAAGTACTATTGAGTATTTATATATAATACTTTTATTGATGTAGAAAATCCTAGTGTCGAAAAATAAAATTATCCTGTAAGAATTACATTTTTTTTTTAAATTAATTCATATTGCAGATTTCTATAACAATCCACACCAGACATCGCTTACAAATTCTGATAAATATTGCACCCATCGTAGTTCTAAAAGCGTTCACTATATGGCCAAGATTGTGAAAATATATTTCATTTTCCAAATAGCTAAAATTTTGTCCTTCTGTAATTCTCAAGTTCTAGTTAATTAGTATTTTACACTTTCTTTCCTCGTTAAGTATCATCGACGAGTCACCCTTGTTACCCGTGCTTGTATTCTTAGTTTCCCTCACTTGCTTTTGTTCTCCGACTTATTTTCTACTTCGCTGTACTGACTTACATCAACATAGAAAGTAAATATTCAGTTGCATGACGTCTATTCTATTCTTGCTTGCAGCTAGTTAATAATCATTCTCATTTGATGTTCAATATCCTTTAGAGAAATGAGAATATTACTCCAAACCAAATTAAATTTAGAGAAGTTGATACGTTTAATGGAAATAAGAATGAAAACATATAAATGTTCAACCGAGAAATGTTTACAATATTTATTTTTCTCAATATTTATTGAGCATTTCTGTATATTAAAACAACATTAGACACCATGGAGAACACGTTCAATTTAAATTTTTGGAAATTTTTAGGGTCCAGGTTCAAATTTTAATTGAGCAAATCTACAACATTCACTTTATTATCATAAACTGATATCAATTAAAGTTGTTAGGTTTAGTAGCCTATCAGAATACTCAACACTTAGAATAAAAGTAGATTAGCATTACATTAAGAATGTATACTCAAGCATATAATTATACATTGTATTGATTAGAATTGTCAATGAGCCTGTCTTACAATAATGTCATGAATAAAAAATGAAAAATCAAACTACAACCAGTTGATATGTTGTTGTTTTAACTGTGATATAAGTAGAAAATCAAACCTACATTTACGATAAAATTGGGCTTATTATTTCATATTTGTTGTAGTTTGAGCTGACGCTCATTTTCTCACATTCATTCACATGCACTGTTAAAAACTTATTTCCATAGGTAACAGCTGGTGAATGATCCTATAGTTTATCACACGATATGAAACAGCTAACAATGTATTAGTTGCCTTTGTAACCTGGATGTGTTTGTCTATGCATTACTATTTTGTGAAATAACAAGAAATTCAAAGGACCTACAAAAAAAATCAACCAGCAAAAAACAGAAACTGTTAAAACCCAACGGAAAGTAAGTGATACTAAAATCAGAGTTGTGACTCACTGTCTTAAAATATTTTAGGGTCAAAATCTGTATCACCACTAGAAAAATGTGAAACTATTATGTCAAACATACAGTGAAAAGTAAAGTTTAACATATGAAAAGGAATATTTCTACTAGTTCGGCTCGGCATGGCCAAGTAGTCAGGGCGCTTGACTCGCAGTCTAAGTGTCGCGGGTTCAAACTCAGTAACTCCAAACATGTTTGCCCTTACAGCCGTTGGGAGCGTTATAATCTAACGCAGATAATCCTCGTGTAGCTTTGCGCGAAATTCAAAAACAAACAAATAAACCAACTAGCTGAGGGATGGGGCCAGCTGCAGATACAAAAGTATACGACATAAGCCAAATTCTACACAAATTCTAATATGCAGTTTATAAGAGAACACAGTAAGTGATTCCATAAATGTGAAATTTATACATTTTCTGACAGGATGTACACTAAACGTCATTATTGATTTCCTGGACTTTTTCAAAATGAATGAACAAAACTTGTAGGCTGCTCCATAGAGTTGATATACATTCTGTGGTGTAAATTATGTTTAAAAACTGAGAATAGATATCAAGTGACATAATTACGTGTGGCTGATATTCAAAAGGAAATTAAATAATGAACACAAAAATCGGCCAGTTTTATAGCGTTCAATGAATTACGAATAGGCGTTCAATTTAGTTATTTGTGAAACTGATTTACTGTTATACGTTTATTTTAATACCTATGTTTGTTTTAGTTTAATATATATTTATAAATAGTTTGTTTGTTTTGAATTTCGAACACAGCTACACGGTGCATTTAGTTATGCATGTGACATATACTATTATACGTGTATTGCGAAAGTCTCGCCCGTTTTCTAAATCTGTAGATTGTTGCCAAGTGAACTTTTGAGAATGTCGCTTTAAAGCTTATAAACTGACACGACGATAGACAGTCAGTATACTATAAGCCTCTGACGCTATAATTGTGATCAACGCTTATTAATTGGAAAACTACAGATATTTGACCAGATAAAGTAGAACTGTTCAACTAAAGAGAATTAACTTCCGACATTAGTATTTCTACGAGGACATAAGATATATATCTTCATTTGTGAAAAGGAAAATTGTAAACCGTGTTAAGCCAAACAAGAATAGAGCTAGTTAGTATATCCGGTGAAAAGTATATCAACATAAAATTAATTCTCACGTCGTGGAGCTAAATCGTCGATAAAATATTCAATAAAAGACTACAGACTGCTAGTGAGTTTGTATAATTCGTGCGTTTAAATAATAATTTGTAAAAACTATTTATAATAACCGTTATGATAAAATCTGTTGTTTTTTATAATAAAATGCATTTGTGTCAAGAAAGAAACTTGTGTGTATCAATATTTTTTAACAAATATCATAAATTTCATACATATTAATATTAAATTGATTTATAAATTAAAATTAAAATGTTCCGACTATTTGAAATTGTAATACATTAACATTAGTAAAATAATAAATAGGAGAATCACCCGCGATAAGTTACAATATTTTACATTTATGAAAATACTGTGTGAAGCGTCCAAAAAGTCTGACATTTCCACTCATTATTCTGAATAAGTTGGTGTGAAAGAGCGAAATAATTTTTTTTATTTCTCAAACTAAAGATCCTTCTTCTGTATACAGCTTCTTAAATCAAGTACAAAACACGATCAGTTAGAAGGGGAATCTCCATTATTCATGCACTTGTTAACCGTAACACAAGTTCGACCTGTTGTAACTCAATGTAATGATCTAATTCATTCATAAGTAATAAAACAGACGAATGTTTTCTTTCCAATTACAACACAAACACCAATTTAGAAGCTCAATTAATCTGATTAAATCTGAATTTTTTTTATTTTTAGTAAGTCTCAGATGTATTATTTAGCGACCCTCCATCTGGTCTTGTAAACGCCTAACTTTCAACTGGGAAAGTCTGTTTTAATAGCTTAATCATCATTACTAAAGAAAATAATTATATATATATATCAAACTGTTGGTTTGTTTTATAAGTACACTTTATGAATAGACTTAGTTACGATGTTTACTTTACAATGAGGTTAATAGGTATATTAATATCAAGCTATAATATTTTTGTATGTGGTGTTTTACGACAGATCTCGCAGAACAATTCCTTAATAATGTCAATGAAAGCTAGGTAGGTTTTATTATTCGTTTTGCTTCATTTAAGACACTGTGAAAAGTAAAGCGTGTAACTCGATCATGGTTTCAATGCAGAGTACATTTGAAAGTATGGGAGACAGATAAAATGCAGAACACGACAAGCGTGATACCATAAAAATCTTTCACCGGGAGAAAGATAATCATTGTAAACAAATGAACTGTGAACTGTTAGTTTTACATATTTATGAAGCATATTAAATTTGATTAATGTCTCTTATCGAAAGTCCTTTCTCATAAACAGAGAAATATGTTTAGAGTCCTTTGTCAAATAAAATTTTTTTTATAAAAATATACCAGATTCAATTATATGTCTAGAGCAGTTTGTTCTTACAGTGCTTTCTTAATAATCGAGTAAATTTTACTTTTTTGTATCCAAAACTATTGCCTAACTTTGTTAGTTTAAAAACTTGTGTATTTTTGTATTGTCTACTTAAGCATTATTTATATGCTTGAAGCTTCATTTTATGTGATTTTAGCATTATAAATCTCAAAATGCTAGCAACCAGTCGTTTTATTTTGTGTGGCATATATACAGAGGTCTATGTGTGAGTTTCGCAAATCATTGTCACATTTTGGGTACTTTGAGAGCCAAACTAGTGTTAAGACGGACAGAAACAATGGAAATCAAGAAAATAAGAAACGGATAAGATTTGATAAATCAAGTAAATTTATCATTAGTATGCACAGTTACATGTATATATATGTCCAGATCAGGTCTAAACCTTTACCTAAAGTGTTCCAAATGTAATTTCAAGTCAAATAAATATTTATGTTTTTATTGTACTTGAAACTCAAATAAATAAAATGTTTTTGAGTTTACTGATAAACCACAGTTGTTTTTTTTGCTATATGTATAATGGAACTTGAATTTCGATAGGTTTTTATCACTAATATATGACACATAAAAAAATATATTTAATTATTGTTCACTAGCTGTGAGTTTGCTGTGATAAAAATCCATATTGTGGTTATTGCGAATAGTTTAAAAAACTTGTACTATATGTTATGTATCTACTATTACTGTTTGAGGCATACAACAATGACTTATTTGGAACAAATACGAAAATTGTATGAATAGTTTTTTTTTCACAGTGAATTCTTTCATCTTGAGAAAATAAAGTATAGACACAAACGTCACTTGAAATGTTATCTGATAGAAATCAAAGCACTCCATGGATAAAATATTTCAATTTGACGTTCCTGACGGTTTCTAGTGTATTTTGGATTCATTGACAGCGAAAAATATAGAAAAAAAAACTTATTTTACAAAGACTGTAGCCTAACAAGTCATTTCAATTTTTTCATAACTTAGATAAATAGAACATTCACAACTTACAGTTCATATCTACTGTAACTGAAGTTGAAAAAGGCGAAGTAAGATTATTATTGGAAGCTTCACAGATAAAAGCTGCCATCAGATCATGGCGTTGTAAAGATGGAATCTTTAAGATGTTTCGCACGATTGAAGAACTTTTAATCTCCATCGAATTGTCTAGTAATACAGATTCTCTCCACCAGGTTACATTTGGTTGAGGATTTCCTGTTTTATAAAAAAGTTACTTTTTTAAACCCAGGTATGTTTACTAGCTAATAATTTTTATAGATATCTAAAGTAACACAGCTTATCTTATATACATAAGATGTAACTAAATATAGAAAAGTTGAAAAACATTAATAGTTTTTACTTAAAGAAACTTTCACAAAAATATGAGCCATTCTTACAATTATCGTTGGAGAAAAATACTTTTTCATAAAATATTTTTAATTTATATAATATTTGACCAATATAAATCACCCAAAAGACGTCAGCTATAGTATTGTATAACAAAGTAAAATCTTTATAATGGTATCACATACTTTTGTGCAAAGTGAAAGCTGAATTCATATGATGATTAAAACAACAACAACAACAGTCAAGGAGTTCATAAGAACATTTTTATATATGGAATTTTTTTCACATGATCTTTCGTCCTTCAGCAGTAAAATATATGTTTCAACACAATTAGAGTTTTTCATACCTCCATGTACTTCACAGGATAGAGAAAGGGTATCACCTTCGTTGTATGGTCCAATTAAACTTTGTTGAGCTTGACCAGTCTCATCATGAATAACTGGTTTACTTGGAGGAACTAAAAAGTAAAAAAAAAAGTAAAACAATCAATATCTGTCCATCTTTCAACAAACTCAGTTTTTATTCATATAATTAATCCGATTTTTAACACAACAGATATCCATATGTAATTTTCATTAACTATGACCCAGGCTACAGATCTTTTATTATGTAGATAAGCTTTAATACTAGCCTTATTATGGTTCTATTATCTTACAGATTTCTTTATTTCCACAGATAATAAGAATGTTATACTAAAAGTAATTATAATATCGATTTAGTAATTAATCTTTGAGTTTTTATTAAGCATTTTGACATTCTTTGAAGAAAACGCATTGTATACAATTGTTTGCTTAAAAGTCCTCTTAAAATAACTTTTATAAATCAATATATAATACGGTAAAAAATCTGAAAGCTCGCACATCTTTTAATGTTCGTGTGTGTAGAAAAATGTATTTCAACAGTTATTGATATAATTATGAACGTATATAAGCGAATCACAAGAATCACAAATTTATTTATAATACAAGATATTTCAAAGACAAAATAAAAAGGAATACATTAGACAAGACACGAATAATAACACTTTATTTTGATGCTTTCATACAATTTGTTAATTTTATGTCATAGAAAATATTTTCAAACATTTTTTTTATATAAGATCATATAACCATAATATTTTACAAATCAGAATGTCATGCAGGCCAACCCACAGTTGTTAATCTTACACTGTACTCTTTGTCGTTAAACTGTCATTTCGCCTAAATTTATATATTTTTGAGATAATTTTTTCTTGCTTCAAGGTGAGTAATTGTCTGATGAGTCGTGTTTTTCAGGGAATACCATGATGGATCGGAATCTGCCTGTACTTGTTAGCAGTCAGGGAGCCATTAATTGTACTTAGATTACCGACGCCGCAGATTGAGGTGCAGCTCCAAACTTCTACCGAGTTCTCACCATGCTTCGTTTAGCTGTTGTGCATTAAAAGTGATACTGTTCTTTCTCTTCTCCGCTATTTAACACTGTCGCTGATTGTTATCGGCTATAGGGAACTTGGATTTACCTGTAATGAACACTAGTCTTTAGCTTTCATCGCTAATTGCACAGTTTTGGAGTTAATGCCTATTCCAGTCTCTTGATCTGGTAACCTCCTCTGAGCAGCGACTTATGTCGTATTCACTGAGACCACTTCGTATCTATCTTACAGTTCTCAAGGTGACATTCACACCGTGCTCACAATGAGAATGTTAGCAAATATGAACACCATGTACTAAGGAACTTAATCTGAAATGCCTAACATCTACTGGTACTAGTGTAAGTTTCATTTACTCTTTTCAACTTGTCTCTCACTGAAATTCGTGACTCAAATTCATTCATAACATTTAGAACTCCTCAAAGGTCCTTAATAAAAAGAAAAGTCTGGTTTTCTGTCGACACAATATTTAAGTTAAAACCGAACATTTATTACTTCAGCATAATAGCAATGATAGAAGTGGGTTTCTTATCCTATTTTATCATATTGAACAGAACTGATAATATTTTCCATCACATATAATAGACTTGATTTACTTTCAAAGTTACGAAATAGAAAATAAATCAATAGTAAAAGATCTAAGATGTCACCTTAGCAAAGATTAATGTCACTTTTTAATGAGAACGCTTTTATATGACTTTTCGATATCATTGGTTAAAAAATGCTAATCACATCAACTGTATTTCTCTTCCGTTAAATATTGTCGTTTTATACTGTTTCAAAATAATTACATTATTTAACTGTACCCTTCTTAGATATCATTTTTATACAATTTTCACTATAAGTTTGCTCTTTAAAGTCGTAATATTTTCATTGTATATTGCATAAATGTTGACCCGTTGTGAAGTATTTGACTAATACATATTGAAATTGTAATAAAAATACCTAAATCATATTATATGCGAAGGAACTAAATGAAAATTAAAGATAAGTGGTATGTGTTAAATGTTTAGAGTCCATTAAAATTGATTTTTTTTGTAAAATGAAGTAATACACAACACAAATGAAAGTTTATTGATATATTTTGTTTTCAGGTATCTTTGAAAACTAAAGTTTTCTACTTTGTTTAGTAATCTTGAAGCATTATTCATGAGACAAGTAATATAAGTATGCTAATATATCTGTTAAAGATAACTATTGCTCGTAAACAGTTTTCATTTGACACTAATACCATCCTACTATGTAATCTGTACCTTGTCTCCTTTATTGACAGAGTAACACAAAATTACTCCAAAAATCATATTACTTCTATTCTCAGTGGTCCAACATATTCGACGTTAGCCGTTATATTGAATTATATTTAATACAAGATATGAGATATAAAATACTGATATTCGTAACAAAAGTGTGTCTGTTATTTTTTTAATTTCGCGCAAAGCTACTCGAGGGCTATCTGTGCTAGCCGTCCCTAATTTAGCAGTGTAATACTAGAGGGAAGGCCGCTAGTCATCGTTACCCACCGCCCACTCTTGGGCTACTCTCTTATCAACGAATAGTAGAATTGACCGTCACATTATAACGCCCCCAAAGCTGGGAGTGCGAGCATCTTTAGAGCGACCGGGATTCGAATCCACCACCTTCGGATTATGAGTCTAAGCCTTAACACGCTTGGCTATGCCAAGTGTATTAACTTCTGATGCATATTTACGTATCATGTAAAGTGGAAACGTTTTATCAAGTAAAAGACAAGATTCAAAATAGTTTTAATCGGCATGGACAAGTAGTTAAGGCACTCGACTCGTAATCTGAGGGTCGAGGGTTCGAATACACATCACATCAAACATGCTCGCCCTTTCAGGCGTTGGGCGTTAAAATGCGATGATCAATCCTACTATTCGTTGGTAAAAGAGTAGCCTAAGAGATGACGGTGTTTAATGATGACTAGCTGCCTTCCGTCTCGTCTTATACTGCTAAATTAGGAACTTATAGCGTAGATAGTCCTCGTGTAGCTTTTCGGGAAATTTAAAACAAACAAAAATAAATTTTAAAGTAATTGTCCATGGAGTTTTACGCTGAAAGAATTATATAAAATTATCCAAAGACATCAAAATGTCACCAGGAGAAATCTGTAGTACATTATAATAAACTATTTCGACTCAGACGGTGCGATTTTTGATGTCTCAACACATATAGTGTAATGAGCGAACATTATGTGAAGGAAGTCTTGTAGATCTATTAAATAAACTCGTAGATGAATAAAAATCTAACTGAGGATGGAAGCCATTTCTAACGCTGATTCAAATTTTTTATGAGTATAATACAAAGAGTAATAATTCACTTACTTTGCCATTAAAAGAAAAAAAAAATTACAATATTGAGAAACCAGTATTTCTATCTGTAATTTCATATTAAGTTAATTACCTTCTTGTTTACAAAACTATTTTCATACAGAATTAACTGAGAAATCGATTAAGATACTGAATCATTGAGTATTTTTTCAATACATGAACTAGCTCTTTACTTCGTTTTACATGGGATGGCGTTTGTTGTAATGATATTATTTTCACTTGAATTTCTATTCATATGATGCGAATCAAATAACATTTTAAAATACGTCTTATGGTATTTACTTTTTATATTATTATAAAATACTTAGTTTGACAGATATTTGCGAGTAACGATTTTCTTGTCCTTTCTGGAAATTCAAATCCGTATATGGTTTGTCTCAAAGATGGATAAAATCTTAAATATCTATCTAAAACACACCTATTAGATTAACTCCTACTTCCTGATATCGTGTTCTAGATTTGTAGAAGTCAACTCGACAGGTGAAGACTCCTTCATCGTCTTCTGTCACTGGATCAAGTGCCAAGTACGCTGGGATATTCTTAATGTTGAAATATGCCCTAGATGCCATCTCATCACTTCTCCAATGTCTGCTATTACGAAGACTTCCCCGCCTAGCATCGAGGCTGTAAAGCGGGGAAGGAGATTTGTTATTGTACCAAAGAACAAGGGCCACTTCATCATTGACAAATTCTGTGGTGATATCGCATGGAAGTTGAGCCGGATGTCCAACTAGTGTGTAAACTTCTGTTCTCGGAACTGAAAATATACAGAAATATACTAAGAACCATGTAACTTCTTGAAAACACCATGAGATATTTTACTGTTTACTGAAAAAGCGTGTTCCTGGCATAACATTTTTAATGAAAATAAATCTAATCAGTAAATTTGAACTACATTCACATGTGATTTAAAACATTGTCCTTTTTTTAGTCTAATGTGTGTGTTCTTTTTTCTCATAGCAAAGCCATATCAGGATATTTGCTAAGATTTGCTGATTTTATTTTTCACCTAAAGGGGAGCTTTTGTGACATAAATAGTACTGCTAAGGAAATTTGCTTTTCGATAAACTAAATAGCGTGCCCCAAAGAATACGCCAATTCTGTCTAAACGTCGTATGTTTATTTCAATCTCACAAAAAGTTTTGAAACGTGTTTTTTATTAATTTAAGAAAAATATTATGTATAAGATTTAGTTGTTTTGAAATTGTTCCATTGAGTTCTAGAAGTAATAAGTAGCGATTGTCACCAAGTGGATGCTTCTGCATTAGTTACGCAACTTTTAATAGTTTATATTGCTTCGGCAACAATAAGGAGTAAGGCTACGGCTGGTAAAATTTGCAATTACAAGACGTTATTTTAGCATAAAGGCCTCTATTAGCATATTTATAAAGAACAAAATCAATATATAGAGAAATGCGTGATTCTTTAAGTAGAAATGAGAAATTTATACTGGTTTTTGTTATGTTTGCAAGATGTCGTTAAAACACATACATATAAAATTGATATGGAATTGTCTATTTTTGGGTGTTACCTACTCACAATAAACTTCTATTTATTTTTATTAAAATTTTCATTCTATATTAAAATTTCAATGACTGCAATTGTAAAAAATATATCTTCTACATAATATTTTTGTGGTAATTTGTGAGAAAAGCTGAAAGCTTTTCGATATATATTAATATCTCGAGTAAAGTAAGACTAATCAACTGGTTTACTCACGTGTTATAGAATATTTAATGGCACGGTATGGCCAAGCGCGTAAGGGGCGCGACTCGTAATCCGAGGGTCGCGGGTTCGCGCCCGCGTCGCGCTAAATATGCTCGCCCTCCCAGCCGTGGAGGCGTAATAATGTGACGGTCAATCCCACTTTTCGTTGGTAAAAGAGTAGCCCAAGAGTTGGCGGTGGGTGGTGATAACTTGCTGCCTTCCCTCCAGTCTTACACTGCTAAATTAGGGACGGCTAGCACAGATAGCCTTCGAGTAGCTTTGTGCGAAATTCCAAAACAAACAAACAGAATATTTAATTAATAAAACTCACACACCGTTTAAACAATAATTACTTATTATGGTAAAAACACGGATATTTAAATATACATTTCAGCTACAATTGTTTAAACCACTTGCAATAGTCAACTAGTTTGTCGAGATAAAATACATAACTTGAAAATTACGTAGGCATCATCAAAGTATACACATTTATACATCACAATTTTTGAAACGATTATTTTAAAATAGTTAATATCAGATAGTTACGCTATAAATCTGGTTTTGACACGCGGAATGGACACACCATTAATTACTTTCTATTATGTTTGTGCTTAATAATAATAACAAATAAAGACAATAGCAATTGACTAAAAGACAAAAATTATAATTTCGTAAATTTTTTACATCATTTTTGTTAAAACTGGTGAAAATATGACAAATAAAAATTTTCAAGTATCTTTTGCACTCTTTGAAATCACCAATTAATTTATATATATTTCAAAACAAGAGAACCTAGGTCAAATCCATACGCTATACTGTTTGTTTGTTTTTTAATTTCGCGAAAAGCTCCTCGAGGGCTATCTGCGCTAACCGTCCTCAATTTAGCAGCTAGTCATCACCACCAACCGCCAATCTTTGGGATATTCTTTTACCAACGAAGAGTGGAATTGAGCGTAAAATTATAACTCCTCAACGGCTGAAGGGGCGAGCATATTTTGCGGGATGGAGATGCGAAACTGCGACCCTCAGATCACGAGTCACACACCTTAACACGCTTAGCCATGCCAGATCTCCATGCGCTGTAATAAAATATATTTTTTGCACTTTTATTCTGATCATTTCTTTAAAATCGGTGTTATAACGGGTCATGGATGGCTCAATTAAAAACCAGTACGTAATCTGAAGGTTTAAATTTAATGTTCTCATCTTACACGAAAGAGTAAACAAAATAAAGAATATTTTACTGATCAATACATAAATGCAACTAAGAATATCAGTAAATTTTGTTGTTGTTGTTGTTGTTTTGAATTAAGCACAAAGCTACACAATGGGCTATCTGTGCTCTGCCCACCACGGGTATCGAAACCCGGATTTTAGCGTGTAAGTCCGCAAACATACCGCTGAGCCACTGGGGGGCAAATATATCACTAAAAACTTTCAATAAAGGTATACTAATTAATATGGCTGCTTCACTCTGTCTTGTCAGTTTTTGTTTTAGTAAATTGTTTGTATGCTATCCATTGTTAAACGACTAACTTAACAATGGACTCTCTAATTTCTTATTACAATAGCATTCTAGTTTTATAATACCTCAAGCGGGGGAGGGGTCTTGTTTCAGTAAAATCACTGATTCTCTTATCAAGAATAGTATTCGATACTTTTCTTCGTGTTCTCAACCTGGAGGAAGTAAAATTATTTAATAGATAGTAAAATAATCCAGTGACAAAGAGATTGTTAAGTGACGAAAAGCTGAAAAAAATAATTTCCTTGACATTTTTCTCAAATTTAATTGGAATATAACATCGTATTTTTTGGAGTTTTATAAGTGAAAAAAAACAAATAAAAATGCTTAAACAATTTTCCATAGGGTAGATTTATATGAACATGCATGTTACATTTTAAGACTTTTTTTCAAACGTATGGTTGAATTGAGGATAATGAAATTAACTTACAATACTTATATTGATGTACTGGAAGAAGAAATATTCCTGACTAAAACTATAAAAGTTGAATACAATATTTAGTTTACCAATACAGCTTTTTGTGATAATTCCAATAACAACTTAAATGAAAGAAATTATACATCATAAACAGTCTATATATTCTTGTGTTTCTAACTGTAAATCATTGGATTTATAAATGATTGCATGTTGGACTTCTTTCACAGCCATAATAAATTAAATAATACAATAGCTGCTTCTCCATCTATCTGCTGAGGATAGATATGCTAAACATCTAATATTTGCCAATGTAGACAGATTTTATTATATGAGATCAAAAAAGCAAAATGTTTAAGGAAAATTCTATCTATCTACTGCTATTATTTGCACATTTAATTTTGGTCCTGTTTTCATACACTAACTGAGATAAGTAAGCAGACTATTTCAGGTCTATACTTATCTTTGAAACAGTCCCTCGGGGTCGCTTCTACAATATCAATGATAACGTTTATATTGATTGGTTCATTACGATACTGTAGCAGTCATTGTTTAAAATTTGGGAGAATCCATTAGTCACTAGTAGATTCAATTCCTCCAAAGAGATTATCTGAAGGTTTTACATGGTTGACTTACATGATCTGATTTAATTTAAAAAAGTCTAATCAAACGGCCACATTAAGCAGGACGTAAATGACAAACTATATCGGAAGATTTCTGAAGCGACGATCAGATTGCTGTTGATCTATCACTTTATGCCACGGTTGTCGAAGAGAGTAGTTAATAATCTACCGCCCATCTAATACTACAGACTAATCTAAATTAGATTTTCTGTGTCGTCAACTATTACTACTCAGCCTGTGATGGTTACATTCGGGGACGAAAAATAAGTTGGATTAATTAAGTTCTCGGAGTTAAAACTTAATATGATAAAATGCATTTCTAAACATATTCACTTTTCTGTTCACAATTTGAGTATAATAAAAATACAGAGTCTATTAGAGTTTAGAATAGGTAAAAAATATATAGATTGAATATATAATAATGTATATGTGAAACGTGGTTGATTTGAAAGAATACGTTTGTTTAAAATCTTACATTTTTTTTATAATTGACACATGATTTATTCTGATGACATACATATATATCACTATTCAGAGCCATTATTTTCTTGCTAATGACACTCTGTTTCTTACGTTGATTTAAAATAAGCTAAACAGAAAATTTAAAACACAGAACTACGATTACCTTCTGTTGTGAAAATTTACAACGGATAAGAATCAGAAAAAAAAAAGAGTGTATGAAAATGATGTTCTCCATATATACAGTTGAGGAAAACATTTGAGACTGTCGAAAGAAACCGTAGGCTATAGAATAACGATGAAATTCAAAATGGAAGTGACAACCTATAAAATTTCCAATGTACAAAATGTATATGTGAAAGGTAATGAAGTTGTGATCATTTTCAAGTCAAAATGTACCTTATACATTAGATCAAAGGCAACTGTTACATTTTATTCTCTTCAAAATTTGTTATTTAAAAAGAATGCAAATCCTTAAGACTTATATGAAAACAATTCTTGCTTAAATGTCAAATTTTCTTCAGGGGAGTTCTAGAAAAGAAAGACAATTTTTGTGAATCTTTACTATGTTTGTACAGCAGGCGTGTATAATATTACTGATACGTGACTTTTAGAGTGAAATAACTGCCCTTTTTATTTTCTTTGTAGATCGGTAAAACATGTTTTTCAAAGTTTGTTTAAGAATGTACAGTTACAAAAAATAAATAAATGGACCAGGTGGTACTAAAAATATCACGTAGTGCTAAGGAAGGAGATTTCCACCATCACTGATGTCTAAGCCTAAAGACTGCTGAAAGAAAGTGTTGTATCCTAGTTTATCTCTTTAATACGAAATTTACGAGAAAATTATACCATTATTCCTGTGGTTTATCAATCGTTTAACCATCTTCAGAACTAAAAATATATAATTTCATTGTCAGTGGTATTTTTTAGCAATTCGTGGTTTTTCCTTACATTTTGACGCCTTGACAAATATCGTGAATATAGAAACAAATTATTCTTATATTATTTGATTATTATTAATAATATCGAAACTTTTACTGCGTATAAATTACACTTGCAGTTCTACTCGTTGGATCATTTATCAGTAATATTATCCTATTTCATTTTTATTAGTGTACTGGTAATTTTTGATATGCTACTTTTGATCAATCGATGTTCAGTTTGAATAATTGGTGATCTTGGATGTGTATACTGGTATAGTACATCAAATCACTCCATTTGTTATGTACCTAAAGATTATATTATTTTATTTTTTTACTAACAATAATTAGATTATTTATTAGAACACCATTTTAATTAAAATTACTTGCCCATATATTTTTAATCACTTTTTTTTGTTCTTACAAGGCTAGTGATTTGTATCAGAAGAACAAAATAGAATAAAACAAGTGGGAGGAATTTTACTGGTACCCCTGACAAAGTATAAGATTGATTGGTGATCAGTAGGGGATAAGATGTACAGATGTTGTAAAAACAATCAAAATGAATTGCACGTTGGCTGTGGTATGCCAAAAGACAGATGAAGTATTGCAACACGAAATTTGTTGAAGCGTTTTGACAGAGAAAGAAACAGAAACAAGCTGTTAATAAAGCGATTAGTGATGGCTTGAAAGATTTTATGTCAACTAATGATCCTTTAAGATAGCATAATGTTTTTTAACATTACATGTTTAGTTAATTCACAAGCATAGTCTGCTGCTGGTTTTCTGATCTGAAACCATTCATTTTTCAGAATATTTACAAGCTATGTTGTTGTTCTTTTTTTAGCGCAAAACCGCAAAATTACAAAATCACATCTCTCTCACAACGAAGAATCTAACTCTGTATTTTTTCATTTACTCACCAGTAGAGGTCAAGCTAATAAATGATGTTGAAGTTCTTAGTGTTTGAGAGCTATGCTTTCTTTCAAACTTTAACTTGTTTATGAAGTGTCATGAAAGAAAATCTGATTCAAAACTCATTTAAGTGTACTTGCATAAAAAAACAGGAAATGTTTTGACTGATGAATTGAAATCTATATTTCAAGTCAAGTAGAGTATAGCTAACTTAATATTTTTAAACAAATATCAGTTCAAAGGAATATGGCAATGCATTTCATTAATTAATGTTTTATATATAAAAAATGAAAATTGTTTTACGGCGAACTCCTAGTTTTAAGAAAAACGTTTCACTGTTTAGAATTAACTACTTAGCTTTTTATATTAAATGATAATTATTTTGAAAGAAACTGACAGTTTTTCATTCCAAATTCATTTTTATTTTTCCAGTATTTTTTTTCGTCTGTTTTAGTTTCGCGCAAAGTTACATGAAGACTTCCTGCGTTAGCCATCCCTAATTTAAAAGTGTAAGACTAGAGGAAAGGCAGTGAGTCATCACCACCCATCGTCAACTCTTGGGCTGCTCTTTTACCAACGAATAGTTGGATCGACCATCACATAATAAAACACACCACGGCGCGCCCTAACCACCAGGCCATGCCAGGCCCTCCTTCATATAAGTACAAGAAACACAGTGAGTTATGTATATTTTCTATAAATGTAACAGAAGACACCAATAGAAGGTGTACCTGTAACACATGAAAGTAATTTTTTTCTGTTTGGGAAAGCAATCATTTTCAAAAAAGAAGTGCTAAAATATCTTACGTGAAACAAACCATTATGATACTTTAAAAAAAAAAATCATGTCCGGTTTCTTCTAGTTGCGTAATTGTATGGCAAATTTACAGTGGACAACGTTTGTATGGAGTGGGTAAATTTCTTATAGTTTTCTACGAAATTTTTCAACACAATGAAATTTGACCAAAGGTTAATATTGTGCAGCTACTTGTGCTGTTACTTTAGCTCTTAAACAATAGCTTACCAATAGTTCGGTAACAAATTTTAGGCTTGTAACACTAAGCATCGTATTTCGATACTTGAGATGGGTAGAGCACACAGCCGTAACGTAGTTTTGTACTTAAAAATAAGCAAACTTAGGCAGTATATAATCACATTTTAAGCATGTGCAACCTAATAAGCGTTATAAAATAAGGTACGTAGTATATGGGACTAAAATTATACACAATACATACGGTATTTACGCATGCAATGAAGATGTTGTTTTAGCAATGCAAAGATGAATAATGGTGTTATTTTCCTCCTGTCTGCCGCTGGAAATCGCCCTCGGATTTTAGCGCTGTAAGTCCGTAAATAAACAGCTGAGATTCCGAGGGAAAAGGAAAATAAAATCCTAATTCGCGATCATTGTACGTACATATAATAAAGTGTATTATAGGTAGTAATTGATCTAACTGTTTTTTTCCATAATCCATTAAACTAAAAATTTTAAATTGTAAAACTGAAGGTCTATAAAAAATTTTTCCCCAAAAATACACGTGTGTACCCGGTTTACACACTAAATAAAACAAAATTCTGAAAACTAATCATATTAAGGTAAATGGGCATAATTGATATTTTTTTTAGAAACTACAAAATTACAGAAATTTAATAAATGTTAGTTACCGATAGCATAAATGAGAGTTTAAAATAGTACGCTTTTTCCAAGTATTTCTGTAGCAGTGTATCTTTCAGTAAATTGTGTCTATTTGCACCATATTATGTATGCTAATAAGAGAAAGTATGCATGCTTAGCAAAGTGTTCTACCTCAGTGAACAAACTGACTGCATAACAATTAGGTTTACCAGAAACTTTGATTAGATTGTGATGTTTAGATATGCTTATGACTATTGTTTTTACTCTTCGATAAATAGAAAACAACTAAATGTTCTGTGAAATAGATAACGCATTATTGTTGCTCAACCATGAAGAAAATATATACTGATTAAAATACAAAAGTGTAATATACTAATAATATAAACTCCAAACAACGTATAATTGACATTATACAATATTACACGTCTTTCTATTCAGTATTCTCATTCTTTTTACAAATACTTATTTTTGTTGATGTTTTACCATAGTCTTGCATATTGAAGGGATATTATAAATTTCAAACACCTTCATACCAATGTTTTCACCTGTGAAAAGTCATTATTTTTAAACAGCAGCTAATGAACCTATTTGCCATTAGCTAAAAAGAACATTAACACTCTTGGGCTTCATTTGTTTCTTCTTCTCGCTAATATAAAACGTAGCGGCCTGGCATGGCCGAGCGCGTTAAGGCGTGCACTCGTAATCCGAGGGTCGCCGGTTCGCGCCCGCGTCACGCTAAATATGCTCGCCCTCCCAGCCGTGGGGGTGTATAATTTGACGGTCAATCCCACTATTCGTTGGTAAAAGAGTAGCCCAAGAGTTGGCGGTGGGTGGTGATGACTAGCTGCCTTCCATCTAGTCTTACACTGCTAAATTAGGGACGGCTAGCACAGATAGCCCTTGAGTAGCTTTGTGCGAAATTCCAAAAAACAAACAAACATAAAACGTGGCAAAAGCCGAAAATGTTACCCCTGCTTTTAAAGTGATGTGTTTGTATTTTGCTATAGCAAAGCCACATTCAGATATCTGCTGAGTCCGCTGAGAGGAATCTAACCTTGATTTAAGCGTTGTAAATCCGTAGACTTACTACTGTTCAGCGGGGGCTTTAAAGTGATATCAAAGTTAGCAAGAATTGCAATCAAATAGTTAATAATATATGCTATTTCTAACTATTATTTATTATTATATCGTACGATAATAATAAGCACAATTTCATCCTGACAATAGGTATTTATATGATAAATATTACCAATAGGATTGTCTTCACAAGTGTATGCAAGTTCACAAAGAAGGGTCGTCATGTTCTCTTGTAATAAAACTACTTGCCAGGCTAGTTTGACTAATCTTTTGGAATCATATCACTCTTGAATTTCTCTTGATCATTATATAAGCGTAACCGTATAGTTCAACGTTGCATTTGTAACTTGTTTTTCAATTCGCTTAACACTTATTCAGACTCATGTGGATTTAATATCATATGTTTATTTGAATAACTACGTTTGTTTCAGTTGATTGTGTCTAACTTATATTGTTAAATGTGTATTGCCAAAGCCCAGCCTGTTTCCTAAATTTGTAGAAGATTCTCGAGTGTAATGTACGATGCGTAAATGTAAAATACCAGTATTATTGCCAACTGAGCTTTTGAAAACCTAGCTCTAAAGTTTGTGAATTGCAACACGTGGAGAAGCAATATAATATTTTAGGTTTGCTGCAGTTAGTTCACTATAATCCTCGAAAGCTGTAATTGTGATTAACGCTTATTAATCGAGAAAGTGCAGATACCTGACCAAGAATGCTTATAGATTTCAAACACAACAAACTATTTAACTTGAGTAAATTCGCTTCGGACGCTAATATTTTTACAAGGACATTACGTATCTTATTCTGTGAGAAATGTACGTCTGACAGATTATTGATCTGATCTACCATGATTTTTTAAAAAAAACTTGTCAGAAGAATGCGAAGCAACTCAGCTACTGTAGTGGGTTTACGGTTGGGTTCACAATTTTTCGGTTAAGTTTTACCCAACATTTCTCAATTGGAAACTTTGCTAGTTTCTAACAACTTACTAGCAGTGACCTTGCTATCCTGAAATACAAAGATATTCCCAAACTTTACCCAAATATATCGAGGGATTATTGACGCTTCCCTGGAAGATATAAAAGGTAAAATTTTTACCATGATGAATAATTACGCAAACACATATTGCATCATCACTTGTGTTTTCCCTTCTCTAATCTGTTTTCCAAGCAAACAACGAACGCGAAACTTGTCATTAGTTTTAACAAACCAGAAGCAGGGTTCCACTGGAAAGACGACTTGTTTCCAGTGTCCTAACAGTTTCGAAAAATTATCACACCAAAAACACATCATTTTATATAAAACCGTTGTGTAGTTATGTTTTGGCGTATAAATCCTTAAAAACATTATACAGACCAGAAGAACAAATCCTATATGTTTGTCTGATTTTACGCTACCTTCGCTGTCACTACTCGGGGAATTTACTCAATAACTACTTCAAGCATGCAGACAATACATTCGTTAGCGGTATATTTCATATTAAAATATAAGTAATCAGTAACTTCTTACCAAAATGGCTTGGCATGACCAAGTAGTTAGGGTGCTTGACCTGCAATCTGAGTGTCTCATGTTCATATTCCTATCACACCAAAAATGCTCACCCTTCCAGCAGTGGGGTCGTTACAAGTGACGGTTAATACTATTAAAGAGTAACCTAAGAGTTGGCCGTAGGTGATGATGACGAGCTGCCTTCCCTATAGTCTTACATTTCTAAATTAGGGACGGCTAGCGCAGATAGCCTTCGTGTAGCTTTGTAAAAAATTAAGCAAATTTACCAAAACAAACTACCTACATGAGAACGTTCTAAACAATAAACTGGCGCATAACTTTCCTAATTTCAAATTTTAAGTAACGCTGACAATATTTATGACTGATATATTACAACATACGTATACTCATTACTATAAAACTACTTAATCACAAAAAAACGCAAATTTTCTGTCCTAATTACGTTGTAGGCTACGCAAATACTTTGTTAAATTTCTCTAAAATTTATTATAAAACTTCGGTCAGTTAATCAGGACTGAAAGGAAAGGTTTTTAACTTTATTCTTTGGAGTGTTTCCATAGATTGTTCACGAGATATATATTGTTAGTAAAGATCCGAATAAGCCATTCCAAGGTATATATATATATATACTGATACTTTTACTGCAGGGAGAATTTAACTGCTGAAACAGTATGTAAGCCTGTTTATTAACTATCCCGTCACGAAGTATTGACGTTTGTTGCTCTGAATACCTTTTACGATTTTTATTATCAAATTCCCAAGAGCGTAGAAAACCGAAAGCATAGCAACAAGCGTTTGAATGGATATTCTTTCTTTTTTTCTCGAGATGATTCCTTAAAGTTTCAGTAGCGGTTATGCTGTTTTTCTCTCAAACTGACAATTTTCTTAGCATGTTAATGTTGTACATGCAACTTAGATGTTCTAGTTTCCCTAACTGGCATGTTTTTGACTTTATGTACACAGTTGTTTCTTACAGAACATGTCGGATGATAATCCTGCACATTTACTCTCAATATGCAGTATTATGGCGAGCAATAATATTTTGATCTAATACAACTTAGATTGTGGTTAGAAAAATATTTATCTGTAAATTAAACAAAACTTGACTTTTCTAAACGTATAGTCTCATGATGCGCCCAGACTTCGTGTTTCAGTGAAGTTTTCCTCAATTTCGGTATGCAGTTTGCATCATCTAAATACATTTTTGGGGGTAAAATGAGATTTTAGTTCGCACTTTTGACGGCTCTATCACTAGCAAATTCATTCTGTGCAGATATAAAACATCATATCAGCTAGGATTTACATGTACAAAGTTTACCACTAAAAATTAATATACAACTATATACGTTGCACAGACTTTTTTGTTTTTGAATTTCGCACAAAGCTACTCGAGAGCTATCTGTGCTAGCCGTCCCTAATTTTGCAGTGTAAGACTAAAGGGAAGGCAGCTAGTCATCACCACCCACCGCCAAATCTTGGGCTACTCTTTTACCAACGAATAGTGGGATTGACCATGACATTATAACGCCTCCACGGCTAAAAGAGCGAACATTGGACAGACACAAAATCTTTTTAAATATATTAACTCAAACAAAATACAGCTAAAGATATTAGGTCCTTCATGAGGATATTTCGAATAAAAAAGCTTAATTATGTATTTATATTGTCATGTTAAGTAACTCAGCTATTTAAAAAAGGTTTGTTAGTTAAAGAAATAATATATTCGTACTTCTAATTGTGTTTGAACACTGGATTTGTTAAAATAGATAATGTTTATTGTAAATACACAAATATTATTGCTATGAATATTGAGTAAATGTGAGAATTGTTTGATATTTTTAATTCCTCAAATCTTTAGAATGAAGTGTTCGTTCTCTTTTATTTTGTTGTGATTGGTTTCAAAAACATATTCAAACTCAAAGTGATCTAAATAACAAAGATATAGAAGAAGATTACACAGTAGTGTATTTCTCCGGTCAAGCACAAAAGTCACAACAGATAAAGAGTTGTAACCTCAGAATAGATTACAATGATGAATTTGGTTAAAACAGCGGTGATCAATAACTGTTTTAAATTATAATTTAATTTTAATGATAATGTTTCAATATAGAAACTATGTGAAGTACATCCTACGTGTTATTTGCTTTACGCATATTCTAATTCAAAGACTCAATATACCAACAGTTAAAGAAACACCTTTAAGCCAATTACCCTCTCTTATTTTCTTCTCAATTACTTATGAGAAAATTGGTACCTCAACGAAATTAAAGCTTTAAAGCTTTAGTATAACTAAATTTACTAGTTTTGGAGAGGGCATATCAAATCATTAACTTTGTGATTTTCGTGTCTGTACCTAACAGTGTATCAGTACTTCCAGTTATAAATAGTTCTTATCCTCCGTCAAACTTCCGAACTTTCGGAACATAGATAACGTTAAGGTCTGTTGGACGTATTTAAATCTTGTAAAATTGCGAAACGATGTACCCACTTACGTAAACTAAGTATCGCTTTTCTCCTAAGGGAAATCAGTTAAAAGCAGGGTCGCAAAGAGATGAGCACTCTTCCATATTCCAAAGTGTATACTGTCGTGTTAGGATAAAAAAACAATATCAGAAAGAAAGATCATGTTCCTGTCCATGTAATGGGGATGTTCTTTTCGTACGTTAAAATTCAGCTAATGATATTTTCTTATTACATAAAAAATCTAGTAAAAAGTTAATATTCTCAGGTTGCTCGTGTCTACTGATTAACTGGTAATAAGTTTAGACCTGGGTTGCGTGTTTTGCTTACAGTTTTATTTATTCATGCGAAGATGACATTCTTAACAAAACCTTCTCAGGATAAGTCTTTAAAAAATGAAATAATAAAAAATCTGAATTTTTCACACTCTCTTACACTTTCATTATTTTTTGTTACGAGTAACGGAAGTTATTGCTTATGTTCCGACGTATTATTAAAAAGAAATAAATAGTTTGTATTCTGAAATTATACGTGACGGTTCAAAAAAGTAAAAAAAAATTATGAGAAAACATTTAGGTTCAAGTCTTTAATTTTGTGTTCCAATGGATACGAAAAGTTTGTTTAATTTAGTAAGTTTTCTACACAACTGATTGGATATTAAAAGAATGCATGCTTACTTTAGATTCTTTTCTTCTCTAAGTATTGCACGAAATAGCTTTATTTTTCACCTATGTTTATTTGACATTTCTATATATATATTTTCATAAACATTGTAATGTATGAATGTGCTAATTTTAATTATCCTTGGATTATTTCACGTCAAAGTAAGTGTGCTTAATATTGTTTGCAATAAAATATATCACATATATCAAAATTTATAAAGATGGTTGAAGTTGTGAAAACGATTATGATTATGAAACCATTGCTTATATAACCAGGCGGTAGAACAGAAGATAGCAGAAATACATTTTGATTTGTTAGTTTTTAGAGTAAAGTTACGCCATAAGAAACTTGTAATACGCACACTGCAAAGAATCAAACTCCGAATATTTCTTGATGACGAGAAACCTACTTGAAGAGAAAATGTATCTTGAGGACGGCTTTTATGGGTATAAAACTTTAATTAAAATGAAGTACAGAATAATTTCCGATATCTACATTGTATATTCGTGAATTTATAACTTATCCACCTCACAATTTACTATTATTAATATATCTTAGGTAGTCTGTCTGATAACACTTATTGGCAAAGGTTTATAACACAGCCCTTCTTTAAATAAATTGTTCTCCAATGGAACAACGGTAAATTACAACGCTAAGATTCGGAGTTCAGTCCACGTTGTGGCTTTGCTCTAAAACAAAAAAATAAACTTAGGTAAATTATTATTACGCCTAAATCACAAAGGTGTGTTCATAGAGTGTTTCCTTTAACTTATAAAACAGATTATTCCTTGTTCTTATTGCCATTGGAAAAGGATTCAAGTTGAAGTAAAAGGCCATCCAGAAAGTGATGTGAACAAGTCTTATTCAACCAGTGTTAAACAAAGTGTAGCGTCTTTCACCAAAAGATTATCCATGAACACATAAATATTAACAGAAACTTTCATCACGTATCCAAGACAACAGCATACAACATATTGAAGAAAGATCTGAACATTCATTACTGTTTATCACCGCGATTTCATCACTTGTTTCTATGTAAAGTAGCTTCTATATGTGTTCTTCAGTTGACCTTTGTGATGAAATTTGATATGGCTGTGTAAAAGGTTATGATAAGGCAATCTTTAGTTCCCTGACGATTTTGATCAGCATACCCGCACACACATTGAAATCTAAAAACTCAACAAAAATTTCAAACATCTTGTAAGCCGTTAATGAAAGTATTTAGGTAACAATGATGCTAGTTTCATTAAACCAACAGCAAAAAATAGGATTCGATTATACTTCTTCAGGAACTCTATGTGGCACAAGAAAAACAACTCGTGTAGAGTCATTTTAGGCCCTGTTTGTATTTTAATACATTATTTATTATGTTTTACCGTTGTACATTTTTAATTATGTATATTTATATATTGTACAAGTGCCGTTTTAGAGTATATTTAACTCTTGACAGTTATGAAACTATTATTAACAGGAAGCATTTGACTATTTGCTAATGTGAATAGCTTCCCAGGTCTGATTAACTGGTGATAAGTTTAAACCTGGGTTGCGTGTTTTGCTTACAATTTTATTCATTCATGCGAAGATGACATTCTTAACAAAACCTTCTCAGGATAAGTCTTTAAAAAATGAAATAATAAAAAAATCTTAATTTTTCACACTCTCTTACACTTTCATTATTTTTGTTACGAGTAAAGGAAGTTATTGACAGTTATGAAACTATTATTAACAGGAAGTATTTGACTATTTGCTAATGTGAATAGCTTCCCAGGTCTGATTTCTTCTGAAATAGATAATGTTGCTCATTTTACAAAATAGGAACAACTATTTCAGAGAAGCAACAAGGAAACTCATATTTTCAAGTATACCTGTCCTAGATGCACTGTTAATACTGCCATATTAAGGATTGTTTGTTACAAAGCGGTGATTACTTTTATATGCAAAAACGGCTGTTCTGGGCCCAAAAACACTTCAAATAGAAGAGCGAACAACGTTTCGACCTTCTTCGGTCATCGTCAGGTTCACGAAGAAGGTCGAAACGTTGTTCGCTCTTCTATTTGAAGTGTTTTCTGGGCCCAGAACAGCCGTTTTTGCATATAAAAGTTCTCAACAAGTGGGTTTCTCGACATCACTGAAAGCAGTGATTAGCACTGACGAAAAATTCAAATCAGTTTAGTATTCAGTGACGTTATGGTATAAGGTCCGTATTGTACTCAGACAAAATAAAGGCTTGACCAGCATACAGTAGCAGGAAAATTCAATGGTTTTCTATTTGTAGTAAATTTGATGAAACATTAGTTCATTATAAAATATTCTCTCTCCGTCTTTATTTTATACGGCAAGTAACACAAAAGTTTATTTCTGTAATAGTGAAATATATATATATACAAATCCCTGATAGCCATAAATATGAATAGTCTTGATACAGCTACCCATAGTCTTGAGCTAATGTCTCGATGAAAGGTTGCTAGCCACCAGAACCTGTCGTGGTCCTTTAGAATGAATAACTGAATTGATTGCTTTTTGTCTGTTGCACCGACATTCGAAAGTGCTGACTATCTCAACAGTTTCTTAACTTTTACAGTGAATTCTTCAATTCCTCTCCGACACATGAATATTGAGTCACACTCAAACATTACAGAAACTATAGGGAAACGCGAACTATTATATTTTATATTACAAACACCGCTTTAGAGCAAGATTCCTTCTCTATATTGATTTTGGATGTAGAATTTTCAAGCTGGACGAAACCGTATCCGTATTTGAGAACAATGAAGAAGTTCGACACTTCGAGTAGTCCTTCTAAATCCTGAAGTGCTGACTAGAATAAGGTGGACAAGCCAGTAGAACCTGCTGCTATAAAAACTTTATTTGGGTCATTGAACTAAACTCACTGACCAGCATCAGGCTTTAAATTTGAGAGGGTAAGGCTCGTTTTCAGTTCTTCCTTCCTCCAGAACTTGATCTATTTAAAATTGATTTAACTTCTACAAGAAGACCAGATTTTAGTTAGTCCTTTCAAGGCCATGTACACGTATCTAATTATATTAATATCGAAGTGTTAAATACACTTTTGCTTTATTGTATTGCATTTAACACATTGATATTAATAATTGAATTACAAAAAATTCAAAATTTCATGAATAGCATTAACATATATAATCCTTCTTTCTGCTATCTAACGTTGATGAGAAACAAGTCCTTAGGACTATATTAATCATGTACGTGGAAACGGTAGAGTTTATATAGCAGATCATTCTCTCACCAATTTTTCACGAAATATTTTAGTGAAATACACAGGAGGCGTCAGTTAGTGTTTCTATATTTGTGTATTTGTACATATATGTTGAGGAAGTTTTTTTAGGCACTTTGAACATTGTTGTAAGTATTGGCTAAAAGGGTTGACTGTCATTTTAAATAAAGTGCCTTCAACAGAAAGAAAGAAGAACATGTTTAGTGACATCACCCCGCGACACTACACACATTATAGTTAGAAAGGAAGTGGTTTGGTTTGTTTTGAATTATGGCGCAAAGCTATACGAGGGCTATCTGCGCAAGCCGTTCCTAATTTTGCAGTGTAAGAATAGAGGGAAAGCAGCTAGTCATCACTGCCCTTCTCCAATTCTTGGGTTACTCTTTTACTAACAAATAGTGGTAATTAACGTCATATTATAGCGCCCCATGACTAAATGAACAAACACATTCGTGACTGGGATTCAATCCCTTGACTTGCACCTAACGAATATTGCGACCCAACTAGCAGACGGCGATAAACCTTTGTTGTTTCGTACATTAATTTTTATTTGATTTGAGGACAAAAAAAAATTGTAAATACACCAAAAAAACATCTCATTTCAGTCTTTCATTTTTTTTGATGAATGGTCAAATTCTGAGATTAAACAAAATATATACATAAACATACTGAAACGTTTTTATTTTTTGTCATCACTTAATGCTTCTCCTAGACAACTGTTGCTTATCGATATGGAATATTAAAATAGAGAATTCAAGATTAAACTTATCCGATCATGTTATTTCGAACAAAAAAGACATGAGGGCGATATAATGTGATGGTAAATACCACTATTCATTGGTAAAAAAGTAGCCCAAGAGTTGGCGGTTGTTGGTGATGACTAGCTGGGTCTCTCTAGTCTTACACTGCTAAATTAGAGACGGCTAGTGTAGATAGCCCTTGTAGGGGTTTGCGGAAATTCAAAAACAAACAAAGAAATCAAAACGTGTAAAGAACGCTAACATAAAGTTAATCATATGGGTGCATCTGTATTCGTATGATCAATCGTAAGTCATGTAAATAAAATAATGGATGCTATTTACATTTACGGCGAGAGAAGATGAGATGCAAGTTAATTTTCCATGAATAGCACAAACGGTGTTAATACAGGCAATTGCCTCAGTGGAATCAAACTTATCAACGTAGTTTTGAAGTTGCTAGACCATGATTGCGTTGGTGAATCTATATTGGTAAGTTTGAGCAAAACGATTTAAAATTATATGCATCGTTAATTCTGTGGTATTGAGATAAACAAGGGGCAACTACATTTCTAAAATATATACGTTTTGATTATACAAAGTTTAATGGCACGTTCTAAAATATTTCATGGCTAAAGAACACAGGGAATCAGATGATAGTGGCATCACAAACATATTCTACAATATTAATTTTCCTAGTTAACACTAATTTTAGGAGTTTATATAATTAAGTCAAGATAATAAAAAATCAAGATTACAACCATAATTTTAAAGTATTTGTTTTTTTATGATTCTTCCTAAAACTAGATCATTAAACAATTACTGAATACTTATTCTGGGATTTAAAATCCAACTTATAACATGGAACTACGTATCCAGGTTTAGTTGCTTAGCTCTATTTAGTCCAGATGTGAAACATATGAACATTTTCGAAATCTTATTTTCTATAGATTTTTCTACACTTGTTTTATTAATCATTTTCTCATACCTTTTTCTTTTATTTATTAGAAAGCACTCACGTTAAATTTCGAGATAATGTGAAACTCTTGTTGGGAAATATCCACAATTATTAGTGTTTAGTAACATAATAACCACCAAAAGTTGCAGGAGGGAAATATTGGTGAGAAATGTTTACATAAGGAACCCATTGATTCCTGACTCACACATTCTTATCTTCTCTAGAGTTGATCAAACGCTCTGATCCCTCCACAGAGAAAGTATTTAGCCTCCTCTCCAGTTATAGTTTGAATGTTCTACAAACCTTCACTACATTTCATATAACTCAAACTGCTAAAGTTTACAGGCTGATGGTATAAAACACAAACTTCCCAGGATCTGGGTACTATCGAATTGCACATGCTCCAATAAAGTGTAAGTAAATATGAGAGAGAGGACATAAATTTTCCCTTACATGGTGTATATATTTCAGAAGAAGTTTCCCTTTAGGGTTTATTTATATTAACCGCGAAATTCTTATATAATAGAAAATATAAACCTGATAAAACTCATAGAAAGGTAAGTTTACTGTATCAGGATAAGGTATTAACAATAATAATGAACTGTGAGAGATGAAAATCCTGCATTGTATGTCAAGACAATTAAGAAAATATTGCCAGGCCAAAATATATCACCAAATCACGTCCTAATTCTATAAATGATGTGAGTTGAAACTGACTTTTATGCCATTCTCTTCTTTGACCAATTAATGAAATCATTTGAAAGCAAATCCATGGTCTCATTTTAAAGTAGTTTTATAATCCGACGTCCATTCACAGTAGAGACATTCTGGGGAATGACTGTCAAAACTTTATACTGAAGATGATCAACAAAAGAGAAAGTAGCTCTAAGCGGAGCGGTTTGTTTGGTTTTAGTTAAGCACAAAACCGCACAGTAGGTAATCTGTGCTCTGCTCACCAGGAGATATCGAAACCCGGTTTCTAGTATTGTAAGTCCGTGGACGTTCTGCTGTGACAAACTTCTAAGCAGAATTTTTGTTTTATATTTTATTGTATTTTGTGCTAGCTGGAGTGCCCGTCCTATGGACGGAAGTTGTGTAAACTCTTGATTAATGAAAGGCTATCTCAGAACATGAAAAGCTGCTTCCCTTAAATGTAATTATAAAAAACGCACAAACTCCCATAAGAGCTGCAAAACATAAAATGTAAACTGCAAACCTACGTGTATCTTCCCATGTAAACAATGAACCTTCTTATTAAATTTGGTGAATATTTAGTTGCTGAAAGTGAAATAGTGATTTAAAAAATAAAGAAGACCCATAAAAATCTTAAAACGTAAAATGTAGAACTGAAAATAGTCTGTATCTCCCCAAGAATGCAATGAACATCCATACAATTTTTTTGTGAAAATCCATCTTCACCAAAAATATAATTACATAGACGTACAACAGATATCAAAAAGTACTATTATAATTATGTAGATTCTATCGCAAAAAGTATATAAGATGGTAAAACATTTAATTGTTGTCTGAGGTGAAACAAAGAAGTATGTTCCTTTAAATTTCTCGTTCTAATATTTTATAAATTACACTGTTGGTTTATACAAAGAAACCGAGTTACTTTTAGCTTGTAAAAGAGAATTATATGTAAAATATTTTTTTTCTTTTCAAACAACAATAAACTTTTATGTTTCAATAACTGACTTTATACAATCAAAAAATATATATTTTGATTTAACGAATACCCTGATAAAGTTACTTAATATGTTCTTGTGAAATACTGTAATTTACGAGGTCCAGAAACGATAAGCTATTTAACGCTTCGGTTTGTTTTGTTTTTTGGAATTTCGCACAAAGCTACTCGAGGGCTATCTGTGCTAGCCGTCCCTAATTTAGCAGTGTAAGACTAGAGGGAAGGCAGCTAGTCATCACCACCCACCGCCAACTCTTGGGCTACTCTTACCAACGAATAGTGGGATTGACCGTCACATTATACACCCCCACGGCTGGGAGGGCGAGCATGTTTAGCGCGGCGCGGGCGCGAACCCGCGACCCTCGGATTACGAGTGCACGCCTTAACGCGCTCGGCCATGCCAGGCTTAACGCTTCGGATAATAAGTGGACAGAATCCCAGATTCTCCATACAAGAATTGGAAATAAATTTCTATTTTAAATCATATTAGCTACTTAAACTAACCTAAATTATTCTAAACGAGCAGAGACAAACTTAAAACTTCAATACATTCAACAAACATTTAGACTTGGTTAGTGGCATGCTCTTAGAAGAAAGAAAAACTACAAAGCAAAAAACCCTTCAATATATTAATCAGAAAATACCTACCTAAATAAAATGAAAATATTCATTAAATTTAAAAGAGCAATAAATAGGAAGTATGCCACTAGAATGAACTATACGTCATCACATTTTCATATATCTTTTTATTTCACGCTTCCAGGCTTAGCATGCGCTATTTGATGACTATCCAAAATATGATTGGCATGTTTTTAATTGTTATAAAATAATTGGTTTGGAATAGTGCTGCTTTTTACAGATTAATAAAAAGAAATTCAGTTTCTTTTTCTAGTGAATCTTTTTGTTGAGAAATTTGTTTGTTTAAACACAAAGCAATACAACGGGCTATCTGTGATCTGCCTATTACGGGTATCAAAACCCGGATTATAGCGTTTTAACACCGCAGACATACCGTTTTGCGGCTTGGAGGCTTGTTAAGACGATACAAATGATATAGAAGAATAATATTTTTAAGAAGTTGAAATACAGTAATAAATAAAAAGTGACGTTATCACTAAATAATTGATCATATTTGTGAGAAAATTCACAACTGAACTAATTATCTCTCACGGGTAATATTTTTTTATATTTCTTATACATAACAACGAACCTCTATAGTTACATTCTGACACGTAAAAATATCCATAATTTCATCACTAACTTCACTATTTCATTGTTACACAGCATATTAACTTGATTATTTTACAAATACGCTTCGTATGAAAGTACATTACAACCATTAGTAGCACAATGTTGATTTTTAAGAAGCAAATAAGTAATAATATGAAACGTTTGTAAGAGGTAATTAGGAATTTTTTTGACAGAGAAAAAATGTTTGGAATGTGCACTTGAAAAAAAAAAACATTATGCAAATTCATTATGTTAACTTACATTTAGATGTAGCTTTTAGGTGAAATGTGCTAAATGCCTATACAGTTTAATTTAGTTCACATCACTAAAACAAAGAGTGTGCCTAATAGAAAAGTCAAAACAACTAAAACAATAGAAATATACTTGAATTTGTGCACTTTCATTACGTTTTGTATTAAAATATTTGGTCAGATCATATTATTGCGAACGAAATTCCACGTTATTAAAAAATCTAGAACTTACACTAAGTTAATTTACAGTAAATAATTATATTTTCATTTATAAGAAAATACTTTGTAATTGTGAAACATTACCTTTTATATATTAGTAAATGTGATTCAGCATTAGTTAATAAATGCTGTTTGTAGAAATGTTTCATATCTCGTAACACAAATTATTGTGATATTTACTAAACATAAACTCGGAATAATTGAATTATTACACCTTTGTTTACGTCATGGAAATAATTATGAATACACATGTTGGAGTAAAGGACAATGAACAACTGCAACTAAATGGTTAATTTATCATTAGTGCAAAACACTTAATTTAAAATACAATGAAATGATGTTAGTGAAAGCGTTGGTATTTTGCATTTGTCTTAAACAAAGGACTAAACCCTGCTTTTATTATCTCATGAGTTTATGAATGCGTGACTGTGAAACGTAGTTTCAAGTGTGCTCTGTTTCTCTCTTCAATTAATTCAATTTTTTGACGATGTCAGTTTCAATACAAGCCAATAACATAATAATATTCATATCAGGACAACGTACAGGCCAAATTATGGGTGTCATTGTTCTAGTATCGTTTCATAATATTCACCAAATTCTTGGGATCTCCATCATACGATAAAATGAATCGAGTCATGGAAATTTGTCTTTCATCCTGGATTTCATGATGAATAAGGAAGTAACAGTACGTCTCATCAATTAGTGTGAGAGCAACTTTTATTTATCTCTAACACTACTAGCTAAGATGCAGCCCAAATTTGCATGCAACAATCTACACGTTCTACTCTGAATGTGATGTAGTTCACTTTTCTGGTATAAAAGAAATTATAGTTAATTGTTTCTAAGCAATTCAAATTTAAATCGTTTGAAAGCAGCACTGTATCCATCTATTTCTTTCAGTTATCCCGTTGTTCCAAGTGTAATATTCATTTCTAGCTACTGATTTGGTTTTCGCTTTAATAGTGAGCAATGGGGACATTCCTGTTTAATGCGCATGTTTCTGTTATGAATTTAACCTTCGTACTTGTATTAAACAACAAAGTCATTAGAGACGTTTCATTGCAGTGTAACACCTAAAAGCATACCTTGAATTACTTTTGAAAAGGTTGGGTTTCACAGGCTTTTATTGTCAACAATATCATTTTTGTGTACACTCTTTAATGTTTCTATATAACATTTACTGAAACATAAAATTTCGTCTCAATTTCTCGGATAAAGTAACTTTTGATAGTCAAACCGTTAATTGCCACATGTAATAATGTCAGTATTGTGCGGAAATGGTACTGCCTGGTTGGTTGGCTAGTAGCCAATTTCAGTGTATGGCCTTCTGAATGTAGTGTATTGTAGTATTGTATATTTATACTTTCACAGAAAATAATAATAATCTCAATTTCTTTTGGTCTCTGTATTAAATATCAAACTGTTATTGCTAGTTAGATATCACTTATTTATTCTAAAATAATATTTCTGCTCTTAAGTCACACTATAGTTTTTGTTTCTTGAAATTCGCACAAAGCTACTCGAGGGCTATCTGTGCTAGCCGTCCCTAATTTAGTTGTGGAAGACCAGAGGGAAGGCAGAAAGTCATCACCGCCAACTCTTGGGCTACTCTTTTACCAACAAAAAGTGGGATTTGCCATAACATTATAACTCCCCCACGGTTGGGAGGTCGAGCATGTTTAGCGCGACTCAGATGCGAACCCGCGACCCTCAGATTACAAGTGCATACCTTAACGCGCTCGGGCATGCCAGACCTCCACACTATAACATTATATGTGTTTCTTATAAGTTAACCATTAAAAAAATGATATTAAAACAGAGTTGATAGTATTATAAAGATATAATAGTAATATTACTCTGTAAGTTGCCAGTTATATTTTAGTGTGGTCAACATCTTAAAAATATCTTAAAATAGTAATAAATACATAGAAAGGGTAATCATCAATTGATTGAAACACAAAATATAATCAATGGAATATCACGTTTATAATTCAGCTCTATCAAAAATTTAAACTATTGTACGCACATCTCTTAGAAAATGAATTTATACTACGTACATTAAGCTGATTCTGAGATTTATTTATCGGTTATCATGTTGAGTTAATAAACTGTTGGAGCAAGAAAATATTGCTCATAATTTATTTTGTATTTCATCAAACTACAATTATAAAAAAAAGATTAATAAACTCTACCTAGATATTTTTTTTGAATGTACATACATTTTAGATTCGATACTGTTTCTATCTGAGAAGTGTAGTTGTTGTTGTTGTTTTGAATTAAGCACAAAGCTACACAATGGGCTATCTGTGCTCTGCCCACCACGGGTATCGAAACCCAGAATTTAGCGTGTATGTTTGCAGACATACCGCTGAGCCACAGGGGGGCTAAAAAGTGTAATTTCACACAACTTTCTCATTCGTGTAAACTCCACCAGAATGAGGTATACTTTATGTGTATTACTATATTATGCGACATAATTCAAGAAAAGCCAAGTATTTATTTTTGCAGTAAGTATAATGTAAATAAGAAAATTTAAAAATATATGACAAATTACATTTTATACTGCACTAGAATACAGTAAAACGTATCTTGTTTCTCCAGGAAAACTAGGAAGTTTCCTCTATTTAGGAAAACAGGAAAGTTTAATTGCCTTCAGCAGCTATTTATACTTTTGTATAATAGTTTTGGTTGTTTTAAAGTGATAGAAAGACTGAGACATTATAAATCCTGAAATGATTCTGTGTTTATAAATTATATTTATGTATTCAGTAATTCTATGATTTTAAAACCACTAAATTGTGAATTTCAAATTCGATTCATTTCAAGATGTCATGATGATTCGCATCTAAATGAAAGTTCATGACATACTATGATAGTTCTAAAACAAGAGAGGGTAGAATATAATTCTTACTTCACGATGAAAAGTTTTTATTTATCAAGTAATGTATCATTTCTCGTTAATGCTTATGAGACTTCGTGAGGCATGTTCCATGATAAGATGTTGTACATAAAAAACAGAATTATACCTTTGTGCTTTTGAAAGGGAATGAAATATTAGAAAATAACAACAATTTGGAATCAGCTGTGTGAAATATGTTAAAAAGCATATTTCACACACAATAAACAAATCATTTTAATTAATGAAACCAATATCAGACACGAAACATTAATAATGCGAATCAAACTCTGTGTTGTTACTGTGAAGATAGACTGAATAACTATTTAGGTTAAAATGAGACTTGAATTGCATGCGATTCTAAGCTGGTGGAATGAAATTTGGACAGTAAAATGTATGATATATTTGGTGATTAAACAACGCAATGCGGAAATGAAGGAAATGTGCTATACGTATATATATTGCCACTGTGAGCTTACAATAATCATTTTCAGAAATAGAACCAATGCTATGACAGACAGACTTTTCTTTAAAAAGTTTTACGCTCATAGCTTTTTATGTATATATTTTTATGATGCAATAAATATATCGTTTTGACACAGTTAATCTCTAATGGACAAATTATTTCCTTCACGAACAGCCTAGCTGTATTATTTCTAATAACCAACAAATAAGAGTTCCTAAAAATCTCTTATTCGAATGATATACATTAAAACCCATAGAGTAGTGTAAAGTATATATATTATTATGTTCGGGTCTTATTGTGGAATTCAAATAATCGTCTTCTTGACACAAACACAGTCATTTATTCGTAACGGACAGTTGCTATGGAAACGGTCACCACAAACCCTGTGCTAAACACGCGATAACTGTATAATCCTTTAGTATCTTTTATAGTTTGGTAGAAAAAATCTAGTTGAAAAGAGCTGTATGAATGTAAGCGTTAAAATATGCATAAAACTGTAAATTTCCGAGTAAGTATTTTGGGATTTAGTCTATCCAACAAACATGTACATAGGTACGTGTTTGTCAGTGTGTACATGATGTTGACGCTTTCAGGATTTTTTCTTTTTTCTTTTTAAGGCTAATATATTAAGAGTATAAAATATTACAAAAATAGTGTATTTTACTCAAGAATAAAACAACTATACGGATTTTTATTATTACTAAAGACTTACATGCATTGAAGTGAAGTAGATTTAAAGATGAATCCCATTATGATTTTGGGTTTATTTTTTTAGTGACAAGAGATAAACCTGTGTATCAAACATACCTGAACAAGAATTTGTTATCGTTTTCTCTTTTTTATTGTTGGTGTTCTGTTACAGACTCTTTAGTGTGATTGTTTTAAAGTTGTCGTACATTTAAATATAAGAACAAGTGCTTAAAAAGCTAAGAGAAATAATGCTTCTATTGAAATATTTCTGGATTTCACTAAGTCGAGCACATGAAAAAAAATTACTAAACAGTTAGTTGTTCAAATTAATTTTGTAGATACTTCAATGAAGTTTATAATTAAGTACAAATTTATTGTTAACATACAGTGACTTAATCAGATACCAGATACAATATATAAACAAGTTTTCATATTCATATCGAATAACAAAACATATTTGTTAAGAAAAAAAAACAGGACAAACTTACTCATTTCAGATATTGCTCTTAAAATGTCTTCAGTGCGTGCAGTATATAGGAAGGTGAAAGTCCACACCAACACAGACATTAGTGACGCATTCGTCTGTTTTACCTTCATGGTTCTAAATGTTCTCATCATAAATTCGCTATCGAAGCATGTTGAATAACCTGAAAATATAAAAAAGACACTTACTTTGAGCTTTGTTTTTATAAGAAATACTTACATAACTGTCTAAAGAATCACTTTAAAGTGACTTTACTTTCCAACACACCTTAAGGCTAATTACTGTTCCGGCTGTGTGGCAATGTTACTGGTCAGAAAGTACAGTGTCTACTTTTATACAAACACTTCCGCGACAGCGTTAGCGTTCAACTGGCGAGTAACGGAACTCCGAAGCTTTTCTGGCCAGTCATCGATCTACACACGGAGTGAACGAAACTCGGTGATACATGTTTTTCAACTAAATGGGTTTCTGTTAAAGGTTGTTTTTTTATGTATATTGCGTCAGTCTTATAACCTCAGGTGATATACCTTAGAGTTCAAAGAGAAAAAAAAAAGTTAAACGCTCTGGTATATCGGTATGAAATATACACTTTTTTTTTAACCAAAATCATTTTATCTCTAAAACACAAACTATTGTTTCAAAGATATAGCCTAACCATTAAAGCGCATGTTAATGAACAGTAAACTGAAAAGTTGCTTCAAGGAAACTTTATTAAAGGTCATGTATTCTCCATACAAAGCCCCGTTAAATACCTTACTAAACTTTTTAGTATCTTATTTTCAATATGTAAGATTCGAGATGGAGTACTGTAGTTTTCATAATGACTACAAAAATGATACGCACTATAATTTTATATCACATTTAATATTTTAATTGGAATTCGAGAACCATTTTATGATATTAAATTAGCATAGCGAACAATTTTCTTGCAAACTTGAGATTGAAGGACATAGTCCTAATTGTCTGTTTTTAATTTTAGTCATTAGTACTTATCAGTGATGTTAAATTCTTGTTTTATGGGCAAACTCAATGTATAATGATATTATATGAAGCACTGATGACTTAGATGAGCTAATTATAAATATAAAAAGCCACATCACTATCTTGAACACATTTACTTCCACAACGAATCTGTTAAGAAACAAACGTTACTGTTTCATGTTATTCAGCACACTTTGTGATAACGGAAAAGAAAAACCAGTGTAACAAGAACGACTTTTGGATCATGTTTATTTTTCTATATCTAATAGCAAAGTAAATTTGCTATTATTAACTAAAATTCTGCTTTATTAACCTGTTTTAGACACAAAACATTCCAATAACCCATGTATAGTGAAAGAAGAAGACATTTTCACAAAGTTAATATGTTAAAAATATTTAAAAATCCTGAACATTTTACTTTATCTACATAATAAGTCTTAAGACAGTGAAACCAAAGGAAATACAAGGTTAATTGTTTGTTTGTTTTTGAATTCACACAAAGCTACTCGAGGGCTATTTGTGCTAGCCGTCCCTAATTTAGCAGTGTAAGACTAGGGAGAAGGCAACTAGTCATCACTGCACACCGCCAACTCTTGGGCTACTCTTTTACCAACGAATAATGGGATTGATCGTCAGATTATAACGCTTCCACGGCTGGGAGGGCGAGCATGTTTGGCGCGACGGGGATGCAAACCCGCGACCCTCAGATTACAAGTCGCACCCCCTAACACGCTTTACAAGGTTAATGGTCTGTCCTACAACGAATGTGTATCATGGAGCTAGATACTGAGTTTAATATATTTTACTGTTGTTTAAGACGTAAATAATCGTACTCGGTGGTTAACGCACTCGAGTCGTAATCCGAGGGTCGCGGGTTCGAGTTTCCGTCACATCAAACATTCTAGCCCTTTATAAGGTGACGGTCAATGTTCATTGATAAAAAGTAGCCCAAGAGTTGGCGGTGGGTTCTGATGGCTAGTTGCCTTTCTTCCAGTCGTATACTGCTAAATTATGGACGGCTAGCGCAGATGGCACTTGTGTAGCTTTGCACGAATTTCTAAAACAAACACATGTAAGTATTTAATATGTAGAATTATACACAGAAGTTTTTCTACGATAAATAATTTTTGTGTAGCGAAACGTCCATATATAATTTTAAGTGTTTTACTTGTTACCAGTTAAGTTTACAGTATTGCATAGTACGAGAAAATGTGGATGTACAAAATTAAACATTTGTATATTATAATTATTAGCTATTCATTATTAGTATTCTGTAACTAAAATATAGAGTGATGACATAGATTAGTATAACACTTCCCAATCAATATTTCATTGTTATGTGACTTATTTATCGTTTGATGTTATGCACGCATTCTTATTAAAATTAAAGCTCGTTCAATAAGCATGCTTTAAAATACAACTTAAAGAAAAAAGTGTAAATCTCTTGTGTGTTGTTGTGGAGCAGCTCCTAGCATCACTGAGATAAACAACAATTACTTCACGTTGTGGGCGGTGTAAGTCTGTGAATGAAAACAGTAGTACCGCACAGTTAACTTTTTAAATTACATGAAGTGATTTAAATTCACTCATTAAACTAAAACTTTTTTCATCACTTGGGACGGGTACTTTTGCTTGTTATTAATTATGATATACATTTTATTACTCTATTATACTAATATAAACCCTACCTAATACACACACGTGTACGTAGGTAAATAACTGTACTTTAGAATCTGTGAATTCTTGCGTTGAAACTTAAAAGGGTTTTAAGGGTGATTATAGTAATTGCAAATGAAGAAATAGTTACATGTGTGTATTCATTTTTTTATAAAACAAACAAACTAGTCCCCCATTTACGGTTCGAAAAGAGTTTTTAAAGTTAGATTTGGTGTAAGGTATCAATAACCAGTTCTCTGTAATTATTGTAAAAAAGAAATTTCCATTTCTTCTTCCACAAATACTCATTCTGTTGTTGAGTTGTATCTTCCTTCGTCATGATTATAACCTAGACTGAGCATTTATAGACCCCACATCATTTCAGTTGTGGCCGTTGGCATCTGAAAACTACTGTGAGATAGTTCTAAGTACACACGTTTGTATTAATTAAGGGTCAGACTATGACAACAACAACAAATCGTGAAACAGAAGAAAAATAATGGAACACATATTCTATAAACACTCACTATATTATGAAACATACTCCATTTCTATCAGATTGCTTTCCTTTCATTTTTTAGCATAGACATTGGAAATAAATTATCTTATTACTATGTATTCTTACGTTATATTAGAGTAATAAAGAATGAATATAAGCGGTTTTTGCTTTTATATGTATCCTTACATAAATAACTACTTTTAATTTATCACAGAGAAAAATACGTATTCTTTGAAATACACTAATTTCATGTTTTCCACTGTTGTAATTTTAACGATAATTTTTTAATCAAAAACTTTATTTGATTTGGTCATTAGCCAACTCTTTTTATAATAAAATTGGTAAGAAACGATCTGTCTTCCTGAAAATACCACACGTCTGTACTTCAGAAAATTCAACAATGGTTTAAACTAGTTCATTCATAACGTTAGTCTATGTGGTAAAATCATTCATGATGATAAGAAACCCACGGCTAGAATGAGCATTAAAATAAAGTAAAGAAGAACATTTCGACCTTCTTAGGTCATCTTCAACTTGAAATCAAAACATTGTTCATTACTTTATGTAAATAAAGATTTGATATCCATACCATCCGTCTTGAGATACATTTTTTACTTGGTAAAGTAATTTAAAATAATTCACTACGGCAATAAAACGGTGACCATTTTTTTCTTCAAAATAATGTCAGTGTAAAGAGCACACAAATATTATTATCACTTTATCAGTGTCTTAATAATGAATAATTTATTTTGGAGCTAATTAATATGCCCTTGTCCACCCTTTAAAGAATTTATTTCTATATTTTTGCCCGGTTACTTTAGCGAGATATATAGATTCTGTAAAATATTCCAGTTCTAATGAGTTTAATACGTTAATATTAGTTACTGGCAACAGTGTTTTTAAATGGCAAATAAACAATTCAAGAGAAGAAACATTGGTCACATAACTTACGGAGGTAATTGTGACTAAGATATTTATTTTAGTGCGAAATACTCTACAGTGTTTGAACAACGGCCAAAGCTGCGATCATATACGTAGTCTGTGTTTTGGTTGAAAACAAGAGAACACTTGTACCTAACGAAATTGTAATTTATTTTGTATATACAGTGCTGTGCAAAAGTACTAGGTCAAGAGAATATTTTGTCATTATTTCCATTTTATGTAGCTAATTCTTCCATGCATGTCATTACAGAATGCAAATTTCAACATTATGGTTATACATCAGTGATCTTTGTTGACAATTGATTCAAATAGTGTGAGAATACTTATAATTCTTTAGAATTCCCATACCCTTGTACCAAGGGTATGTCATAAGAGATCTGCTTGAACGGACATGCTGATTAAATTTAGGATCTGAAATAAATGTTATGGTACCCCATGCAGTGTCTTAACTGTATAGAAAAAAGCATATGGTATCGGTATATGCTCAAAGAAATCAATTTAATAGTACTTCATATGTTAATCATGATAAAAACAGTGCTTAATACTATATATCGAGTTTTCTTGTCATGCTACAGCCTAAAAAAAGCGTAGAGAATTATCAGTAGAGAATTTTACGTCAGGCTGGTTGGAATCTCCAATAAATTGCTGGAGATTTAAAATGTTCCTTAAATACTGTCAATTACAACTTAGATAGGTAAATCTGAAAATGGGAAAGGAATACCTAAACTGAATGATTCTTATGTTAAGTATCTTCATTTATGTAGCTTCGGTACAGAAGAAAGAGTGCTACTAATCTCAAGCATGAGATAAATAACCATGTACCAAATGATAGAAAAATGTCCAAATTTACAGTATCAAAAATATTCAACAAGAATGGTATATTTGGTGTGGCAGTATTTAATAAAACCTTTACTTGGATCTCCAAATATTGTCAAGATATTGAAATTTGCTAAAAAAAGTACGAGAACTGGTTTGTTGGTGATTGTAAAAGGGGTGTTATGGACGCAAGAAACCAAATTTGAAATATTTAGTTCAAAGTATTAATTGTACGACTTGCAGACTTATAGAGCACGGACGTTGAAATGATAAAATGGAAATCTGGAGTTCTGAGAGCGAACGGATAAGCTGAGAAAGGCCATCAATGGTGAGAATTAAAGCCATGCTATGACTAATGGTGGAAGGGAAGCTTGTTCATTGGGATATGATGTTTCCTTTTGTCGTACTTGCATATTGAGGAGTCTTTCAAGTTACAATACGTTTTAACCATTAGAGTTGCAACATGATAGAAATATTTAAAGCTCATTCGAATTATTTTTTTTAAATGCGTTGGTCCAGCGAGGTATATGTATGAAATGGAGACAATGTATTAATTTGATATGTATACGAGACTAATAATCAATACACTTAAGGTTACAAACTGATGTTGCGTGTGAATGTTTGGTTATGCAAATGAATGGAGCAGCAAAAATTCGTGAAATCGCTAGAACCATGAAAAGTACAGCTGGAATAGAGGTAACAGGGGTTATTTATCAGTTGTGTATATGAGACTGTGAAGTTTTAAAATTTTAAACTGCATTGCGATATTTATAAAACCGGTGAAATTATCAATGTTCTGAAATAAAAAAGTGAGTGGTGGAACAGTTTAGCTGAGAGTATGATAAAGCTCAGGAATTTCTACGCCGTAGGTAACACCAAGATTATACAGAAACAAAGTCAAGATTGACAACATTCTGAATATTACACCCAAATTCGGTGTAACAATAGATTTTGGGTTGATAAAGATGATAATGCATCTGACTTTCGGTCAATTCTAAAGCAATTAAAGAATTACACCAATAAATGATTAGAACATCTTTGGAGAAATTAAGCCCTTTCCTGTTTAGCTGCTATTGAATTTGCCTAATCGCCTGTGATAATTAGTGTTATAATTCTAATGAAGAAAATAATATGTTTAAGGTCGGACAAAAAGGCACCAGTTGACGTGATTTTGAGAAAACAATAAGATAGACAGACGCTGAGAAAAACAATCATGGTTATGTGAGGGTTTAAGGATAAACCAAGAGAGAAAAGGGAGAAAAAACGGTACTTGAAAGTTCTTAATTTTGTATAAACATTACGTCTATCTCCTTTACATTCTTGGACAAAATGTTTGTTCACTGTATCATGTCGATGTCTGAGAAGTAAGAGGGGAAATAGAATATGATCGGACAAACGTCTGGAAGTTGTTACTTTGGTTGGGTAAGTTGTTTTGAATATTTGTTCGTACAAACACTCGTACACACCTAATTTGTATAAAAATGTTGTGTTTTTATGCAACTTATCAAAATATATCAAAGCTTTATTCAAATAATTTCTTTATACTTCATGTAGAGTTATACAGTTGCTAGAATTTATAGAGCGTCAACTTGATCGACTCTTTATAAATAATGTAAAGGAAACGAAAAATGCGAGAACAATAGGGTACCCCATTTTACTTTATCCATAATCATGATGTGTCATCGAACTACAATAAATGTTATTCTAGGAATGTCTACTAATAAACGTTGAAAAACTAATGCCTAAAATGACCTTTTTCACCCATTACTTATTGTCAGTGAGAGCTGCTCCAATCTTACAAAATTTAAGTTAACCGTTCTGCTCATTCTTATTGTATGTAGTAACGTTGAAGCATTAGACATTTTTGAAAAATTATGTCCCAGGTACAGACGCCATCGCTCATAACTTTAATATTGCTGAACAATAACCCTAGAACTTTGTCACTTGCTATGTCATACATACCCTGTATTTATGTTCAACTGAAAAATGAAAATGAAAATGAAATAGGTTCAGATAAAATATCTTCCTCTTATCTTGTTGATACAACAATATTTCACCAGTTCATTAACTGTTTCACTCCACTGAATTCACATGACTTTGATCATGATACCTCGAATAAAGAAGCAGAATTCAATATACACATTGTTCCATAGAACGAACGATCTAGCTGTATTTTTGTAAAAAAAAAGATAGTTTAATCCAATGTGTATACTTCTATGCTGTTGTTTTGTATCAAGAAGCAAATGTCTGAAGCTTTCGTGACGTGTATGATACAATCACGACTACACTTGGCTGTATTGTGAAGACTTTCAATGATTTAGAATTCCTAACTGTGTTTCTGGTTTGTTCTGTTGTATTTGGAATCAATTTAATCGAGCTCTACTTCTCCATCAGACGCTTTGTAAATTATGAACAGCTAGTTCCAACTGAAGTGCAGTTGTATCAATATCTTGTGAAAAGAAACCCTGTTAATTTCTTAGATTTGACCACACGAGTTTTCAAATTTTTCAGGTAGGAAAAGATCTGACATATGCAAATGAGATAGCAACAAATTACATAAAGGCTCACAGAGATGATGTATTCAAGATATTGAGCCTTCAATTTCCTACTTTGGAAAATAGCTTCTTCTCTCAGAGTAGAAGTGTATTTGGCTTTAGAAACTTTGATCCAGACAGTAAATACCTATTAACGCATTATGACATGGACCTTTTGAACAAGGCACCAATCAACAACATCAATTCAAATATATCTGTTGAATCCATAAACTACGAGCTTGTCCAGAGAAGAGCCAAAGAGCTGATTGCTGCAGGAGCTATCGATTTGAAATAAAAATCAGTAGACCTTATGGAGTTGAAACTGGCACACCTTTTCGAAGATTACAACAAGAAGGCTAAAAAGTTAAATCAGTTAGTTTTAGACTAAGCAGACACTGAGACCGATTTAAAGAAGTCTAACCTCTCAAAGAAACAACTGTCAAACCTAGCATCTGGGAAAAGGAAACTATCTGACCTAGATACATTGGTGCTTGTCAGAGGGCAATTTACTACACTTAAGTACATAGGTAACTTTTTCAAACGTGAACGCTTGAGTGACAGAGAAAAGCAAGATAGGCTTTACAAAGAGGTTAGATACTACCGAGATACAACCCATTTACTTTCAAAAACAAGTGAGTTGTTCAGACTCAAGAGTAAACACCAACTTTCCTCAGCAGAAATACTAGCTAAAAGTTTTTAACGTGTACTTGGAGAATATGTCTGCCACATACTTTGATGCTACCCTCGATGTAATCAGTCAAATTATTCCTGTGTAATATGCGATTTTCTTTGGTTTCACTGTCATAATGTATACATTACTGCTTCATTTTGCAGAAATGAGTTCATTTATGTTTAGTTTATGTTTTTTTTTTATGACGGACAACAGTTTTCATCATAATAAAAATGCTTGCTACGCTAACATTTCTTTTCTTTTCTGTAAGCATTATGTCGATTTTAACGATTTCTGTAAAATTAATTGACTTTTCTTAGTTCACCTCTAAATGGGTTTTTGTAACCGGATAAATAAAAAAAGCTTACTTCTATGGTTTTTTTTTTACCCATAATTCAAACAAATCATGAGCAAAATGTCTATTTTCTAATATTTGTGAAATAGCACCCTTTCTCAATTAAATCGTGAAAATATCTCTACCACATGCTAGGGCGACGTTTGGCGAAAACTCAGTATTCCAGAATAGCAATGCTATTGCCGCAGTGTCCCCAGAATGTAATCCCTATGAGAAATGTTGAACAAAGCCTAGCCGGAAATTGCTAAACACGACCGTAAAATCGCTACTGTCTTCTGTTGACAAGTTGGGATAAAATCACAGTCGGTTACATCAATAACCTCATCGACAGCACGTCACATTGTCTGGCGGAGGTTGTTAGAGAACGAGAAGGGTCAACCAAATACTGAATGTTTAATATGAGCTTATGTAAGGCAACAAGGGCTTTTATAATAATTTTACATTATTCTTTGACATAATACATGTTTTTGTATGATAGATAAAATGCTGAATTTCTACAGGTGTCTGAAAAAATTGCTTGATGTTCGAATAAATCATTCATAATATCAATTGAACCGGTTTTGTTATACAGATTACATATACAGATGTTTATTATAACATGTATTTCTTAGTTTGACAGAGCTCAGTATATTTGCATTTTTACTGAATTATAACGATTTTATTTCTTACAAAATATTCAAACATGTTAAAACTATAGAAAAATACAACCTTAAAAAAATTGGAGAAAAAGTAGAGAACAAGAATGGCACAATAATAGCAAAAACTGACCTTTGTACCAACGTGGTATCATTAACGATCTACATGAGGTAGTTGCTTGTTTGCTGTATCTAATCATATGGAAACAACTCCACCTAGTAAGCTAGAGCGCTGTGTAGAAATCATGTGAGAAAGAAATAACAGTCTAAGAATAGAGATTTATAAGGTGTATAAAGTAGCATATAACTAACTAGCCGACGTACTCATTTAACGCACGTGGAAGAAATAGGAGCGTCAGGAAGCATTATGAGAGGTGAAATACGAGAGTTTTCACTCTGATGTCACTTCCTCGTGTCCGTAAGGGTACATATCAAGATGGTAACAGTTTATCCAGAAATTCACCAGTTATAAGAGGTCACACATGCATACATACGTATAGACTTTTGTCAAATAATGTTTTAGATACGTCTTTTGAGTTGGTAACGTGAATAATCAATCAGATAAATGACTCAAAATGACATAACCATTTTGATTTTATTGTTTAACATTACGATCTTTTTGCTATATCACAGTGAAAAACCACAAATATTTATTGATTCATAGAAAAACGACTTACGACATACAGACTAGTCACTATCTTTCCGTCAATGGTTTGATCCTTTTTTGACAGACACAATTAACTTATTGTAACTTTGCTTTAAAATACAAACAAATAAATACTATTATTTTTAATAATATCTAACTATCTGTGAAAAACTCGGTTTTAATGAAAAATAATCTTGTAACCTTTCTCCATCTGGGCACTTAACTGTTAAGTGGGCCCGGCATGGTTACGGCGCTAGACTCGTAACCTGAACGTCGAGGGTTCGAATAGCCATCATGCCAAACATACTTGCCATTTTAGCCATGGGGGAGTTATAATGTTTCGGTCAATACCAATATTCATTGATATAAAAGTAGCCCAAGAGTTGACGGTGGGTTGTTATGGGTAACTGCCTTCCCTCTAGTCTTACACTGTTAAATTAAGGACGATTAGGACAGATAGCTTTCGTGTAGCTTTGCTCAAAATTGAAAATAAACTAAGAGACAACTCATAACTTTCAACTTTGATCTCGCAACTGAGATTTTGTAAAACTTGACTTTTAAATATTCCCCCAATGTGTTTTGACTAGATCTTCAAAACAGGCCTTCTATAAGTAAATTGTTTTGTAAAAGGTAGTAGACTTTCATCAAAATATAGAAACAAATGAGGTTAATAAATAATTTTCGAAAGAAAACTTTCTATGCAAGACTTCAATCAACGACAATCGTTAGCAAGTGCCAATTGGCAGACAATCTTCGTGCTTTTATTTTGATCAACAATGGCGTTTTTAAATATGGGTTAGAGTAGACTCAGCTCCAGGGTTTATGGTCTTATTGGGACCCTATTGATAATTTTATTGTACCTTAAAGTACATAGAATGTAGGGCTCACACAACCTTAAATCCACCGTTGTGATCAACTTCTGATGTTAAAGTTAAAATGCCCTTACGTGTGCCCCCCAGTGGCTCAACGGTATGTCTGCGGACTTACACGCTAAAATCCGGGTTTCGATACCCGTGGTGGGCAGAGCATAGATAGCCCATTGTGTAGCTTTGTGCTTAATTAAAAACAAAAACAAAATAACCCTTACATGTGCTACTTGAACCGTATGAGAAATTATCTTCAACAATCTTCACTGTCAAGTGCATTACATTTATACCTTCAAGCATAACTCTTCTGTTGAATACATTGTCTAATTCGATTAACAAAAACAGTGATTTATACAAATACCGATGTATTACCCTTTACTATACTGTCTTTAAATCTTAAATCACAATTCTTACTTGAACGAGGTGTAATTATCCTAGTCTTTGCGTAATTTCCAATTCATATCACTTGAACGATTGTTTGAAAGCATATCGTAAATGGAAAACTATGTTAATGTCTTCCGTGAGAGCTTGTTTGCGCGTGAGCTAATAGAGTATTAGACATTCACAAGAACTTCACTCATATGTGGCTCTGCATGACTGACATGAATGTTTCACAGTAACTATGTAATAAAATGTAAGGAGTTTTCGGTTTCTTATTGTGGAAAATATGTTCGAGATAATGGTGTGAAATACAGAGAGTGCAAAAGTTACAGTTGTAACCGTTATTAACATAATGGTCATTTATAGCTAACGTCACTGTGATAATTATTGTAATTTGTGTAGAAAATTAATATATAGTGAAACGTAACAGGCCAGTTTTAGAAAAAAAAATCCAAATATATTTTTTCAAGCATTGTGTAGCCCATCAAAAACGACAGAGTAACTACTACAATCCCAACCCATAAAGTACCTTAACCTCACATTTCAGAGCTAACTGAAACAAAAACAAAGAGAAAGAATAGTGCAGTCGAAGTAGTCAAACGTTGGTAACTTCCTTTATGAGTCAATTAGAATTGAACTCATTCATGAAATAAATGCAAAGCGTAATCATAGAATAATTATTGGTAAAAATCAGTTAGACTAACAAACTCTAATGTTTAAAAGAATCAATGCGTTTCAGTAACACTACATTCCATCAATGGCTTTCGTGCCATGTTGCTCAGCAACAAAAGTATAGGCTAATATTGTTGTCAGTTTTGGACACAAAACTCTAAATTATTTGTTGATTTCTTAATTTATTTTCTGTTGATTAAAGAGGTTTGTCTTTTATGTAAAACATTAATAATATAACAGAAAATAGCTTGATTCAGAAATTATCTATACTGAAAACTAATACATTTTAGTCTTTGGCTCTAGGCTACATAAACCAACACTACGTCTTAATTTTAGGAAAATAATACTAACAATTACTACATTCATAAGGTTCCCTTGCACCCTCGTCGTTATATTTATAATGGACACACAGTAATAAAGCTAATCGACTTGGATAAGTGCATTTTGACTTTTATTATTCCTTCTATTTCAAGAAATCAAGTGTGACTTGACGTGATACACAATGACTTTTATATGGGTAGATATTAAAACTCGTTAACTTTATACATTGATTACTCAAAGTTAGCCATACCAGACCTTGAGTATTTCTAATGCTATCTTAAAAATGACTACAAAAATAATGCTGACCAATTCATCGCTTACTTCCCAAGAACACAAAAGCCATACAACTCTTTCTTGCTACAATAAATATGCTATATTATAATATATGTATATTTTCAGCAAAAACTCGTGATTTTATATGTTATATAAGTCTAACCAACAAAAGATTCGTGATATTGTTGCAAATACATGTTTTTGTGTGTCCTGTATATAAGAAAAGTTTGTTTCGTCATAAAGCACGGACGTTTTGTGTACGGTTGTCTTTGTCTAGCAGTGAATAGCCGAAAACATCACGCAAACAGCCCATCTGTAAGCAGGTAATACAGTATATCAAGATATCTGTAAGCTTAGTTTGGCTTTCATGCAGAAAAGAAGAGAATTATCACTATTTACCTCTTCTCTGACAACAACAATATTTGGTTGAGTCTGCAGTGCATGCACTTTATTATTCGCATGTACTGTATTTCTTCTCACATTTCAATAAGCTGACTTTAATCACGTGACAATCCTTATTTCCAATTTGCCAAGTGCCAACATAGACTGATCGAAAAAGCACTAAATATTTAAAAGACAATATGCAATTAGTTCAAAGTATATGTATATATTAAAGAGAATGTTAATAATAGGAAATGAGTAAAATTAAACAAAATTGAAAGGAAAGACTGCTTTAAAAGCAGTTTGTTATAATCAATAAATAGCCAAAACAAAAATGAAAAATGCTGCAGTAATTGAAAGCATCCCAGAGTAAAGGCTATAATGTGGGATATAGAAAATACCCTTGGTTTTGAAGGTGACGGCGGAAGTGGGACCCACATTGCGGTGGGGATACACTGTCTATCAATCTTAACCTCTATATGTCAATCTCAAGTCTTACATAAAGAAATAAAATTAATTAAAGGAATAGAAATTAGAAATAGAAGAGCGAGATGTGGGTGCTGAAACTCACAACGACCCACATCTCTATCCCCTTTTACTGCCTGCAGGCAGTTGTTGGAAGGTGACTATTCTCCAAAGTAAAAGGGAAAATACCATAAATACGTCAGAAAATGTCTTTAAAGTAAGAATTACTAAGATTCACAAGTTTTATTTTCTGCTATCTCCACTATATTTATACAAGTGTTAAGCTGTTGTCTGTAGTGTTCATGTGTCAGTTATATTGGAATTGATATCAGTAAATATAAAAATAAACCAGTATGACACATCTACGAATGTATATAGGCATACCTTACAATCCCGCATATGGTTTTTTATGCTTAATCCATTAGGTTCTTTTACCTCTGTACCTGAGATACAAACTAGAAGATAAAAAAAAAGTACAAGGAACAATACTTTAAGCATATGGTTTAAATAACCATAATAACAGATATCACAACAAACCAAACTGTTATCAACAAAACTTCCTCAGTAGACGTGATCAGACTAGTCATGGAATGGATTCGATGATGTACGTGGATAATTTAGATGGCACGTACGCAGTTAATGCAAGGAAATACTTTGTTTTGATAGGTAGTCATGTCTGGTAACTTGTTGATCTAGATTTTGTATTTATTTGTCACATGATACTTAAAAGTGTGTTTGTATTAACTAGTTATAAATGTATACTTAGTCAATTGATAATTTTAAGCACAAGGTTTTAAACTCTGTATTATGCATTAATATCAATCAGAAGAAAAACACTCATTTTTTATTTATTTACATTTTTAAAAATTCAAGCCAAAAGATTATTTTACATATGACTAGTACTTTACATTTCATGTTTGTTTACTTGTAATTAAGCACAAAATTATACAATGGGTTATCTGTACCCTATTCTTCATAGGTCTCGAACCTAATTTTAATTGATGGAAATCAGCAAACATACGTTGTATCATTGGAAAACATATACCATATAATACCGAATATTTCACTACTTAATATTTTCTTTCTTAAAACGTATTGTTTTAACAGATGTATGTAACCCATAACAAAACACTGGACTTCTCTTGCATCTTTGAAGGCCAAAATAGGACTTCATTTGATAATTTAAATGAAATCAACGATAAGAACTTTATTACTATAAACTCCAAATTGGGATTTTCTTTAAGTGAGATATTTTTTTGTTATCCTTATCCTACATACTTCTTTTGTTCTTCACGGTTTGTTGTGAAAAGACGAAACACTGAGTAGCAAAGAAATAAATCAAGTGTTTTTAGTATCGAAAATTTTATTAACTTTAGATTCCTGTGTCTTTGTCAACGGTTTTATCTTTTAATAATTTAACCTTTTTTTTCTCAATGATTTAATTCAACAAAGTTATCGAATGACATCGTAATTTCCATATAGATTACGAAACGTTGGAGTTAAACCGTGAGGCATACTGGTTTTTGAAAAGTGTCCAATTAGTCAAAGAACATATTGGATACTGTTATTTTAGATTTATTACTAACTTCTAGTGAAGACAAACTTCATAAGGTGAAGACTGGGAAACATCTGGGTGTTAATGATTATTGCTTAACTAGGTTTGGGATTTTGCTGCATATAAAGATATTAAATAACAAAAATTTTATAAATGTATAAAAAGAAAATATTTTGGAAGTATTCCCCACAAGTTTTCTGTTGCAAATTGAGAAACCTAGAATATACTGTTCAAATGCAAAAATTACTTTAAATAATATTTTAAATATTGAACAGAAATATATTCAGTTCCTCTGTCACTCAAAGGTGAGTCTAAGAGTTGATACAATTAAAACTCGGGTTGCTGGGTACTTGGTGGACACGCTGGAAATAGCCCATTACGAACGTAGTTTTGCACTTAAAAACAAAGCGTACAAACAAAGATATGTTCTTTACGAAAAAGAGAAATAGGACTGCAAATAAAGGCTACGTTTAATCATTAAGGGTATAGCTTTTAAAATTTACTTCTAAGATGGTAAATTTACATTAATACAGAAATTCAAGGTAGATGGTCAAAAGGGAAATTGGGACAATTGAAATGGGCATATGATAATAAGAATGGCTGAAGATATGAAAATTATCTTTGAATGATTTAAAGGTAAACAAAAGACTTAGATGGTAACAAATATGATACAGGAAGGTTCACATCTAATGATTGTGGGATAGATTTTATTAAATTTGTTTCAATAAAGATTCATACAATAAACCTCTTTCTAATAAGTCGCTAGATAGAACCAGGTCCGAAAAATATGATCGCTTTAACTCTGAGCTTCTTAAAAAAATAACTTTGGTGAAGATATTACGGCTTTGACTGTCGCTGTCTCAAAAAAGGATGGTGCTGCATTACACAAGGATCTGAATTACTCGGTAAGCCAGACGAATAAATGGTAGATTACATTTAATTATAATAGATAAGTGGTATTCTATATGAAACATTATGATTTGTATTTCGAGTATAATTTTGATGGAAATAGCTTTAAAAATGTTTGAGAAGTCATTAAGCAGCGCATGGTGCAAACGGCAGGTAAACGATGATTTTATATTCTATCTGCAGAAATGTTGAATGAACGTTTAAAGAAGTTTTAATGTGATGGTAATGGTCGTTAGCTAGGCCTTACTTCGAGTGTTATTTTCACTGTTGAGCTCCTTACATTAGGAAGGACATTGAATTGTTTGAAAGTTTTCAGAAGAAAGCTACTAGTATGATACCTAGAATTAAACGATTTTTATGCGAGGATAGGTAAGACATCTCAAATGTTTTTTTTTCTTGAAATAAAAAAAACGTTAGGGAGGATATGACTGAAGTGCTTAAGGTTTTTAATTGAATTGACAGTATTTATGCATTGTCTTTTTTGTACTTAATGGCTAGAATGTGAGAACTATGGGACACAAATATAAATTTTGGTATGGTAAGAATTATCTTCCAAAAAGATAGTTTTATATTTCTACAAGATGATTGGCGTTTGAAATAAGTTGCCTTCAGATGTGGTAGTAGCAGTGACTTCAAGGAAGTATACGGGTAGGGATGATAAATATTTGAATGATAATAGCGAGTTTTAATATTGGTTTTAAAATTAGTTGATTTAATGGCACAGATGAATCAACGGATCACTCATTCTTCAGTTATCCTTTCGAAGTTTTGTAAAATATGCAATACTTAGAGCTAAAGAGCAAATATTATTTTCATTGTTTTTAATTGAGTATATAACAACTAACTGTTTGGTTAATAACGTAAACAGATGATTTTAACGTTTTCTTTATAATTCACCGAAAATAGTATTAATGATTTTATTGTCATTTTTTGTCTATGATATGTGTTTTGACCTAACTTATTTTGTAAAGTAATGACTTCTCCCGACAACAACTTATTTACATGTTACGTCAACAAACATAATTAAAGAAACTGGGAAAACCTGAAGGTTGTTATGTTTTTATGTCATTAGTATTATCGTGTCTATAACTTATATCTTTATTTATTTTTTTAATTTTCTGGTTTTATATGCTTACTTACATCCCTATTGGTTAATATCTATTGATCACTATTATTAACTGTTTGCAAATTATCGGGAATAAAATATCTTTCTTACATTCTATAAAGTTTCATGACATAAACTTAAATATAAACATGAACAAACGTGAAAACAATTGTAATCTTTATTAGAAAGGCGATCCGTTCCTTGGAAATAAAGCGTATTTGTTTTTCAATTTCGCGCAAAGCTACACGAGGGTTATTTGCGCTAACCGTCCCTAATTTAGTAGTGTAAGACTAGAGGGAAGACAGCTAGTTATCACGACTCACCGCCAACTCTTGGACTACTCTTTTACCAACGAATAGTAGGATTGATGGTAACATTATAACTTCCCTACTGCTGAAAGGATGAGCATCTTTGATGAGATGGGGATTTGAACTCGCGATTATCTGATTACGAGTCGAGCGTCCTAAACACATGGCTATGCTGGATCTAGAAAGAATATTAGTGAGAAACTTCCCAGGCAATATTATAAAAAAAATAATTTGGATGTTAAATATAAGTCAAACATAATTATGTTTTCTTTATATTTAAGCTCAGAATCTTTCCAGAGCCAGTTCAATAGCCAAAAGCTATTGTACATCGTATGTCTAAAAGGAATTCAAATGTTAAATAAGCTTTAATAATAATGTTAGTAAAATGCAGAATTGTTTACGTTTTTACATGAAGAGTGTAAAGATCTCATGGCGTTGTAGAAAAATTATTTTACATGTATAGTTTATAATGTCACGTGATATCCACAAACGGTAAAACGCTGTGATGAAACAGAGTATATAAGGGTTACATTTCGTTTATAGTGTAATGCCAGGAAAATTTATCGCTTTTGGATAGATTATTTGCAATAGCTTTTTCCGATGCAAAACATTTATATATTTATATTAATATCATGAAGATAAAAAATAATTTCCCGTAAAAATGGTCCTCTTCGATTTAATAAGATTGTAAAGTATAAAAATATGAATCAAATTTGATGTGCTAGAACCATCTGCATGTAAAAAGTAGTACTGTCCTCATCCGTTGTGAGCAAAGTGCGGAATTTTGAAAAAGGTGCAAATACATGAATGAAAATGTCAGTTGTTAGAGTTTCGTGTGTCCCAGACAACACTTCTCAACATACTGAAGAAAGATCTATTGGTAAAATAACACAACTCACTCGTAGAGTGGTTGCTTCCAAAAAATATTGACTTAATAATTGCATATTTAAAGTAGTTGTAGAATGAATGGATATTTATTCTATTCCGTGCGAAGACATACTATTTACGTAACCAGACATAGTGGCTACTTATTTCAGTATATTTGGACTTTTGAAACTAGCTCGGAAACTATTATTAACATACACGAAATGGATTATTGAAACGAACACAGAATATGGTAGTTTTTAGAATGAGGCCTCACTGGGCTGGCTACCTGTTGTGTCTACGGAGGGGAAAGATATCACAGATTTCAGCGTTGTTAGTCCGTGAGCTTACCACTGTTTCCCAGGGGAGAGGAGGGGACAAGTAGATAAAAAAGTTTATTTTGAAAATAGAAACCTTGCAACGAAATCATTTGTAGAGCTATTGCCAAAATGTACAGCTGTCAGATATAGCATGATAGTGCATAGTGACATGATTTATAACGACGTGGTGAAACTTCAAAAATCACTCTGTAAAGAACCCTTATATTTCATGAAAAATAAATCAACACAGAAGCTGAAATATTTCAGTTATGATTACAACTCGTTAACTCCATAAGTTTGTCATTCTCAGAGCCACAGAAATATCCCTCAGTGGATTTAGATTCTTGATAGCCTACAGAGAACCCCTCGACATGTCTACGAACATAAAACTCTAGAAGCTGGTTTTCAATATCCTCGGTGGGCAGAACACGGATAGTTCATTGTATAGCTTCGTGCTTGATTACAAACACACTTGCCTAAAACCTAAGCGAGGCCCAGCATGGCCAGGTGGGTTTAGGCGTTCGACTCGTAATCCGACGGTCGTGGGTTCGAATCCCGGTCGCACCAAACATGCTCGTCCTTTCATTTGTGAGGCGTTATAATGTGACGGTCAATTATTAGTAAAAGAGTAGCCCAAGATTTGGCGGTGGTGGTAATGACTAACTGCCTTCCCTCTAGCCTTATACTGTTAAATTAGGGACGGCTAGTACAGATAGCCCTCGAGTAGCTTTGTGCGAAATTTCAAAACAAAAAAACTAATTAAAACCTAAGCAAGACAATAACTAAAACCAGCTTTAACACTTTACAGATAAAGACTCGAGCTCCTTTGGTGACCTGAAAGTTATAACCAAACTTTATGTCTTTAGCTATATCAGGATTAATTATAAGAATTTCATATTTTAAACCTATCTCCAATTTAGTAAATGTACTGAATAAACATATAAAAACTCAATTGATTGATAACTTGGGACTAAAGTTTCTGTCTTTTACCAGGACACACATTATCAGTATAAATAAACTAACTCGCATAGGAAAATGACGGTGAATTATTACACTTTGTTTATTTTGTTACAAGGGCAAAAACTGAAATGTGTAGGTAATAAATCTCTAATATTTTCATTTTTCAAATATATGGATCGAATTACACTAAATACGTTAAACAAAGTATGGGAAAGAGCATTTTTTATATTTAACTACCTTAATATAATTACACACAACCGAACAAAGATAAAATATTTGTTATCACATACTGTACATTTTGAAACACCATGGCCCGGCATGGTCAGGTTGTTAAGATACTCGACTCGTAATCTAAGGGTTGCGGGCTCGAATCTCCGTCACACCAAACATGCTCTCCTTTTCAGCCGTGAGGTCGTGATAAAGGTACGGGCAATCACACTATTGGTTAGTTAAAAAGTAGTTTTAATGCTGGCAATAGTTGGTGATGACTAGCTGCTTTTCCTCTAGTCTTACACTATCAAATTAGGAACGGCTAGCGTAGATAGCCCTCGTGTAGCATTGCGCGAAATTCAAAACAAACCAATCGAAACAGCATACATTGTTCTGCATCTCATTATTTTTTCAGAATTATTATTCACAGTCGAGTTGGGAAGTCGTAAACAAAAATGACTATTAGTAAATACTTGCGACAATACACTTCTATATTGATTCGGATAATGGCATCTGTATTTTCTAAGTTTTGTTCAATCGATGGCCTTCTATTAATATCATCTGTGTATTTTTGTGTAATTAAAGTAAAAGTGGTTATATAATTATTTAAACAATCTTAATTTGTTTTTAAACTTCTATTTTCTTTTCTTTAAAATAATAATACGCTTAGAATTAAGCCATTGTCAATCGAAATCGTAAATAATTCGATATATACAATACTTCGCAGATATTATAAAGAAAACCACTGTCAAGGAACTCAAGAAAACATGGATTGCCTGGGTAAACATTTATAATGATGCAATCTGTGAGCACTGATATTGACTGATTAACAAAGTTCTATGGGTTTTAAAGCAGATAAAATTATTTTTTGGTTTGATATGTGTTTTCAGAAAAAAATAAGAATTAAATTTATAGAATTACTCATATTTTGAGAGTGAACAAAACATTTTTTTTAGATTTTGTTAAAAGTGTATTTTAATAATAAACTAAATAAACATTTTATATGAAATAATATCAGTTTTTCTTTAAGCACTACAGTGACGAAATTCTGCAGTTTTTGTTAATTGAAAATCCAGTTGATTCAACAAAAGAAAAATAATCCTCATCCAATTTTTGTTCCTCTAAACAAACTTAGAGCGTGTGTGTTTGTGTTTTCTTATAGCAAAGCCACATCGAGCAAACTGCTGAGCCCACCGACATAAATCGAACCCCTGATTCTAGCGTTGTAAATCCGTAGACTTACTGCTATATTAGCGGGGAGCAATATTAGAACATCCTAAACACTTTTGTGCTTCAACTTTATTCATAAGTTCTATTCTTTTCCAAACTTAACTGTCTTTTCCTTATATTAAAAAAAATAAAAACATAAAATACTACAGAAATAAGATTATCAAACAAAGAAAACCATTTTAATTGTAAAGTGTTGTTTTGCAATTTCGATGAATAAAAATGCATGAGTTCTCTAAAGAGTAGACCGAAAATATAAATAACTAGAAGTGCACTCAGTGAAACAAAAAAAAAACTTTAAGTGTACAATATAATATAGTTTAAATAATTTTAAATATATAATCATTTTAATCCTTGTACAAATAAATGATACTTTCTATTAATTTATTAATAAGAGTAGATAATGATAGCTTATTATACTAAGCAGATAGTTTGATACAACTTTGCAATGAAAAAAAAACATATAACTCATTATACATCTTATATACATTTAATTAAAACCGTTTTCTTATTTCTTTTTTATAATCCCTGTATGCAAAAAAATACGGGACTGCTTCAGTTACATTAAAAACAACTATGAATAAACAAATCGATAAACCATTTAACAACTATAGTCGGTGTAAAGTCGAGGCTGAAGCGCATACTTGAGAAATATATTTTGTATTGTTTGGTGTTTAATGGGTAGGTAAATTTCCAATGCGAAGATATCCATTGCAATAAATAACATTAACAAACAAAAGGAGCGTGGATCAACATAGGCCAACAGCTACATTAAGATCCTCAAGAAAGAGTCCTGTAACAAGCATAGTAAACAAAATGCGATATTTGTAATAACCCATATACACAAGATCAGTGGCAAAAGTCATCACATGCCCGAGACAACAGTTTGCAACATAATCTCCTTTTGAAAATGAAGCCAATAGGGTGTGCCTCATCAGCGTAAGGCTTGCTTCCAGTAATACCTTTGGTTCAATCGTTGAATGCTCCAGTCAATTGGAAATTAAACGAAAAATTATATACTACATACCAACTATATCACTAGATGTAGTGTTTACTGATTTGTGTACGATAAAATTTTGAAACGAGAGCTGGGAATTTGTTGTCTTAATATTCTAGATGAATTATGGAAAGGCTAAACGAAGGAGAAATATCCTTTGTACATGGAAACCTTACAACTAATGGAAACTATACTGTAGTTTTGTTATCTGACATCAATTAGGGTCTAACTAGATGTGGCGATTGGACTGAAATGTGGTAAAGTTCTAAAGTTATTTTGATGTAATATCTCAACAGAAGCTCACTAAATAGACTGTCAATTTAGTTCCGGATTTGGATTTTTAATGACTAATGCCTCTTTGATTCATAATAACTAATCATTTTCTGGAGTTCTAATGATTTAGAATTATTTAATATTATAAGAATGTCACTATAAATCTGATACATGGTTTAGAATAGTTGATACTTCCAAATGATTCGGTAAACTATGTTTCTTAATTTTATGTGCCAGTCTTCTTGTATTAGGTTTCTTATAAACTTTTGAACACTCAAGTCATATACACGTGTAGATAACTATCGAACAGTTAAGTTTGCCTATTTTGTGTTTAAACACAAAATAGTTCCTTATTCTGACGATAAATTTAATATATGCATGCGAGTAGAAATTGCACACTAATGTCCTAATATGTTTCATTACTCACCAGGGATGCTTACGGAGTAGTGGTGGTGAAATCTGAAGAGATTTTTTTATATAATACGTACCTCGTCTTTAAGAGTAAAAAGTTTTCTTTATGTACTCGTTCATTACGCTACTTATTACATTCGTTGGAAGATTGTTTCTTTTTAAAAGAAGATATAATGTTCTGTATTTTTTCTTAAATCATTCTGTGTTACTGGTAAGGTTATGAGCTCCGTATACCTAAATTCTAACCAGCTTTTTTAATTTCTATGGTATGAAACTATTTTACTTAAAATATGGACATGAAAACTTAAACTTATGATAAATTCTAGTTTCAAAATTTCCACTCTTATTGGTTGGGTACCCACGAAGAGTACTTAAGAGATTGTTTGTGTTTTATTCTTTTTACATGATGAACGTAATATTTTTGTTATTTATTTAAATATTCAAGAAACTTCTTTACTTGTTTTTCATTCTAAATTTTTTTACCTATGTATATTTTATGTAACAGTGGCTAAAATTATTACGGACATTCTTTTAATGATAATCTATTGCTAACACATAAAACACATTAGATCAAATGCTTGCGCCGTCAATTTGATCATATACCTTTCCATTGAACAATAAATATGATTATTTAGTTGCTATTTTACATAGTTTATGAAATACCTCTTTGAGTAAGCCATTAAACTACCTTTGATATTATACATCAAGTTTAAACATAATTAATTTGTTTCGTAGTAAACAGTGATTCCATATCACCGATATAAGTTATTACATGATGATCAAATGTAGCTCAAAATTGTTACTAAATGTACATTTATTTGATTTAAGTTCCTTTAAACCAATGCTCATCAAATGTAGTGTTGTTTTACGAAAATAACATCCGATGGTATATAAGTTAGGTCTCAATAAACATATTACTTTATGTTTTTTTGGTAATTAGTACAAAACAACAGAATGTGAATGAGTTGATCTTACTTCCTTATGTTATTATCAGTTTATAAACGTCTTTTTTAACTTCAGTAAATTTCTACTCAGCATTTGCTCTATATTTTGTAGAATATGTTTTCTATACTGCAAAACTTAGTAACATCTGACCTATATAAAATTCAGCGTGTGTCACAACACGCTTAGTTTCTCAAAATATAAGGAATCATAAACGCCTAAATGTATGTACTCAGATAGAATATTTTAATTACTTTTTGTTAATTACGATTTTAACAATGGATATACAAGTGGGTTTTCAGGGGAATGCCATGAAACCTTGTAAGTGTTCTGAGTGTTGGTATAAGTCTAAAGTAAAGACTTAGTGCAGAAATAGTCTGGAGTCAAATGCATAAAAGTTATCATGAAACAAAATATTGATTCAATTTTAAACTTAAATAGTTTCTGAATTAAAGTATTTTTGTTTTATCATAAACGTTTTAAATTACAAGAAAACATTTTAAATCAAGAGACAGTCTAAATTTTAAAGAAATTAATTATTTTTCCAGTTTTGTTGGCTTAAACTAACAGCAATATTAGGCTATATTTGTTAGTAAGCAATATAACATAAAAGCCATTGTTGGAACATAGTATCACCAATAATTATTTTATGAATACGCCAACAATTCATTTCATGAAAAATTTTAAGTCTGATTGGTTCACTAAAGAATTTACCGACGTTTAACTTCGTAGACTGCATTATTTTCCATTTTTGTTGGTTAAATTGTAATTTGCGAAATTTATTAATTTTTAGTTTAGGATATACTATGTAGTGGAGGTGTTGGCAATTCCTCAGTCGTTATAATTTCAAGAACCTTATTGTCATCGTGTTTGTTTCGGACGGCATCTTATTTCCATCATCAGCATTAGCGATAATAATATCTCTGGTTTTATTTCATTTCCTCAATTCCTGTGTTTTTTTCAAATAAATATTTCATGCTTTATTGTTAAAAGTATAAACGAGTAATCCAATTGAAACCTATGTTAGAGATATTTGAACATAAATTATCAAAATATATTTGTGCTATTAAACTACTCGCATAATTCTTTAGGTTCTTTAACAAAAGCCTAACTACGAAGTTTTGTGGTAAGAAAAAATTTTAATTGCCAAGGCAATACCTTTTTTTCTATATTAATCAAAGTATACACTGGTATATAAGTAGGTTTATCATGAAATCATCGAGAATTCCTGAAAAGTATTTATTTGTTTGCTTTTTATTTGATTTTTTTCAAAATTCTCAGTGTCTTATTCTGAACAATTTATCGTTGTTATTTTAAAAAAGTGTATCAGACAAAACGAATAAAAAAATTAGTGTCATAACCAAATTATTTAATTGCTATTTTTCATTTAGAAATGTTGTTTTTTGTAATATTTTTTCTCTACGTTTAACTTCAGCGCCTAAAAATCTTTTTGAGGCTTTTTATATTATGTTAACTCTTTTAATTTAAAGATGACAGTGTTAAAGTCAAGAATTTTGGTATTAATTCATATCCTGTATATATATTCAAATAATGTAAAGTAGATTACCTATACTCAATGTAGATTTTTCACAGTTTCGAAATACCTTTCATAAACCCTTTCCACATCTCTCATGAATGATATTTTTTCATATATAAGGTTTTTCAAATCTCAAACTGGATAAGAAGTTAAAAATTAACCATACGATAATACACTTTCTCTAACAATACAAGGCCCGTCATGGCCAAGCGTGTTAAGGCGTGCGACTTGTAATCTGACGGTCGCGGTTTGCATCCCCGTCGCGCTAAACATGCTCGCCCTTTCAGCCGTGGGTACGTTATAAAGTTACAGTCAATTCCACTCTTCGTTGGTAAAAGAGTAGCTCAAGTCTTGGTGGTGGGTAGTGATGACTAGCTGCCTTCTTTTTAGTCTTACACTGCTAAAATAAGGACGACTAGCACAGATAGCCCTCGAGCAGCTTTGTGCAAAATTAATAAACAAACAAACTAAGCAAATACTACACCGCCGCTTATAATTGTGTACCCGTTTACACTCACGTCCCTAAGACACGCGCTCGACAAAGATCAGTTCAACCAAAGAATATCGAAACGTTATTCTCTACTTTATTTTAATAAAATATTTAATACCCATATCAGCCTTCTTGAGATACATTTCTAATCAATCAACTTTCCATTTAGACTTGATCCAACCAGATGCAAATCACATAGCTGGTTTAAGAAAAAAAACACCTTTAAAGTTATAACCATATTCTGTTGATTTTACATAACGTTAAATATTTTTGGCATTTACTTCCAAAACAAACTTTATATGTATATATAATATTACTCATATTTTTGTTTTTGATTTTGAGTTATAATTTACACTGAAAGAGTAGAGTCGTGAAATTGCCCATTTCTAGTTCACTGTAAGAAACAAGTCCGTCAAAGAGAGAAAAGATCAAAAGTTAATCAGGAAAACTGTTTTTTCTAACGGTCTACCCTACTACTTCTAACACATTCACCTACTCGTGAAAAACGAATATATCATACAAAACCAAAATCAGAAAAGACTAAAAGAAACTATCAAAATTAGCTTCGGATCTTTGAATATATTATAACTTTTACATAATTTCATTCATTTAAAAAAAATCTTACCATAAAATAAATTAATATCAGACTAAAATTAAAACATTATACTTTTTTATATTAAGTACAAATACAAGACGTTTAATACTCCTACCTTTTACAATAGTTTAAAATGATAAATGTTTTGCTTCATTAGTTTTTGGCCGTCCAGTAGCCATTTTGATGTGAAAAACACATATTTTCAATGCTTACTTAATACTACCACAGGTTTCGCATTGTTTGATGTTTCTGTACATTTTGAGTTGAAACAATGAATATCAAAACCAAATTATCGGAACGTCATGCACATATATAAAGGATTTTAGATTTTAAACTATATAATAGATGTCGCACAAGATATCTACTAAACATAAATTAAAGAATCATAGTTCACAAAGGTAATGTGGAAGCATCAAATGTAGTAAAAGATATGTTAGTTTTTGGTGATAATCCTATAGTTATTGAGTAGTTTTAAATAACGTGAACTGCAAACAAAAATGTTATGCATGAGGAGTGAAAGATATGTTGTAGATTAGAAATCTAAATCCGGAACTAAATAGACAGTCCAGTACTAGTGAGCATTTATTGAGTGTGTAATTATACAACTACTAAGCATTTGTTAAAACATCATAAAATATCATATTCAACCATCTGTTTAGCATGATGAACTACAAAACAATTCGATAGACAACTAAATAGAAAGGTCAGTAGCTACAACATTTTTGAATAAAAAGTTTTTACTCAAGGGTTCGTGATTTAAAACATATCAATCGGTCAAGATCATCACATCGACGAGGTGGGGTTCATAAAGCTATTAAATACTACATAAATGATATCGTAGATAATACTTTTTACTAGTTTAAAGTACGACAAATAGATGATTTTACCAGAAGGTTTTACGAATTACTTTAGTAAAAGTGTTATTTATTAAAGAGACGATGCAAATTTATTGTTAACAACAAAATCTGCATGGAAATTGAAACTAGTGAAATATTTTCAACAAAAACTGTAGTTCCATTACCATACGTGTTCTAAAAGAAGAAAAAAAATGTTTGTTTTCGAATTTCGCACAAAGCTACTCGAGGACTATCTGTGCTAGCCGTCCCTAATTTAGCAGTGTAAGACTAGAGGGAAGGCAGCTACTCATCACTACTCACCGCCAATTCTTGGGCTACTCTTTTACCAACGAATAGTGGGACTGACTGTTACGTTGTAATGCCCCCACCGCTGAAAGTACGAGCATGTTTGGTGTGACGGGGATGCGAACCCGCGCCCCTCAGATTACGAGTCGCACGCCTTAACACGCTTGGCCATGCCGAGCCCCGCAAGAAAATTACTATTGGATTATTCTATATATATTTTGAATTACGAAACAATGAATATTGTCTCAAAAGAAACAAAACTATCTTTACACTTAAAAATGTCTAAGAAGTGGTGAATTTTTGCGCAGTTATAAGTAAAATAAAAGCAATTTGTTAAACATTCGAGTCAAAAGTAATTTTCAGATTCGTTTGCAAATTATGAGTACATTCTGACAAACGACATGTTTTTAAATGTTTTGGGAACAATAGTGAGATTCGTCAAATCATTTGTGTAATGATCATTAAAAATATATGCAACAATACACAGTAACCTAATTTTAAACATGCTAGTAACAGGGGAAAACCTAAAATGTTGAAATATTCTTAGACAATATCATAAATATCACGTGTTGCCAGTGCTTTCGTCAGTATATTTTTTAGGTTCTTGAGGAATTATTATATTAGCAAAACACTTTTTATGTGCACGTGTGTTTGAACAGTAGGTTGATTTTTTTTCCTAAAGAGCGATAACAACCCTGCTTCAACCAAAGGCGCTTGTTACTAGAATGATTCTTTGCTTTCTCAGCAAGAGCTGTCAGCAAAGTTGCTTATCCAATCATCATACTCGCACTAAGTAAAATTCAGCAGATGACAGTGGAAGGCGCCATCCACAAACATTGTTTGAAGAACATACAACAAAGAGAGTGCTAAAGATAAAATAATAGATGGGCTGTAATGTCAGCTTACTGTTAAAATGATTAATTACCAAACTTTAGGGCTGTTAAGTGTTCATAATGATTTTGAATTTTATCTTGCTACTGAATTAGGGAACAGAAAGGTCGAAAAGCATTTTCATAGGTTTAAGTACTTCAACTTTTTTAGCTGTTTCGTATTTGAACACTCTAAGTACTGAACGTTACTAAATCACCTATATTTTTTGCACTAGAACAATTGTAATTTATATTCTTCCTTAAAATATTGAGTTAGAAATTTCTATTTACTTAACATAAACGTATCATTACAATTATTTAAACTAAAGGCACTAAAATCCAGCTCAGTTATAAAATAATACACATAAATAAATGAGTTCGTACACTACTTTTTAACTCTCTCTTTTCGGCCTGCTATTAGTTTACTCAAACTTATCAACGTTTCCTGAAACGCTGAAGTGAAATATTATTTGTTTCTTTGTTTTGAATTTCGTGCAAATCAGCTCGAGGGCTATCTGCGCTAACCATCCCTAATTTAGCAGAGTAAGACTAGAGGGAAGGCAGCTAGTCATCATCACCCACCGCTAACTCTTGGGCTACTCTTTTACTAACGAATAGTGGGATTGACCGTCACATTATAATGCCCCCCGTGTAAAAGGGCGAGTATGTTTGGTGTGACGGGGATTCGAATCCCCATCAATCCTCGAATTACCAGTCGAGTGCCTTAACCATCTGGTCATGCCCGGCCTTATATTTAAGCACAAACCCACATAATTTATCCTGAAAAACAATTACTAGCTTATTTCCTCAACTTTAATTTCCGAATGTAGATCGAAATTTCGGGCTCATTTGTGCTACAATATTGTATGAATATGTTTATTATATAATTAATTATTCAATAATGATAAAAGAAATTCAAGTAAATATTGACTGTAAAGTTCTGATGTGAAAAATAAAACATTTTTTGTTTTATTTTTCATTCATTTCAAAAATCATTTAAACAGTAACTAGTTCTATGTAAACTTGCCATAGTTTGATAACAATTGAATTTTGTCTAATATTGCTAGGCCCGGCACGACCAGGTGGCTAAGGCACTTGACTCGTGATTTGAGGTTCGGGGTTTTGAATTCCCGTTCCACCAAATATGCTCACCCTTTCAGCCGTAAGAGCCTTATAATGTAACGGTAAATTCCACTATCCGTTGATAAAAGAGTAGCCCAAGAGTTGGCCGTGGGTGGTGATGACTAGTTTTCTTCCCTCTTGTGTTACACTGTTAAATTAGAGACAGCTAGCGCAGATAGCCTTCGGGTAGCTTTGCGCTAAATTCAAAAAACAAACAAACAATCTACAATTGCTACATTATACTTGTTAACAATTATTCACCTAATATCATTAGTATACGCCTTTTCACATGATAGGTAAGGTTTCAATTGGCTTTTATATTAGGAGACCTGGTTAAAAAACTGGAAAATTAACTTCTTTAGTCGTTGCCTAGTTGCAGTATTAACTAAATTATAGTCCTTATAATCTGATGTTATATTATTGCTGTTTAGACTTCAAGCACAATTTATATCTATAGGTAATGATCAATCAACGAAAATTATAATTCTTGAAAGTATATATTTCAGTAACAATCATTTTTTACGTTAGTTTTAAAGTATCAACAAGTCGATGGTCTTAACTGGGTGTATACAAAATGGCGGACAGAAACGAGAGCCTGAATGACTGGTGTTAAACACGAAACTTAGCAGATTTTTAATATAAATCTGAAAATTTTGGTTTACACACAGAAATTTAAACAAAAGCTGTAATTTTTATTCGTTTGCAAATCCAATATTATTCTGCTTTTCGGTAAGCCTGACACGTTGATAAATGATCACAGGCTAGAAGAAAATTTTAATATTGCTTTGGCGTGTCTAAAATTCCAGAGAACAAATCATTTGTACATGTAAGACAAGTAGAAAATATAATTCGTCAATGTTTAGTTTGTAATATATCTGAAATAGTATCACCATATGCTCATGTCTGAGATAAGAAATTTGAAAATTTATATATTTATTTTCAACTATAATGGATAAGAATAAATCTTTAGGTTTAGAATATTGCGTTTACTCATTTGTTTATACATATTTGTTTATTTATCCTTTTTCCTATATTTTTCTATAAAATCACTTGTGTAAGTAATCTCGTTGTATGGTTACTTTTAAATATATATATTCTTCCTTGATATATTTTCAGAATAAAAATGGCACTGACACATCCATGATTATAAATCTAATAACCAAAAATCTTACAAAAAATAATCCTAACTATTTAGTGGAAACGATTTTCGCAACGCTTGTATTGTTAAAACAGGAGAATCAAGTAAATAGTTTTATCCGTAGCTTAATTAAGACTAACACACGCTTCCATAATATTTGTAATAACAGTGATAAGAGTAAAAATTTTATAACAAATGACTTTATACCAGCTCAGCGAAGAACTTTTTTTCCAAGTTACGTTTTATCGGTTACGTATGCATAGCGCTTTCATTTCAGATGCAGTTTCATCTTGTAATTTTTCTGTTTGCCATACATTTAGTGATAATCTATTATGGTCTTTTAAATCGATTTTAGAATAATGATATAATCGATAAAAGCACGTGTTTCAGAATTAACAACAGATAGATATTTTCTAATTGAATTTAAAACTATAACGATAACTTTGTACTCTTGTGATATACAATTCTAACACATAATTACAAAAATGACATTCATTATAATGAATACTTAAACTAAAAGGATTGCATTTTGAGATTATTAAACATATTTTGTATTTCACATTTAAGATAAAAATCATTGATATTATATTCAGTAATACTATTAGTATATGGTGTCACAGTCTAAAGAATCTAGCATCCTAACCTTAATTAAATGGACTTTTTATTTCTGTGTCACATCCCATAATATCTATTTAACTTTGTACAGAATCAATAAGTTTCATACAACAATAGAACTCATATGTAATTTCTGGTTTAAAAGGGAGCGCAATCGATCAAATCAAACCTCATAATATTCTCGGTGGCAGATGAAGCTGAGTTCATACACACTGTAAGGACTAACACATAAGAATAAATATTTTTCGTCCTAAGAAGCGTGAATTCGGTAAAATAGCTTCTTTCTTTTAATTGCATAACTGTTAAAAGTAAGAATAATCAAATATGGATTCAAACTTACAATGCGTACTGCAATAGATTTGTCCAATGAGCTAAATTTGTAATCACGGGTGATACAAGTAAAAAGAAATATTTACTGTTGTGTCCAGATTGTATGAAACGTCTATTAGTTTCATTATAGAGGTTGGACTACCACTTGTGATTCCTTTTAGGCTTCCAAAAACAATTGAAACGTATTAATTCTATTTTCATTACAAATAATGGACATGAAAAGAAAAATTTTGATATTAGATGTAAATAAAATGAATATTTTCAATGTTCTGAATTATATAACATCTATATCATAAACATTCGATCATAGAAATATCAGATTACTTATATCCTTAAGAAATGGTTTATCGCGTTCGACTCGTAATGTGAGGGTCGCGTTTTGGAATCGCCGTAATACCAAAACTCGTCGCTCTTTCAGCCGAGGGGCGCTTAAGTTATGATCAATCTTACTGTTCGCTGGTAAAGAGAGAAGCCTGAGAGTTGATGATGTGTGGTAATGATTAGCTTCCCTCTAGTTTTACATTTCTAAATTAGAGACCGCTAGCGCTGATAACCCTTGTTATTTCGCTTTGCGCGAAATTCAACAAAAGCAAACAAATAAGTATTGGTTGGTAAGTAAAGAATATTCATGAAATTTTTAAATATTCATATCATAGTGACTATATTAACTTTACAGTCTCAGGTTGCTGAAGGAAAGTGCAAAATAATATACATATATAATTGGCCAGAAATATCGGTCAAACACTATATGCGTATTTCCAAGTGATAGAGCGATATACCTGTGGATACGCACCGCTAAAAACAGAGCACAGAAAGCCCATTTTTCATTCAAAACAATTGTTTTTGTGGAATTTCGCGCAAAGCTACTCGAGGGCTATCTGTGCTAGCCGTCCCTGATTTAGTAGTGTAAGACTAGAGGGAAGGCAGCTAGTCATAACCACCCACCGCCAACTCTTAGGCTACTCTTTCACCAACAAACAGTGTGATTCACAGTAACATTATAACACCTCCAAGGCTGAAAGGGCGAGCACGTTTGGCTTGACGGAATGCGAACACGTGACTCTCAGATTACCAGTCGCACACCTTAACAGGCTTGGCCATGCCGGGCTTCATTCAAAACAAACCACACCAATCTTTCTGCATTACTTTATTATCTTGACATAAAGTTCTTTCGAATTGAAAATGCCTTAAAACAATAATTACATCTTCAATTATTTTAATAGAATATATTTTGTGACTTAATTGGCATACCATTAATTATATTGATAAAATATTTTTACGCAAATTACAACACATTTTAGAAAAGTATAAAACATAAATTAAAAATCAATTCGAAAACCACAAAAGCAGTGATTTATTTCGATGCAAGCTTGCCATGTTTAATAACAATTGAATTTCATCATTTATTGTTGTGTTATACTTGTTAACACAAAAACGATATAAAAATGTACTTTACTTTCAATTATTTAACTAATTAGAGCAGAGAGTGTGTTTGTGTGTCACGTGTGTTTTTCTTACAGCTAAACTACATCGTGCTATCTTCTGTGTCCACGGAGGGGAATCGGAACCCTGAGTTTAGTGTTGTAAATTTGAAAACTCACTTGTATCTCAATAGTGGATAAAAGAATAGAGGGGAGTGGATGTACTTTCGACTTTAACTGGGTATGTAATATATTAGAACATCATTTATATCGTCGCATGCAATCAAAAAAATATATAAATTGACTGCGTAACTTATTCATTATTGTGTTTAAATTATTTTAAAATACATTAGCCTCCTAGTGGCACAACTGTTTTGTTTGTTTGTTTGTTTTGGAATTTCGCACAAAGCTACTCGAGGGCTACCTGTGCTGGCCGTCCATAATTTAGCAGTGTAAGACTAGAGGGAAGGTAACTAGTCATCACCACCCATCGCCAACTCTTGGGCTACTCTTTTACGAACGAATAGTGGGATTGACCGTAACATTATAACGCCCCCACGGCTGGGAGGGCGTGCATGTTAAGCGCGACCCTCAGATTACGAGTCGCACGCCTTAACGCGCTTGGCCATGCCGGGCAGGCATAACTACATATCTGCAGACCCACACTGCTAAAAATCGGGGTTTCGAAATCCGTGGTAGGCGGAATACAGATAGCCCATTGTGTAGCTTTGTGCTTAATTCAAACTAAAAGTAAAATACATTTTATGTTAAAAAATAAACTAAAATAAGCATTATAAAAATTATTAGATATTATAAATAGGATTTCAAAATTAAAATTATAGATTTTTATAAAAAACAGAATAAGATAATAGAAATATATTTCATGAGAACTAACTGCAATATTTTATTCTAAAAGAATAAAATTAGATATCTGGTTTGTAAAATTTTATTATTTAATCGAGCGATGGATACTCGTCATGTTTAAACATGAGTAAACCTCAGATTCTTTATTGGGTCATAATATATGAATAAATATAAGACCAGAGTATGAGCAAAAATCTTAAAGAAAAAATATTATTACCAGCGTTGTTAAGTTTGAAAATGTGTTAGTCACAGGGAAAAAAAAAAACTTCTAGACGATAAGAAATAACAGAAAATTATGTGTGAAAACAAATATACTGTTGTGTATTGTGAGAATTAATCGCTCTCTGGAAGAACGATGTTTCAGGTCCTCTGCCATCACTGATAAAACATCCTCCGTCGTCAGTTTTATTCGATCTAATAACTACGGTTAGACACAATTGCCCGATATCACAATTTCTTTTTTACAAGCTTCTGTTAAGAATGACAAAGTAGCCATTAGCCTAGTCATTTTGAAAAACTTTCCACAGGCTTTCCATTTAGCGCGGAGAAGCACAATCTAGTAAGATATTTGTTGATTTTGAGATGTGACAATAAACGGCTTGCAAACTTATTTTATAACTTTGTGTTTATCATCTTCTTAACGGTATAACGTGTCTTGAAAACTTATTTTTTAACTTCAAATTCAGGTTTATAGTCTTTTTAACGGTACCCAGTGATATACCCGGCTTGATCCAATGACCTGTGTTTCAATTAAAAGATATTCCTTTGATAATCGTAGAGTTTACTTTGTGGATGAAGGTGTTGTTCTGGATTGGCTTAGGTATAGCTTTAGAGTAAGGTGCCACCCTGAAGACTTCGATGTCTCCGTTACCAAGAATAGTGAAGATTTTATTCTAGAAAGTTTTATTTTGTCTTGCTTACGCCGCTTAACGATCCTGTGATACGAATATCCCTCTTTTAAAAGAGCTGCAACATATTCCTGTAGCGATAAGCTCAGCTGTTTATAATTCCACAACTAGTTCTCGAGATTTAACCGCAATGAAATATATTTATATCGAGATAGATCCCAGATGTGTTTGGCGGTAACATATTATTGCATCAAAAATTGAAATTCGTTTGAAGAAAATGCGATCACTCTCTGTATAGATTAGATAGCTAAACGTTATCCAAAATTAACATAAACTACGTTTTGAAAGTATAAGTGACAAAAATTAATAATAACAATTGCTGACAGCTGATGTGAAGTATGTCATTATTTAGAAAAACAATAATATTGGAGACAAAATGCGAAACTTATCTACGAAATTTACTTTTCATAGTACAAGTGTCTGTTGAATTAGCAGCTTTATCTAAAAATAATCAAAAAGTGTTGTTTTTCTCAGAATTTTTCATTATTTCGAGTGTGTTTAATCGACACAACGAATTGTATACAACCTTGTAGGGTCAATTACAATACCAGTAGGCAAAGTTTCTTTGTACGCACTGAATGTATAAGATCTATGGACTTCCAAACACCGAGAGCCAAAACAATATTATCAGACAAGTAGCATTTACATCATTTGAACTAAAAAAAATACATTTATTTGTTCTATTAAACGAAATAGGGTTAAAACAAATATACTTATTTAAAACGTTTTGCTTATTATGCAGAAAATTATATTTCGCAGCTAATAGTAAAAACTAGAGTTTGATGACCATTAAAAGAAAAGAGGTGGCCATCTACATTTCCACTGAATAGTAAGAAAACTAACAGAAACAAAATCATGTATGAATGCATCCATGATAGATTTGTTTTGATTTTATTTACAACACTGGCAACACTGTTGTGATAAACAACGATGGTATAAGATTTTTTCTTGCGAAGCAAAGGTGCTGAAATGACAACCAAAGCAATAACATAAAGAACATACAGAACATAAAAAACATAGATACATTAAGAAAATCTAATGTTTCCCATCTTTACGATAACATTCAGGTTTCTTATGACACGTGGGGAAAATTGCAGAGAAAAACATACATGTATAACACCTTATCAAAAAATTAATCTGAGGTCTTAAATACGACTTACATCTAACTCGTCATAAAAAATTAAGAAATAATGTATACATTTAGTTTGCTCGTATGACATCACCTTATACTTTAAGTGTTAAAATGAAAATGTAAATACCTAAAGAGCTTATATTAAGTAAGAAATGCATCAAGTTGTAGGTGGGTATTATATATCTGTTTATTAAAAATAAATGTTTTTTTTTTGTAAATATGCACAAAGCACATGTAATGTGCTCTGTCGACTACGGGAATTGAAATTCAGTTTTTAGTGTTCTAAGTCCATAAACAGCAAGCTGTGCAACAGGAGGGATAAAAAGTAACGAAATTATCCGAGTCTAATAGTAAGGAGTATTTTCGAGTTTATAATAATTGGTGTATGAGTGGCTAGATATAAAATACAGCTTTGTTACTAATCGTGTTGAAGGAAGTTTCACAGGATCTTTCACAGGGTATAAAGCAGGAATTTTTGAACATGTAAAACAAAACAAATTAATAGCTGGAAAAAGTAATACCAAAATACTGAGATATTATCCACATATTGCGAGATTATAAACATTTTATTATAAATTAAAGTAATTGATAAGTGTCAAAATTCATTTTGGACCCAGCGCATTAATTTTGTTTGTACGAAATTACTGCTATATAGTAACATAACTAAAATGCTGAATATGTTTTAGGTTTACGAGTATTTTAGTTTGTAAACAAAATAAAACATCCTATATAGCAGAAAGTGAAATCAAAATTACTCAAATGAAACAACATCACGTTGGTACCTGAGATCATTCTAAAATGAAAATGTTAACGATTGAAAATATTTCAAGCAAAAAACGAAAATATTTCAAGCAAAAAACGTAACACTGTAATTATTTACTTACATTTTACATAATTCGAGAAATTCGAAATCATTTACGTTTGGCATTTTAAGAGTTTTGTACCTTCAACCAACTGATACTATAAACATTTAATTCCTCTTGCAAACACATAAATTTATCACCACTATGATCATGCATAAATGATATATCTATAGAAAGGTACAGTTGTCTTGTTTTTTCGTCAATTCTATAGTTATGGAATTTTACCAAGTAACCTTGGTTTCAAATATTAGTTATACTTCATACATCTTGTCTAAGTCAACACAAAGAACATAAAACACGTAGGTGTATAACAAAACTAGTACTATGTAACACCAATTATCAATTTCGGTAAAAAAAATCGATATTGATGATTGCATAGTGGAACAATATATGATCCACATATATATTTATTTACTTGTCTACGTGTATGTGTGTATAATGCAAGGAAGAGACGTAATGTCACTGAATTTAAACGTGTGATACTGATGCAGATTGAAAATGTCAAATAAAAACAAAACAATGTTTGTTTGTTTTTGGAATTTTGCACAAAGCTACTCGAGGGCTATCTGTGCTAGCCGTCCCTAATTTAGCAGTGTAAAACTAGAGGGAAGGCAGCTAGTCATCACCACCCACCGCCAACTCTTGGGCTACTCTTTTACCAACGAATAGTGGGATTGACCGTCACATTATAACGCCCCCATTATATAGCTTTGTGCGAAATTCCAAAACAAACAAACAAATATTACTAAATGTTCAATGCTTAAAAATGCAAGAATTAGAAATTTTACGATTGTTTAGTTTATAGAGAATATACTAAATGCAACAAGAGAACAATTAGAAACAAAGATGGTTTGATAACAGTTTATATGCGGAATTTAAAAGCATAGATAAGTACAAATAAGTCATGTGTAACTTACTGCTCATAATCATGATAGCATAGTTTACTAGAGCAGTAGAGACTTTGTAAATAGCATTAGTGTGTATGGAAGCAATATACTTAATTTGATTAGAAACATGGATAATAATATTTTTATAACTTTTGTAACAAATTAATAGAATAAAAATAAATTTAAAAATAAATAAATAAAAGCAAAACTGAAAAGAATTTTCCATCCTACCAAAAGAATTCTAGAGTGAATAGGCTTAATGAGATCCAAGAAAACTTCAGATGAAATACAAGAAATGTTCATAACCAAGATGCAAATTAATGATAAAAACATAACTACAAATGAACTAATTTATCTTTGTGACAAGCAAAGTAATTTAAAAATTCATATGTTATTAAATTTACAAAATCGTATTACAAACACACTTAACTTACACAAGCACAACACGTAGCATCTAGTTGTATACGTTTCTTAATATTTGAGCGATCAATAAATATATAAGTAGAATCGATAAATGAGACTTTAAAATAGGTTTTTATTTTGTCATTCATAAGTTGAAAAGTACTGTGCGGCATTACTAGATTATTTTCTCACTAGTTCCTTCTATTAAAAAATACATTCACGTTTTAAATTTGAGTTGTTGTTATTGTTTTGAATTAAGCACAAAGCTACATAATGGGCTATCTGTACTCTGCCCACCACGGGTATCGAAACCCGGATTTTAGCGTGTAAGTCCGCAGAGCCACTGAGGGGCCTTAAATTTGAGATTGTGTATGGTAATGACACACACACACATATATATGTATATATCTTATTGAGCTTAAAGGAAAAATAAATAATAGAATTAAAGATGGGCTCACTTTATAAACCAAGTGACATTCGTGTAAGAAATTTAAAGCGGAAACAAGCTGAGCATGTCTATATTAAAAGTTCAATGTTGTTGTTTTGAATTAAGCACAAAGCTACACAATGGGCTATCTGTGCTCTGCCCACCACGGGTATCGAATCCCGGATTTTAGCGTGTAAGTCCGCAGACATACCGCTGAGCCACTGGGGGGCTTAAAAGTTCAAGCATTTTACCATTAGTGTCAGTAAAAACTAAATTATTTGCATAGAATTATCAGAAGTACTTTAGGAAATCATGTGAATTAGTAGAAAACAGAGAGATAGCAGTAATTCTTACCTAAATTGTTTTTAAAACAACTATTATACGTACTAAATAAACAGGGATTTTTTGTATGAATATTTGACTACTTGCATTAACATACAGTCTTGACCAAAGCGTTTGAATATTTTCTAACAAATAACATTATTCTTATAAAGATAGAACACAAATTCACTAAGAGTACCAAACAGAGAAATGCATGTTATATCAAACACTTAAATATATAAATTGTATAATAAGACGTTCCATGGAATCATGAATGATGCTTTATACAGTTTTTACAGTAAACAGTTTTATCATACAGTTGTAGAAAGATGTGTAATTTAGCATGACATGTATCATGTCAAAATATCATATCAAATTATTACAAATAGCGTCTATAACCTTATATAAGCTCAGATTAAGTATTCAATACTTGGTTGGTCCTTCTCGTATTCTAATAACCTCTGAAAGGCAACGTGACATGCTCTCGATGAAGTTATTTATGTAAACAACTGTGATTTCATCTCAACTTATCACTAGAAGACGCTATAACACGGCTACATTGCGGGTTTTTGGTCGCGTTTCGCGATTTTGGAGACCTAACGGACCATGGTAATCTTGTAAAGTCTTGTTGGTATAGATAGACGTGCAAAATATGCACACTGTGGGCAGTAGCACAGGTATCCTGGAATACAAAGTTACTTCAAAACCTCGCTCTAGCATATGGTGAAAAATATCGTCTTCCAGTAATGCCTTGGAAGAAATGAAGATTAGTTTTTTTCCACCATATGGTGTTGCAGGACTTCTTTCGACCTTGACATGTTAACCTGATCAAAATATAGTCGTCACGGCAATAGGTTTTCGGCGTCCACCATTAATATTTCCTGGAACGTCACTTTCTGTAATCCAATGATGTTTTAGGACTCTGGTCACAATTTACCAGGAATACACTTTACAGTTCTAGCAAAATACGTTTTCTGCGTACCGTTTCTGGACAGTCGAACAATTTAGTGCCCTATAACTTTTAGTACATGACGATACATGATTTTGCACAAAGTGCAGAGAAACTGTCGGAACAAAGCTTTGATTTGTTTTGAAAAATACTGTAATAAAATCAAATATATATGAAAATGGTTTAAATAAAACAAGTACGTTTGGACGAGCATACCAGAATAATAAATCGTACATGTTTGTCCGACCATAAGCTATCATCTATTTTACTACTTAAGCGTTCACTCAATAAGTACTATATGCATATAGCCAGTAACATTAAAATAGAACAGTATGGAAACATTTTGGCGAAGACTGATTATATTTACTTGTCACCTCGCTGATATAAATTAAACTTAACTGCAAAATAAGACCAAAATTATTCCGGTTATGTCTTTAACACTGTCGATATTGATACAAAAAAAATCTATAACTTTCCATTTTGGCCTTCAAGATTTAAAAGAACAAAATGATCTTCAATTCAAAGTATATAAATTTCCAGAAATATGACAAGAACGGTTTGAAATTTGGTATTAAGAGTAACAAACAGAAACAAAGTATCTTGAGAAAATTTAAAATATTCAATTTTTGTTGTTTCATTTGATTAGTTTTGTTAACACGGGTTTTATCACTGGGTTGGTGAAAACAATGAATAAAGACTTTATGTTTCAATCTGCAAAGAAATAAGTTTGTTTTATTTATTCATGCTGAATATGCAGAAGAACAATCTGACTAAAAAATAAAATTATAAAATAAAATTGTTTGTAATTAAGCACGAAGTAACAAGTACTGAAACTTGGTTTTTAGCGTTGTAAGTCGGTAGACATACCGCTGTTTCACTGGGGGCACACTGAACTTACACCACTTTAACGGAAAATGCGGCTTATTAAAATACAAAAACCAAAACAAAGCTGAAACATGACTTTACACAAAACATAATTAATAGAAATGAGCATTGAAAATATTACCACTGTTTGATAAATAAGGAAATAACAGTATTCTAAAAGATTCATTATCTTAAATTACAGAAAAATACATGAAACAACTAACAAATTATAATTATCTGAATTTGTATTTTGTGTATACATAGAGTATTTGTACAAAATATCTGAAAAATGCAACAAAGCATTTCCGATTTAAATTTGCATTAAAGATCAACTGTTAAGTCCTACGATTTACTTTTTTATATTTGAAAACAAAGTTTTTATAAATTCTGATATTACACTGAAGCATACTGAAGTTATAATTTTTCAAGTACTAATATGTATATTCTACCAAAAGCAAAATTGGCATACCATGCAATATCAATTAACTAATCTTCATATACTATGTTCTAGATAAAATTTACAAAGATATTTGATATTTAATCAAAATTACTTTTCTTTTGATGAGAAAGTTTTAAGTTGAAATAAATTTGCTTGAAATAAATGATATAGATGTTGACTAATCAAACTTTTCTAAAACATCAGTGTTAATTTCATATTTTCGTCATTGTGTTTTATTATAATTGTGTATGTCACAAAACAATTAGGATTTAGGAAAATTTTCTGCCACATTTCTCAGAGGTAATTTTCATTTGATTAGTTTCGATAACACGGGTTTTATCAATGGGCTGGCGAAAACAATGAATAAAGACTTCATGTTTCAATCTGCAAAGAAATAAGTTTGTTTTATTCATTCATGCTCAATATACAGAAGAACAATGTGACTAAAAATGAAATTATAAACAACTAATTTTACATGTCTTTACACACACAAAAAATTAGGATTAAAAAAAAATCTCTACCATATTTCTCAGTAGTAACTTTCTCAAAACTGGTTTCCTATGCAATCTATTATAAACTTGGGCATAAAAATGTAAATAACACAAGCAGACACATCGCAGCAAAATTCATTATCTTTATTATCTTATGTTTTGGAATAAAAATACTTTAACTATGCATTAAAAAGTTAATTAAAAGAGTTATGTGTCAGTAAATTGGTTTCAGTTTTTTTCTGATTCGAATGATATATGACTGTTTACTAACCTTATGTTTGTTTGTAATTAAGCACGAAGTAACGAGTACTGAAACTTGGTTTCTAGCGTTGTAAGTCGGCTGACATACCGCTGTGTCACTGGGGACACACTGAACTTACACCATTTTAATGAAATATGTGGCTTATTAAAATACAAAAACAAAAAAAAACTGAAACATTCCATGATCCATGTCCAAAATTATCAGTTGAAAAGCTGGTGCTTCATAACTTTCGGGAAACGTACAGTTTACATTTAATTTGTTCTGAGGTATGTAATTATCATTTGTTTAAGAATTATCTGCGCATGTCCGTCCATAGTTTCTAATTGATAAACTATGAGGGAAGGATACCAGGCAAGCACTTTAAGCCTGTGGAGGATTACTCTGATCAAACAATGAGATCTCTCGTCACTTTTAGAGCAAACCCACGGCGTGAAAATGCAAAGACAATTTTATATTAATGTATCGTGAACATACTGACTGATTCATAATCCAAGTACGCTAAAAACATGTTCACAATTGTCCTAGTATGTAAATGAGATGTTTATTTGGTTGGTACTAGACAGCTGTTTTTAAAAAAATATTACAACATTTTTCAGATGAAAAACAATTATTTGAATTGAATAAAATTATAAAAATAACAGGAAACAATAATAACAGTAAATAAACGAAAGCTAGATTTTATAATTTGTTTTCGTGTAATAAGCGTTAAAGCTGTTATTTTAATTCTTATAATAGATTTAAAATGTATATAAAATTTAACAGCATAGATTTTAAGGTCTAAAAATGAAATTCGATATATTGTGGAGAGTCTGGTTAAACTTCTAAATTGTCGTTGAAATATTGTTTGTCTGTTTTTAATTTAGAACAAACCTACTAAAGTGTTATTTATAGTGGCCGTTTCTAATTTTGAAGTGATAGTCTAGAGGTAAAGCAAACAGTTGACTGATCTCCTAAGTAAAGAATTAATTGAATTAAAAAATAAAAAGGAAATAAGGCACTACATTTGGGAATATGTAAAATGAAAACTTACCTCTTGATGTTGGTATTCTAGCCCCCAATTTAGTAGAAAGGCACTAATTAACAGCACAGCACAGCAGACAAACTGTACCAACATAGTAGTGCCTTATTTTTTAAATTAATTCTCTACTTGGGAAAGCACTCACATTCCAGTAACTGTCTGCAAGCAGTGAGGAGTGATCCGGATATGGGAAGTTGTGGGATTAAGCACCGGCATCTCACTTTTCTAATTTTTATCTCAATTGCTAATTCTTTGTCTTTTCCCATTCTTTATTTCTTATGTGAGAGTGACGAATGGAGATTAAGATTGATAGACGATGTATCCCCACCGTTGTGAGTCCTACTTTCGTTTATAATCTCTACAAAGTAGGGTAATTTTATAATCCCATATTGTAGCTTTTACCCTGGGATCTTTTTCAGTTGATATAATGATTTTTGTTTCAACTTCTTTTAGAGTTTTAACAATCTAATATAATTAGTCAGAGGTTGAAATTTGCTGTTTTTAACGCAGCCCTTCCTTGTGATTTTACTTATTTTATTATTTACATTTATTAAAATGTATTTATTTTCACTAATGTATATACAATTACATGGTCATAAGAATGTGACACCCTACCATCACACCCGTATGTTATTGTTCAACATCTCATTCCAAAACAATGGACATTAATACGGAGTTGATCTCTCCTTTGCTGCCATAATAGCCTCCATTCTTCTGGGAAGGCTTTCCACTAGATTTTAATACATGGCTGCGGGGACTTGCTCCTATTCAGTTACAAGAGTATTAGTGAGGTAGGGCACTGATGTCGGGCAAGAAGGTTTAGCCCGGAGTCGGCGTTCAATTCATCCTAAAGATGTTCGATGGGGTTGATGTCATGGCTTTGTGCAGACCAGTCAAGTTCTTCCAAACCAACCTCTGCAAACTATGGACCTCGTTTGTGCACTTGGGCATTGTCATGCTGAAACAAAAGAGGGCCTTCCCTAAACTGTTGATACAAATTTGGAAGCATACAATTCTCTAGAATGTCATTGAATACTGTAGCATAAAGATTTATCTTCAATGGAACAAAAGAGCCCCAGACCATTATTTCTCATCCACAAAACTTTACAAATGGCACTATGCATTCAGGCAGGTAGCGTTCTCTTGGCATCCACCAAACCTAGATTCAGATTACCAGATAATGAAGCATGATTCAGCAAACGCGTTTCCACTGCTCCAGAGTACAGTTGAGGTGTGCTTTACACTACTCCACTCGACGCTTGGCATTGTGCACGGTGACCTTAGGCTTGTATGCGGCTGCTCGGATATGGAAACCCATATCATGAAACTTCCAATCAACAGTTCTTGTGCTGACGTTGTTTCCATAGGCAATTTGGAACTCGGCAGTGAATGTTGTGACTGTGGACAGAGGATGATTTTTGGACGCTAAGCGCTTCCGCACTCGGAAGTTCCGTTCTCTGAGCTTGTGTGGCTTACTGGTTCGTGACTAAATTGTTGTTGCTCCTAGACATTTCCACTTCACAATAACAGCACTTACAGTTGATCGGAGCAGTTATAGCAAGGCAGAAATTTGACAAACTGACTTGTTGGAAAGGTGACATCCTGTGACAGTGCCGCGTTGAAAGTCACTAAGCTCTTCAATACGAATCATTCTACTGTCAATGTCTGCATGTGGAGATTTCATGACTGTATGCTTAACTTTATGCATCTGTTACCAATGGGTGTGATTGAAATAGTCGAACCCACTAATTAGAAAATATGTTCACATACCTTGGGCCATGTAGTGTGTATACATACATATATTATTTTATGTCAACTAATTCTTTACTCAGGAGAGCAGTTTCCAAAACTTTGCAGGCAGTAAAGGATGATATAGATGTGGGACATAGTGGGCTTAAGCACCTACATCTTGCTCATGTAATTTTTATTTCAACTTCTAATTCTATATCTATTGCTATTCTTTATCTATAATGTACTTATTATTAATATTAATGGTAATAAGATATTTTTTAAAGTTTTAAAATTAAAATGTACGCAACGCAAAGGATTTTCATGCAAGAGTTAAAAGTATCATCTAGGCCTACGTCAGTTTTGGAAGAAAGCACAGTTTTTTCCTGATTTTTACCTTCAGTAGCAAATTATATTTTAACTGGATCAAAAATGTATTTCTTGGTAGACAAAAGATATGAAGAAAATTAAAATTACAAAAAATAATTAAGCATGTAAAAAGTAAACCTGTAGTACTTGGTTATGGCTGAATATGTTCAAATAAGTTGATTGATGTATTCTGTGAACCACACACTTTTATTGGAAATTTCTTTAATATCCTTTGATAGATTGTTTAGACAAAGTTTCTTTAATATTGTTTCAGTACAAAATGCAGTTTAAATGTACGAAACTGTTGTAGACTGTGAGGATACAGCAAAAATTAAGAAGTAAACCCAAATGATACTACTATATATATTGGTCTTTAGCCTATACTAAACTTGTAAGTAAAAGGATTGTCAGAGGAAATAAGATGTTGGTGTTAATTTACATTGGATGACGTTAGAAGTTATCATATGTGCAGAAGATGTCATATTTTGGTTACCTGTGTAGTAACCAATATCTAAGATCTTCTTCCAGCTACTTAACCCAAACATTGTTTACATAAAAGCTAAACATTAGTGAAAGGAATGAGGCTAAGTTTCAAGTTAGCTATCAACTTTTGTCACGAAAATTATGAATTGAAAGTTACGGTTGAATTAAGGTGAAAAATAAAAATAAATAGAGCTTTAGGTCATCAGGATGCTAATGGATTAAAGTAGTAATTTTCCTAAAGGATATATTCATGAAAACCTTAACATGCTAAATCCACGGCTTTCACAATCGTTTTTTTTCTGCAGGACCTTTTTGTACAGGTAAATGTTTTAACCAAGACATTATAAATTTAATCTGCTCTTCTAAACAAAACTTTTGACCAATCAGAGTTTATTCTATTTGTATTTCAATCCCAACTATTTTCGTTAATTCAACAAGTATCTGAAATCATATTCTTTTTTATACCATCTTGTGATTTTTTTTCAGTCTTCTTTTGTTACGAACCCAATAAGTGTGCACATTGCAAAATGGAATGAGATTACAATGAATATCGTCAATCTGGTAACTTTGTGTATCAATCTGACTAGCTGATCGTCTCCAATTTGTACTGGAGGCTAGCCTTTCTTTTACTACAGAATAACCAATAAATGAGGATACCGAAGATGTCTCTGACATAAAGGATTTTACTCAGCTCATCAATGAGCTATTGTAGAGTCTCTAGAAATTCATCAGCGAATGCTGATTAGTAGATGACCTACAAGATGGCATGAAAGTCCTTTTTTAACTGCTACACCATTGGCAGGTGATCATCTGTGTTATCTAGCCTTTTCAATGCCCACCTCATGATGGCATTAAATGTCTTTTTAAATACCAAATAATATAGAGAAGTCTGAAATGTTCATTAGCCAAGCCAAGATTAATGACTATCACGTCAGATTTAACAATGTAGAAGAATGTAACAAATCAGCCAAGGAAAATGTTCCAAGGGATAAGTCTTCTAGAAGATCTTATAAATGTTCGGAAGGTCAACTAAGATGTACCTCTTAAGGATCCCTGAATGAAACTATTCAACCAATAATGAGGGAAACAATAGTGGGTCTAGGCATTAATGTGGATATTAAAGTACAACACTGGACTATTGGTTATACAATTATCCCATGTTCGGCTTTAATGCTTTTGAGAAACAAGAGCTATTTTTTACATTCTTGATAGAAACTAAACAGCAATTCACCTTTAAGCGGGTTCTAGCTCCAAAAATCAAATTTAAAGTGCAAGCAGTCAGGTAGGTGAAAGCCTGAGTACATTAAAACTGAAAGAAAGACTATTCAATAATCTCTCTTTACAGATAAAATAAATGGTACAGCTCTCTAAGCCGATATGGTGCAATATCAGATCTTATACCACATGATCACAGTTAACTAGAAGTCAACCACTTCATTTATGATATGCTGTTAGGGCTTCAGTTGTATGAAGTTCTAGTTTTCTAACAAATATTTTGTGCATATTTGTGTATTTAATTTTCCATTTATTTATTTACATAATCAGCTATTGTTCTTTTTTCTTTACAAATATATTTATTACAGTTAAAGTAAAAATTCATAATTGTTTATTTTGAGCCTTTATATATAATATTTGTGTTTCATATGAAAAAGTAAATTAGTGTAAATATATGAATATCATGAATAGCGGTCAGGTTTATTTGCTTGTTTTGTGTGTCTTTATGATGTTTGGAACTTATATTCTTAACCTGTCGTTTTTTAAAAGTTAGGAATGGTCGAAATGATCCTAAAATAAAGCATATTACGCGTATCGTGTCTCATTTAATACATTTTGTTTCTGAACTTCTGAACATATTCTTTATTTAGTCCTAATATGGAACGTCATTCAAGTGATCTACTGAATTCCTCTTGCCTTATGACCTGCTAAATTATAGAATGCCATGATTTTCCAGCGTAGAACATGATAATATGCACAATTCTGTTAAGGTTTAACGCACCTTTTTTTTATATGAGATCTGTAGCAAGAGCACCCAAAAGATGAACCTAAAAAGTAAAAAATCGGATTATTTTTTTTATATAAACACTTTTCAGTTTACTTAAATTGTGTCCACTCTTTGTCGCCCCCCGCTAGTACAGCGGTTTGTCACCGGACTTGCAACGCTAAAATCAGGGGTTCGATTCTTCTCGGTGGGCTGAGCAGCTCAGCAGATAGCCCGATGTGGCTTTGATATAAAAATAACACACATACACAATTCTATGTCTCCTTCGATCTCAAGTGAGCTCCGAGAATCCATATTTTTGTTCCATGATGCATTTTTGTCTATATTTCTGATATTTCGTGAGACATTACCAATTATTTAAAGTGAAATCAGAGCGTCTGACAACTTCATACTCTCCCTCTGGACTGAATTTTTAACTTAAAAGTTGATATGCCTGAGCCCAATGGTTCCTATCAGTAAGACCGTGTATTCCAATTTATAAGGTGCTGTTCGAGTTGGAAATATGATGTAATAACTTCAACGACTGTTTATTAAAGCTATTTTGCCCGATGATTAAATATTATCTGTTAATGAAATCAATGTAAAGTTGGATCCAAGTGGAATGGTGTTAAAATAATCTCTGCAATCACAGCGATAGTTACTAAGTTCATAATATTTTAGTCATTTACGAGTTAAGGAAATGCATCAATATTAGCTACATTTTGCATGCAATGTTAGGATGAATCTAGAGTTAATGTTCATGCTAAAGTTAAGCGTCTATCTTACATGGAGTAACTAGTCTTATTAAATGGCTCCTAAAAGTGTAATCATTAGCTGAATGGGTATGCTATTCTAGTTTTCAAGATAACATATTAAAATATATAAAGCTATTAAATCATACAAAACTATTATATTTAAGTGCAAAATAATAAAAATAATATAAATATTTGTTTCCACGTCATACATGTTTAAATAACTTTTAAACTTATGATAATGTGTCATAGATATCAATATAATGACAAAAACGTCGTTGGCAATGAATATAGATCACATAGAGTCATATAATGGTTGAAATGATATTTTAAAGTCTCTTTTTACTTGAAAAATCATAACGGACGAAATATAAAGTATATTGTTAAAAATATAACGGTTCTAAGACCGTTTTACGTTCTAAGACGTATTACAAGTAAACTTAATTATAAACCTATTTCGCCTGGTTAATTTCGTTTGTTTTTTTTAATTTCGCTCAATGTTCTCACGAGCGCTATCTGCGTTAGCCGTCCATAGTTTAGCACTGTAAGACTAGAGGAAAGGTAGTTCGTCATCATCACCCACCGCCAACTCTTGGGCTACTCTTTTATCCATGAATAGGAATTTACCGTCACATATTAACGCCACCACGGCTGAAAGGGCGAGCATGTTTGGTGTGATCAGGATTCGATAACGCGATCCTCAGATTACGAGTCGAACGCCTTAACCCATCTGGCCATGCCGGACCTGCCGAGTTAGAAAAGACATTCACCCCAAAAATTCAAATAATGCTCATTCGCATTTTTTTTTCTGAAGGAGCAACATTTGCTAACTGAATTTATTTGATCTCAAAGGATATAAATTTGAAAGAAAAATAACGTCAGATATATTTTTTTCGTTTTCAGTAAATTGTATGGGTTTTATTCAGTACCATCAGATGAATAAATTTATCACTTTGTCAGTATCATAATTAACACAAATTGATTGGTGTGCACCATATTCCAAACTAGTTCATCTTTTTATTTGCATGATTCGGTGTTTTTGGATCTTTTCAAATAAAACATGTCACTTTTGTTAGTAGAGATATATTGATTTATAGCATGATTGCCCGTTAGAGCTAGTTCTCTAATAAGTAAGCTGTATGTGTTTGTGTGTGATTTCTTATAGCAAAGCCTAATCGGGCTATCTGCGGAGCGCACCGAGGGGAATCGAACCAATGATTTTCAACGTTATAAATCCGTAAATTTACCGCTGTACTTGCCGAGGGCTTAAATTGTATGTTTACAGACTAACAACTCTAAAATCCAAAATTCGATTCATCCCGGTGAACAAAAAGCAAATAACCTAGCGTGCAGTATTGTATTATAACCAAATCAAACGTCAGAGCTAAGCTGTTCCTGAGAACAATATATAATCTTACATAGGTTCTTGAAGAGAATATTCATGTTTTATAGAAATTTTCGGTATATAATTGGCATGGATATTTCTCGATTTGCCTTTCCAAGATATTTACTGAGGAATATCAAAGAGTTATTTAGTAAAATGATACTGCTTGTTATTCATTAAAAGTTGTATTAAACCATAACTTTACCTGCCATCTTAATCTTTTTTTAGCAACATTAACTGCGAGAGCACTCATAATTACGTAGATTAAGGAAAAGAAAAGTCCTTAGAAAATAATTTCTGTAACATCTGTTTATGTTTCCAGTATTTCTTGAGAAAATATTTGTAAGAATTTTCTAACTGTTATTTTCATTTTCTTTGTATCAATATTTCATGGGAAATTTTAATTTAGTAATTTTGCCCCCAAACTTTCCATATTTTTGTACATATATTAGTTTGTTAACCGTGTGTAATAAAGGAGTTTGGCTCATTTGTTCAGGTAAAAAATGTTTTACTCACGTATTTAGTGCATTGTAAGTATGTATTTTAAAAGACCGGTATTTACTGTCTTTCAAAGTTAAGGAATGACCACAAAAATAGGTTAACAGAAGATTAATTGAAGGTAAAAGGACAAAACAATCATCTTTTAATAATTCCATTTGTTTAAATTATGAAGAAATGGTTGATATATGAAATAAACTACCTATTATTCGTCTTTTGAAATGTGTGTAGATCATATTTTATTAGTCACACCACTAAACAAAGAAATGAGCTAATAGTAGTTTTTGTTCATTACATTGTAGTTTATTTGTTTCTGTTATCACCTAAAATTTCTTTTAATGCAAAGTTTCTACTGCAGTTATTGGCATATAGCTGATTTATTTGTAAATTACATGTAAAATTAATTCATAACTTTGAATTTTTTACCATAATAGAATTGAAGCATAAACCATTGCTCTAGTGTGCTTGAACTCAAAGAAGTGTACTTACTATACTATTTGACTTAACTCTTCCATGGAAATCGTAAGGTAGGAAAAATAAAAACATCATTTATGACGTCTATCTATATTTTACAGCAAAACACAAAAATTAAATGAGCAAATTTTTATTTTACATTTTAGTCATTCTATATCATTTCTTTTCTTTCAATATTAAGGAAACTGTTGTTTATTTAAAAGAAACGACAACAAACGCCAGTAGACTTAGTTAATTATTTTCCTAATATGCAGAATTTTATCTTAAGCCTTTATTGTATTTACATTGGAGACTTAAAATATTTGATTTAGTTTTTTGAGTTAGTGGTAGTTTATTTTGATAAAATAGTAGAAAATCCCCACTATGTATTACAACAATGATTTCATACAGTATATTATTTCATTTAAATGTCATAATAATGTTGAGTTAGATATAAAGTAATTCCAGTTTTCTCTCAGTAACTAATATACAACACGATGTTCCAGAGTTTGTCTTATAAGAAAAAAGAAACTGAGCATTGAAAATGTTTAGTCACTATTAATAAGGAGAAATATGAAGCAAATTTACATACTTGAACTATATTATAAGTTCAAAGAAGTATATTGAATTTACTTGGTGAAGAATATAGATATTGCAAAATTCAAAAGCAGTTAAATTTATTCAGCAAACAAAAACTTTTTATTCATATAATATAAAGATAATGTTTTTAGCGGGAACCGAAAATATTATTTTTTTGCAGTACAGTTTGTTTTGGAATTTCGCATAAAGCTACTCGAGGGCTATCTGTGCTAGCCGTCCCTAATTTAGTAGTGTAAGACTAGAGGGAAGGCAGCTAGTCATCACCACCCACCGCTAACTCTTAGGCTACTCTTATACCAACGAATAGTGGGATTGACCGTAACATTATACACCCCCACGGCTGGGAGGGTGAGCATGTTTAGCGCGACTCGCATGCGAACCCGCGACCCTCTGATTACGAGCGCATGCCTTAACGCGCTCGGCCATGCCAGACCTATTGCAATACAAACTATTTGGTAAATACGAAACAGATTAGCTTGCTGACGTATTAACCACACATTAATTATACATTACAAATGCTTTATTTTATAACATGTTAAAATGAACCGATATGCTTGTGCAAAGTATATTTTAAGTAAATAAAAAATTACTTCGTTATACTGTTATATTTTATCATGTGAGTGAAAAGTTTCTCTTGATGTTTTATATTGAAAAATATGAGTCCTGTTTGTGGTTCGAATAAGAGAATAATTGTTCAAGTATAATAAATTTTCACCTAATTTTTTGTAACAGTTTTTACTTCGGGTATTGTGTTGAGTAAAACTGACATAGCTGTTTCAGATTTTGTAGTTCTACAAATCTAAAAATGATTTTCTATATTCTACTTTTGTGCAGTGTGTCTGTTGTATGAACTTGTATCATTAGTTTTTGTTTCAGCTCATTTTCTTTATTTTCTATAGTTTTGATAGGATGTCAGAGAGACGGATGGCTGGTCTGAAACGGTACGTTAGCAACCATGGTTGTATAAGAAATAACATCAACTAAATTATCGGTATCTTGAGTATAGAAGTTTTCAGTTGAGATTGCTTCGGTAGAATAATATTTATTTTGTCACCTGGTTTAGATTTTTGATGATAAATGTATGTTTGTAGAAGGGATCTGATATTCACTTTTTTATGACGTTCAATAGAGATTTAACTCATTAATGATTTCTCATACAGAGGTGAAACTTTCTTGCTATTTCCATCAAATTGACACATTTTAATAACGTAAGATGAGACTTATGTACTGATGTCTGGACATTGGCACTACCAATTAAGGATAAAAACAATCGAAACGACTTTTGGTGATATTAAAAAATTATGTTTCAATGAAAGTACGACTGAAAATTAGTTTTGTTTCAAAAGTATTATATGATATGTAGATTTAAGTTGTGGATATAATTACAAATGCTACTTTGAGATGAGAGAATATGATAATATATAAAAATACATTTTACATATAACTGGTTCAATAACATAATATCAAATTTTGATATTATACTGCTTATATCATAAAACTCAATAACAAGTTTTTCTCATCTTGTAAATATATTCATGATTTATAAGTATACCTGCTTATATAGAAATAATCATTACTATTGAAAATTTAATTGACGTTTGTAACATACAACATTACCATTTCATGCATTTGGCGGTACATTAATACAAGGTGAAGAATGAATACTTCATTATCAGTTAGCCTGTGGTTGGAACATGAATATTTCAAAGTCTTACTTTTGAAACTGACAGATACTTTCTACATTTGTTGTATGGATTGAACAGCACTGACACATAAATACATTGAATAATTCTATTCCTTGGAAATATTTTTGATCTTCGGTGCCAAAACATCAAACCAGGACAATTACTTATCGATTACGGTGCAAATGAATAGTCAACTAATAGTTCTTATTGAATCCAGGCAGTTTCGGAAGTGTGCTGAATATTTAGAGAAACTGTTAGACATAGTCTATGCTAAACAAAATTGTTCTTGTAATATCTAGTAATTTAATTATGCTCAATAATCAACGTCGTATAAGGCGGTGTGAAATAGTGGCTTACTATTACCTGCAAAGATGAAATAGGATTTTGACTGGAGAATCATATAATATGCGTGATGTTTAAGAAAAGCAGAAATGAAAGTTATAAACCTTCTTACATGCGAAGAAGTCAGGTTATGAGTGTGAAACATATTGGCCGTTTGTGAAATGTATGTAAATAATTTACTCGATCAACGTATAGGATGCTCTGTCGGAGATGCGGTTGTTGTTTTTTTCATCTTAATATATTATTATTTCTACACCCTACACAAGGTGGATTGTGAAAGATTATCTTTATGTCGCTGGAATTGATAGGTCGGGGTGACCTGCACATTTTTTCTGACCTTAATCCATCGATCATGCCTGGGACGTAAATGGAAAATATGTGGTTAGAAGTCCTCTACCGCCATAGATTATTGTACAACTCTTATATTACCTTGTTGAATAGTGATATTATATTTACGAAGAACGTTTAGTTCTCCTTATTGATAGCATGAATAGCTGTTATGGAATATCATTGTTATGGTTAGTGGTCTATATGATTGGCTAAACCTAATTATTATATTAGATATTAACTGTTAATTTATATTTTCTCTTTCGTCAAGGAAATTCTTGGGTAGAATTGGATCTGTGGTGGAAGTTAAGTGGCCAGGGCTCGATCCTTTGTCCTCTTGATATCCACTCATTTGAATTATCTCATAAAATTATTAAGTATTGTAGTTTTGTGCAGTATACTATAATAAGCTACGAATAAAATATATATTATATTGCGTGTTTATTCATCTATGATTATTTTTACTTCTTTTACCTTCTCCGCTTATCAAAATTAATGTAGACATCCGAAGTTTGTAACTCCAAGACGTATTTATTAAAGTAAAAATAAAACTGTTTTAAGAACAAAATAACGTATTCATACGATCTAATATGTACTTAAAAATATATAACTCACAGTTTTTGACAGCAGTTTTCGGTGATTAAATCCAGTCTCCTAAATCTAGGATTTACAGCAAAAGCTTGAACTACATTATTAGAACTAGGAGAGTAAATTTTCTTTCTTTTTTTTTCCCTATTTGATCTTAACATTTGAAATTTCTAATGAATTCATACCGGTAAATAGCCACTATGGAATTTGATATGATTGTTTCATGAGATGAGTTTTTTTCAATGGTCTCATTTTCTGAAATACCTACTTTTCTTCTTTTTACCCTTTTCGTTTTTGACTTATTAAAACTAGTTATCTCTCCGCAACTAACTGAGTTTTTTCAAAGATGCCCTGGGTCCTAGAAAGCTCGATTCGTAATATGCTGGTCGTGGGTTCGCGTCCGATTACCGAACGTACTCGCCTTTTCAATAGTAATGGCATTATAATGTAATAGTCAATCCACTTTTCGCTAATAAAGAATACACACAAAAATTATGGTAGGTAGCGCTGACTAACTGCTTTCACTATAGTCTATCACTTCTGATTTAGGGACCACTAATGCATATAGCTCTAGAGTATATGTGCGTGAAATTTTTAATAACAAACAAATATTTATTTTGATGAATGCTGTTTGAGAGCAAATACTCGATTTAAAATTACGAAATACTCCTACCGTTGAGTAGGCCCTAGTTTTCTAGATCTCTTTTCGACTATAGCTCTAGTTATTATTCCCACATTAAAGTTTTCTTTTCAATTTTATCTTAGGTTACGTTAACCATATGTATTGTTACTCAGACAAATTAAAATATTGAAATTAATGTAGTTTTTCAAATCTTGTATCTCTATTACGTATTAAATGAAATAAAAACTGTTTAAAGAGTAATATAAAGAATCCACACAATATAATCTGTCCTAAAAGAAAGACATAAATCAAGTACTACTAAAGGAAACGGTAAGATGCGTAGTAGTGAGAAAAATGAAAATAGGATCCGAAAAAGCATGACAGATACATTAATAAAACAGCTAAATCTGGCAGGTTAAAGTGATATGGTATTACTTATAGTTTCAGACCTATATCCATTAAAATTTAATTTTGAAGATAACAAATTTATATGCTAATTCCCAACTACGTAAACTAAAGATAGATTTAATACTAGTGTGGTGAAATTAGGGTTAAGCTGTGTTATATGTGTCAAACCAAATGTTAAACAGAAGTAAAGATAACAGAGATGACATATAACATTTTTATCACATTTCACAAATTTGTAAATAGCAATGAAATATCTTATTACATATTGGAGCGCTTAAATGTATGTCATAATGTTTAATAATTTGTCCTATTCATAGAAATAGTTGTGTATGCTCAACAATCAGTTTACTATTTGGAACATGATGAGTGGCAACGTCACTGAGTTATATTATATCAGTCACTTTTTGGACAACTTTAACGTTTAGAATTGGAACAATTCGATGTTCCTCAAGTCAGTTTTCTTTTAGTGACGTAGCACTCTTATCCTGCTCTTTCTTGACACTCAAGCATTTCAAATCTCATCCACAACACCTTTTTTTTTATCTCTATCCCTTTTTTACTTTGTAATGTGGTTTGGAAATTCCAATCGTCTAAAGGTTATTCAATAATAATCAATTTGATTGATTAAATGTTGTCATATTAACCAATTACATTACATTAAATGGCATATTTACTTTTCTTCAACAGCTGTTTTCAGGATATACTTACATTTAATTGAAAATAAAAAAAAATTTACAGGAAATTGCTGTTTGAAATATTAACAGGAAAACGAACAATCGATAAATATGTGCTGTTTTTCAGAACTTGTAGTGAATGCTGGAAAAATTTAAATCTGACGAACACACTCCAGATTATACATATATTTTCACATCAAACAGTTCTTGTACTAACTCTGATAAAGCCACAGTGGTGAAACGTTGGTCTAAACAAAAAATATTTTTATTATTATCTAAAGAGTAAATGTTGATTTTTCTCACTTTGTTGCTAAAACAATCAATAAATGTAAACAAAGTTATAAAACTGCATGCTTTTGAATGTATTAAGTATTTACAGATAAACAAAATAAAGGAAACAACCGTATTTGGCGCAATAAAACATAAAACTTTACTTGTTATTTAGGCCGAATAGTTTCTGTAACACAATTTATTTTCTTTACTTATCTATGTAATATAGAACAATGTGATCAAAAGGAAAGACGTGATAAAATTTTATGGACAAAGTGTCTGAAGTTTTTTTTCTTGATGATGTCCTAACATAATATAGTTTAACTTTGAGGAACAGGACAAGTTTTCATAGCAAAGTTAGCAGTAGTTCCACGGTATTAAATTTATCATTAAAGGAAGTTATGGCTCTCTTGAGTATATATATTCTATTTATTCTTTGAACAGCAATGAGATATAAATGCTGCAACATGACTTTTTTTCTCTTACATCTGGTGTTCTCATATAGTGAATTCAGAGTGAATCAAAGTGAAACTACTATAAAATAATCAAGGATATTTATTTTGTAATATTTGAAGAGAATTTTATCTATCAATATTTATATCACTACGAAAACACCTTGAATATATCTTAAGTGGTTCGTATTCACAGATCAGGTAAATCTAATTAATAATAAAAATAGCTCGGTTACTTGTTGTTACGATATCTTTCTTTGGATGCTGCTACTTCCAAAACAAACAAAAAAGAAACGGATTGTTTATTTGTTTGTTTGAAATTCACGCAAAGCTACTCGAGGCCTATTTGCGATAACCGTCCCTACTTTTGCAGTGTAAGACTAAAGGGAAGGCAGCTAGTCATCACCACTCACCGCCAACTCTTGAGCTACTTTTCTACCAACGAAAAGTGGGATTGACCGTCAACTTATAACGCCCCCACGGCTGGGAGGGCGATCATATTTGGCGCGATGCGGGCACAAACTCGCGACCCTCGGATTACGAGTCGCACGCCTTACACGCTTGGCCATGCCGGGCCATTAAACAATCTGTATAGTCTTTTGATATAGCCATTCGTCTTGATCTCAACTTACTGATTTCCCTTTTTAAAAATCATTTTAATACAATGTACAGTCAATTAGTTTTAGTTTGAGAGAAATTTATTATTTTCGCCAATTTTAATACATTTATGTAAATAATTATAAAAATATAGCAATGATGTGTAATATTTTATACTTATTGTTTAAAATAGAGCTTAATGATTTACATTTGGATCTGAAATATTTCAAGTAATGCGCACCACACATTACATAAGTAGGTGAATATTTTTTACGCTACAGCGCGTACAATATTTTCTGTCTTGAACGATGTTCAGCGAGTGACATTTTATGTTTTTTTGCAAAATAATTTTTGCGAAAAATAATCGGAATGTATGACTGAAAGGCTAGTTACTACGATATTCGATAATGAGGGCAAAACTACAATGTTTTTTCAGTCTTTTGAACCTTAAGAATTATATTTTTTTCCTAGAAATAAAAATAATACTTATTGTTTCTGTTAGGCCTAGGGTACATCTCAGTGATGTCGAGAAAACCCACTTGTAGAAAAGTATTTTTGCATATATATTAGGGTACATCTATTAAGAGTATATGAGTTCTGTACGGTAAAACATCAAATTATCTGAACATAATGGCATCTTTAAATCAGTAATAACGACGCAAACTTTCATATAAATCGTAAAATAGCTACTTAAATTTTATAAACATATATGGCCTGGCATGGCCAGGTGGTTAAGGCACTCGATTCCTTATGTGAGAGTCGCAGGTTTGAATTAGCGGTAGGAGTGTTATAATGGGACCGTTAATCCCACTATTCATTGGTAAAAAAAATAGTCTAAGAGTGGGCGGTGGATGGTGATGACCAGCTGCTTTCTCTCTAGTTTCACATTGTAAAATTAGGGGCAGCTAACGCAGATGGCCTTCGTGTAGCTTTGCGCGAAATTTAAACTAAATATACTACTTTACTGTATTAATCATTTCTTTTTTGGAATAACAATCGTACCATTATTGACACTGAGAATTTTCTTCACAGTTTGCATTATTACCGCATCATTATAAATGAAGACACTATTTCTGATGCTACTTTTTAAAGTTTCTACGAACACAGCAATGCAGACAAGTTTCAGTTTTTAATGATTTTTGCTTCTCGGCTGAAAATTGTTGTAGAATAACTGTTTATGATATATCTTGGTACAAATGAAATTATTTTGATATTTAATGCCACAATAAGTTATTCAAATAAAGCGTCGGACATATTTTTGAATTAACAGACATGTTGCAGTATTCTCAATTGTTCATACTTGTTTCCTGATACAATTTTGTACAAGATTTATAATAGACCAAATTTTACTTTATAATCGCGAAACATTACGTTATTTACTTTAAAATAGGTCTTTGAACATAAGATATAGCAAGCTTTTAAAGCATTGGATAGAATAGAACTAATCGTATGTGAAATGAAAAGTGAATTATCACTCTCTTCGGGACGAGCCGTATATCACAGCGCAGTTAACGCGCAAAATCATATTTATTTAAAGCTACAAAGGTAACGCCATATCAAGTAATGAAGATAATGTACAAACGTCAGTTGTTTAATGTTAAACACAAGGCTGCTCGTTGTGCTATCTATGTCTTATCCACTGTGGGGATAATCTCAAATGTTTACGTCATGGGCTCTCAGTCCTACAACTTAGCCATTGGTGGGGTGTAGTAACATTATTACATCCCTCTATATTCATTTTGTCTTTTATATATTGAAAGATACTCAACAGCATTATTCAAAATCATGTTTATGTCTTTCTTTTCTCTTTTGATGAAAGTGCTTAGTCACATAAATGAATTAATGACTGTTAAGAAATCCTAAGACAATCTGCCTTTAAAAATTGAAAAGTTTCATGTGAACAGTATTAGTATTTTCAAAAAATGATTTGATAGTATAGTTGAATAAAACACGATACACAGTACACTTTTTATATTTGTTATTGTATCATTTTACGATGTGTCTTGATTTTTAGATGATATAATAAACAATAATTATCTAATTACGTGTTCAAAATTTTGAAAATACTTGAAATAGTTCAAAACCAACAGAATAAATTTTAATCATAATTGTTATATAACTTAAAATTAATAGAGTCCTTCCTGTGGCTCAATTGCATTGTCTCAAGGCTAAATATCAGTTTTGATATCTCAAAGCTCAGATAGCCTAATGATTACTTTTGCACTTAACAACAGACAAACAAAATTCTGAGAATAGTTGTAAAACTCAGCGATAGTTAAAATAAATTGGTTTTGAGCTAAGTTGCTTTGCCTGTTTTAGGCCTAAAATTATCTTAAAATATGATTCAAGTAAAATTTTATTAAATTAGGTAACACGAAAGGTAAAAGCTACAATATTAATTTCTTAAAATTAAATAATATATATATATATTGAAAATTATAAAGATAGCTTTTGTTTATGAATTTAGTCAAAATTTTATATTAGATAATAACGTTTGCATACAACACTTTTCTTTGATGGTACTTTAGTGTTAATCAATGTTATTTTTTTCTATTTCCTTATACATACTGATTGCCGAGTTACTCTCAAAAGTTTCTTCACTAGTATCTAAAACAATAAATGAATCTGGAAATGAACTTTTCCACACCTGCGGTGGATAGAGCAAAGAAAATTCTTTGTGCAGTTTTGTGTTTAATAAAAAATAAATGAAGTGTAGTTATTAGCCTTAGGTAAATTTTATTATAATAAAAAATGAATTTTGTGTATTAAAAAACATGAAGAAGAATTAAGCCTTTAACGTTGCTTATGACAATCACATGATTAAAATCCGAACTTGAGTTGTTAAATATATATATTTTCATTTGATATTACTAAAGCCATTAATGATCGTACTAAAGTATTTTTAGTTCAATTTATATTGGTGGTCTGGATTTCACGGATTATTTAGTAAATAAAAAAATAAGTCCAGTACCTTTAACTATAATAAAAAATATCTTATTTCCATTTTCAAATTCCGCATTTAATATAATCTGTACATCAATAGGCCTAATTTTAATCTGTAGCCAATAGATATTTCATCTGGCTCAGTTAGGCCAGATAAGTTAAGACGTTCGACTCAGAATCTGAGGTTCGAGGGTTCGAATCCCTGTGACATCAAGCATGATCACCCTATCAATTGTATGTGCGTCATAATGTAACAATCAATCCCATTATTCGTTGGTAAAAGAGTCGCCTAAAAGATGACAGTGGATGGTGATGACTAGCTGCCTTCCATCTAATAGTTCGTCCCGGCATGGCCAAGCGTGTTAAGGCGTGCGACTCGTAATCTGAGGGTCACGGGTTCACATCCCCATCGCGCCAAACATGCTCAGCAATGGGGGCGTTATAATGTTACGGTCAATCCCACTATTCGTTGGTAAAAGAGTAGCCCAAGAGTTGGCGGTGGGTGGTGATGACTAGTTGCCTTCCATCTAGTCTTACACTGCTAAATTAGGGACGGCTAGCACAGATAGCCCTCGATTTGCTTTGTGCGAAATTCAAAAACAAAAAACAAATCCATCTAATAGTCTTACACAACTAAGTTAGGGAAGACTAGAGCAGATGCCCCTCGTGTACCTTTGTACGAAATTAAAAAAATGTCTTTATTTCATTGTCAAAATATAAAGTTAATATCCACAATACTTATTAATTTCCTAACTGACTGTAACAAGCTAATTAAACCATGCATTTATTGCTCATTAACTGAGCAAAAAATTATTAACTCATAAAGTTTCGTTAAATCTTCTGTTTCATGTAGCTCAAATTTTCCCTAAGTTTTGAAGAATGTTCCAGTTATAAAGAAAGTCCACACACGTTACTTTATGTTAAACTTTCTTAACACACATAACACCAATCGAAAACATGGGCTATAACAGCATTATTTCATAATTATGATTTCATATCATCTTCATTTATGTTTTATTTTTTGTATTATGTTATAGTTTTTATGAACTTAATGGATGACTGTGGTTTCTTTTTTATATTTTGACATATCTAGGGAAACAGGTGAACTATTCCTTATGTTCTCATTGTTCTTAAATAACTACACAAACAACTAAGTAAATGAAGAGAGAAAGTAATTTGTCTTTCTTGCTTTGGAAATGTACTTAAAAGACAAGAGCTACAACCCACGAAACTGATGATATAGCAATACCATGCAAGAAGAATAGTTTTTTTTATTATTATCACTACGTAACTACCAGTTCATAAATATATGATTATCTTCCGAGGCGGCTTTCTGGAAAAGTTTTTTTTTTCCCTCACCAATCCCAAATGATTCATAAAATGGATAGAATTGATACACCTGTTCAAATCCCGAGAAAAAATGACGCACTTGGAGTTGGAAAAGTTACTTATTTGGCGCATGAAATTCAGCAACGTTCATAAATCATTAATGTTGATAGTATTGTCAAAGAAAATGCGTAGCCGAACATGTGCTATTTAAACGATGCAAAAGCTTTTGTTCAGGAAGGACGTATTGAATATCACATGCACATTAGATATAAATTCATTTGTATCGTGAATTATGGATGATAATCTCATTTTCTCAGTAAACTACTATTTTTAAATAAGTAAGATATGCATATCATCAATAAGATATTTGCTTAAAATATATTCTTAATGAATTATTCTGTAACAAGAAAATATATGATTGAAAATGTTATTTGAATAAACTATGTGAATTAGTAGCATTAAACACTGTGCCGTATATTCTGTATGGACATTTTCAACTTTTAATGAAAAAAAATCTATAAAATAACAACAGAGGTGTGTATAACAAAGGAAAAATTATCACTGTACAAGGAAAGCCTGTAAATAAATAAATAAATACTATTTTTAAAGTCGATGCCATAAAAGTCATATTTATTCATCATGTACATCATTCTTGTTTGTGTTAGTTTGAAATTTTACCCGTATATATAAAATTAATGCTGTATTTTTTTAAAATATTTTCTTATAAATATAACGGAACTGAAGTTTCTTATAAAAATACCTCAGCATCACGTGGAAAATTAAATCAAAATATCTCATATACTGAGTGCCTTTGTTTTTGATCGTATTATCTTTTACATTCGTTTTTCTTGCCTAAATGATTAATTTTCCAAGCGTATATTGCGCAGCGACTTCTTTTAATGTTGTGAGAAGTTTGCAGTTTTCATAACTAGGTAATTTTATTCCATTTATCTCAGCGTTCACTCTGTACACTTTTCAGTTTAATTATCACAAATACGCATATAAAGTTTTTGCCTTCCACATGAATTTAATCAAATTAGATGGTTTTGCTACCAAATAATTGTAGTTTACTGGATTTTTTTATTAATTTAAACAAATAATAATACTACTAAATACGTTCGCATAGATCACAATCAATTTTATATTGATAAATATTTATAAAATATTCGCGTTTGCCACTGTATTAAAATTAAATTATTTTAATTTCCTCATGAATAACTGAATTTCGTTATCGATAAAGCAATTATCAAATTCAAAAAAAAAATCAGCAATTTAGATGTTAGTCTTGGTTAATTTCTTTTTCTCATTACACAATACACCTGTCTTTCACAGGCTTAATTTAATAGAGTAATTAAAGTTCGTAGGTCAACAGATAGATAACAGATCAGTTTGTATAAAATGAGTTGAAATCATTTATTAATTAGCTTAAATATAAAGATGAAACATGAAATAACTTTTTATTACCTTTCAATATCACTGACATCAAACTAAGATTTATATTAAATATAATTACTCGTAAGGAACATTAAAAACTAATAGATCTCAAATAATATTTCTTTGTTTATGTATTGCTTTGACTATCTTAAATGTGAATAGAATGGAATGGATAATTCAAATTTTTAGCGAAATGAAATGTTGCAAGTCCACACTTGGGTGTTTAGGCCTCGAAAATTTGCTTTTACCCACATCAAATTGCTTCTTTGCTGTAATTTTCGTGTTCTCTTTCTGTTTGTTTTTTTCGTAGTTGTTCACTGCGATTAAACAAGACATGCCATGGCTTAAAATCAATATCGATTGTAATCACTTAACGTGAAAAGAAATTATAAAGTTTTTGGAAAAGCAAAAACTATGCAAAAATGCTATTGAAACAAGATAGTTGCAAGTTGCAAATTCATGGTTTCGTCACACACGAACCTCTTGATTTAATGGAGATATTTTTATTGACAGTTTCAATAATTGGTATCTTTAATATAACATTTAGTTTGTGATGAATCGCTAATATTAAATTAAACGTCTTTACATCTTTACGCTTTTTTAAATATTTTGTTTCCAAAAAAATAAAACACAAAGCTATTAAAATAATAAAACCCAAGTACTTTCATATTAAAGACAGGATAAACAATTAAAGTTTTACAGGTACAACCGATAACAAAAAAATATATGTAATCCCGCCACAAATCTGTAAGATCGAGGGTAGTACTGTTACACATGTACTTATTGTAATAATGTGTTACGAATACTTATCTATTTATTATAATAATATGCTATGAATACACGTATATTTGCTATAATAACGTGCTGCGAATATGTTTATGTTTTATCTAAATATAGGTTATTCTCATTCAATTAATTAAACATCAAATAACAAACTCAGATCTATATTCTTTTCATAAGCATTTATTAACTTTAAAAACGTCTTAAATAAATATATGTATGGTCCCGCATGGCCAGGTGGTTAAGGTACTCGACTCATAAAATGAGGGTCACTGAATCGAATCCCTGTCACACCAAACATACTTGCCCTATCAGCCGTGTGGGCATTATAATGTTACGGTCAATCCCACTTTCTTATCGATAAAAGAACAGCCCAAGAGTTGGCGGTGAGTGGTGGTAACTAGCTGTCTTACTCTAGTCTTACACTGCCCAATTAGAGACGGCTATCGCAGATGGCCCTTGTGTAGCTTTACGCGAAATTCAAAGCAAACAAAACAACTAAATATATATGATGTTTTCCAAAACAAACAAACAAACAATACAACAACAGTTTACTCTGGCAAAATACAACATATTTGTTGAAAAACAGGTAAGTTAATATGAGATATAATTCATACGTAAATTGACCATAAAGTTCAACCACATAAAAGAAGAGACGTCTTTTTACTTGGGCTCAAAATTGATTAATGTATTGTTGACAAACAGTTAACGACCAATTTTTTAGTGGGTGTCATGGGAAACCGTAGTCTCAAGAACTACAGATGAAATATTCAGGTGAAAATTCACTTTGTATGCCTTCTATGATTTGATAGTTGCGAGTATACAGTCGGTCTCCTAATACGTTAATCTTTTCAATCATGATAGCATTATAAATTTGACAGTAGAAACATATTTTCTTTGGTGAATAATATATTAAGCGTTGATGATGTTGGTTAGCTGCTAGTCTTTTACTTCTAAATTATCAATAGGTAGCCCTGAAGTTGTTTTGCGCGAAATTTAACAATTATTGATAGTAAAGGAACTTATGATGCCTACAGACTACGGGAGGCTTCAGTGTACATTCCAAATACGTGCATTAATTTTCAATTCATGTTTAGAAATAAGGAGCGACAATTACAAATGTATACACAGACACAGCTAAGGTACTAAAATATTGTAAAATTAAATACAAAGAATATCTCAAACTCAGTGTCAGTAACAGGACATTCATACATTGGTTTAAAATACCTATGACTTTAAAGAATGACACAAAATAGAATAATTGTGTTGTACACTTACAATATACAAAATAAGGAAAAAATAAGATTATACGAAGATTGTGACTAAAACTAACTCTGGTATGTTGTAGTCGCAAATACTGTAAATTTATTTTGATTGGATCAGTTCGGAGAAGTTTTTTTTTTACCTGTTCACTCGTTTTAGTTTCGATACAGTCGTATGAACTGTTTTCGCTACTGAACGCGACACAGTAACGGGCATTATAGATTTATGTATGGAATATACTCATAGATTCCTTCCTTATATTTTCTTCTAGAATGTGTGTGTTTTCTCACAACAAAGCCACATCGGGCTATCTGCTGAGTCCACCGAAGGGAATTTTCTTCCAGGAAACTACCTTTAAATGATTTGTTTGTTTTTGAATTTCACAAGGGCACTCTTTTACTAACGAATAGTGGGATTGTCCGTCATCTAATAACGCCCCCACGGCTGAAAGGGCGAGCATGATTGGTGTGATGGGGATTTGAACCATAGATTCGCAGATTGCGTGTCAAGCGCCCTAACCACCTAGCCATGCGAGGCCTTTTAAAATGAATTCAGTGTGATGCCAAAAAGGCCGAAAAAGTATTCTAATGCGTTTACTGTTTTATACTTTTCTTTAACTAGCTAGCACACAATTGAGCAAATGTTAGGAAAAAATCATCAGTGACCACGGCACTTCAACTTTTTTGTGAGCAGGATTATAGTAAATTAATCTGTGAGACCCTTTTTCCTTTCTATGAGCTATATTTTTGTGGCTTAACAATGCCTAGTGAGGAATACGCATATACCTCATTTGATTTCATTTCTCATTAATTTCACTACTATTCTATCCTTAAATTAAAATTCTTGTTGCAAGAATTAGAGTAAAATAACCTCTAAGTCCTCCGACATTGTCAAAATACACCAGTCGATAAAGTTTGAACTCTTGAGTCTAAAACTATAATTAGATCTGAAATCGGTCAAGAGATAACTGAACTGGGAGCTAAAAGTTTGTACTTAGAAAAGTCAAAGACTTTGGGGTGAGTTGCTATGTCGCCGAGAAAAATTATCACTAAAAAGAAAAAGTTGTGTAAGCCTGGCGACTGGACTTGAAAAAAGATATAAAACAAGAACCAAACAAGATAGAGATTGAAACGAACATATCACTTGAACAGGCTGATGATCAAATAGTAGACGTAAGCTCTTTAGACTTGAAATAGAGAATAAAATCTTTACATTATTGGTTTCCCTACCTTGCGTTTCAAAAACTCGGTGTTTGATTAGAATCTAGGTTTTTACCATTATACCTTTCCTTTGATTAATTCTAGAATACTAATCCTATGACTATTTTACAATAAATTAATATTCTACGATATGAAATTCTGTTTCTGTTGGTTTTGGTAATAAGAAAGACTGTAAAGTAAGATTTTTTTCTATGTAAAGAAGTTGAGACGACTTAGTCTGCCATATAATCATAAACCTGATCGAGTGATATGCCCACTTTAATGCCTATCTTCTTTGATTCGTTTTCATGTCTAGTAGTAAGGTTCCCCAGGGCCTTACATGGTAGGTGGGTTAAGGCATTCGACTCGTAATCTGAGGATCGTTGGTTCGAATCCCCGTTGTACCAGTCATGCTCGCCTTTTAAGCCCGAGGGGAATTATAGGTTATAGTCAATCCCACTATTCGTTGGTGAAAGAGTAGCCCAAGAGTTGGCGGTAGGTGGTAATAAGTAGCTCCCTGCCTCTAATCTCACACTGCTAAATTAGGGACTGCTAGCTGAGATAGCCCTCGAGTAGCTTTGCACGAAATTAAAAACAAACAAACAAGTCTTCCGGATTAGATAGCAGTAAATCTTCGAATTTATAACGTTAAAATCAGGGGTCAGATTTTCTTCGATGAACACTATAGAGATCTCGATATGGCTTTATTATAAAAAAACACATTCACACCAGTAGTCAGCCCTCTGTAGTTTTATTCGAAAGTAAATTGATTTCCTAATACTTATTTGTTTAATTTTTATAATGATGCATTATAAAGCTTTATAAAGTTCATGTAAAAGTGTAATAAAATAGGTAGTAAAAATCATGAAGTCGATTTTTGAACGCTCTGGATAGCTCAAAAATGTCATATACACTAGAGATAGAGTGAATGGGTCAGTTAACACTTAATATCTAGCTTCTTATGAGCTGTAGAGAAGAAAATCCAAATAACATTTGTATTGGTTCAATAGAGTTGTCCGTGCAATCTCTAGAGAGGGAGAGAGAGTGATATCAAACTCTCTGATATATTTTTGTTTTGCGTGTATGAACCTTTAAAATTAAGTTCCACGAAATACCGAATTAAGAACGAAGTTTTATAATGTTATTTTCGCTATTTTGAAACGTTTTAACAAAATTTATACATACAACAAAACAAATTATTAAAATCTAACAATACAAAATTATCAGTTATTGTATCTACTGCAAATATATTTATTTATTTTGTATAGTTTTAAAAATAATGAACAAATACTGCTGTATTAACAATATTACAGAGTAATATATATGTAAAAAACGGCTGGTTTCGTTTGAAAAAAAATATTTTTCTTTTGTAGAGGAGCAAACAATGTTTTGACCTTCTTTGGTCATCGTCAGATTCACAAAGAAAGAAAGAGGTAACTGACTGATAGCTGATTACATGTTTAAAGGTGTTGTGTAACTGAGTGTAGCAATGTAGAGGGTGTGCTTAGCTGTTTGATTATATTTATTAATATAGGTATAAAAGTGTTCATGTGTATTGGTTTATTTTGAGCTTCAGTTGTTGTATAAGTAAGGCTTCTTTAGTTTAATTTTGTGTTTGTTTATGTTTGTTTTTTTATTTAGTATTTTGGTGTTTTCTATGGTTGTGTTGTGTTGTGTTTATTTGACTTGCAGTGTTCTAAAACGTGTGGAGGTAACTTTTTATGTTCTTTGAATCTCGTTTCCATTTTTCTACTTGTTTCTCCAATATAGAAGTCGTGGCAGTTATCACATTGTTTTTTATAAATAATGTTGGTGTGGTGTTTATAAGTGTAGTTTTTACAAAGTATAGACCTTAGTTTTGTGCCTGGTTTTTGAATAAATTTAGAATTAACTGGAATGTCATATTTTGTTATTAGTTTTTTACTGAACCCAAACCAGCCGTTTTTGCATATATATTTCTTTATAAGTGGGTTCTCTCGTTATCACTGATTAATATTATAGAGTAATTTATCATTTATGCATGCTACAATTGCAACTAGATTTTTTCCTGTTATAAATTGTTAAAATTGTGATTTACTATAAAGAGCGTTGACTTGCTGGTTCATTTTAGAGCAAAGCTGTAGAATTGGCTAGCAACACTTTTCCATCACAACATAACAAGCCCCGAATTTTATAATTATCACTCAGGGGGTATACAAATCTGCCCGGAGCAAGCGGATGGTTGCCGTCAGAGATTGCAATCCGGGCGTAAAATATAAAGAAGAACATCTAACCCAAATAGTATAGAAAAGTAATTAGACAGGTACTTCTCTAAGGACCATAGATCTGGAACCAGAGAAAGGAAGGCTACTTGAGTAAAACAGAAATAATAATGTAAAGATGACTGTTTGGAGTGTTGCTGGAAGAGGAAAGAACGAATAAGTAAAAGGCATAAATCTGTAGAATAAACTGAAACAGCAAAATAAACGAGATTGAGGTGATTCGCTTACGTGAAGAGAAGAAAATAAAGCAATAATGAGAGTTTTAGAACCGGCAGCATCCGGTAAGAGAAGAGAGGGAAGGCTAGTAACGTATTGAAAGAATAAAATTAAAGAGAACATGAACGAGAAAAGAATTGCAGCAGACCTCGCAATGAACAGAGAAGACTGGAAGATGGCAACACATGCGAAGAACAGCAATACCCGCTTGGGAGAGATGGGTAATATCATTATGTTAGACAACAATTTTCTGGGTACATTTTAAGAAATAACATGTAGAAATGTGTTTAACTATTGTATTTTCACAGATGAATGTAAAATTAAATGTTATCTACCTATACTTATCAACATCTCCTTTGAGGTTGGTTGTGCTTTAAACCAAAGTTTAGCAGCATTTTTCTTGAACTTAATTACTCAAAGTTAAAATATTACTTTAATTATGGCTCTGAAGAATTAAATGAATATGAAAGAAAAATATGTGAAGACAAAAAATGTTAATTAGCAACATAGGTTTAATTTTAATCTCTTAATTATAAAACCAATTCAAGACACAGAAAGTCTTCTTGACCTTTAAATTTCCTCAATGTTTCCCTAAATTGTTCTAATCACATACATTATGGTTTAGTAAACATATGAATAGCAATTTTACAAAAGTTAAAAACCAATAATAAGAAAAAAAATCATGGTATATTACTTTCCCACAAAATAGCCGTTCTAACTTATTTTCTTCACTATGATAGGTTATTCCCAGCCGATAATTTAGAAACATTTCTTGTCTATGTGGTATTTTAGGAAATAAACAGCCTTATATTTAAAAAATCATCCTCACTTCCATATATGATGTAAAAGTAGCAGACCTTGGATAATAGCTTTGATTTTAATTAGTGAATAGTAATCTAAAATTTGTATTAATTTCAATTTTAGGTGGTTCTAGTTTAAAGAGAAATGCGATAGAACAATGTTTCTGCTGTTTAATAATGGAGATGAAAACGGTTGACAAGATTCAAACGTTTCGAAATAACTTGTTCCATTTTCAGCAAATTATAAAAATCTGTTACTAAAATTAAAATATAATGAAAATAATTATTCGTTTACTTCATTGTTAAGAAAAGCACTAAATGGACGGATAATATACATACATATATGTTAGACAACAACTGAGTTTAGTGTGAAAATTTAAACAATTTTAGTTCTAAATAGTTTTGTGAATCTTTAAAGGTGGGATGATCTTTTGCTAAGTGGCGTTTCGTTTTGACAATGTACGTAACCTTACAGTCACCATACATATATTTTTACATGAGCCATGAATGTAGTTTAGGTACTTGATCTTTGCATTGAAATAAATGTTTAATGTGGAGGCTAGGTCTATATATTATTCTAAGTTGACTTTGTTTTTAATTGACAAGGATTGCGAACCCATAAAAGGAAATGAGATAATGAGAGTAAATTTGGCAATGCTGTGTATATTGGATGGCGGTTGAAATTTTTGTTTAGGAAACTGCGTATAATCTTTGTTAAAAATCAGCTGAATAACCATATATAACGTGTGTTTAGGTAAAATGGTAATTTCTTTGCGTAAAATAAAACAGTTACAAATAAGATTAAACATTTGTTTAACACTGATATCATCAGGTTACATTTGAATAAATTGTGGTTGAAACTATTGAAATTCGGGTAGAGGCCAGAAAAAGTTATCTTATCTTAAACAGAGTTAGAAAAATGTTTGTCTTCTTTGGTAATTCTGACATCTAATAACGATAAAGAATCATTTTATTTGAGTTGGGACGTAAATATTATATTGGATGTTGGGAATTAAGGTAAGAAAGTAACTTAGAAATGAGGCTTATTTGTCCAATAGTTTGTATTTCGAATTTTTCTCAAAGCTACATGTAATATATTTACATTAGTCGTCCATAATTTAGCATACTTTTGGAGGAATATAGCTTGTCATTGCCAACGCTTCTGTTACTCTTTTACCTACGAATGGGGCCCCGGCATGGCCAGGTGTTTAAGGCGCTCGACTCGTAATTCGAGGGTCACGGGTTCGAATTCCCGCTGTACCAAACATGCTCGCTATTTGAGCCGTGAGGGGCGTTATAACGTGACGGTCAATTTCATTATTCGTTGGTAACACAGTATCCCAAGAGTTGGCGGTGGGTGATGGTGACTATCTGCCTTTCCTCTAGCCTTATACTGCTAAATTATGGACGGCTAGCGCAGATAGCCCTCGTGTAGTTTTGCGCGAAATTCAAAAGCAAACAGACAAGTAAACCAACGAATGTTGGGATTGACCTATATGTTAATGCTCCCAAGGCTGAAAGGGCAAGCATGTTTAGTATGACGAAGATTCGAACCCGCGACCCTCAGATCATGCCTGTAGCGCCCTAACAGCCTGACTATGCGAGGCCCTTAATTGTCAGAACAGCAAGAAAGTACTATCAATGAGACGTTTTTAAGGACATTTGAAATTACGCGGGCAGTTTTTTAGTTTTGTGTAATTCGCTAGGCCACAAATACTACCGAGTTTGGTGCCATATTTGGCAATTTGTTGAAAAGCTTTTTCAGAGATAATATTTTGACTTTTGAGAAGCTTAAGGAAACGTAGAATCTTCTTTTTTCTGTAACTGGTTCTTAAATTTACAATGGTCACAATATACTCAGCTAATTATTTTTGTCTGGTTTAGTAACAAAAATGTATTTGTTTTTAAGTAGAGTTATAAGTGCTTGTAGCTCAACATCGTTTAATGGAGAGGTACAACATTACATAAATATTGTTCGAGATTCAGACAAGTCAAATTTGACTTAAACATTTTTATTTACAAATGTAAAAATAATAGGTAATAATAATAATTAATAATAGGTAACCCGTTTCCTTTAGAAAAATGTTATTCTAGCGTCCTAGACTTTTTTCTACAAATAGTTATTTCTGACTTCATTATGGAAGCATTGATCTGAGATCAGCATGTTATTGTAAGATGATAAAACTCAAGTGCTTGAACGAGTTTTCATTCATAAGCATTTTTGTGTCCTAAAATACTTTTGAAATGCCAAAAATATTAAAATACGTTTTTAGACAAATTAATAATTAGTTGTCACCCTTATAGTAGATACATGGATGAATATCGATAAAAAATCTGATATGAATAAAAATCTACCTAGGCCTAAGCCTAATACGAATTCATCGGTGTTATCGTCGTGTGCAAGCAGTTTAATATAGGATGACGCAAGAAGTACTGAGACAAGAAAGAAAATAAACTGTTATGAACATTTTATTGAATATGGTTTTACATGGACAGGCAAACAAGATGGATCAAGTGGGATATATGTTGAGTAACAGTAGCTTGCATCTAGCAAAGTTAAAACGGCATCTAGATACTAAAAACTCCCAATTAAAAATCCAACTTCCGAGTATTTCAAAAGAAATTGTTTCAATCAAATGTATGGAAAGCTACATTTCGTTCGTTTGTCCATCAGGACAACAAAGGTGCTCTTATTTTCATATCATGTTAGCTACCATATTGCAAAAGCAGGTGAAAATCATACAATCACAGAAGAATTGATAAAACCATGCGCAAAAGATTTGGTAGAGTACATGAATGATGAGAAATTTCTTTAAAATATCAACATTGTGCCCCTTTTTGACAACTCGGTTTCTCGAAGAATCAAGAATATGTCAACAAATTGCTTAACGGAGTTAATAAGTCGAGTAAAAGTAAGTCCAATCTTTACGCTTTAAATGGATTAATCAACAGATGTCGCAGGTTATGCGATAACATTAGTGTTTGTACGCTATATTCACGAAGCTGGCTTTGAAAAAGACATGCACATCTTTGCATACTCAAACGACAGGCAAATAAATATTCAAACTGATCGATTAATTTATGGAAGCACATGAGATCCAATGGTAGCATTGCTCAAGTATTTGCACTGATGAAGCTGCAACTATAGCTTTTGAGACACTGGCACGCATAAAAAAGAAAAACCCAGACATCAAGAGTATCCACTGATATCTTTATGGTTTTGCATTTGCAATGAAACGAATGCCCGAAGACTTAAGAGAGGTACTGGGTGATGCCATAAAAATATTTAATTTTATAAAATCAAGACCATTTAATGCGAAGATCTTCAGTTTACTCTGTGTGATATAGGAAGTTTCCATAAAATTTTGCTGCTTCATATTGAAGTCGGATGGTTTTCTTGAGTGATTTCTCGGTTTTACAAACTGCGTGAGGAGAAAGATTTTTTTTTTATCTGAATGCCTTCTTGAACTTGCATACAAATTAAGGGACAAATGCTGGATACAGAAAGTGGCTTATCTTCCGGACGTACTTGCGTATCAAAATGAAGTGAATGCTACAATGTGTACCAGAGTATCGTACTTCAAAGTTCAGAGTAAGATGGAAGCACTTCAACGTTAGGTAAAATTTTGAGGTAAATGTATACTCATGGAAGAAATAAATTGCTTCGAAAATATGAGTGTGTTTTTGTTTTGCTTATGAATGAAATTTCCTTAAGTGATGATTCAAAAACTTCAGGCTTGCTGCACATTTCTGATTTTTGTACAACTTTTACGGAGTACTTCCATCCTCATTTAGAAAATAAAACTATAATGTGGATTTAAAATCCCTTTTTTGACTCTTCAAATATCAACGATTTGCCTTTGAATGAGAAAGAAAAGCTTTAAAAATTTCAACTGATTACATCTTATAAACAAAATTTCAGCAGGGAAAATTACACGTTTTCAAATAATATATCTTTGTGAGCAAACATTTTTATTGTACACAGCTATAAAGACCAAATTTAGAAATAGGCTAAATACTGAAAATAATTTGCGCTTACGGGTAACAACCATAACTCCGAATACTGAACTACTTTGTGAACAAAAGCAAGCTCATCCGAACCATTAATATATAAATAAGTACAATGTTCTTTTACTAATATAAATTTTGCAAGTAGAAGTAAAATTTTTCATTAAATGTTGATATTTTTAATAAATTTATATTCTAAAAGCTTGAAGTAAACGTTATCTGGTATAAGTAAACGATTGTTTCTATTTTTAGTGTATTTTTTATTAAGGCTTCTGAATGTTTCTTTTTCTGTCTAATATGAAGCTACTTCGGTCTAAAAAGTTTGGAAATCCCTGGTTTAGAGCATACTGGATAGTTTATTTCAAATAATATACGTTTGAATTTGTAAAATATAGAAATGTAACAATGCATAAAACTAGTGTTTGCAGACTCTACAAAAGAAAAAAAAGAAATGAGATTATAATGCCTTTTCTAATTCAACGTACAGGAATTGTAGTAAAACATGTAAAAAGCTTAAGGTAATATAATTATCGCAGGCTTGTGCTATTGTTTGATACAAAAGCAAGCTCAGACAAAACAATAATTAAGGTTTTACACCGGTTAATGTCAAACTAAGCTTTTGCCTCCATCTATAGTGCGAAAATTAAACTATAATTTATCATTAAAAAGTACAAAGATATATCAGCTGGATGCATTAAAATTATTGAATCATGGTGTGACGATTGATTGACAAGTGTATTACTATATGCTGTTCACACCAGAAATAAGACATATATACACATTTAACTATCTTTACTGAATCGACCTTTCGGATCCAATATACTTGAGTTGTCATTAGGTTATTGTAAAAGTGTCATCAAACATGTTTAATAATATTTTAAAATACACAATAACTTACCTAAATCAAGTGCGTTAATAACAGTTACATACCAAAAATATTAGCACGCATTGCATACACCAAAAATTTAAATAACAAAAGTAAAAAAAACAAAACAAAAACATACAATAAACACATTCAACAGGTAGAGTGTTGAAACAAATTGATAGATTCAAATTTATGCTGAAATTGATTCACACAAGAAAATAATTAAACTAAATTTAAAAAATGCAATTCGTCATATAATTGAAATCCAATTAAACAAAAATATATATAAAACGTAATATAAATGGCATTGCATTTTAAGTGCTTCTTCTTGTTGTTTGTTGTTTTGAATTAAGCACAAAGCTACACAATGGACTATCTGTGCTCTGCCCACCACGGGTATCGAATTTAAGTGCTTCTCTTTAATATATTATTTAGTAAGCCATCAATAAAAAATGAAAAAGTCCTTAAATAGTCATCAATGTTGAAGATAATATCGAAGTACAAATAAATCTGTTTCACAAGTCCGTGTTTATTTAAATGTTAGGGTTTCCTTATCATAATTACTTCCTTTAGCGATCTGATTGATTTCTATTTAATATAGAAAGAGAATTGGTCCAATTAAAGTTTCTTTAACATTGCTACAAGTGGTCAATATCATTAAATTTTTGATGTATACAGTTACATGCTTCTAGTTGATGCTTTTGCAATCATACAGACAGGAGCCTTCCTTATTAGCACATCTGAAACTGTTTCGATAACAATTTCGAAACTTACGTTCTTATAGCAAATTTAATAATTCCCATTAATTCGTCCATACAGTTCTTTACATAATCTTTTTATGGTAACCGTACCCTTTAAGACTTTGAGACGTTCATTGAATTTGGAGAATTTTTAATACGTTAAGCTATTAATACTACAAAAAATAGAGTTGTTGTTTTGAATTAAGCATAAAGCTACACAATGGGCTATCTGTGCTCTGCCCACCACGGGTATCGAAATTCCGATTTTAGCGTTTAAGTCCGCAGACATACCGCTGAGCCATTGGGGGGCACAAAAATAGAGAGGCATTACAATGAGAACGATATAACAGTGAAAGAATAAAACTTAAATATATATTTTATATGTCTATCTTGGAGAAAATTAGGAAAAACATTGTAAAGCAAGGACAAATGATGATTTTAAATGTTTACACTCTTTGAAGCATGCTATACAAAGCAAAACAAAATCTATAACTGAAGAGAAACAAAAATAATCAGCCTATTAGTTGGAATGTGGATGTGTTAGAAATAAATTCTCGAATGAAAAAAGACCCTCCGATAAGTAGAAGGGAATCAATAGGATAAACATAGCTGTTCCATGAAGCACTAGGTTTTCTTGACTGCTTGTGTCAACGCGACAAAGACAGCTACTAAACAAATACAGACCCTTATAAAAACATAAAGAGACCAAATTATCAGTTTAAAGAAATAATGATCTTAAACTTTAACGCAGACTAAATTTCCAGTAAGAATAGAATTTGAATAGTCCAGTATGATTTAATATGATAAACAAAATTAAACTTTGGTAAACAACTTGATTTTATCACTTTACTGATTTGCCACTAAAATCGTTTCATGATATTAATTTACAAGTATTTTGTATGAGTGTTGACATTTTTTGGTATTTGTGGAAGAACATTAATTTGTAATTTTCTTAAATTAATTGTTAAACGTGTTGTTGCATATGATATATATTCGCATATTCATTGTATCATTGCTACATTGATATATCTAAACTGAACATGCCATTGCTATATATTTGTTGGCAATTTTAATCTTTTTCTTAAAAAAACTTCTGAAATAACTTAATATTAAATAATATTCTATTCTCTAAACTAAAAGTTGTTGAAAGAAATTTTAAGTTTCTTTAATACTTTTTATTATAACATTGTAAATAAAAAATGTAAGTGTGAATATCACTCTGTTGGTCTGTTTCTTTGAAACTTTAACGATACGAACTCCAAATTATTAAGGTAAAAATATATATTTGTGGGGGGTATACAATGAGCTATGTAGATGCGGTCTCAAGAGTCTCAGAGTCAATTTTGAGGCCAAAGTGACCAAAATAACATTTCTTTTGCAACAAGACAACAGATTGGTTTCAAAATTGAAAAATCCTAGTTTTTTTTGGTAATCTTTGATCAAGAAGGCTATTATTTACGTCTCTTCTTCACGTAAGAACTTCTGATTATTTTATTCATGACCAATTATGTGTAAATGAATTTAAAAACTTTGTGCAACTTTTGTTTGTCTTCTTTCTCTTTTTCTTTCTTTCCTACACATATGCATGTTTACTTTCTGACTCCCCTTAAGTGAAAAAGGTTGATTTTTTCTATTGAACATGCACACACACTCCTTTAACTAAATAGGCTTGCAAGAGTCATATCTTTTTCTTTGCTTGCAAGTACTCGCAAGATTCAGCTGTACAGTGACTTTACCAAAACGTTTGGTTCTGCTAGATATTCATGTTCGTTCCAATGAGACGAGAATACATATATTATACACTAAACATAACTAAAATAAAGTCAGAATGTGCTACAAACGACACTTAATCACACAGCAGAAACTGTTACACACAAAAAATAAATAATTTATTTTAGAAACTTTGAATGTCAAGCAAAGTACATGCATGAAGCCGGAGCAACGTACCCGTGTTTACTTTGATTAAAATAGTTTTTATAAATATGTATATATATATATTTATTTTCACGTAACCAAACTATTTAGTAAGGCAAATAAATTATTTTTTTGCACAAATTCACGATTAATATGGTTGATTTAATCAAAACAACTCGGCACATTTTCATCCAAGAAACACCGGATACTATGTTAGCTTTGTTTATTAACAAAATATTGTTGCATTCATAAAATACAGTTATAGTAAAATATATTTTACTATAAAATAGCATCACTTTTGTTATATTCGTTTTAGACTAAATTCAAACAACTGATCACATTTTAAATGCACTTTTTTATGTTAATACAAACTATAACACAATTTCTGTCAATGACGTGAAAGCAAACCTTGTATTTTATTATCGTAAGTCATTAAACTAATTACTCCTGGATGACATCAATGGTGTAATATCCTTGAAACATTAATTTCGGTAAATGATTTACATGCAGGAGCGGATTAAGGGTCAGATGGGCCTCAGGCAAACTTTTTACACCACGCTTGTTATGAACATGAGACTGTTGTTGTTGTTTCTTTGAACTAAGCACATAGCTACGCAATGGACTATCTGTACTCTGCTCACCACGGGTATTTAAACCCTGTTTTTAGCGTTATAAGTCTGCAGACATACCACTGACTCACTGTGGGCCTTAAAGACTAAAGTAAAAACAAACAAACAAAAACCTCTCTAGATATGTTTTAGTGCTAGAGACAATGGAGAAAATAATAACCATAGACTTGTGACACTCATCCAGAAATTAATGAGCAATATTAGTTGTGTTTTGAATGAGAAAAAAAAATCGTTTGGATAAGAAAACATACAGACAAAGAGAAACAAAATAAACTCAACATCTCGCGCATTTGCACACTATATGTTAGTGACGTTTCCATTAGCCAATATTCTATCCTCTGGCGCAAATTTGATTATTTATGTTAAGAAGTCTGAATTTTATATTAAGTAGGAGGTGAACCATCACTTTCTCCGGAATTTCCTTTGTTCCATCGCGTATTTATGTTCCTTTTCCTTGATCGCTATTTTTCATATTTCTTGAATACTGATGGTGCTTTAACCTTTAATTGAGGAAACGAATCTTGTAATTCCTACACAAATATCCTGAGAGAATTTAATAAGTAGAAGCTGTACTTTCATACGTTGGGGAGTTTTGTAATTAACACCTTTTCTGTTTTTAACTGTTATAATTGTAGCATAAGATTTCTTTACTCTAACTGCACTTGAGACTTTTCAGAACAATCATTTGTAATGGGAGCAAAGACTTACATTGTGGCTTTTTATTCCATTTTTGAAGTTCAAATTGTATCCGAATGGGCGCTCCATTTTGGGCCTAACAAGATTTTTATCACTGGGGAACCTATTTTACACGGACACAACGTAGGTGCTTTCACAGAGAAGATAAAGCTCATAAACATTCTCCACAAAGGCAAAGAGTAAACAAGCAAAAAACATTTGTCGCTTGTAATAGAAGCATTTATATAAGAATGCTCACGGCAATACTAAGTTAGAACATCATTATTTTAAGATAATTAATATAATCTAGCAAGTTCTGCTTCTGTGGATTGCTTATCATAAGAATGTTGTAAATATCTTTACAGAGCAACCATCTAGAACGTGTATAAAGATTATCATGAGTTGATATCTGTGAGATATATCAGGAATAGAATTAAGAGACACTAAGTAAAACTAGGATATTTTGAGTTCCTGTATAATAGTAGCTAGAACTTCTTTGTGTTGATTAATCACATATAGTTGAGAATAAGTATAAAACCGATATTTTTCCTTACTTGCGCGTTTTTTAATGTGCTCATTAAAAGACAAAAAGCATTATATTCAGCAAATATTTCCAATATTCCTCAGTGGCTCCTATTATGCACAGAATCAATAGTTCCTATAGACGATTGAAACTTTATGATTAGGAGAATATGCTCTAAAATTTGGCACAGGTATTTTTTAACTCCATTTCCTTTTTTAATCTCTTTTTTAGGTTCGTCGACTTTTGGTTTTACGTTTAACATATTTGGTGATGCAGCTTTGATGCAGCGAGATGATTTCATTCTTACTAAAATCCCTTAAAGCATGTTTCCAGTTAGAGAAACCAATTGTTTCCAGCAAAGAAGCTTCCATTTATGTTACAAATAATTTACATATAACTCAGAAAATGTTCTCCTTTGAAGTTGAGCACCTAAATTATCTGTTTTATACTTTTTTCCATTTAATTGATCGTAATAAAAATGAGTCTTTGAGCATTGGCACTTATACTTGTGAGTCGGAACTGAACTTGTAGATGCACTGAAATCCATATTCATGTAATGACAAGAAATAATCTCAGACGCACAAACAAACACTTTAATTTTATCAAAACCATTGTACCCATATCAAATGTAAATGATCGCCATTGCAATAATCGATTTTTTCCTGTTGGTAGGGTTTCGATTTAATTTGATGAGGTTGACGGTCATCAGCATTGAAATATGTGGTCTCCGCACGATTATTTTTGAATTTTTTTATTGAATGTAACAGATCGATTTGATATTATGAGGTTGAAAAGTATCAGCATCCAGAGATTTAATGTTCTTTCCATTTCTTAGCTCTGAGGGTATCAGCACTAGAAAACAAGGCCCATAAATCTGTTAGCTTCTTTTTTACTTTAGCTTTTCCCAACGAATCTTGTGTTTATATATCTGTATAACTGATAATATGAATATTTAACGAATAGTATGTGTATGTGCACGTATAAGTATACTCGTGCAAGTGTGTGTGAGAGTGTTGCTATAACTAGTTAACTAATAGTTTCATAACAAGTTATCGCATATTATATTCTGTACTTAATTTAAAAAAAATAAATTTTGTACTTGAACGACTTATATTCTATGCCCACCAACTAATGATGCTCGTTAATGATTGCCAAGTACCGTATTTTCCGGTTAATAAGCCGAAGCCAATTTTCAGCTCTGAAAATGAGGGTTTTTGCTTATTACCACTCAATAAGCCAAAGAGAGATGGAATCAATATGTCATTCGTTATTGGCTCCACTCACTGTAATTAGGTAACCAATGGAATTCCAAAATTTTTACTCAGTAATTAAAATCACTAACCCAGGGTATAAATACCAGGGGTTTGTAGTGGGAGTTTATCACTGTACCGTTAAAAGCCAAAGATGTCTACACCTGCAAAAAAAGAATACTTTATGATGCTGCTTTTAAACTGAAAGTAGTAGAGCTAGCCTTAAAAAACTCAAATATGAATGCCGCTCGCCATTACTGTGTGAATTAAAAACAGGTCCGTGAATGGAAGAAAGCAAAATGTGTGCTAAAAAATGTCGAAAACAAGTAAATGTAACCAGAAAAATCAACCGAAGTGGCCAAAACTGGAAGAAGATGGAGCGACATGGGTGAATGAAAACCGGCAGACTGTCACGCGTGCCCAGATCTTTATTTTGCACTAAAATGGGCTGGTCGAAATAAAGAAAATTCAAGAGACTTTAAGGCAACCAACAGCTGGTGTACCCGCTTCGTGAAGTGACACAGCCTTGTACTTCGAGAGAAAACGAAGATGATAAATTTGATGGATTTTAATAAATTTCTAAGATTAAAGTTTGTATTTTTTTAATGAATTTTGTTATTTCTATGAATACATGTCATTCGTAATGTATAGACCTTTTACTATTAATAAATAAAGTTTATTCAACTGAAATAACTCTGCCGTAACTGTGAGATCAAAGGTATGATTTTGGGTCCGATTTTGGTCTCCGGTATTTTTTGGTCCAAAGCTGGTGATCGGCCAATAAGCCGACCCCCAAAAATCAGGTCCAAAATTTAGGGCCAGAAATTCGGCTTATTAGGCGGAAAATACGGTAATTATTTACAGCTGATAATTGGGACATTGTAAGCTCACAAGTAATTATAATTTGTGGGAAAACATATTACAAACACTGTTTAAGAGATAAAATCAGCTGATGAAATAAACCACAATCATAAAAGCTTAAAATACACTTACTTATCTTGTTAGCGATAAATTGAATTTTTGTCTTCAACAAAATCCGAAGCCTTTACGTTTGTGGCATCCAAAGGTATGAATATCTTTAATCTAGCCCAGAAACTTAGGTCTGGTTATACTCTAGATTTACTGATTGATAATGAGAGAAAAACGTCATGTTGGTAGTACAAGCCACAAGGGAGATACGTAGCTGACAGCGTCATAATAATGTATTGTAAAAAAATTTTGGTTGGCGATTGCCTATCTCTCGATTGGTGTAACTAAATATAGCCTCGCTTAGACCTAGCACATTTGTATTTAAAAGTGCACGCAAGTGTGCTATATCATAGCAAGGTTACAACTGGACACACTATTCTGAGGTTAGCCAATCAAATCTCTGAACTCTAGATTGCACGTTAGGCCTACCCACATTACACATAACTTTTCTCTTTTCTTTTTCTCTTTTTAAAAATAAGTAGATCTGTGGAAAGGATTTTATTAAACTTTTTTTTTAAAATATTAAAACAATTTTTTTTTTACCTTGCCGTTTTGAGCCTGAGCAAAAGGCTGCAATCCCAATATCCTATGGATTAATTTACTCATGTATATGTGATAGTATATACGTAGAGGCAATATGTACAGTTTTAACTAGAATAACAATTTATCTTAAAGGTATATATTTGATTTTTAGCATTGTCCTCCTTTACACACAATATACGAAATTTGTTTCGAGATGCAAACAAAAATAAGACTTTGGAGGTGTATTTAAAAATTTCAGATGATATTAACATGTGACTCTTTTGCCTCGTAACTTCTTCATCTTACAGTTGCTGACTTAAAGAAATACATGCAGGTATTTTAAGTTTACAAAGTTATTTTTTTCTTAAGCATATGGTTATTTGTTATTGTCAATTTGGTTGTGCATTATTACGACCTCACTTGACTCTTTTAAGCCGCCATTGTTCATCTTTCCTCAGGCAAATACAGCAGAAAGATAAATTATGCATTCGAAGTAAAAATTTGAAGAAGTTGAAACAGCAATAATTTGGAATTTTTACTTATTGGTTCTTTTCATGCCTGGAATAATTGTTGTCCAGGTTCTCAGGCAATAAATATGTGTTTTGTTGCACATGAGCAGTCTATTTCTGTTGTTCATGTCAAGTAATCAGTGTATCTAAGTAGTAAGTTCTCTGATATGTACGTAAGTATCTACATAATAAGGATAAATAAAAATATAAACTAAAATTAAACGGAAAAACATATTTAATTTTGTTTGTTAAGTACGAAACTACAAAAGTGAATATTTGTATTCTGCCCACCACAAGAATGAAACATTTTTTTTAGCGAGTCCCCCGCTGGTACAGCGGTAAGTCTGCGGATTTATAACACTAAAATCAGGGATTCGATTCCCCTCGGTAGACTCAGCATGTAGCCGGACACACATAATTATTTAGAGTTATAATCCTGCAGCCACTGGGGGCGAATTATATTTAATTTTATATTTGAATTTAATGAAAATTTAAATTATGGCAATTATATTAATTTTTAATGATAGTTGAAGTTATTGCCCTGAAGGAATGCTTTTCTAAAATCAAATACAAAATATGATATTTTTCTATTTCCATGTTTAGTAATTATTTTTATATTTATTATCAAGCGTATAACCATTTTCAGATTTGAGGAGTCATGTTGCACTCACAAAACAATTATAATCTCTGTTTATTATTTGATGATATTTTGCATGTAAAATAATAATCGTCGAACATTGTATTACGTAATGACATACAATGTGACCAAAACATTTTATATATCCAGAAATAGTGATATAAAAGGACAGACCCTGTATAAATCTATATGAACAAAATAATGTGAAAATTTACTACGTTCGTATATTAAGCAAGTTACAAAATTTTTTAAGTTACACACTTTTAATTCTAACTGACCAGATACATACATATGTAAATATATACATTAGTTATTACATGAAACATATATGATACTGTAAAAAAAATTAAGTTTTATTTTTGTCTTGACTGAAACATCAAGACATTCTGTTAGTTCATTTGAACATTCTGACATTGGTAATGAAATAGAGCAAGAAAAACAATAGAAATACTAATATTGGTGGTCTTTTTATTTGTTATTTCTTTGAATTTTATACAACATTAATACATTAAAAAATTTAGTATATTATTTTAAATAAAATTCCAAGCAAATTCTGATTCGAATAAAACTGTGGATTGTAACATTGATTTTCAGTCTTACAAACGACATCTTTCCCTCATTATCGCTATTTCCTCGGACTCTGAGCCCTAAAATAGTCAGTTTATTAAAGTAGCTATGGTAACTCTATACTATTACAAGCACCAAAAAATCAAACATTCTTTGGTTCGTATTATAGCTAATAGTAATTTTTTTGCATGTCTTCCTTTTGTTCCATTCGTTTTCACACATCGATTAGGAGGAGAAGAACAAGATTAAAAACGATTTTATCATTTTTGACCCGATTATTTCGCTTAAATTAAATCAGATATGAAGTTGACGTTTCTATGGGGATGTAAGAATGTTTGGATCTTAACAGAAGCAAAAAATGCTATTATTTGGAAAACTCTAGAAATGCTTCAGTTTTGGTTGAATTTGGTTCTGCATATACTCTCAAGACAGTGTTTATTTCACTTTCTGATACGACTGAAGTCATTACCGTTCTAAATACTTAATCGCATTTAATATGTGATAATATAATTGTGGAAAAATGCCTAACAATTATTACATTATTGAAATAAAGGTACAACTCTGTTAATCAGCAACTGCTGTCATTCTAGGAAGAAAATTATTTCAAACATTAAAACAAAGAAATATTCACGAATACAAAGTAAAAAGGAAAGTTAATGTGTACTCGTATACTGTAGTAAACAGTCCTTTCTAATGATGCTAGCATACTGTTTCATATAGATTTTGTTTACCATACATGGATTAAGGATTATGTTTTTAGTAAATGCCGAATTTGCTGTATTCTACTATTGTTTGTAACATTAATTAGAAGATTGATCGAAATTTATGAATCCCCATTTTCACTACTACGAGTATATTTGGTGATTCATCATACGTTTTTGCTAATTTGTTAATAATATTATGTTGCATGAATTAGTAGCTAATTAATGTTTTTTTACGAACATGTAAATATAAGGGAGAAGACTTGGAAAAATAGAAACATGCCAATAATTTTTCATGCTTTTGTTTGTTCTTGCTAATGTCACCAGTATGTTCGCTATAAAGCATAATGAGCTTTCTGTATTTTGTCCACCGCAGATATGGAAATTCTAGTTAGCTACCACTACCATTACTTAACAAATGAGCGTAAGTATTAAGTTAAAATAAAAATCGAATGCACTGCAATAGACTATATGTATATACATCTACGCTACAAATACTTGCAAAAACCTTATTTTTACAGCTGGGAAGGATGAGTTAACTAATTGGATAGAAGTGTGATTTTATGGAAGAAAGCATAGGGTTGCTATAAATGGAGTTCAGTCAAACTGCATTAATCTTTTAAGTGGTGTACCTCCGGTCTCAGTATTAGTACCATTGCTCTTTTCGATTTACATTAATGAGATAAATAAAAGGAACATTCAATAAATTACTCAAATTTGCTGATGATATCAAGGTATTGGGTGTTGCTAGCTGTGAAGATGTTTTTGCTTTAGAAAATGATTTAGATCATTTAAGGAGTTGGGGAAATAAATGGCAAATGGATTTTCATTATGATAAATGCAAGATATAACATGTAGGTTATCGTAATTCAAATTATAAGTATAATCTAGGTGGGAATGACCTTAACAACTTCATGAAAGAAAAGGATCTTAGTGTAATGGTTGATCAGTTTCTTAAGCCATCCATGCAGTGTGCTTTTGCTATTGGTAGGGCAAATATGATTCAATCTCCATTTACAGAAATACTGAATATAATTCTAAAGAGGTTATACTTTCATTGTATAGGTTACTAAAGAGGCTACACTTGAAGTATTGTATTCAGTCTTTAGCTTCTTACCTTATGAAGAACCTTGAATTTTTGGAAAGGATTCAGAAGAAGGTTATTAAAATTGTAATGTGATTGGGGTTGTCATATAAGAAAATATTAATATCTTTGAAATTGTTTACTTTTGAAAAAAGGAATGGTTATAGGAAATCTTATTGAAGTTTTAACATTTTAAAGGGAATTGATAATGTTGATGCATCAGTATGTTTCATAATTAATAGTGAGAATTATAAAACTAAGGGATACAAACATAGATTGAGACAAGATATAAACCATCTAAACCATCTTCAGCTGAGATAATTTTATATTTCAAGTAAGGTGGTTGGCCTATGGAATAAGGCTGCCTTAGGATGCTATGGAAGCATTAAATATGAGTTAGTTTAAAATAAAGCTTGATATATATAAGAAATATAAAGGTTACCTTCAATTTTTGCTTAATTTATTTATTTAATAGTTTTAGTCTGTCTTAGAAAATGGGAAAGCTAAGATGAACCAACAGGTTCTTTGTTGTCCCTAAACATTATGTTATATAATATGTTATATTTAGTCTTGGACTTACAGCTTAAGATTTCTGAGGGTCATTTTTATGTCATTTGCATTTAAAATGAGATCCATTTCCTAGCTTATGTTTTTCTTATCTTAATGTGTACATACAAAAGTCTGTCCAGAAGGTATTAGTGTTTTTGCACAAGTTTTGTAGGCTACTGCTGCAACCTTCTCATCGGAAATTCTTCTAATGTGAAAAGTGATAAATGTTGAATAGGTAGAAACTCATTATTTCTGCATTCACGACTCTTTTATTAAATTTGAGTTGATATTGTTAATATATGAGCTCAACGTGGAAACAGTCGACCCTCTTTGAAAAACTATTATAAATTTAATTTTATTTAACAGGAAATAAACAGTCTGTTCTATCTGGTTTCTTTCGTCCACATGATGTAACTTCACACATATCCAACAATGTATTACTAAAGAGTTGATTGGCTTTATTTGCAAGGGGGGGGTTGTCTGTGATGTGCCTAGATGAGCTTTGCTGAGTATTAATTTCATGATTGCATTCTGAATCACTACTGAGGAAGTTACTGGTTGATGGAATGCCATAAATAATCCTGTACGTCCTGGGTAGAGCACACTACTTTGTTTAAAGGTTGTAAGTAAAGAAAAAAATAAGACCTTGAGTTGAACCAGATGTACCTGACAACATTGAATTAAGTTTATCTTAGTTTATCACTTGTTGACATGTAAGGATTACTAAGAGCCACTCAAACTAGCAATCATGCTACCGTGATATCTAAGTGAGAAATGGGATATCAAACACTTAGAAAAAAGCTGACAAAATATATCCTAGGTTCAGTTACTTACCAGTTACTCACTTTAAGTGTAATTTTTCGGTGTTGAGTCCATATATTTCTAAAGATACTTTCGTCAAATCGGCTCATGAGCTGAGAACAGTCTCTTAAATTCTGCAGTTTATTTAAACGTCAAATGATTGTTAAGTTATTTCCATTTTGCTAATTTTCAAAACAGCAAAATATACGTTATTGTATTTTACAACTGTCCTAAAGTACACAACTCTACTGAAATATAATTGGTTTGTTTGAAATTAAGCACAAAGCTACACAATGAGTTCACAGACATACCTCTGTGTCACTAATTGGAATACACAATGTTTCGCCTACCAAAGGACAAAACAACTGTAAAGTATTTAGTTACTCCTCAGTTAACTATTTGTAAAAAAATATTAGCTTAATCACAAATGATTGGTCATTATATGCAAATACATAAATCAACATTTACTAATGTGACCTTACATCTTTATAGTTCATGACATTTCACTTCAATATTCTGTATCAATATTGCACAATTTTTATAAGGCTTGGTATTGTCTTTGGTATTTTCTACGAAAGAATCGTTTCCTGAACATATTTACACGTAGTATCCTGAGTCACTCAATAGGATCTGTCATATTCCCAAAGAGTATCACATTTATGCTCAATAGTGATGAAATCTGATAAACGCACTGACCCGCTACATTTTATCAGTTCACTTTTCTTCCATAATATGTTTAATAGTATAGAATAGTAAGGCGTAAATTATCAATTATTAAGCTAAAACGGACTTCAACTATACCACATTTAGCTACATAAGGTCAGAGTATGTTGTCCATATAATATTGGCCAATAGTAATATTATTTAAAAAGACATCATAAAAGGCAGTGAATCAACGAATGGTTATTCCTGCCCACACTGTCTGCCACCAACCCAGCATGTTGTTATCGTATATAAATATGACAAGCCCTGTTTTCCAGCTCACTGAGTATTAAAATACTTTGTTGTTGGGTGGATAGGAAACAGTTAACTGTTTCGAAATAAACATTCATTTTCTCAAGTCGTTCAAACACTAGACGTGTTCTGTGCATCATAGAAGGTAAGTAGCTTTGTGCCATGGTGAATGTAATGCATCATATTGTGCAAAATATAAAGAAACTGGCATTGTTAAGTTTGTTTTAATAAATTATACAATACTAACGCGTCTAGTTGAAGCTGACATAATTTATTTCTGTTTCAAGGTACTCTATGAATATAGTTTATTTTTCTAGAACTCTACAAAATAGCTAATTGTGCATTTTCGTTCACAAGTGTGAGGTAATAGTTTAGAGAGAATGCATTGAATTAATATGCTTGTCAGGTTTCTGTGGCAAACAACCGAAACCATATATGTTCAGATTCAAAGTTCGGGAACGTTAAACAATAAGCTACTGTCTTTCCGGTATATGATTATGTACATTTGTTTTACAGCACTTATTAATATTCTGCAACACTCTGCTATAGTTGGCTATTTTGAGATGTCTGATATCTCCCATGAAAGAATGAACCGAGCTCCCTCTTCAAGGTCTGGCCATGGTTCATAAAGAAAATCGATAGTGGTTTACATCAAAGATGTTTACGTCATAGATTATGCGAAAATGCAATACATTTATATATGTATATACAGAAAGAGAACATAGGCTGAATGATCAACAATTTGCATTTCAGATCATATAACTGGTAATCAGACGTCTAGTCTGAATAAATGTAGTGAGAAAGAAAAGTTATTTTTTCCTTATATACAGCTGAATTTTCGTTTGCCAAAAATAACAATACAAGGTCCTCATACCATTTATTTTGAGTAACGTATTCACCTGTTTAATATTATCTTAAATTTTCCCAAGTCTATTAAATATACATTTAAAATAAAATGATGTTTTGTTTATTTTTTTCATTTTACTAAAGTATAACACTTTATTTCGTAAATTTCATTAAGTGTAAAAATATTTTACTATATTGAACATTTGAAACACTCATTTTAACTTCAGTTTAAGGCTAGGAACACATTCAAAATATTCTAGCTTTACCCTATTGAGGTTATTTATTATATATAACTTGTGTTGCTCATCGGTTTTTTTTTGTCCCTGACAAATGAATGCTAACTTTTAATTTTTATTTATGTTTTTATTTTCTGACTAAGCACAATAATTCTCTCCCCACAATTATAACTTCTGTAATACCTTCATTCTTTCCACTGATTTCATTGAGTTCGTCTAGGTTTACTATAATTTAGCTATTTACATGATTTTTATAGTAATAAGTACAATTACCGTATAACTCTGTGTTGGCCCTGTGCCTTTCTTTTACAGCAAACATGTTCATTGCTATTTGCCTTTCATTCTTTATTACCAGTACGATGACACGTTTTAGAGGCACCAAGATAGCGCAAAAGTATGATGTTTCTCGCGAAGCTTGAAAATATACCACATTGCCAACAAATTATTATTTATAAGGGTTATGCCTTACCTTAAAAAGCTTTAACACTTATTTTACCTTTTACACTTTTTATCGTACGTGCCACTTAACATTACGACTATAACAAAAATTTCTTTGTTTGTTTTTGAATTTCACACAAAGCTACTCGAGGACTATCTGTGCTAGCCGTCCCTAATTTTGCAGTGTAAGTCTAGAAGGAAGACAGATAGTCATCACCACCCACCGCCAACTCTTGGGCTACTCTTTTACCAACGAATAGTGGGATTGACCGTCCCATTATACACCCCCACGGTTGGGAGGGCGAGCATGTTTGGTGCGACGCGGGCGCGAACTCGCGACCCTTGGAATACGAGTAGCATGCCTAACGCGCTTGGCCATGCCAGGCCCATAATAAAACAGCACAAACCATTTTCACTTGTACAAAGACATAGCATAACCTTATCTACAAAACAATCAAGTTTGTTTTACGTTATTATTTTGTGTATAACATTAAATCTTGCCTAAATACAGTATGGCGAACCAGAAACGATTATTTTGTAGTAAAATCCGATATGTGTTTAACGCACAGATACCTTTCTATATATAAGTGTATAAGTCACTCTATATCAGCTGAAAATGCATAGTTACTTTAGCTCTCGTGATCACACCTTAGCGAGATTGTTTATAGCTCAATTTATGGGAGATTTTAGATGCTGGCGCAATAAACCATAAACACAGTTTTATATAATTGTGTACAAAGTGTTGTTAAGTATGTCAGTAGCATAAATAAAGAGAGAGAAACAAAAATGTTTATTGACTTCTTTCAAATTGATACAAAAGCTGGTGTGGCGAGTACGTGGAATTTTAAAACAAACATAAAACTTTGTAAATTCACAAATCTTTAAAGAAATAGAACAAAAAACTCGATTACTTGTTGTTTTGAATTAAACACAAAGCTACACAATGCTCTACCCACCACGGGTATCGAAACCCGGGTTTTAGCGTGTAAGTCCGCAGACATACCGCTGAGCCACTGGGGGCTACTCGATTACTATTCTAAAATATTCTAAAGAAATTGAATTCATCTATCGAAAATGTCTGGCTGAATATTCTTTTGTTGTTTTGCTAGCAATGTTTGTTTCAATTTAATGTATGCAACGTATTCTGTTAAATGTGTATTGCGCTAGTCCCGCCTGTTTTCTAAATTTGTAAACAATTTCCGAGAGTAAGAATCAACAATATATACTTTACGAAAACATTAACGTATTGATAGGCGAACTTAAGTTTCGAAAATTTCCCCTAATAAGTATAAAAGATAACTGTGACAAGACGCGGGGGGACAACAGAATATTGCTAGTTTGCTACAAACAGTATATTATTAGTCTCGGAAGCTATAACTGTGATAAACGCTTATTAAATGGATACATTCAGATATTTGACCATGAATGTTTAGATTTTTCAAACATTATTAACCATTTAACTTCAGATAATTAAGTTGAGACGTTAGTGTTTCTATGTGGATATTTGATATCTTCCTCGATTAAAAAAAGAGCTTATGAACCGCGTGAGCCAGCCAAGAAAAGAGACAGGCAGCTTTCTTGTTAAGAGAAGTGTGCCTGTTTCTCAACATAGAATTAATTCACACTTCGTGAGGCCTCGATAAAAGACTCAGTTCTAGACCAGATAGAAAACTCAGTATTGTTTATAAGTTTGTAAAATTATTGTATATCAATCATAATTTATAAGAATCGTTAATATAAAATATCAGAATTGTTTGTAAGTTTGTAAAAATATTGTATAGAAATCATTCTTTCTAATAACCGTTGCTATTAATTGTTATTAAAGTGTATTTGTGTTAGGAAAGAAAATTGTGTGCATTAGTCTTGTTGGCAAATATAAGTTTAATACATATCTACATTCAATTAACGTCTGGATTAAAAATAAAAATTTCCGGCTATTTGAAATCGTAATATCTAATATCTATGGTGTCTCGTCTGAGATAAATTATAATACGTAACGGTATTTATTACTATTATGAATTAATTTCTACCAACGAAAACATAAGAAAGTGGTATTTGTTACTCGTATTCAATAACATGTAGATTTATAAGTACGTTTTGTTTTTTTGCTGGCAACATATTACTTTCTTCCTTTGCCTCTTTTAGTTTATTAGCTCACTCTCACATCTTCTGGTGCTTTTGGTTGATAACTAGGTTTTGTTTTTATTGGTAGCATATTATTTTCTGCGTTCGTTTCTCTTGTTTTATTAGCTTTCTCTCAAATCTCCAAACTTTCTTTTTTTCTTGTTCCTTTGACAAATCCATGCCAAATATACTTTCCGACTTTGTGTATCAAGTGAAATTTTTTCTTAACCAAAGTAGGTCTTTCAGTTCCAACACTGGTTGAAGTTAGAAAGGTCTTCTCTAGTCACTCATTCCAGTCATTTTTAATGAGTTATAGTATTGTTCCTGGTTCCTAAGAGACTGTCCAAAAGTCTAGTTGCTTTATAACCTCTCAGAATTAGAACCAAATTTTCATACTCCTAGATTCATAACAATACGTGATCATAACTGAAAACGTCACTAACGAAGCTGGGAGCTCACACATATAGAAGTGTTTTTTAAAACTTCACATATAGTGAGCTATAATTAAATTACATTGTATTGGTTGCATTAACTTTAACTATTAATTACAGATGTTTCAATAAATTTTAGATGTAAGTATGGTGAGCTATCATTATATTTCGTAAGTTTATGAGTAACAGCTTATATTGTATGTCATTTAATTATCTAAAAAATCCTATTTTACAACGTTGCATTTTTATTAAAAACTAATAGATGCAAAATTTTGTACTGCTATTTGTTATATAGATGTGGTACGAGATAAAATATTTAAACTGCCCGAACGTCATAATGATTTACGATTGAAAACATCATTTACAGTGTTCACTAGAGATTGAGTAGTGTACTTCGCATGCCAGTTTCAAAAGAGCCAAACATTTCTCTCATAGATCTTTGTCAGATTCTAATTTGTTAGAACTTACCGGGTTTTGATATAAATATTTACCATATTTATAAGATCTACGTTAACATTCAACATGCTGATATTTCACTATATATTGCATTTTCACCAATCAGATTTCTTCAAATAACTTAAAATTGCAGTCTATTCTCTTTTTTTTGTGAGTCAGTGGAATCAATAATTAAAATTTTCGTTATTAGTAAATGAGAGAAAAACAGTAATAACTTTGTTGGCGATTTAAACAGTTTTAATGTTGTAAAACGGTTAAATTTACATTGGACTTATTTTATTATTTAGACTCTTCTTTCGGTCATTTGAAACGTACTTTAAATTGACGATTCAGCCTAATTTAATTCAAACAGTTCACTGTACTTTAGAAACCATTGAAATTACTCTATCAAAAATAGGTTACGGAAATAGTTGGCTTTATTGATGAATAGCCACATGTATCAGAAAAAAAAATTTCACTGAAGAAAAAATTCATACAAAGGCAAAATGGTTATTTCACAGAAATTTGGAACAGACATTACTCTCTGATCTTAATCCATGTAAAACGGTTTTCATTTATTATTAGAGAAAGATTTATATCCTTTTTACATATGGCTTTTCAAGTTATAAAATTTATATGAGAGATAGAAAGATCTGGTTGAAATAATAACTTTCTTTTGAAAAAAAAGATACACATACATATACGTAGCAAAGTTTACGTTTCCTCTACTTCTAAGTTTGATTAATGTCTTTTTTGAAATTTTATGAATGTTATTTTATAAAAACAAAACAAAGCAAAAACACACACACAAAACACATAAATTGTTTGCCCTAATTAAATGAACTAACCAATAATTTAACACCAATTCAATAAAAGTAATTAAAGTAATTAATTAATGATCGACGAAGTACTTTCATCCACAGTTTTGAATAAGTGACTAATTATTCTATTATTAAGCACAAAACTATGGAGGAGGCTGTCTGTACTCTGCCCATCACATAAATCGAAATCAGATTTTAGTGACGTGATCCTGCTGAATCTCCATTGAAATGCAGCCTATTGTTACTAAACATCATCAAGATCAAACATTTATTTATTAAGGAAATAGCAATAAATGTTATATTTAAATATCACTTTTCAACTAAAGGTGGCTGATATCCCTTTAAAAATTAGCAGTGGCACAATGCAAATGCTGAGATTTTCTAATACGATGTAAATGAAGCAAAAACTGTTAATAGTTTCGGGTGAAATTAAAATACAAAGTTGTTACATGTATTCTCTAAAGTTTATGATTTATTTATTCTTTTATTTGTTGGTTTATTGACGGTGTTGGCATTAATACCGTATTGATGAAATTTGTTTATTACAAATATCACGCCCCTCAGTGGCATAGTGGTATGTCTGCGGACTTACACACACTAAAAACCGGGTTCCGATAGCCCATTGTGTAGCTTTGTGCTTAATTCTAAACAAACAAAAAAACAAATATCACATTAAACAATACCAAGCAAGTCGAAAAGGCTTTTTTTGCAAATTACAAAAAGTTAAATGAAAAAGTCCAACATATGGTAATATAAATAACTTATTAAAATGAAAAAAGTCTTTAGTAGCTAGTAGGTCCTCCCCTATTATTTATAACATCTCCCAACTTGGTTTCCCTGATGCTGATGACATTTCGGATAACTTGTTGGAACAGTACGCTCTATTTTTAGATTAGGGCAACTATGACCTTCTGGATAGTTGCAGGACCAGGTTGTCTGTGTCTGACAGCTTACTCCTAGCACACACTTAATCGGACATATGTTTAGTGATTTAGTAGGCTGTGTGATCCCGATAATGTCAAGAGAGGCGTTATTCTGATACATGAGTTCATACAAGTAATATCTTGCTATTATGAATTGTCTCTCCACCACACAAAGTTCTTTTGTTTCTGGATGCAGATGCCATCACATACCATGATTGAGTTCTCCCCAAGGCAACAAGGTGAATAACATTACAGGTCAGATATCGTTTTCTTTCATATTTCAAAATCCTTGGACGTCGGTCGCATGAAGATATACAGAACGTGCTCTCATCTGTAAACATTACAGAGGTTATTTGCTAAGGAGTCCAGATGATACATTTCTAGGTGAAATCCAGTTGGTCTATTCTGTGTCTTGAAGTTATTAAAGGGGATTCAGCCAGTATCCTGTACCTGAAACCAGCATTAAAAATCCACTCAAGCGGTTTGCTGAAGCTTTATCCTGTTGGTTTGGTTCTTAAGTGCTACTTTTCGAAGAATTTGGTAGTCTCCTACAGCTATAGTCATTTTGCTGCCCTGATCTAGCCTTTTGATATATTTTTTCCATGGCCTGATATTTGTGTTACAATCTATTGGCAACAAACACTGCTCGCCAAAATCATAAGGGCAATGAACATAAAAAATATGCACTTTGCGTTGTTAGACTCAACCACTTATATGAGTAGAGCTTCGAAAGATGACAATAAGAAAAGGGAAAATAAGGTTTTTTAGCTATTAATAGGGAAAATGTGAACACTATGAAATTAACCTAAATACTAGCTGGTCAAAAGTTTAAAACCATTCTGAAACAAAGTGCTAATCGGTAAACACGTAACGAAATCTAGTCATTCGTGTTCAAGCATTAGCGTTGTCAACATCTCTTACTAACATCTCCTGTGTTAAATTTGGTAAAAACATGGCAAATGCTAAAGAGTTCACAGAGTTTGAATGTGGCAGAATTGTCGAGCTGCAAAAGCAAGGTCTTTCTTAACGTGCCATCGCTGGTAAGACAGAGCGTAATAAAACTGCTGATGCAAATTTCTTAAAAGACCCTGAAGGATACGGAACAAGAATTTTAAGTAATTGGCCCAAGAAAATTTTGCCGGCGTTGAACAGGAGGATTCGACGAGTTGTCCGAAAAGACACCAGCCGATCGTCGAACCAGATTAAGGCCCTTACGGACCCAGAATGCAGCTCAAGAACAATAAGACGGCATCTACAAGAGAAAGGTCTAATAACCGTAAACTTCATCGAAAGTCACGCCCCCTTCCACACCACGAAACACTTCGGTTAAACTTTGCTGAGAAGCACCAAAGATGGGACGTAGAAAAGGGGAGGAATGTTTTGTTTTTTGCTGAGAAATATTTAACTGGAATGGTTAAATGAGATGGCTTCCAACGTTACTGGCACGATAAGGATATCTCACCGGAGACATTTTCTACACGACACAGTGAAGGAGGTTCCATCATGATCTGGGGTGTTTTCACTTTCCCTGAAACAATGGAGCTTCAGGTTATACAGGGGCGTCAAACAGCAGCTGGCTACATTGGCATGTTGGACAGAGCATTCTTATTGACTGAAGGCACTCGCTTGTGTGGAAATGACTGGATCTTTGAGCAGGACAACGCTGCAATCTACAATTCTGCAGGACAAAAGACCTTTTCATGGCGAATAACGTGATTCTTTTGGACCATGCTCTTGTTGGACATTTTTTACCTTGTTTAGGAATTAATTTTGGTACGGTCTTAAACTTTTGACCAGCTGATGCTTAGACTAATTTTATAATGTTTACATTTTCCTTATTAAATATTTAAAAATGTGTTTTTTATTTTCCCTTTTCTTATCTTCATCTTTCGAAACTTAACTGAAATAAATATGATACTTTTGCAACCTTACATTCGGTTAACTGGTTTTTAGTAGCTCCCACACTCTTTTTTAAAATAAATACCAAATCCATAATATTAGCACTATCTTAACTGTAAATGTTTCTTAATCATTCAAAAAATAAATCATTTATTTTGAGTAATTTGAATTATTTCTCATTACGGTCGATTACATAAGGAATTAATGTTGTATACATTTGCAAGACATAGATATGATTATTGTAATTCCCTAGGGTAAGCATACAAAATTTGAAAAAAAACGGGCAACAAACATACATAAACTTAAATAGTCCTCATTATTTTTAATACTTATGTGAAATACATATTACAACCAAGCTTGAAGTGATGCTTTCATTCGTATTTATCATCTTCGGTTGAAGAAAGTGGTTAAAATTATATAAAGAATAGAATTACCTTTCAAATGTATTTCATAATGACTAAACAATACCAGTTCTTTAAACGTGCATCCCAATACGAACTTTTAAGAATCTTGTTCATGTCTTCTATTATTTTAATAACTATTAAGAATAAAAAAAAACTTCAATCGAAAAACAAAACAAAATTTACAGATGAAAATTAAACCATATTCAGTGATATGAAAGGGTGGTTAAAAGGGTGTTATATTACAATATTTATTACTCAATTATTAATATTTATTTTCCTACAACGCAAGAACCAACAAAAAATATACTTTCTATGCAAACCTCTCCTTTGTTATCGTTTTCTTTACGCAGAGTTGTATGTAGCAGTTAATTTATCAGAAAATACATGCTCAGTAATGTATTCATGAACGTTAGCAAATAGATACAAAAATTAACGTAAGTACCTGTCTCATTTCCAGTAGGTGTCTATGATCTTATGTTAATAAACCTCTGACTTTTACAGAAAAAACACGTTAAATACAAATTAAAAGCAAGAATTGAGAACTTTTATGCTATCTATGCTAACCGTTCTCAATTTAGGAGCTTCAGATTAGAGGAAAGGCAACTAGTCATCACCTCCCACCGCCAGCTATTGAACTACTTTTTTACCAGAATAGTGAAATCGACCGTTAAATTATAACGCCCTCACGACTAAAAGAGCGAGCATATTTAGTATGATGGAAATTGGAACCCTCGATCCTCAGATTACAAGTCGACCTCCCTGACCATCAGGTCATACCAGTCTCAAACGTTTGTGAGATAGCGTCTTAAAAATGTTTAAACTATATTTTTCTGAGCAATTTATTTTAACTACAGTTTTTTAAACTAAAGCTGGTATTATAAAATAACTATGTATATCACAATAGTTATTAAATACACGTTGTCTATGATAAGCTATTACTATTTGAATCTTGAAGTTTTGTTATTTTATTCTGTTGTTTTTATAAAGTTTTAAATTGAGTATCGGTCTAATTTAAGATTTTATATGCATTAAGTGCAGTGTAATGAAATGTGTAAAATTATATGATGATCTCTTCATAGATAACATTTCAGTAAATAAGAAATTGAAGTAAAATATGTTTACAATGTCCTTCGGTATTAGACAAACTTCCTGACAAAGAACTATTTAAGGTATTTAAAAGTAATATATATTTTTTAATGACGTCGATCTTTAAATCTAAAAAGTAATCAAATAATATAACAACAGAAAAGTATTCATAAAGTATTGATTCAGAAATATTCTATGCCACACAGGTTAAAAACCCGACTTTCATTTTTCGTAATTCATTCGAAGTATAGTTAACTTTTAAACACAGATAGCACTTAAAATGTACTCTGACTTCCGGCGTGAACATTTCCATACTTCTGATGCAAAATACGATATTTTAACGCGTTGGAAAAGAAGTATCTGTAACGTTTAGTTGTCTAGGTAAAGAAATACAAATGTGATTCCAGCAGGAAAAAATAAAAAACAGGCTGTTTCAGCCGCACCTGAAAGGTGATAAAAATATATTTAACATCCTAAGGCTGAAGGTACCTTAAGATCATAATGAATCATTGGCGATAAAAAATGGAACGTTTCTTGAAACTATAAACAAGATAATTCAAGTTCTAGAACTTTAAAAGTTTTTCGTGAGCTACAATGACAAACTTCCTTGCAAATCAAGTAACAATATTAAACTGATATAACTGATGTTAAAGTATGTCACTACATTCTGTAGCTCATATTTAATAGTCTACAAAGGATCAGTAACTCTTTACTTTTTTGCAAATAACATAACCTTTCATAAATAATGGACAGCATTTCTGAAATGTTATCCAAAGAATTTATGGTGACTGCAGAATAAAATTGTAATAGTAATTTAAACACTTGGATAGTCCAGAAAAATACTAAGAAAAATATTGGCATACTCGAATAACAGGCTAGGCTAATGTGCTGGTATCAACAACATCTTTGTGCTGAGTAGATGCTAGTAAAGTATGATTTCATAGAAACAATGCTTCAGACCCACGTTCAGTTCAACATGCTAATTCTTGCTATAGCTCCAAGTACAGAAAAAAATCAAGCTATATCATTCGTAGGCAACACTTTTGGTTTTACATGTAACTAAGTTAATCAAATAAGTCGTAATTTGCAAACGAATAATGGACCTTGGAAAACAGTAAGGCAGAAGACAACATTAATCTTGATGCATTGCTTCAGAACTTCATGTAGCAGAATAACAACCATAAACCAGAATCATTCTGCTATTATTATTAGCGGCAGAAGAAAAACTGTAGTTTGTGAAACCGCTCTTTATGCTCATTGTTTATTTTATAATTGTAATATATGTAATTACAGCTACATACTAAAGGATTTATTTTATTTACATGCTAAATAACGTTATTTATTTTAAATAGAAAATGATGTTGTAGATGTTGCTTCTACGCATGTAAAACACATTTTTGAAAAAAACTACATTTCATTGTTAATTATTGTTTTTGATTTATTAATGTTTTCAACAAGATCAAACAACAGAGTTAAAATGCAGTATTAACTCATTATATCCGCAATAAGAAACTAAGTCCTGTTCAATAGATTATGAACCAGGATGTTCAAGTGTTTGGGGTTTTTGATCACGGATTTAAATCCTTATTCCATCAAACATGCTCGGGCTTTCAGTGTTGAGGTCGTTATTATGTTACGGTCAATTCCATTATTTGTTGGTAAAAGAATAACCTAAGAGTTGGTGGTGGGTTGGGGTGACTAGTTAGTCGCCTTCCCTTTTGTCTTTAACTGCTAAATTAGGTGCAGCTCTATGAGCGATGTTTTAACTAAAAATATTATAATAGAGAATTATACTAGAAGTCTCAAGAAAATAATCAGTTTCACATGAAATTACACAGCAGTAGCGAGATACTATTACAGGTCCATTTTATCCAGCCCAAAGAAAGAAAGAAAAGTGTCCATGTTGAGTATTTATTTATGAAGTCGTGGTATTGTGTGTGTATATATACATATTTATATAACAACAACTACACAGTGGATTATTTGAGCTATATTTGCCATAAGTACGGAAGCACAGTTTTCAGCCTTATAAGCTTTCACACCTGCATCTGAGCCACAAGGGGCTCAGCAGTCTATTGTTTCCCTTATCATGCTGAGAGCGATATTTGAGTTATCAATTAAATTGAATACAATCAAATGTAAAAAAATAATGTGTAATTAACCCTTTCATTGTCTGAAATATTATACTTCTCCCTTTTTTTATTAATTTTATTTCTATCAGCTTCGCGACTTAAAAGGTCACTCTTCAGGAAATAGTTTTACTGAGTAAGTACATGCACTTAATTTAGATTATTTATGCTTAATTGAAAAGAGATATTCGTATGTTTTTTCAACTAAACCACACTCATGAAGCCAAAAAATCGGTAGACGAAATCAAACTGAATCATTTACCCATTACATTTCTAATGAGTCATCTTATAGTCAGTATGGTTTCCATCATTTACCATTGATATAGTTAAAATACCATTTATCTTATTCGTGCATTGGCAAAATAACAATGACTATATATTTGTGTTCAAAGAGCATATACACAATATAATGTATTAATTAATGAATTGATCAAACCTTTTAGCGTTTATCCGATAAACATTATACACTTGTATATAATATCAAGAAGAATTTCATTGCTGTGACTTATGTGTAAATGAAAAGTGAATGAAACAATGAAAAAAATGGAAATTTTAATAGTTTAATATTACAAGGTAATGTAGTCTAAATTTTAATTTTCTTTCTCTAGGATACTTGCTTTTGCAACATAAATTACTGAAATTTATTTAGCCAGCCAAACATGTTCTAAAATTTGGCAAATTACCTTAAGTAGTAATTATAGTATGTAAGAAAGGAGAGAATGATCTGGAAATACTTATTACTATTAACCTGGAAAAGTAAATATTATTGACTATATATTAAAACACCAAGTTAACAAATAAGTATAATTTGTAGTATCATAAATAAATATAGTGTTTTAAAATAGTTTTTCACTCTCTTCATTGTTATGCAAGTCAAGCGTCTGATTATCAATTATACGACATGAAGTGCCAAAGGTTGATCATTCTCCTAAAGCTATGCACGCACACACAATATACACTTTGAAGAGATATTATAACTTAAAGTGCTCCGCAGTATTATTTACTACGGCTATTCCGCTAAAGGACATTTGGTTGTATCATCCGTGTGGGACACCGTCCGGAAAATAGAGGACAGTCAATCAAATAAGAATGTGCCACACTTGCTACAAGTGTCACAAAATGTTATTAGCAGAATATGAAATACCATCAATACTAATAATACTCAGACCTTTGGAAAAGACAGACTACTATTCAAAACACAGATAAAAGACAATTCGATAGGTTTTAGTTTACCACATCTTGCAAAATTAATCATATATTTACAGACGCAATTGGACACCATATCAATACACGATGGTTAAAAATTAACTTTACAAGGTGGATCTACACTTCATAAGTCAAGTGAAGTGCATTTCATTTCAACAAAGCAAATGAAAACAGCTTGTTTACAATAGTACCAATAACACACCCAGTGAACTCACAACCTGTGGGAAATCTTTCTTCATATACGACTGACGTTTCGCTTCACATCCAATAACAAGTGAATGTTCATTTTAGAAACAAAAACCACAAGACAGATCCAATCTTATTATCATAATATGTGATTAGAAGTAGTTCTAAATAACGCAAAATAGAAAACAAATAGTTTCTGAAACCCCATGCATTATACTGTACACTAGTATAATTGGCCTTCATTTTAGTCTAAAGAGTTGTAATGGTTGACGAATTATTTGGAGAAGGGCAGTTCACTAAATACATTTCACTGTACATTCTTCCAGACTTTAATACCATTAAAAATCCAAGGAATCTTTAGTGACACGTTTTGTATCCCATCAAATGATTCCAAACTGTTAGTATACCTTTAATTGAAACAGTGTTTTTAAGAGGATTGACTGTGGATATTTCAGGCACTCCGTGTTAAAGAATTAGAATCGAACTGGTATGTATTAATTGTTTGTGAACTATCTTTTATCTTAAAGTAAAATATTATGAAGTACAGAGATATAAACCAACTTCTAATAAATATACAAATATAGGCTCGATTCATGTTAATTTGCAATTTAGGTTAGATCAATATTGTGTTATAACAGTATGATGTATCGTGTTATAAATAAAATATTGTATAATACAACCATTCTTTATTTACTTGTACAGTGTTTCCCAACAGTAAATACCAATAGAAGATTTCAAATGTAATGTGTCAATTAAATCTTTCAACACAAGTATCTTACTCGGATGGGCATGTGACAAAAGACAAAACGGTTTTAAGTATGTTGACTTTGAACTTTTAAGAAACCAAGTTGTCAAAAATAAGCTTCCCGCTGAAACAATGTGGATGGAGTGGGTTTAGGGAAAGACAAGGTGAAATTACAACTCTAATATTGAATTCAGTTTTCACAAATTAATATGAAGCTATTGAAAGTGTAAAATTCATTTAATTATTTTTTTATTTCATTGAAAGTTAAAACGAAGATTGAGCATACACCTTTTTGTTCAGATTTTAAAGAAGAGCATGGCTAGGTGTTTAGGGCACTCGACTCGTAATCTGAGGGTCGCGGTCACATTAAACATGTTCACTCTTTTAGCGTGGGAGCATTATAAATGACGGTAAATCCCAGTATTCATTAGTAAATGAGTAGCTCAAGAGTCAGTGGTGGGTGGTGACGACTAGCTGCCTTCCCTCTAGTCTTACACTGCAAAATTAGGGACGGCTAGCACAGATAGCCCTCGAGTAGCTTTGCGCAAAATTCGAAAACAAACAAACAAATATATATTTAAAAAATCGTCTATGATTAAAGGTTGTTTTATCTATACGGGTATATAAAACGGACCCTCAAAATTGAGTAAAATGGTTCAAATCTAACCCAAGAAATGAACTTTTAAGATAAATACTAAATGAAGAAACTGAATTAAATAACTTAAATCATTATTTCAATGTTTTCGGCTTGTGACATGCTATGACAATGATGGAAAATATTCTGAGTACTACTTTGGTAAAGCGATATAACTTGCAGTTGAAGCCTATAGCCGATACATACATCATGGGCGTGAAGTTAAAGAGGAGGGAAAACGTCTTTCCATAATCCTTTCACTGCACAGCAGTCCCACGTTGTAAAATATTAGTCAAACTGAACTGTGGTTTTACGGCATACTTTTGTCTGTAATTCGTCATTGTCTTAAATAATTAAAGTAGAATAACCTGAAATATCTGCTTTGTAATCATAATAAAATTACGACTACTTAGCTTTGATCAAAGTTAACAAAGAAGCAAGTAACATTTTTATAATTCTCTATTGTACTCTCCAATCAGTGCGTTTATGTACAATTTTGTACATGATCATGTCAACAATAGTTTTATATATTTACTGTAGGTAATAATAAATCCCACACTGTCTAAAATACTTTTCATACAATACCAGAACATCGTAAATTTAACAGTTGCTTTAGAGAGACAAAAGACAGAAATGGAATTTTATTTTATATAATTCTGAATATATAGTTAAGATAAATATAGAAAACAAACATCCCCGTTAAATTTACTTTTGTCACAAATTTTAGTTTTACTTGTATCTACACTTGTTATATGTATTCATAACTTTTTCTAATTATGAAATGTTTGATTTCTTAGGTGGAACGCACGAGTCTGAAAATGAAATCGTTTGTTCCAAGAAGCTACTAATTTATAATTAAGTTAATTAGTTTAGTATGAACCAAACATATATATTTTGAAAATATTACCTGCATGATAAAAGCAGAACTGAACTTACGTTTTACGAATATGTTAAGAAAAATAAATATGATTAAATTTTATTTTAGAAACGAAACTTTTTAATATTTGTCTCGAATAAAATTGATTATGTGATAAAACACATATCTCAAGTTGGGTAGCCCGCAAACTTTCTCTTCGTTGTAGCAAATCGCTAATACACCATTTTTTCTATCTATTATAATTCAATTATATGTGCTCGTTAAACTGGTCCAGTGGATGAATATTCGTACTTTTAAATGTTAGTTTGTAACTGAAAGCTGTGGTGAGTGTGGAAGCAAGGCCATTAGTAGAGCCTCTGAAGTGCTCTTAGTTGGAAGTGATCATTCATGAGAAACCTTTCTTAAAGCATTTGACAGTTAAGGTCTATTATCTCTTTGAAAAAGGCTTAAGAAACTTTATCGATACATTCTATTTTTGAAGAAAGAATAATTATATAATCTTGATATTTGTTGCCTAATGGAATTAAAAATACTTTTCTGATGAGGTACTACTTAATAGTTTCTATAATTTTTAATAGTTTAGGAACATTTTAAATCTAAAACAGTTCTTACTGCTTTAGATGTTTTGGCGTATGTGAAAGCCATTTTTTCCTTATTATCAGTAGATGCCACTTTCCATGATATTTATCTAAAGACAGTTGGAAGTTGAATACTACAGATACTCATGTGAAGATTTTTAGGTAAATAATTCTGTCATAAATAGTACATCTGTTTTTGTTCCTCATAACACTAATTTTAGTAAAATAATAAAGTTAAATTTACTCATTTTCATGACTTTGTGCACATGATTTTGCATGAATAGTAATTAGATGTAAACGATTTCATTCTGAGATATTTCATTATGTAATGGGTCTTGGCGTTTAGTGAAATTACCACATTTAAGCGAGAATGATTTGATATATAATATGTTGTTATAGTTGCATGTTCTTTTCATAAGCCTTAGATTTTCTGTTACATTCCATTTAAAAGAAATGGAACTCAAACTTAAGTCTTTCGAAAACGATATACGTTTTGGAAATTTGGTCTAAGAATCGAACTACATTATACTGCTGATATAACTTTGTTTTTAAGTATGCTTTTCGCTTATGGGTGTATTTCCATAGTTTATAAAGACTATTTCCACCAGAAAATTTTCAAACGTACAATCACAGAAACAAGTTTCAATGAGCGTCTTCTTTGTTACATGGAATCAGTTGGTCCCGGTGAGCCTCAGTTACATTTTGTATTTATTTTTTTAATCAATTGACAAACACTAGAAAGTTATATCTCTATTTTAATAATATTCCTTTCAGATGATCGAAGATATTTTTACACTGATATTGAATTTTAAAAAGTAAGCATGAATGATATGTATATTGCAATGGGGATCATTATTTTGTTGGAATAACAAATTGGGCAACTGATTAGTGACTAAAGAATTCAGTCATGGACTCTATAATGCATTTTATTACCATTAATGAACATTTAACTGTGCTAATTCCTTATACATTTTAAATGAATCATACACTTATTATGCGAATTGTAGTCCTCATTATAACCATTTTTCCGTATCACAATACTTCATAACTGGCACACAACAATAACTGTGTACTTTCTTAACCGCTTACTACCATAATCATATATCCTATCAATATTTAATAAAGTACGACAATTTCTCAATTTTACCGTTTAGTTGAGTATTATTTCCTTTAAAATAAATAAAATATTTTGAAAATAATGTGTAATTTATTTCACATTATCCAAAGTACCAATTTCATACTGTTAAGAATATGTTTCAAATATTGGCTTATTTCCGTTTAGTCACAATCGATATAACAGAAATTTATGAAAATGGTATGTTTTGGATTTGTGTCACAATCCATTAAATTCATAGGTAGTTACTTAACTACAACATATTTGGTTTTACAATGTATCTCTATTTAAACTTCTGAAAAATGAGCAGTTCAGTATATTCCAATAACTAGTGCGTTGCATTCTCTCATTAGACGAACTAAAAATCAATTGTATATGATAAGTATGTATTCGATTTTATTTTTTCTGCAGACGATATAAAACACCTTAACTTGTAGATCATAAATGACTTTTAAAATGTGTGTGGATCATAATTTATTATTTTATATAATGTATTTAGGTGCTTTAGAGACAGTGCAGATTTTTAGTGGCTTAGCGACAAACTTAATGGCTAATAATAACTGAATTCCGGCTTTCCGCTCGTCGTGGTAAACACAGGATGATAACTCTTTGTGCTTAACAAGAAATAAATTTTAAAGAAAATATTACAAAATTCATATTTAGATTTTATCATTGACTATCACATTAAAAATGCGTTTGGGTAATAATTTGTAATTTATTACATAAACATTAACATAATAACGAATAAGTTTATTACAGTACTGTAATTTATTTTCCTTTCAAAAAAAAAGTTGCACAAAATTTCATCAGATTTAGAAAAAAACGACAACGATTCAAATATTTACATGAGTGTGTTAATCTTACAGGAAATCCATACAGGGTTATCGGTTTACCGAGGGGAATTGAATCCCTGATTTTTGCGTTTAAAATCAAAAGACACTCAAACAGTAATAAATAGACACCAAATTTTAAATCTACTTTTTTTTTCTCACATAAAATAACACTATTCAAGAGCGTGATTACAATAAAGATTATTGCGTACAAGCTCTGATACTCATCCTTTGCACAGGTTATGAACTTTAAAAAAATTGTAAGGTGTATGCTATAGTACATTTTATAACAATCCTAACTTTCACACAAGTTATATAGAACATTATAAATTATTACATTATTCATTCTTTCTTCATCAATCGATTTGTACAAGCTTTAAGAACTCTGCGGTATACACTTAAAATATGGTGTACACTGTATGATGGCCATAGTGACTTTATAACAAGAGGTAGTGGCCAAAGTATTGACGGTATGGGAATTTTATGTTATCTTCTTTTAGCATCCAGATCTTAATATCCTTGCTTATTGTTTCACGTTTTTAATTAATTTATGGTCATTAGCTGCAAAAGTGTCTTTTGAGATGAAGTTATAAGGTCACAGGTCAAAGAATTAAGTTGGTATGACTCAAGAAACGGATTTTCGTATCAACGTTGTGGTGGCTGTTATCGTATTTGAATTACTGCAATAGAGAAGGCCTCGTTTTTCCAATTGCATTCATCCATAAAGAGTACTATTGCGCTAGTCATATCGAGCTTTATACTCTGTTCACCGAGAGGAATTGAGTCTCTAATGTTAGCATTCTAAGCCTCAAGACTCACCGCTGTGCAGTTGAGGAATCATATAAATTAATATTTCTTTGTTTATTTGTTTAGTATAAGAATATGACACTGTATTTGTAATGTAGTTAGCGTTATTTTATATCAAGGATAATGAACGCTTACTAACATTAATAATAGGGACGTAGGAGTTGTGACATCTATTAACGTGTCCCTTCGTTCCAGACGATCATCTTATAAAGTTTGGTTTAGATTGGCTTGGCGACCTGTGAATAGTTAGGCAATGGACAAACAGACTGACATTTTTGGCTTTATATGTATAGATACATAATTTCATATTTGTAAAAACGCTATATTTTCTTTGTTATGTTTGATAATGAATAAATTTGGCAAGTTATTAATTTTCACTTAAATAGTTCTTTACCGTATAGCAACAGTAATATAGCAGCTATTTTATATTTGAAAAAAAATCAGTCTTTGATTCTTGTCACATTTAATACAATATTTCTGAAGCATCGTAATTATAAAAATTCATTCTTACGTGATTTAAATATATTTGGAGCTTTAGCTAGAAAAGCTCTAAGGCATGATTTTTTAGGGATAGAAAGAGATCATTATAGCTTGCCCACACCCAATATGTATAATGTTTTGCTAGTGCCATCTTTCGTTTTATTTGGTAATATTTTTTTGCAGTTTGAATTATGTAAAATGAACTACAAGTTGAGCTTTTTTTCTTATGAAACTGTTAGGCATGTGAGAGTAAAATATATAAGTACAACATAGTGTGTTTTTGTTATTGACAATTCACATAACGAATAGATGATATAGTTATCTATGCTAGAGGTATAATTCTTAATTTTCTTCATCAAAAGTGGTAGTTATAATGATGCAGCGTGCAAATATTTCTGTATAAATACAAATTGATACAAATATTAAGCTGCGTAAAAACAGTTACATAGAAAGACAAAACTTATTAACTTTTATAACCAAATAAAATGAATTACGCGCAATAAAATTGTAAGATTAGAACTTTTAAATTAAGAATTTTAATAGTTTATTCTTTCTTTTGTACTCTCACATACTATAGAGCGAAATTTTGCATCTTCGCATAGTTGAATTCCAACTTTTTAATAAACGATAAATTCACTTGACGACTAATTCGAGAATACATTTGTACAGCTGCGGAAATGCAAAACATGTTCATTATCTTAGCAGCTGATTCTAAAGTAAGAAGAATAAGAAAGCTACGGATAGACATGAAAAAAATATTATGTTATTGACTGTTTCGTAATGATAAACCTGGAAAATGTTTAATAAGAAGTGTTCATTAGCGATATTCATTAAAGAGGAATGACTTAATTAACAATGATAACATTATTTTGTTGTCATTGTTTTAGAAGCATGAGTAACGTTTATGAACTTTTACGAATAAAATGTTAAAAACCTAGATATTCCCTTTGACTTGTTTCCATAAAATGTGACTGCCCTTTGTTACAATGGTTAAAAATGTTTTTGAATATAAAGTGTAATTAACTAAGTAGCCATAAATAATGTTCTTAAAATATATGGTGTTTGGTCAAACTCTCTCACACCAGAATTAACCTGCGATCAAAGCAAGCTACTATGTGCTTAATGTGAAACAAAAAATCAAACTGACAATCCATGTAGCTAAGTAAATATATTTTTCCTACTGTTCTTCTTATAGATATTAGAATGTATTATTTCATCAGTTACTTACTCTCCCTATTAAAAATACATAGGTGTTTCTAAAGCAAAGCTACATTTGTTTGTTAATGTTGATTTGATAAACAACTAAAATACAGGTCGATCCTATGATCACAGAAACGTCGAAATCACAGGCACGGGGTTGTTTCAATAAGTTTATAATACTTGTTCAACATTACACTCCATGCAACACTTTTTGTTGACAATCATCCATCAATGATGTATGAATAACTATTGGTTACCATAAGTTTCAAAGTCACCGAGTCAGATGTAGAAAGTACAATGCTGATGATTAAAGAATAATCTTGATAACTCCTCACTATTCAGTATAGAACCAACAAACTTAGTCAGCCTCATTAAGTATTGAATTGTAGGTTTGCTTTTTGATGTGAACAATTTTCCTCTGATTAAAACGAAAAAATATATATTTTAAAATAAAATAGCAAATAATAAAAATGCTTTATAATTGGAGGAAAACCTAAGATAAAGGAGATGCATAATAAAATATTTTATCATACCTTTTAAGGATAAAAACAGAAAACAATTTCAAATTCTCTCTGTAGTCGAGCGAAGATCCATGTTTACGATTTCGTTTAGTAAGAATCGCGAAGAGTTATAAACAGTGTCATATTGTATACGTTACTCTTAAGATAACCAGTCATTAAATAAATTAAGAAATTCTTGTAAACGATTCCAGCATATTAACTATTGAGAGCACTACAGTTCTGCATACATTTTATAGGTAATGGAGTCTTACTTGTTCAAAGAGAGTTACCGATGTACACATGCTCTGAACTGTCGATGTAGCACCACGGGAACACTTTATGTATCCTGTATTTCGATCAATCTATGTTAAGACCGCCCATCGTACAGAGGGCGTATATTTTAGATAAAAGACGCCGAGATTATATTAGAATAAGGAAGCTACTTTAATTCTAGTTTGTTTTTCTATACAAAAAAATGGAGCTTTAAGTGTTTTGTTTATTTTTCTGTATTTTCAAAATATTCGTATTTTCCAGGGATGTGTTGGCGAATTTCAATGTAGAAAGGACATCTATATATAACTGCTTTTTATCTGGGTTGTTTATTACAGCATTTAAGTAAAAAACAAAAGCAAATTAATTGATGTATATTATTAAGATGTAGAACATTTGCACCAAGGTATAGAATAACAAATACTTTATTTTACTGGTATAAAGACCATATAAATAAGTAAATTTAATAAATTTCAATAAAAATCCTATTATAAAGGCGAATGCTTAACATAGTTAATTGAATATCTAACTATTATAGTTTGTTTTTTGGATTAAGCACAAAGCTACACAATGGGCTACCTGTGCCCTGCCCACAACAGGTATCGAAACCCGGTTTGTAGCGTTGTAAGTCCGCAGACATACCGTTGAGTCACTGGAGGAGCAACTATTATAGTAAAAATATAATAGTTAACGTACACTTACAATGACTATGAAATTTTGCTAATATATATATATATTGTACCATCTTAACAGAAATCCATCTTGTTAATTGTGCTGTTGGTAATCATTTATTTAAATTTTATACAAATTTATCATTATACATTGTACCTACACGAAAACTTAAATTATTAGGAATATACCAGTTTTTTACTTCAGTTTCTTTTAACTTATGACTCCTGGTAGCGTATTACTGTCGAAATAGTAATTTCAATGAACGTACAATTTTTCACAGAGGTTCAATAACCCGCCGTAACACAGTTTACGATTACTGGATATATTTCTTATTTCTAGCTATAATATGCTCTGTTGAGCCACTTGACCAAGAAAGTGACCTATAATCATACATATTTTCTCTATTTCGTGAACACAGCTATTAAAAAACTTATAATTTTGAGAAACTTTCTTTGTTTCTTACACTGGTACTGAAATGACCATCTAGTTAATGTTGGGCAACTTGAAATGAGATACGCAGACTTTTGAACGCATTATTTACTTCTACTACTTTAGTGTGATAGCAATTATTAGGCAAAAGTAAAACTGAAGAGCTCAGATTTGAGCAAATTTTGTCTTTTTTCATAGTGAAATCAAAATATACCATTTAAAAGATATTAAACAGATCTCTAACGTCATTTAGAGCTTCTATCGATCATCAGATAAGGAGTGCCATTTTAAAAATAAAAATATGAATAAAAGTAAGTGTAGGAGCATTATGGTTTTCATTACTCTTTGTTTGGTTTATATGTTTTGAATTTCGCGCATAGCTAAACGAGGACTATTTGCGCTAGCCGTTCTAATTTAGCAGTGTAAGATTAGAGGGAAGACAGCTTGCTATCACCACCCACAGCTAACTCTTGGACTACTTTTTTACCAACAAATAGTTGGATTGAAAGTCACATTATAACACTTCATGGCTGAAAGCGAAAGCATGTTTGGTGTGACGGGGACTCGAGCCTGCTACTCTCGGATTACGAGTCGAGTGCCTTAACCACGAGGTCATGCCGGGTCCTTCATCACTTTTTAAAGCACATTATTTTGCAAAGGCTTAACCACAATCACGCATGAGATTTGAAATATTTTATTATGCAATAACTACTAGAAAAATGCAGACAAACTTTTGGAGATAAGGACAGCAATATTTTTTTCATGTAGCAAGCGATTTAAATAACTGCTTGATTGATGGCAAAGGTATAATGGCTGTCTCTTGCCGTTCCGATATTCTTGAGTTACCGATCACAGGTAAATGCAACCAGCAAACAGCTTACACCGCCAACTCTTTACCTACGAATAATAAAATTGGCTGGACTTGACAATATCCACAAGGATCGGTGATAATATTTAGCGTTGGGCTTTAAAAACGTTACCCACAGATTGTGAGTCTAGTGTCGTAACAGTCAGGTCATCCAGACCTATAAGAACACTAAAAAAGAAAATCAGTTGATCCATTATCACAAACTAATCTTCTTAACTTTTCTTTCGAACAATTCGTGCTAGTTAGTTTCATTCGTACACACGCTTTTAATGCACTAAATCCATCTCCATCTACACCAGAAAGTTTAAACAACAGGAAACAATGAAAGTGATTGTGGTAATCAAGCTTTTTTTTTCGCTTTTCCATTTGTTTCATAACCATAATTAAACGTTTCTTTGTATTCTTTCTTATACTAATGGAGCAATAAGTAAGCAATAAATGAAAACTGTCTGAGCAGTTCGTTCTGAAATAATCACAGTCATGTTTATTAAAGTTTTTTACAGCATTGTTAGTAACTGTTTGTTAATTTGCTTGCAAAAAGCATTCAGTATTTATAATACTTTATTTAATGTACTATTTTCAACAAAGTGTTTTTGTGCTAAAATACATGTTTTGACTTCTAAAGATAAATATTTAAAACAATTGCGTAAATATGCATCCGCTTACAGGGTATATATATATATGTGTGTGTGTGTGTGTGTGTGTGTAATTACATATTGTTTTAAGAAATACATATCTTTTATTTAACATTGTATTTTGCATAATAAAGTTTATTTGTTTGTAATTAATCACAAAGCTATACAATGAGCTAACTATGCACTGTTTACCACGTATATCGGAATCTGATTTCTAGCATCGTAAATCTTCAACCATACTGCTTTGCCACTAGAGGGCTTATTGTAAAGATTAAAATACTAATTACTTGTGGGATAGATATTGTTTTCATGCCTTTATCTGGAAATATAATAAAATATTTTAACGAACTAAGGTACTTTGTAAATTAAATCTGTCAAACCTTGTTTTTAACTCTTTTTCTCCCATTTCATTAATCATATTACCTAGCTTTTTAATGAAACATAATATTGTTTACATTAAAGTATATCGTGCTCTAGTTAATTGCATTTTTGTACAGCATTCAATCAGTCTGTTTTCTAAATAGAATATTATCTTCGTTACGAAATTTTCCTTAACGTTCTCACGAGCAAAATATTATCATTAACTGTCTTAGGTGGTTATTAAATACTTAGGGGATGTTTCTAGGTTTTTAGCAGTTTTCTTTCTTTCCAGGAAAATACGATGAAATGTGTATAGAAAAAGTAAGATTTAAACAATCTCACACTTAATATGAGATGAAAAATCAAACGTGTACAACGTAACTCTTATTAGCTTAAACACAAATCTAGCTCTTAATTTAAAAGTAATTATCTCTAATTGATTTCCCTAGATGTAATGCATAATTAATCAAAATTAAATAATAATATAAATAAAGTATTCATTTATTGCAAAATTAAACATTTCAAAAGCAGGTCCACTATGACCAGTGGGTTAAAGCCGTTCGAGTCGTAATTTGAGGGTCGCGGTTTCGAATCCCTATTGCCCCAAACATACTCGCTATTTGAGCCGTGGATGATTATAATGTAAATGTCAATCCCACTCTTCTTTTGTAAAAGAGTAGCCCAAGAGTTGGCGGTGGGTGGTGATGACGAGCTGCCTTCCCTTTAGTCTTACACTGCCAAATTAGGGACGGCGAGCTTTCAACAAAATTAAAAAAAAACAAACAAACAAAGAATTCGTTGAGTATGTGAAAAGGTCAAAGAACAGTTTTTGTAATATTATAATATAGTTTTGAATTTCAATAATGTTTACTCTATTAATAAACAAAAGAACTTCCTCTGAGATATTTAAGAATACATATAAAATAAATAAGACTGGTTTTAAAAAATGTATGTAAGATCTAACCACACATTTTGTCTCATATTTGGAAATAATTGTTTTTTTTGACAGATTTAATGCTTATGACATTCAGGCTGATACAAAGATTTTATAAGCGATTGAATATGATACGCATTTATTATGTTTCCATATCATTCATTAAGTTTGATTGACTAGTCTTGGTATCACAGAAATTTTATTACTTGTACTTTATACATTGTTTTAAATCGACTGGTTTATCATTCAAAGAACTATAAAAAACATTTAAAATCATTCTAGCAATACGTAATTAATCACGGGAATGAAACAGTTATGATGTTTTATGCCGAGTAAATAACAATTTTATAATGCAACCTGTACAATTTTCGTATAAAGTAGTGTTGATTTTTATGTTAGTTTTTCTAGAACTGATTAATTTATGATTTTAACATATATTACCCAAAACTAACTATAAAAGTTCGAGCTAAATTTGAAATCTATGCTTAATGTTACTGAGAAACTGTAGAGCATGATTTTATCAATTGATCTTTTATCTTTCGTCCAGGATATAGTTGAAGAAATTTATATTTGTAGTTATTTGACTCAAACTAAAAGTAGCATCTTTAAAACGTTAGATATAAATCCAAACACATATAAAGTAATGAGAAAATTCAATTTTTTTTGAAAGATACTATATATATATATATATATATATTTAGTGTCCATCACATTTAATCAATGAAACTACAGAGAAGCAAAACAAAAAGATTATTTCCATCCGTGCTGAGTGAAAACATTTCAGCTTTGATGTTATGTGATTTAGAAACTCTTATCTATTCCCTAACGTTTTCATCATTCCTTTCTTCTTTCCATCTTTAGGCCGAAATTCATTCGAATGTATAATATGTAAAAATAGATTTTCTTGTCAAACTTGCATTGAGTGGAACAAATGGTTAAATGTAACCATGTGTGTGATATTGAAAGCCATTGGTGATTTATTATTTCAAGTGAATAATGTCGTAGTAAACCATTTCAAAATCAATAATTTTCTTAAAACTAAACTTTAACCATATATCAATTTTAATAAAATACTGTCAATAAAACTATTTTATTGACAAAGACATACTGATAAAATAATAATAAGGTCAGAACCATGAAAGAGTCATATGAGCGTTACAGTTCCGCAGATCTCATTTTTCAGTATCTGAAAATAACTTCATCCATCTTTGCTTTAATTCCATTTTCACAATAGACTTTTAATAGTGCTCAATACAACAGCTTTGCTTAAAGAAGAAACAAAAGTTATGTAATTGTTATAAAGGAAAATATTTGTAGCACACACAATATAATTTGTATACGAGAGTTAAATAACACAACTTATTTTGATGAAACGCTATATTCTTCTAGTGGCTCAAAAGTAAGCTTGAGGAAAAATAACGACATACGCTGGTTTTGATAACCGTGTAGGGTACAGTATAGATAGACCATTGTGTAGCCCAAAGTATATTCGGTGAAAGAAACTATCACTAACCAAATACATTTATGCTGCTACATATTTCACAACGTCTTCATGAATATTTGAAAGGAGTCCTAAAGACAAAAGATAGACATACAGTTTACAACTGCTTATAAAAAATTGTCAAGTTGCTGCTACTGAAGCTCCAAAACGGTCTCGTGTTGCTTTATTGAATTTTATATCTTTTAAACCGAAGTGTTTTTTCATAGTTTTCTTTACAACAAGACTTCTCTCTCAACTTCTTCTTGGATCGATCGTACTCAAGCACTGTGTTCTAAGGATTTGATTAGGGGCTTTATCGACTATACCACATGATGCTGCTTTGGAGACATACTAATGATTCGTTGCTTTAACTTCACAGCTGAATCTCTTTCCATTTGACTACTTTTTTCTCCCTTCAAAGACCTGTATGATCCAGAACATAACTTAAATATACAAAACTTTGATGCAAGAATTGAACTTTTGATTTTAAAAAAGAAAGAAACATGGACGCCATTCTGTTGGACGTTGAAAGCACAGTGATCAATCAAACCTCGTAATGAGTCTCTTATATAGATATATCACAAGCTTCTTTACAAAACAAGATGGCAGAAAACAGTGAAATCGTATTTAAAAACATAGATTGAATGAAAGACTTATTTGATATTTGAATCAAGAGAAAATAATACTTCGCGAATAATTTTATGTCTATGTATTTTTGTAAAGGCTCGGCATGGCAAGGTGGTGAAGGCGTTCGACTTGTAATCTCAGGGTCGAAGGTTAAAATCCCCGTCACATCAAACATGCTTTAACTTTCAGCCGTGGGAACGTTATAAAGTGACGATCAATCTCATTACTCGTAAAAAAGTAACTCAAGAGTTGGTAGGGGATTGTAATGATAAGCTGTCTTTCCTCTAGTCTTACACTGCTAAATTAGGGACGTCTAGCGCAGATAGCCCTTGAGTAGCGTCGCGAAATTCAAACAATTTTTATGTAAAATATCAGATATAACTATTTGCTATAATAGGAATATTTCATACTTTCCAAGCCAATGTGTAAGTTTGTATTTATTCTCCGAACTTATAAATAAACACTTTATATTCAAATGTTGCCCATTTCAAAAGCATTATTACAACAATGGTCTAAATTACATTTAACTATTTATATATACATTAATAATTCTCGTAATTTTTAACGATATATATATATATATCTTTTAACTTTCCACGAATATGATTACTTGTTCGAAAGTTCATAGCAAAACATCATTTGTACAATTTATCTTCAAAACATCAACGTTTATGACGTTTCTGTTTGTGTAATTACCTTTCACAATCTTCAGTTAATCAGAATATACCAAAACGTATTACTGCCTTAAACAATTTCACTATCTTCATTGCAAGAATAGCTGAAACAAGGGTTTCCTCAGCATTTATATTATATGGCACATTTAATCTACATCCAAGCTGTATTTTCCAAAAAAAAAAAGAAAAAAGAGTTGTATTGGTATCACCTGTCGAATAAAAACAAACTCTTTTGTATATATTTACGTCAATTTCATTTTAGATGTTACTTGCTATTTTTAATTTTGCGCAAAGTTAAAGGAGGGCTAACTGCACTATTCATCCATAATTTAGCAGTGTAAAACTAGAAGGAAGGCAGCTACGCATCAGCACACACCGCCAGATCTTGAACTACTTGTTTACCAACGAACAGTGGAATTGATTGCACATTATAATGCATTCACGGCTGAAAGGGTGAGTATGTTTGGTGTGACGGGGGTTCAAACCTGCGATCCTAACGTCTTAACCACCTGGCCATTTTGAGACTTTTTAGTTGATTAATCAGATTCTAATATTTATTAAAGATCATTGAATAAATTTAATTATTAATGTTTTAATCTTCTATATCCTTTGACAGTAAAATATACGTAAGTTATGCGTTTTATTACTTTTCAGGCCCTGGTTATTATAGTCTGTGATTTTGACAATTTCAATAACTTTAATGAGTCTTAATCAAACCATAAAGTCTGTGTCATTTTCTTATATTTTAATTACATATTATACGTACATTATAAACATTTATGAATTATTTCAGATAAACTACCGAGTGGTTCAGAATTAATTTTATTTAAGCAATAAAAGTCAAAGCTCCTTTTCTTTGAGTATGCGGTTTGTTATTTGTACTTGTTTTCAGTTGGATTTGTAAAAGGTAGTCCAATTACGAGTGCAATACAGCGATGGAAAATAAGCATTTTTTTGCAAAATAACTACTTTGTTGATAAATTATTATTTTGCTGTTGAATTAATTGCTTGATATGATTTTCATAAGGTGTATACAATATCCACTTTGATATTATAGAACCAGATGCTTTATCATTATTTACCAGCATATTAAATAAAACTCTAGAAGTATATAGACTACAAACCTTTAAAACCTTCAGTTATGGGTAATATGATCATTTAGAATATTAATTTTCTACTGATTTAAAAAAATAGATAAATCCGTGTTTAGACTTCTTAAAAAAATAAATGCTGAAGTATTTAAAGAAAATAAATTATTATTTTTATTTTCAATTTTCTCAGTGGGACACTAGTATGTCTGCGGACTTGTACTAATAGAAACTAGCTTTCGATACTGTTACGTATTTTTTATGTTTTATGTTCTTCGTAGACTAAACGCAACAGAAAAACGCAGATAACAGCTTGTATAATTTATTACACTAAACTATTAACAAATATAACAGATATAACATAAATCATATAAAACAGTGACAGATATTAAGTTACAACATTCGGAATTAATTACAAAACAAAATAATACTAGTTTCAAACTTCAAAATTAATCACAATACAAAATGGTACTGGCCTGTATTTAATATAATGATCTAAAATGAAAGACTCAAATTCCAGCCTAGGGTGTGAATTTGGTCCCACGAAGAAATTCCGAAGCTTAAATGAAGAAGTTCAGGAACAGTTCACAGTTCAATAAATCCGCCGACTCTCAGCACAAGCAGTATTTCAGATGAATCGTAGAGATTGACGAAATAAAATCACAGTTTCCGTAGATCTAACTTTAGTCACAAATCCAAGTTGAATAATCACAGCAAACACTTAATCTTTCTCAAATAACTGACTCTCTTCTTTTGAAATAAAACTAATGTCTGACTCTCCTCTTTTTCTTCGAATAAAAACTGATGTCTGAATCTCACTCCCGTCTCTCGCATCTTCGTCTGTTTTTATATTGTAGGCCTAAACTCCCCGAAAGACCGCGAAAATTCTACAGGTCTCCAGAGCAATCCACGCATGTCCGTTCTTGCACGAGACTACATGTCTAGACACGAAGTCACCAGCACTTCATTTACCAACATATGATTGGTCTACTTAATTCAAGAAAATTCTAAATGTTACCCTAAATGAATAACAAAATATTAGTTTAAACTTCGAAACAATAATATAAATATGGAAAAATGAATAATAGAAATGAAAATTTAAACACAACACGACATGTTGTCGCTTACAAAATATTTACACGACATTTACATAACAATACTCATGTTGATTATAGCCCTTTATGTTTACTTTGTGCTCGTTAAAAATAATTGATGTTCCTAATCCAAATATTTGATTTTACTATACTTAAATTTGCTTTTATTTTTTATATTTACTAAAAGAACAAGAAAGATGTATCTATATACTTATACCAAAACTATCTTATAAATGATTTAGTATCTTAGTTTTCACTTCGTGTCTGAATGCTATGGTGTCAGTAACATGATGTTAAACTAAAATTAATTATTTCCTAATTAACAATATTGTTGATTATTGAATAACTTAAAACATTTCATAAAAATTGTTTTTAAATAACTCTTAGAAGTATTTATTGCGAACTTAAATAGAAAGATTTTTTCTTGTTTTACACATTCGAGAGCTAAAAACTGTGTTTTTTTATATCCCTGTTGGGCACAGTAAAATAGCTCATTGTGTATGTGTGTGCTTAATGACAAACAAACAAAATATCATTTCAATTCTGACTTATAGTAAATGAAAAGTTCTGTAGAATAATACCTTAAAATTATTTTTAAGTTATCTCACCGAAGACCATGGAACAAGCGTTTATAATTACTAGCATAATTTATAGCATGTTTCTGATTCTGCACAATAAATTGTTTAGTTAGTAAAATCTTTACATTTCACCAAAAAGTAGACCCTTTTCTTTATTTCTAGTTACTGGCACTCTGTAGTTCCATTTTATAATATAAGTGGCCCTACATGGCCAAATGGTTAAGACACTTGACTCGTAATCCGACAGTTGCGGGTTCGAATCCCCTTCACACCAAACATGATCGTCCTTTTAGATGTGAAGGCGTAATAATGTAACGACCAATCCTACTATTCGTTGATAAAAGAGTAGCCCAAGAGAAGGTGTTGGGTGGTAATGACTAGCTTCCTTACCTCTAGTCGTACACTGCAAAATTAGAGGCGGCTAGCGCAGAAATAGCTCTCTTGTAATTTTGCGCGAAATTAAAAACAAACTAAAAACATTAGCATAAACGCATTAACGATCTAATTTAATATAAATCCTTTCATCATATTTCATTAAAATGAGCAAGTATCTTAAAAGATTACGTCAACAAACAGCACTTGATTGCATGGTGTGACCTCGCATGTGAAATTTTAAAATGTGGAAAATCCCTACTTAAACTAATTGTCAGGTCGATACCTTTCATGTTTACATTGATACTTTTGATTTGAGTGACATTTTATGAAACATGTGGGTTAAAAAGGCTTTCCAAGTTCCAGAAATGACGAATCTTAATCTATAGCTACTGAAAAATGGGAGAGAGACCAGTAAACAACATCAACTGCTTTTTATACAACTCTTAACCAAACAACAAGATTGATTATTACATTATTAATGAGTATAGAGCAGATATCCCTCATACTGTCTCTACAAATGACTTATTTCTCTATAATAATTCAAGAACTTAATATTATTTGTAGAAATGTTTTATAAAGTACTCACTTATTAAATTTTTACCTTTTTGATGTGATATTGGATAATAATATTTTAAATTTCATGTTGGGTGCTATTTTACAACCATTTGGATTATTTGTATGAGAAATTTTAAAATACTTGACGTTTAACCTCACAAAACCTGATAAAAACACATTATTTGAGATGAAATTAGGTGAAGTTTTAACCTTAAGCAACATAGTGAACAAAGCTATTAAACTAAACAGGTAATAATGACTCTTTTACACCTAAAGATGCTTTCATTTCGTGGTATAATGTTACACTTAAGCTCCTTCCATGTGTTACTCTATAAACAAATATTTTTGAAAGAGTTGTAATTGAAATATTTTACTTCATAAAGATAAAAGTTGTATTTTAACTTAAGGTTTTCAAAATAGCATCATTAAACCTCTAAGGAAGTTATTTGTTTACAGTTTAGCACAAAGCTACAGAAGGAGTTATTTCTGCTCTGCCCATCACGGATATCGAAACTCAGTCTATAGCGGTATAAGTTCACAAACATACCGTTTATTCCACTGTGAGGCCCTCGAGCAAGAAAAACGAAAGTATAGAGAAAACTATTTTTATATAAACTATTGTGTTTCTTACGTTGTTATACGGAGTAGCGGGGGGAACGTAAGGAAGACAAATCGCTATGGTTGGTGTGTTACTCACAAATCATGCCAGACATATGACAGAGGCCAATTAAAACTTCATTAGCATACAGATTAATAACTCACTATATTTACATATCAGATAAATTAAATTTCTCTACATAAGCAGTAGAATACAAGTAGATTTGTCATATAAGAAGTAAAGACACAAGCAAAGTCTGGTAATGAACATTGAGATTCCGTTCCAATTTCAAGTACTCCAAAAAGTCTTAACAATGTAGTTTCTACTGACTAGATATGTTAGAAAGATAAAACTGCTTTATATGTAAGCCTAAAGGTGTTGCTATTATAGGTTAAAATAATGAAACTTTACCTTATATTACAACAATGAAAGTATGTATATTAACTTGGTTTAAGAATTGTTCAGTTTATAATAACACCTAAGTATTCGTTGAGAAGAAAAAAATAATTCTTAATTTATATTCAAAGTGCAAAAAAGTAAGTTTTGATAAGCTTTATGTTTCTATTTATTACATTTACATGACAAACAAACGAATGTTTGTAGCTTATTGTATTTGTACAAGAGTATATGAAATCATATTAAGGCTCTAATTCTAATGTAGGAATTTCTGTTTGTTATTGTTATTGTAATAAAGCTTAAGATTAAATTTTAATAAGATCATTAAAATAATAAATTATATAAAATAAACTGAGACTATAATTAATTACAAAGTTCTGCAACACATAATAACCTTTAAATGTTCGTATTTAAAATTTTGATTCCACCTTTTAAATGCTTATTATGACAACCATGTAGTAAGAATGAATATTTTCCAAATATAAATTTAATACATTGATATTAACCATATTTTAAACAAAGGAAGAAGTTTACAAAACGTTTGTAACGCTTATTGTGAAAGGCTAAGCTTATATGGTTACATCTGTAAATTACACTTGTACAATACCTAATTGAAGGATAATTATATTTTTCTACATTCCAGATACAGCAAAGCTGTACTATTATTCAATGGTATCTTTGAGGTCGTTTTTATACTAAACAAAGTTTAGGTGGCCTAATATAAATTTATTTATATATTTCAGTTTCAATTAAAATTAAAAAACTTATTGTCTTCTTATTTAGTAATGTCAATAACAGCAGAATAGGTAAAATGACACATATTGATGGTAAAACAGGTTCCCAAAACAGACTTTAAGCATTTTCTAAAATGTTGAGAGCAAGTGATTGCAAAATGACTACAAGTTTCGTAGTTTGTGGTTACCATTTTGCAGAAGACTTTGAGATGAAAAATGTATTTAGGTAGAAATATGGAAAAGATAGACTATTATTGACAATTCCATAAGACTGACAATACTAATTGAAAGTAAACACAGCTTCCCCCAAAAATTGATAATTCAGAGAGAGAACTAATTGGATGTATAAACAGATTAAGAATAACCTGGAATACGTTTCATAATGATTGAATTTTATGCCTAATGAGAGAACTTGTTCACTTAGAACTACTAGTATTGCTATATGCAGTTGAATTTCTTCTGGTGAATAATAAGATACATCCCTCTATACGGAATTGTCTAAGGGAGAGAAAGAACTTACAAGCACATTAAAAAAACGTGAATTGAACTTCTAAATGACTTTCTATAAGATTATTAACAGTAGTACATGAGTCAAGTCCAAACACGTTTGAAGAAATGGAAACAACTCTTGAACACTTGAACATACAATGTAAAACAATTGTAGCTAGAAGTACAGAGACACACAAAAATTGAAAATTAATACAAAGAGACTGTAAGATGTGAAAACATTATTCACTGTATAATTTTGAAAGAAAATATTTAAAGGTTATTTGAAGTGTAAAAATTTTGATAAGAAAGTGTAATCATGTAGAATTTTTCCTGCGTAAGACTAACCTATTTTATATCTATAATATACTGAGGTCGGCCTGAGATATTAGACTGGCATGGAATGTTTGCTTATTAGAGTTATAAAACACTTTTTATTTGCAACAAATTTAGAATTCGTTTGTTTATTTTCATTGTGTTCATATCTTAGCACACACGATTTGTGAAAATTAGCCAGCGAGTTGTTTTTTAATGTAGATATTTTTTATTTGCAACAAATTTAGAATCCGTTTGTTTATTTTCATTGTGTTCATATCTTAGCACACACGATTTGTGAAAATTAGCCAGCGAGTTGTTTTTTAATGTGGATATTTTGAGTGAATTTGAATATATATGTACCTGTTTCAACAGTGCTTGGCAATACTTCGATTCACACAATTAAAGTTCCGACTATATTCGCGATTTTTTTTAAAGTGCCGAATGTTTAAAGCCACTTTAAACAATTTTGAAATGGTGGTAAAATACAAATTTAGATGCAATGAAGCAGAAAAGAACGTGTTTTCCCAAACTGAAACGATTAAAGCCAGTATCTTGCAAATTATTATGGTATGTTTGTTTTTGAATTTCGCACAAAGCTACTCGAAAGCTATCTGTGCTAGCTCTCACTAATTTTGCAGTGTAAGACTAGAGGGAAGACAGCTAGTCATCACCACCCACCGCCAACTCTTGAGCTATTTTTTTACCAACGAATAGTGGGATTGACCGTCACTATATAACGCCCCACGGCTGAAAAGGCGATCATGTTTGGCGCGAGGGGGATGCAAACCCGCGACTCTCAGATTACCAGTCGCACGCCTTAACACGCTTGGCCATCCCGGGTCCATTACAGTATGAAACCTTTCTCTAGAGTTTATGATTACATACTTGAAGGATAGCAATATGTTCAAAACAAATGTGTTTCGTGCGTCATAGCTGATCTTCTTGTGAGTATACCATTGTGTTGATCCAGCAAGTAATGATTTATATGACTTACATACTAATAATTTCAAAGAAAATAAAATAATACTTTGATGTATACCATATAAAAACATATCTTAAGCTTATAAAACAATTTTAGGACTATTTAAAAAACACTGAAATCCACTTTAACCAATTTATAAATACTAGTAGAATATGAATTTGGATGCAGGCAAATGGAGAATTTTACTGTAGTTGTACTGTGTAAATTGGTAATGATTATACTTGTAAAATAATCTGAAAATTATAATTCTCAGTAAATTAAACTTACAGAAATGAACAAAACATTATCAAAAGGATGGAACGTGGCCATCCTCTCATCGCAAATTGCCAAGTTTTGAAAGAAGGTATGTTGTTAAAAGATAGTTATCGAAACCTTCACTGGCTTATATTTCTTCATCATTCCACGTAATTCGAGTACACATTATACAATTATATAAAAGCTATCAGACTTTTTATTAAACTACTGAGCCCACCATGACCGAACATGCTCGCCTTTTTTAGCTGTTGGGGCGTTATAATGTGTCAGTCAATCCCACTATTCGTAGGTAAAACAATAGCCCAAGATTTGGCGGTGGGTGGTAACATTTAACTGCCTTCCCTCTACAGCTATCTCAGATATCTCTCGTGTTACTTTTCGTGAAATTCCAAAACACACAAACAAATTAAACTACTGAAATCTTCGTTATTGCAAAAGATGTGAAAAGAAATATATAAGGATTTGTTGGTGTAACAAATTTATTTGCTGATTTTGTACCAAATAAAGCAAGAGGGGTTTATTTCAAGAATAAGAACATTTATTTCAGAAGTCGTACATATATTTTGGTTTATTAAGAGTTTGTAATATGAAATCGGATAATATTTTGAACGTTTGCTAGACATTGATATTAAGAAAGACTTGATAAACTATTTTTTGGAAAAATAACTGTAAACATATAAAACTTAAAAAGCATGATTTTCTCTTATCTGTATCCTTTGATTTTTTTACAAACCATTACATTACTTGTTTTACACGTGTTCCTTTACACGCATTGCATGATGTTTAATAATCGTATCATGGTATTTTCATTAATATTTCTCTATGCTTTATAATTAACAAATGTATATACATATAAACGTTTTGGTGAATAAATGACACATAGAATTGTGCTTACAAAGCCATATTGGGTCAACCTATCAGTAATGACATGTTTGTTTGTCGCTCAGCACAAAGCTACACAATGGGCCATCTGTGCTCTACCCACCATGAGTATCGAAACCCGGTTTCAAGAGGTGTGAGTCCGCACACATACCGCTGTGCTACTGGGGGCGTTGCAAGTTGAAATTCATGATGAAATGTTAGGTAGTATACCAAACAAAAATCTTGCAACGTATTCGAAATAATATGCGGTTTCATGTGCATTTTATCAACAATACTGCGCGTTTTATTACCGCTTCGAAATATTTTGAAATGCAATACCATAACTTGAAAGGTAATGCATACATTAAAGCTATGCAGTATTTGGATTGTTATAGTCCAGTCCAAATGAAAGGTTGATGGACAAAAATATTTCAAGACAATAACTAGTAGAATACAAAAGATATAAGTGGAATACTTCTTGCTGTTTACAAACTTCTAATTTGAGGTTCTTATTGGACAAATTAAGAGGAAATTGAGCGGGATTTTAATCACTGATATTAAACAATTTTGGTTTTCATTGCTTCATCTGCTTACAGTTTTCAACACTGTAATTTTAAAATTTTTGTGTTGCTTGCATAAATAGTATTTCAGATACACACTGATGTCAGTTCAGCACAGTTAACAAGCTGTTGTGACTTCCTATAAGACTTCAACAATATATTTCACTAATTCGACACAATAAGGAAACTATTTATTTGAACATTATACACAAAATGAGATACAATTCATGTATAATAATGGACAAATGACCTTATGTGTTGATTAGCGGAATCAGTATTTTATGATACTATGCTATGAAATAATAGGAAAAATATGAAAACCACTAATAATAATCGGCTGCAGTGTATATGGTACGGCATGTATAGTGTTACGTTGACAGCTGTCATATTCTCATAACATCTCGACAGGTAAGGATTGATATACATGTTGAAACTCAGCACACGTGTGTGTCACATGATTAAAATACATTAATATATAGCTTAAGAGAGCAAATCATCATCAAACACATTGTATATGCTACAGAAGAAACTGAATATCAGTCACTTACATAGTTTGACTTTTAGTTAGGATTTAACCCTTTGTTTATAAGGTAATTATTAAATTGTTATGGAAAAAAAATTAGCATATTTTGTTATTTATGTATGAATGACATATGCCGCACACGTAATTTGAAGAACAAATAACACTAAAGTATTTCTTCATATGTTCCTTTTATCACAGAAAAATCTTCGTCTTCGGAAAAAACCCACACATTCAACCTATTATAATGGAAAGAGTGTTGAAGTTTGAGAAAGTTTATACAAGCAGAGTTGTAAGCCAACATCGTAGAAGAGTTAATAGGAAATAATAGTATACTGTTGATATTTCAATTGAAGATACTTCACTAAATAAGCGAATAAAATATAACACATTAATTTAAGCGCTAACCGAAATTTCTAAGCATTTGTCTTCGTAGTGATCATGAACATAATAGTTAGGAAAATCAGTTCGTTTTAACAAGATAGAGTCAATAAAGTGTTTATTAAACTAATTTGGTGAAAGATAATCAGATTTATCAGACATCTTTAGATCAACTTCATAATCCTCCCATGTATAAGGTAACAAAAGTGATGCATGATGTGTTCCAACTGAAATGGAATCTATTATATTCTTCACCTTGTAAGCTATATCTGAGTAGACAACATAATACATAGGAGTTAGTTTTGCAGTAAAACTATTATTTCCACAAAACAGAAAGTGGTAAATGATGTTCTTCAAAGGATTTCTTCTGCTGTGCACGTATTCATTCCAATGTTGTGAAAGAGAAGAATAGCAGTGAATAAGAGTTCTCAATAATTAAATTTAATATTAATTTAGCATAGTTGAAGTATCATACTCATCCAGAAAAGTTGTAGTATATTAGTTTTATTAGAACATCCTAGCACTCACTTCTGTTGTGTTTTTGTTATTCGTTTTGCTCCACTGCGCGCAGTAAATTCAGCTGCCCAATTTTTTTCTGTACAATGGAATAGAAAAAAATAAAGTTTTCCGTGACGGGAAACGGAAAAATCGTGATTCTTATGGCAAATCTACATGCACAAAGAATAAAATATTCGCGAATGTGGTGGTTACACATCATGAAATAAAAACGTTTTATAGTATTGTACATATAAGCTAGAGTTTCATTATTGTATAATACTTTTATTTCTGAAACCAGAAATTGTGGTTCTACATTCTACCGTGAAACATTATTTAGTGAAATTTATCCTCAATATATATAACTTTTTACTTATTACGCAACATTTAAAAACAGAAGGTAATCACACTTTATTTTAACAACTTGTATTTGCCAAAGCATTGACACGTGGCAGCAAATAAGATCTGAATCGTAGAATGACTCATGAAGCACAGAGAGAAATCGATTATTAAGTAAGTGCAGTGCCTCCATACTTGTGGCTGAAATAATATGTCACTACCATTTACGCAGAAAGATGTTCATATGGTGAAACTGTAGAGGCAAAAACATTTCAAAAAGGTCTCTTTTAATGATCTCCACGGAAGCGGAAAATTTTTATATTACAGTTTTATGACAGCAACGTGCTTTCCAATCACATCCAAAGCAAGTCCAGAGAAAAGCATTGTTATACATAGTAAAGGTTCTGGGTACAAAGGAGAACCTGCAAATAATAAAAACAAAGTACCTATGTATATATATATATATATGTATGTATATTTCATACTGAAGTGAATACAACTCCTAATATTGCTAACAATTATGAAATAATTTTTAATCAAAAGTTCATCAAAATTCACAAGACATCAGCATTCCTTGAATTAAATAATTGTTTTCTTGTGAAAGACGGTTACATAATCCAGTTTTAAGAAATGCACATTCCATGACATAATGTCAAGTCTTATTATGCATTTCATATGAACTTTCGTATTTTTAATACGTTTGAATATATTTTGGATTTTTCCTAACATCAGTGGATTAAAAGTGTTCTGGAGGTACATGGCAAAATATTTTTTACAGCGGAAAGTGCAATATAAAACACGATGAAGGAGCTAGTTCTATGTTTGTTTGTTTGTTTTTGGAATTTCGCGCAAAGCTACTCGAGAGATATCTGCGCTATCGTTCCCTAATTTTGCAGTGTAAGACTAAAAAGAAGGCAGCTAAACATCACGACCCATCGCCAACCGTTGGGCTACTCTTTTACTAACTAATAATGGGATTGACAGTCACATTATAACACCCTCACGGCTGAAAAGGCGAGCATGTTTGATGTGACGAGGATTTGAACCCGGGATCTTCATATTACGAATCAAGTGCTTTAACCCACCTGGGTAGTTCTATGAACGTCACAGGATATTTATTTGAAGGTAAACACAAATTTACTGTTATGTAAATGTCGTGTAAATATTTTGTAAGCGACAACATGTCGTGTTGTGTTTAAATTTTCATTTCTATTATTCATTTTTCCATATTTATATTATTGTTTCGAAGTTTAAACTAATATTTTGTTATTCATTTAGGGTAACATTTAGAATTTTCTTGAATTAAGTAGACCAATTATATGTTTTTAAATGAAATGCTGGTGACTTCGTGTCTAGACGTGTTGTCTCGTGCAAGAACGGACATGCGCGGATTGCTCTAGAGATCTGTAGAAAGTTCGCGGTTATTCGAGGGGTCTAGGCCTACAATATATAAACAGACGAAGATGCGAGAGAGAGGAAGAGATTCAGTCATTAGTTTTATTCGAAGACAAAGAGTGAGATTCAGACACCAGTTTCATTTCAAAAGAAGAAAGTCAGTTATTTAAGAAAGATTAAGTGTTTGCTGTGATTTTTCAACTTGGATTTGTGACTGAAGTTAGATCTACGGAAGCTGTGATTTTATTTCGTCAATCTCTACGATTCATCTGAATTACTGCTTGTGCTGAGAGTCGGCGAATTTATTGAACTGTGAACTGTTTCTGAACTTCTTCGTTTAAGCTTTGGAATTTCTTCGTGGGACCAAATTCACACCCTAGACTGGAATTTGAGACTTTCATTTTAGATCATTATATTAGATACAGGCCAGTACCATTTTGTATTGTGATTAATTTTGAAGTTTGAAACTAGTATTATTTTGTTTTGTAATTAATTTCGAATGTTGTAGCTTAATATCTGTCACTGTTATTATATAATTTATGTTATATCTGTTATATTTGTTAATAGAGTAGTGTAATAAAATATACAAGCTGTTATCTGTGTTTTTCTGTTGTGTTTAGTCTACGAAGAACATAAAACATAAAAAATACGTAACAGAAAATTGGCGGCTCGTCCGGGATATCGAACAAACAATTTAATTTTATTATAAAATAAGATTTATATTCTATACAGATAGACAGCTTGTATATTCAAAATGGCATTCCAACTTGAACATTTTATAAACGAATTTAATCAGAATCCCTCTTTCGAATTAATCAGTGAATTAAAAAAATCTGAATTGCTTGATGTTGGTAAACAGTTTAATTTAGAAGTGAAGCAATCAGTGAAGAAAGCAGATATTAAACAAATTATTGTTGAACATTTGGTCAGCCAAAAAGTATTACCTCAAAAAGTTGCACAACAATTGCCTGTCGCTCATTTTGACCCAGATTTCGAATTAAAAAAAATAGAAATGGATATGAAATTTTGTTTAGAAATTGAAATCAAACGTCTTGAGGCAGAAAAAGAAACCAACGACTTGAGGCAGAAAAAGAAAACAAACGCCTTGATGCCGAAATACAAATAGAATGCATTAAAAATAAAGAAATCAGTATGAGAAAGGCACAGACAGAAGAGAAGGTTGTCCAAATGCGGTTGGATAACTTTGATGCTTCCAAACAAATTCGTTTAGTACCTCCATTCAATGAAAAAGCTGTAGATAAATATTTTCAGCAATTTGAAAAATTGGCCCTTAGGGTAAAATGGCCAACCGAATATTAGACAGTATTACTTCAGAGTGTTCTCAAGGGTAAAGCCCAGGAAGTATTTTCCAAACTCACGGCCGAGCAAAATTATGATTGTGAGCACGTCAAAAAATGCATTTTCAATGCTTATGAATTGGTGCCAGAGGCATATAGACAAAAATTTCGTGGTTACAAAAAGTTTGACAGCCAAACTTATGTCGAGTTTGCTCGTGAAAAAGAAACTCTATTCGACAGATGGTGTGATTCCAAAGAAATCAAAGAGGATTATACAAAACTCAGAGAACTCATGTTAGTTGAAGAATTTAAAAGATGTATTCCCGTAGAGCTCAAAACTTATATTGATGAACAAAAAGCTTCCAAAATTCATGATGCTGCTGTCTTGGCAGACGAGTATGCTTTGACTCACAAAGATTTCTCATACAAAAGCAAAACAAATCACACAGCAAAGAAACCCAATGACTCATTCAAATATTATGCAAATTTTGACAGAGACAAAAAAGAGAAAACTTCTAATTCTCAAACGAAGACTCCATCTTATTCTCAAAGCTCGTCATCTACCCAAAACGTGTCATTCTCATCCAAAACATGTGCTTATTGTAAGAAACTTGGCCATCTGATTTCTAAGTGCTATAAGGTAAAAAACAAGCCACCACCCCATAGTTTCATTTCGCCCTCGTTGGATACATCATTGATTCCCAATGATTTTGACCCTGTCCAGTCCACTGTGGATTCTAAGCCCAATATTATTGATGTACCTGAAAATCTTGTTGAGGACAAATTTAAGCCTTTCATCACTGAAGGTTTTGTTTCTTTTGTTGGCGATTCACGTTTACAACCAATTAAAATCCTGCGGGATGCTGTAGCTTTTCAGAGTTCGATTTTGGAAAGTGTACTTCCGTTTTCTGAAAAATCATCCGTTGGGGCCAGTGTGCTCATTTCTGGTGTAGAAGGTGGCGTCGTTTCTATTCCTTTTCATAGATTAGATTTACATTCGGACTTAGTCTCAAGCCCAGTGACTGTGGGTATTAAAGCCTCATTGCCTGTTGAAGGTGTGTCTATGCTTTTGGGGAATGATTTGGCTGGTAGTAAGATGGTACCAGAGGCTCGTGTTGTTGAAGCACCTGTTATTAGCCCCAGTACAGAGCAACTCGTTGAAGAGTTTCCTGATGTTTTTCCCGCCTGTGCTGTTACTCGTTCTCAGACACGTTCTCAGGAGTCCAAAGAGGATTTCTCTTTATCTGATACATTCATGTCTCACACCGATGAGATTTCTGACTCAACTTTAAGTTCTACTGATGAATCTAAGACATTTTTCGACTCTCTTCAACGAAACAAACTTATTGAGGAACAGGACAATGATCCTGAAACTCGTTCTCTTCTACAACTGGCTATTGATGAAAATGAAATAGGAACTGTCCCTATTTGTTACTACCAGAAGTCAGGTGTGCTAATGAGAAAATACAGACCTCCTGACGTTGCTGCTGATGAAGAGTGGAATGTTATTCACCAAATCGTCATTCCAAAATGCTATCGGAATGATATTCTTAGTCTTGCTCATGACCATGTATTGTCGGGACACTTAGGTGTAAGAAAGACCCTAGATCGTACCCGACGACATTTCTATTGGCCAAAGATGCGCCAAGATGTTGTTGACTTTTGTAAGACATGCCATTCTTGCCAAATGACAGGAAAACCAAATCAGGGGATTCCAAAAGCACCACTGCAGCCTATTCGTGCCTTTGAAGAACCGTTCTCAAGGGTCATTATCGACTGTGTTGGCCCAATGCCAAAAAGCAAAGCAGGAAATGAGTACCTCTTGACAATCATGTGTGCTTCTAAACGTTTCCCTGAGGCTATCCCTTTGAGAAAAATCACTGCTCCCAACATTGTTAAGGCTCTTGTGAAATTCTTTATCATGTTAGGGATTCCAAAAGTTATGCAATCAGATCAAGGCTTACATTTTATGTACAAGCTATTTCAACAAGCCATGCATGATCTAAACCTCCATCAAATTTCATCCAGTGCATACCATCCTGAGTCACAAGGTATTTTTTATCTTTTCCACCAAATTACTGCCACAAACACTCAAAGAACTGGGTTGAGGGCGTTCTCTTGTTATTGTTTGAAGTTCGTGAGGTTATTTCAGAATCTACTGGATTTAACCCTTTTAAGTTGGTTTAAAAAGACAAATAAGCACAACAAAAAAAAGTTTTCATAAGTTCAAACTTTTTTTTTTTACTTTTAAGGGAGAGAGTGTTATGTAAATGTCGTGTAAATATTTTGTAAGCGACAACATGTCGTGTTGTGTTTAAATTTTCATTTCTATTATTCATTTTTCCATATTTATATTATTGTTTCGAAGTTTAAACTAATATTTTGTGATTCATTTAGAGTAACATTTAGAATTTTCTTGAATTAAGTAGACTAATCATATGTTTGTAAATGAAGTGCTGGTGACTTCGTGTCTAGACGTGTAGTCTCGTGCAAGAACGGATATGCGCCGATTGCTCTGGAGATCTGTAGAAAGTTCGCGGTTATTCGAGGGGTCTAGGCCTACAATATATAAACAGACGAAGATGCGAAAGAGAGGAAGAGATTCAGACATCAGTTTTTATTCGAAGAAAAAGAGGAGAGTCAGACATTAGTTTTATTTCAAAAGAAGAAAGTCAGTTATTTAAGAAAGATTAAGTGTTTGCTGTGATTTTTCAACTTGGATTTGTGACTGAAGCTAGATCTACGAAAGCTGTAATTTTATTTCGTCAATCTCTACGATTCATCTGAATTACTGCTTGTGCTGAGAGTCGGCGAATTTATTGAACTGTGAACCGTTTCTGTACTTCTTCATTTAAGCTTTGGAATTTCTTCGTGGGACCAAATTCACACCCTAGACTGGAATTTGAGACTTTCATTTTAGATCATTATATTAGATACAGGCCAGTACCATTTTGTATTGTGATTAATTTTGAAGTTTGAAACTAGTATTATTTTGTTTTGTAATTAATTTCGAATGTTGTAACTTAATATCTGTCACTGTTATTATATGATTTATGTTATATCTGTTATATTTGTTAATAGTTTAGTGTAATAAATTATACAAGCTGTTATCTGTGTTTTTCTGTTGCGTTTAGTCTACGAAGAACCTAAAACATAAAAAATACGTAACATTTACACAAAGGACAATCAGTGTTATGCCCACCATAGATATCAAAATCTGGTTTCTAGTATTGTAAGTCAACAGACATACAATATCACAGTGGGAAGCAAAATTATAAGATCTGAAGCATTCTATTATGTAAAATATGATTTACAGTTGTTTTGTTGATATGTTTGTTTAAGAGCTAAAGTTTGTAACCAATCAAAGTTTTAACCACTGAAGTATTTATGTGATGCTGTTTTAACAGTGCACAGAAAGTGACATTCTGATGTTGTTACTAAACATTTAGTACCTGAGGAATGTACTTATTTGGAATTTGTTGCAAAACATAAACTCACATTTTTCTTACGAAATATGAATGGTTAGCATAAGATAAACAACTTTATTTGAGGAAATTTGATATTGAATCCTAAATCGTTAATATTGCAATCAACGAAGCTATTTGTTCAGGTACACAGTTTTTATATCGTGAGAGGAATTCGAAACCTAGTTCTTAATAAATTATATATAGTTAACCTAGTGGATTTTCATTCATTTTAAAAATTAAATTCATAATCAGATATTAGGATCCTGTCTTACCTCAAGTACAGCAAACTTATTCCTTAGGTATAATAAAAGGCAGTTGGACCGTTCCTTTTCTAGTGAATTAAAATTATCTATTATACAACGTTTGTTAATAATAACTTTTGTTTAGCTCTATGTCAATGAACAAGTAATTATTTTTAAGCACACCTTAATAAGCAAAACAATATTGAATTCGAAAATAAATTTAAACTTATTTCTTTAATGCCCCCACTGAACAATCGTCATCTAGTTTTCATGAAGATCTTTACTGTACATTTGAAACATTGTTACATGAGTGTTTTGAATACAATCTAATTTTTATTTTAAATAATTGTGCACAAAGTATCTGTAGCAATCTTGCCTTATTGAAGCAAGAATAAACTAATATTAACAAGTTTTGAAGGAAATTAAAGTTCACATATGTTTGGTGAAAATAACATTAAAATAGCAATGAAAACCACTTCCAATAAAATTAAGTTACAACTTGTTTCATGAATTTCTTTATCTCTCGTACATATCATAACCTAAGTGATAAATATTTGTACTTTAGATCTGTAAACTTTCAACTGTTTAGCACAGCTTATCATCAACTGCATTTTAAATATGTTTTTAGGAGTTTCTTTTGTCTTATGATGTTTCCCTCAAACAAACAAAAAGCTAAAACATTAGAAAAACTATTAAGTGTTTACAAATTTACTTTTTTGTTCTAAATGATATGTTTGTGCAATTGTCAGGTGTCTCCAATAAAATGTTTCTGTACAGACATCTTCTCTAATGGTAACTCACTGGTATTGACACAAGATAAAGAAAAATGTTCTTTTAGTGTTTTTAACGGACTAATTTTATGTTGTTTTATATGTTTGTAGTGAACAAACACATACAGTTTAGCAATGTCTTGCCATTCTATTCTTGCCTATAAACCAGTAAAACACATAATGGATACGCCCTTTAATCTTCTTCTCAAACTTTAATAAGTAGTTAATCATTTGGCATCTCTTATTGTTTAGCAGCATAGCTGTAATTTAACATAACTTCAAGTTTTAACCTTTAATTTAAATTTCAACCTTCAATGGGAAGTTTTCAAAATAATATGAAACAGTATAGTTCGAATTTATATTATTATTTAAACTTTTCATCTGCAAATTATATTTTATTTAAATATTGTTCAAGTTTACAAGAAAAGGAAATTTATAAATTAGAAAGATAAATATAAAATTGTTTACTTGCTTAATAAACAATTATGTGGGATAAATATTTAATATAATCTTACATAAAAACACATATTTTGTTTTTATTTTATGCCATAATAAAGGATTTTATAGCTCTGTTAACATATTTAAACAATTTGTAGTTTATTTTTTATTTTGCATCCAGTATTTTCAATAATAAAAGCTGCAAACGTGAAAAAAAAATTAAAGCTGAAAGTGGAAACAAGTCGGACGTGGTCTAATAGACAGTGGTGGCTTGTAAATTAGAGGATTCACGGCTCACGTTTCATGAACGTAAAAACTCGTAAAAAAGTTAAGTGCTGAAAATAGCCAAGAAATTAATAAAAGTACGTACGCAGTTGTTCAGTTTCAGTAAGTGTAATGGACAAAAATAACATTTTAATTAGAGTTCAGAATAAATGACATTATACAACATATTAAATGCTTTGTTTCTTTAATAAATGTAGTTTGAAAAAGTTTACATGGTGCAATGTAAAATTTTTTGAGAAAAACAAATAATGTAAATTTATACCAATAGATAATTTTAATGCCCGAAATTCAAATATTCTGTATTATATGGCAAGTGGCGATATTTTGGAGGATTATATTGTGATAGAGAAATAAATTATTTTAAAAAATATCTTACTGATTACATGTGTAGAGATGATTATCTTTATTTTGAAGGGGCCTGGCATGGTCTAGTGCGTTAAGGCGTGCGCTTCGTAATCTGAGGATCGCGGGTTCGCGCCAAACATGTTCGCCTTCCCAGCCGTGGGGGCGTTATAATGTTACGGTCAATCCCACTTTTCGTTGGTAAAAGAATAGCCCAAGAGTTGGCGGTGGGTGATGATGACTAGCTGCCTTCCCTCTAGTCTTACATTGCAAAATTAGGGACGGCTAGCACAGATAGCCATCGAGTAGCTTTGTGCGAAACTCCAAAACAAATAAACAAACAATTGTTATGAAGAGATGTTTAGGAAGGTGTGCAAACTAGGTGAGTTAAAATATTTCTAAAAGCAATGGGCGAAGTGATAAAGTGTTGTTGATTACATAATTTGATCAAAGTATATTTTTTGTAATAGAAAGATTAATGATTTTAATATATGAATGAAATACAATTCTAATTATTTTGCTTTATAATTTGAAATCAATAAAATAAACTAACAAACTTTTTAAAGGAGAGCATTTTATAATATACGTTTTTCTTACAGCAAAATCATATAAGACTATCTGCTGTGTCGAACAAGGGGTATCGTATCCCTGACTTTATCAATGTAAATCCGTAAATTTACCGTTATTCCAGTGGGGGATAAAATCTTACAGACTATAAACTCTGTCTATGGAACAGTGGTAACCCTACATATTTACAATGCTAAAATCAAGTGTGTGATTTCTCTCGGTGGACACAGAAGATAACCAAATGTTGCATTGATACAATAAAAACACAGACTGGAAAAAAATAAGTAGAATAATAAAAAATTCTTTGGAGCAATGCACGTGTTCACAACAACAAATTTTAATAATCTTTATTTGGTAAAAAATCAGACGACTATTTGTAATTGCTATAAAGATTTATTTGTTTTGTATATTCACACAAAAATGCAATTACTATAGGCGATAGATATCTTTAACTTCGAATTATTAGAGGAAATACAACCAGTCAAGAATACCCAATCCTAAATCTTAGTATTTTACAATCAAATAATGATTTTTTACAACTCTTATAACGCGCTCATGTCCTACAGATTCATAGATACACAGTTATGCAACCTTGTTCCCGTGTCGTAATAAAGAGTCATTATTAAGTTAGTTGATTGAAACAATAAAATTTTTGAGTGTTCAAATGAAAAATACTTCTATACAAACGTAGATATACACAAGACACACAAATATATATATATATATATATATACGTATGTACGTGTACATGTTGTATAGCTCAATATAAAGGGAATTTAATTAGTATTTTCTTACAGTAAAGCCACATCGTGCTATCTGATGATCCAACTTAGTGTAACTAGTAAATGAAAATAAGTTTTAATATATATGAATATGAAAAAGATAGCAAATTATACAATATATGACTGTTACATATATAGCTGTTACAAAACTATATTAAAGCAAAAAAAAATAAGAATTAAAACGCAAAATAAAAGAAAGTATATACGTATAGAACAAATAGTTATAATCTGAAGAGCATCTCTCTGTAACTATTATAGGAAGTATGATTATATTTGAGAAGTGAGTGAGAGACACAGGAATAAACTCTATAGTGACGACTGGTTATTAGAAGAGAGAAATAAACTAGCTTAAGTTATCAAGAAACAAAGAAAGGTAAAATGGTAAAAACGATGAAAATAATAAATTTATTATATAATTTTACAAATGTTTAAAGACATTATAAGACCGAGTTAAAGTCAAACTTAACAATTTTCTTGATATCTAAGTATTACCATACAAATTTTTGAGAAATTCAATTACCATTAATTATATTTTTACAAGTTGGATAATTTGTATTATGTACAATAAATATATGATTTGGTGAAAATAAATACAAAAACGTAAAGTAAAAAAAAGTAAGACAAATATGTTTTCAGTAAAATTTTGGACAAACAATTGTTTAATTATGAATTGTTCTTTTCACCAAAAGAGATATTTCAGAAAATAAAAAATACATATAAAGGAGTAGTCTATTATATGAATCATTACTCCTGTTAAAACTTACTAGTTTCCCTGAATTTACAGTTCATTATTGCTGCTTGAAAGTGGAAAGCAGACAAATAAAGTAGGCCTCGTATAATGGTGGAATGTAATAACTATGTTTTGTTTAGATTTACTCACAATAAAGTACGGTACATTTAAAATAAATATTGTAAGTACTACAAGGTTCTTAACATAATCTCAACAAAGCTTAAGAGATTGTGAGCAACAGAAAGAATCACTATAATAAAGAAGAACTAAACTGAAACTTATCCTTCAATAAAGTTGACTGGAAGATTTAAAATATGTATGTCAAATCAAAATAAAAATATCTAGTCATATATGGGATGCTGACTAAAAAAGAAACTATGAATTATAGACATTAAACTGAATATAAAGTATATTCAAAAGTAGCATACAAATATATAATATTATTTTAGAACGTATTAAATTTCCAAGTACCTTCTCTAGCAAGGTGCCCTTAATATTAAAAAAAGAGCTTAACAAAGCTAAATTCCATAGTGATCACTTCAAATTTCTGAATTTTAAGAACACCATTTTGTGTGGTGAATGTATTGAAAGCCATCTTTGTTACATAAAAAATGGAACAAAGAGATATGTATTTTTTAATATTTATTTCTATTCCATAGGTATGAAAATACATGTACATATAAAACATTACCGTGCATTTGTGCATCACATACATTAAGTCAGAAGCACAAATTCGTGAATAGAAAACTTTCACTCAGTGGCCACTTTATTAGGTACACTAATCTAGTACGGTGTAGGACCACTTTTACCTCCATAACAGCCTCCTTAATTCTTCGCGGCATGGATTCATCAAGGTGTTGGAAACATTTTTTTAGGAATTGTGATCTATGGTGTCTCGATAGCATCACGCAGTTCTTGCAGATTTGTCGGCCACACATTCATGCTGCGAGCCTTTTGTTGCAACTCATCCCAAAGGTGTTCTATTGGATTGAGATCTGGATAAAATGCAGGCTATTGTAGTACACTGAAGTCACTGTCATACTCATAGAATTAGTTTGAGATGATGCATGTTTTGCAACATGGCGCATCATTCTGCTGGAAGTAATCATTGGGAAATGAGTAGACTATGGCCATATGTGGATGCAGATGGTCAGAAACAATGTTTAAATAGCTGTGGCATTTAGATGATACTAAAGTGGTATTAATGGACTTGATGTTCATCAAGAATACATTCTTCACACTATTACATCACCACCACCATCCTGTATCTTTGATACAAGGCAGGATGTATCTCTGGATTCATGTTGTTTACCCAAATTCTGATTCTACCCTGTCGCTGCACTAATCGCAATTCGTCAGAAGAGGCGACATTTTTCCAATTTTCAATTATCCAGCTTTGCTGATTCCATGCTCATTGTAGCCTTATCTTGCTGTTTTCAGCTGACAAGAATGGATACCGGCTTGGTCTTCTACTGTTGCAGCCCATCCGCTTCAAGGCTGGACGCGTTGTTTATTCAAAGATGCTTTTATGGACACCACTGTTGCAAAGAGTGGTTATTTTGAGTACGTGTGGTCTTTCAGTCAGCTTGCACGAGTCTGGTAATCCTTCTTTGACATTTCTCACTAACAAGTTGTTTTCGCCCACCGAAATACCGCTCACTAGATTTTTTTTTGTTTTTCACACCATTCTTTGTAAGCTCTCAATACTGTAGTGTGTAAAAATTCCAGGAGATCAACAGTTCCCAAGATGCTGGAACCACCATGTCTGGTACTAACAATCATGCCAAGGCCAAAGTCGCTTAGATGACACATCTTCCTCATTCTTATGTTTGGTCAAACAACAACTGAAGCTTTTGACCATATCTATATGCTTTATATATTGAGTTGCGACAACATGATTCACTGTTTGGCTATTTTCGTTAATGAAGAGTTGTACCTGATAAAGTAGCCACTGAGTGTATACTCTTATTCTTTACGTCGTTTGTTGTATCTTTGCTTTGTAAAAAGTCTTTAATACATTATTGTGGTGTTGGAATTGGCCCTTGATAGTCATGACAGTGTTTAAAATGTCTGATAAACGTCTTTGAAGCGAATATTATTTTAATATGATAATCTCGAGAATAATAACACAGACGCACATAAATAATCTGACTTGACCCCTTATCCGAGACACAATGTAAAAGTTATCAGTTTATGTATCCTACAGTATTTTTCACGAGAATTCCCCAGAGTAATAAAAATTGCACTTTGAATCTGTGAACACTTTTATGCGTTATATAGCTTAGAACCGATCCAATAAACATAGCATGTGTTTGAATATTGATCATTGTTCTGGGATGTTTAGAGCCTAGTGGTAAACCGTATACACATATTAAGATATTAGGGCGTATAGTGATAAAATAATATTTTCGTTTACGCAAACGTATTTATCAACCAATAAATATTTTTGATTCACATATGCTTTTCAAAACATAGAAAAATGAATATAAATACTCTAAGAACTTAATATTTTGAGTAGTTTCAGTATTATAAGTAATAGTAAAGGTATTTAATAAAGTTTTGAAAATAACTCACTAAAAAAATTCACGACATATGCACTTTAACCTGTCCACAGCGAAAGGGTTAACTGCCTAAATTATCGAACGTCCATCTAAAGAAAAAGCGTAAACATTGTCCTTAATCCGTAATATCGAAATGCTCCTTATTGCAAGATTTATTTTAGTCAAAAGTAACAGAAAAAAAAGAGATTGAAGATTTCCGTCGTTAATGGCGCCTTGTCCATTGTCTTGAGGTTCCCTTTAATCGAAGGTTTACTGCACTAATAATAGGTAACAAACAGTATTATTCAAAAGTTTGTGTAAACGCCTATATTGTTACATTTAACATAGAATGAAATGCATATAGATACATAATTCAGAAAAATAAGACAACAGTGCATTCAAAACTCATTTCTCATCATTTATTCACGGCTATAGTTTCACTAGTAAAGGCATCATAAAATGTGTTACAAAAGGGTTGTATATGCTTAAACGAAGAACCGGAAGTTTCCTTGACATTTACCTAGAGATAAGTGTAGGAAAAAGTTGGAAAGAGCATAACTTAATTTGGTCATTTGGAACTTTTTCTGAATTTATTTTTAAATTTCTGTTTATTTCTAAAAATGTCTTTTTCTCAGATGTCTAAAGTTTTGTAGCATTATACCGGAACAATATTAGTTTCAGTGGGGTGCAAAGTTTGAATCCATATACACTAATCTCTAGCTTCTAAAATGATCTTTAATTATCGTTTCTATGGAACATTCTGATTGACCTATATATATACTATTGTATTCTGGACACGTTAATTGGTAAACGAACACCATTGTTGCTGTTTTTCGATTTTGTTTTTGAATTTACACAATTTTTTTTCATTTGTTGCTTTCAAAGTAACCAATAGATTACTTTCTTCAGTAGATTACTGGTATAGCATGTGGATATAATGGTTTTAAATATATGTATTTCAGTTTTTTTAAATAACGTGTTGATTAAATTTCTTACAAAAGCATTTTGAACAGCAGTTTTTTTGTACTTTTTAATTCAGTTTCATATTTTGTTCCGGTGACTAGGGTAACAAGCTATGAAACACAAAAAGTTTGTGAGTTATTGTATGTTTAAAAAAGCATATATAATGGTGTCACTGTAAGCCAGTTGCTAAAGATTATGAAGGAATTTATGTTTTTGTTGTTTTGTTTTTGAATTAAGCACAAAGCTGTCGAAACCCGGATTTTAGCGTGTAAGTCCGCAGACATACCGCTGAACCACTGGGGGGCCAAAGGAATTTATAACATTATTTATGTTAATATTTCAGTAAAAAAAAAGAAAAAATAATTTTCGGTCTTCACAAAATTTATAGCAAGTTTAAAAAACTTAGAAATAGACATCGATATAACTATAATAATATTTAACATGCTTTGTAGTATTTTCTCCGCTAAATTATCCATGAAACCTTCTGAAAACAGAGGAGAGGAGGGGAACCCCTAGCTAACCCGTTGTTCTGTTCATATATTTGATCACCAAAATGGAATTAATTCTGATCCAGGCAGGTCGTTATTATTTTCTTCAATTCCTTGGCTTGAAAAATGAGTACATTTGTTTTATTAATGAAATCACTTACAATTTACTTCCATATTTAATAGATATATTGGAACAGAATACAAACATGAAAGGAATCATTTTTGGAGTTATCTGGTACTTTTACATTTTTTTATTTTATTATAAGCTCTGGAGAATTTTTTTACACCAAACTTAAATTGAAATAGTTAAATTTTTGAAATATTTTGGACATTCAGTGCTATTTTGCAAGTGGGAGCATTTGTAATGGAAACAACAGATCTAATTGGTATATTCGTTTTCTGTAATTTAGAAAGTTCATTCAGACGTGACTGGCAAGGATTCTTAAGGCGTAATGATTTGGCTTAAATTTCGTTAAATAGGCTTTTGCTCTTGTTAAGCAAAGATTGAAAATTGTGGTTAAATGTTTTGGTTAGCCCTACGTTTAGCGTGAAACTGTTAGAACCAATTAAGTCGTTGACTTTACTGGTGATCTTCTTTTATTAGTAAAACAGTATGCATTTGTGATTATTAAATTATAATTTTTAATTGTGTAGATATTATCTGTCTAGGCTCTTCAGCCCCATCTTTTGCATAATTTCCAGAAGAAGTTTCAATATTTTCAAAGAAGATTGTCTTTGTTACAGAACTACATTAATCATAACAGTGCTGCCTTTTTAGTTATTGTAAGATTTTCGAAATATTTTGCATTAACCTCATTTTGGGACAATATATTACACTTTTACCAAGTTTTGTAAACTTGAATTTTGAAAGCTTAGGATAGAAATCTGAATGGCAATCTTCTTATAGGTATGAACTATTTTCATGCTCAGTCAGATTATCCAGTTTAGCAGATGACTTACATTTTTATATGTTTATGTCAAGTAGATCAAATATCACTCTTTGAAGATGGAAACTGTTCACCGATCCCTATTTTAAGATCTGTACTTACACGATTACAATAATAGTATACATAATTCGTGTACATACTTGCTGTTGAATTGTTAAGAGTTATTTTGTTTTCAGTCTTTTGTATAAGATGGTTAATCTTGCTGTACTAATTTCAGTGTTACTTCCGGTTCTTTGTTTAAACCCATACATCCCTGTTACAAGACATTTCGGTCTCTGCCTGAATATGCCTTTACTGGTAAAACCATGGTCATGAATGAATGATGTATTTGAGAAACGTACAATTATCTTGTTTTCCCTCTCTGTAATTATGGAGTTTCACTAAGGACCGACGGTTTGAAATATCATTTGTATGTTAATACATTAATGTCTAAATGATAATAATCCTAGCATAAACAAAACATATTGATTATATTGAATGAATAAAAAACAAGCATTTAAACTATTCACATAATTATCAGTTGCAATTATTCATTACCAGTATGTTCATAACGTATCTAAAGTTAAATTCACATATCAGCTTATAAAGTGTACATTTATGCATCTGTGTAGTGCTGTTTGCCTGCAAGTGGAAGTTATAAACCCGTTAACGTCGTAAATAATACGAAACATATATCTCGTTATACTTACTTAATTCGTGTACTGTATGATTATGTTACAGTATAACATATATTTCTATATATCGTTCAATATAGAGTAAATTATTTTTCATTATGTTGTTAATCCTCACTGAGCTCAGCGGTAAATTCACAGACATACCTCACTAAAGTCCAGGGTTCGATTTCCATCGGTAAACAAAATAGGTATTGCCGACTGTGTAGTACTTCACTAAAACAGGAGTATTACATAGTTAATTCATATAGAACATACGTTAATTTTTGGGAACGCTCGATGGAACGAACTCTTTGTAAAATATCTGTTTATGATTTCATCTCGCTTTCAAAATTAAATCAAACAACTATTAACTGAAGATAAAACGAATTGACGAAAAAATGAAAATACTATATACAGATAATTCAAATGTTAGCTTTGATTTTAATCCCACTTCTTTATTTGATCTTTTAGATTTTTATATTTGTTGCCTTATATTATGTTTAACTAGTCACGTACCTTAGTGGCACAGTGTATGTCTACGGATTTACAACGCTAGAATACGGATTTTGATTTCCGTTGTGAAAAGAGCCCAGATAACCCATTGTGTAGCTTTCTGCTTAATTACAAACAAACCAACTCGTCACGCATTTAGTTAAAAGCAATGAGCAATACCATCCAAAAGAAGCTCTGGCTCTGGAAAATGCACAATGAAGAAAGAGAGCCGTATGTAAGGAAATATTTTACTGATTTATATGGATAAACTATTGAAATTATTAAGCAAGCTGTCTGTTGTGCAACAGTACAGAAATATTTAAATTATAAACAGATGTAAAGGCAAAGCATATAAAGTTTTTCATTTAAGCAAGCATTAAACGTACGCAACAAACTGTGGAAATGTAATCGATGCTTACTAAGTAAGCAGAACAAATAAAATTGAAACAATAATTCGGTGTCATTAATGACAGACTAATAAGGTATATAAATTAAATTTATCCCTTTAGTTCGTCATACATGTTCTCATATGTGATAAAATATCAATTAGGACTTTTTTTAATGAGTACGTAAACGTAGGAATATACTTGCATAAATTAATGTAACACATGCCAAAGTAATCAAAGTTATCTTGACACGTGAAAAAACATCTCCAGTACAAACACGAATCTGTTTGATGAAATGATATTTAAGTATAATAATAAAAGTGAGTGCCTCTTTCAGTAGCATTCTGGTATGAGTTTAATATAGATGATATACCCACGTATTGAGACTATTATTACGAATCTGAATTTTGTTCATACAAATTTGTATATTTATTATGTTTCTAACATTTTTTTTTACATTTGCTGCTAAGAATTCCTTTGAAAAGTGTCTGGAATGAAAATGAAAATGTTAACTTATCTTTCCAATTTGTCTGTTTACAATGCTCCTTTGTTTTCCATTTCTTTTTTTTTTACTTTTTTGTGCTGTTTTATTTGCGTCTTTCATGAGAAGTCGAGCCGACATAGCCAAGTGTGTTAAGGCGTTCGACTCGTAATCTGAGGGTCGCGGGTTTGAATCCTGGTAGCACCACACATGTTCGTTCTTTCGGCCTTGGGGCCATTATAATGTGACGGTCAATCCCACTATTTGTTGGTAAAAGAGTAGCTCAAGAGTTGGCGATGGGCGATGATGACTAGCTGCCTTCCCTCTAGTCTTACACTGCTAAATTAGGGACGGCTAGCGCAGATAGCCCTCGAGTAGCTTTGCGCGAAATTCATAAAACAAACAATCAATCATGAGAAGTTAGGTTATCTGCACCACAGACTACACACTGCAAACGATAATTTTGATGTGAACATTTTGTATCAGACCATCCACGTCTCTAAGAATATAGAGATTAACTCTGGTAAACAGTGTACAGAGCACAGAACGATCCGTACTTTGGTATATTCCTTTGCTAGCAGGACACCTTACTATTTAAAATCTGTGGGCTGAACTCTGTCTTTATGTGCTTGTCTCCTATGTACAAAATTACTATTTTCCACGTTGTTGTGGCATCAGAAAACACATAAAACTATTTACAAGTGCTGTTGTAGCATTTGCTGTATTTTAAAACATTAACTTAGTAACATGAATTTTTATATTTTAGCTACCTTATTGATCAAAATATAGAGCATAAAGTGCAAAATTGTAACTACATTTTAAAGTAATGAAGTTAAAAACACGAACTAGCTGATTTGATTCTTGCAAGCTTTCTTTATGCACCACTGTTACAGACAGATATAATAATTTCACTATACATATTATGATATTCTAAAGGCCATCATGCTCTACACTAATTTTTGTACGCTGAATCAGGAAATGCTATCCATTTTTCTCAATTATGTACAGATTTCTTATAAAACATCACACGTGCTTCTATATGAGTGAATCGGCCTGGCATGGCCAAGCGCGTAAAGCGTGCGACTCGTAATCCGAGGGTCGCAGGTTCGCCCTCGCGTAGTGCTAAACATGCTCGCCCTCCCAGCCGTCGGGGTGTATAATGATACGGTCAGTCCCACTATTTGTTGGTTAAAGAGTAGCCCAAGAGTTGGCGGTGGGTGGTGATGACTAACTGCCTTTCCTCTAGTCTTACACTGCTAAATTAGGGACGGCTAGCACAGATAGCCCTCGAGTAGTTTGTGCGAAATTCCAAAACAAAGATGAGTGAAGTCGGGTTACTTTTTGTTTTGCTCAAAATTTGATAACCACTGGCAATAGATTTATGTAAACGCACATTTCTAGATAGTATTTTTGTATGTGTGAATTTTGACATTACGTTTTTGTTTCAACATTACTTATTCATCGTTGTGGCAACGAGATGTTGTGTCAATGATCAAAAGATATTCTGTTATATTTGTTGAGTTTCAGATTAGAAAATTGACTTCGGATGAACAGTTCAAAAGTGCAATGAAGAAAGTTGAAAAAGAAACGTGGGTTACCTTTAAAGATGTTGTGTCCCAGCCAACCTTATGAGTTTTACATTCAGAGAAAGTCTTCGTCGGCAATCGATATGACGGGCATAATATGGTTGAAATACTATTATACTTAATAAAGGAGGCTTATAAACCTGAACAACTTTCGACACAAAGTCTAATTAAAATATTTTAATTACTTTATGTTGCGTGTTAATTCCTAGATTTTCAAGAAAACCTTTTCCGAAATTCTTATTTTATAATTAAAATGTTAATGATTACAGTGGAATTTAATTATTTCTTCAGTCTATTAAGCTAAAATTGTCTTATCTTTAATATTTAAAATTGATTTATATTTTTTTACTTTTATCGAGCTGTCTAAAAATGTAACAACATTAAAAAATATAGCCAAAAATTGTTCAAATGAACAAACTAAGACATTGTACAGAATACAAATGTTTATGTTGAAAAAAATCCGTCAAAGAGATTAATGCAGAATTTATTGTTCTTACTGTTGCATTTTCAAATGAAAGAATCCAAGTACATCTACTAAAATAAGGCATTTATATGTAGAAAAAACAACGAAATGAGTCTGTTTACTTAGTATGTAGTAATAAAATAAAAAAGAGAGCGAAATAAAACCAGTCTATTTGACGTTTTCCTTCCTTTATACTTCGTCGTTAAAATTATGAAATTTCACTTATTAACTTATTGCGTAAATAAAACTTAATAACTTTTGTCAATATGCTTTAAGCCTCAGTATAACATTTTGAGATCTTTGTATTTAAGTGCCTGTAATTATTCTTTATGTTAGGGCTAAATATTGCGATGTCAGCGACAGTTAATCAGAAAAAAACAAAAACCATTTTCTGAAATGCTTTCAAGGATGTCTGGAGATATAAATTCAACACAGTATTATACGTTACATACAGAAGTTGATGTAATTTTATAAGGCTAACTTTTTACCTAGATATTTTCTCAGGTTTTAATCGTAAGTATTTCCTAATTTCCCGATATTTATTATTAAAATTAATGTAATAATGTTTGTTGAGCACTTGTTTATGACAATTTAAAATGCATTAACAGATGAGAATAAGGATGAAAAGAAACAAGTTTTAATAAATAATTTTCTCATATTTACATCTTCTAGTTGGTCAGCAGCTAGTTTATGAACTTCAAGTGCTAAAATACGTGCTCTGGTTTCTTGTGTTTGACAGAATACAAATAGCCTATTGTGAAGTTTTCCACCGAACAAATAAACAAATGAGCCATATATCACAAACAATGAGTGTGGCCTAGCATATGGCATGGTTATTAGAACAAACAACTAGCAATCTCAGGATAACGAGTTAGAATTCCATCACCAAACATGTTTATCCTTTCAGCCGTTTCGACGTTATTATGTAGCGACAAATCCCAATATTCGTTACTGAAAAGATTTTCAACAAGTGACAGATGGTCATGTTACCTAGCTACCTTTCCAATAGTCTATCACTTCAAAATTAGAAATGGTGAAATTACACTCTGTGTAATTTAAAAATACGTATTGTCACTACAGCAAAAGTTAAGATAATAAAATGTAAAACGTATTGAATCGAATAGAAAGAATGAAATATTTATAATTGTATCCAACACATATTTACGTATAGTTTAATTATTTGCTCATCTTTACGTATGTACGTTTCTACAGTGCTCTTATATTAAGTGTAAGACAAGTTCATCAGAAATTCACAAATTTCAGAAACTTTTTCTTCACACACACACGTGTGAATATATGTATGTGATCATCGTTCTATCATGCTTGATGAAAATTCGTCACCTTATATTGACCTAAAATAGACACATTCAAACACACTGTCAAATACAGTAAATTTATGAGTTTTATGTGAGATAAAATAAAAATGAAAAGCAAAAACAATTTATCTATTTTGCAGTAGAAGGCGCATAAATCAAAAATATATTAAATATACATAAAAACATTTTTTATCATTCACACTCCTGATGAACTTTGCTTAAATGTAAATAATTGTTATTCTTCTTTGAATAATTATTGTAAGCGATAACGTTATTATGGACTTTACAAAACAGCTTGTTTTGTTCATGAAGAAAACTAGTCCAATACAACTAATCTATAAAGTCTGACATAGGTGTTGTGTTGGATGATTGAAAAATGGAATTCGATTAAAACATATTTTTATTTTTTGGTTGATTTAGTTCTCTCAAATATTAAACTGAATGATAATAGTTTTTCATTTGCTGATTTTAGTTCTTAGTTAATTGTAAGGCTTACAAAATAAAATATTTTATATTATTTGGACTTGAATGAAACACTTACAGACAAATAGACAATTTGATTTAGTATTCTGGATTTATAATATAATTTAAGGAATATGAGTTAAAATATTTTAAATTCGAAACGGTCGTTAGCGGTAAATCTATTGCATTTTTAAGAAGTATAGTATTTTTATAAAAAAAAGATATTTTCAAAATTACATTAAACAAAAAATAATGTGATTAGTAACATATAAATATTTGTTAATGACCATCCCAATTTGAACAACAATATAAAAATTACCAAATCAACCTAAATTCAAACACTTCAATAGTATAACAATCTGACCAAAAGTCAAATAAATTTATCATACTATTTTAGCTATTCTCTGTACCTTTAGTATAATAAAAGTTGTATCTGATAAACTGAGTATACAACTTGGAAAATTTTACCTCTTAGCATCCTTTACACAACATAGTTTGTTTCAATTTGTGGATCAAGAGTCCTTCAGGAACATTAGAAAAATTTAAGTGAAATTATAACTTAATATTATACTGAACTTGTATTTATTATAGAAAAAATGATAATTTTTCCATACTATGAACTTCATAATTTAATTAGATTATAACTGAAAAAATTGTAAACTTATAGCTTATAACTTATAACCCAGACAGAAACGTAACTTGAACTGGAAAACATATCTCACACACTAGACTTCTGAGGACGTACTAGCCGTTTTATTTGGATTATAGTGGTAATTCATATTAAGCACGGTTTACAGCACCTAGATACAAACATATAATTTGAGCATATTATCTCAGCAAAGTATGTGTCTGTTGTAGCTCATCACTTTAGTACACTTAATATTTTCTTCTTTATATGCATGCTCTTATATAAAAGTTAATGAGGCTGATTAGCATACTATAACCACAAACTGATCAAATTAAGGTATCTACATCGGTCAAATGTAATCTCAGAGAATAGCGTAGCTTATTTAAAGTAACGGTCTAACTATGAACACACAATGTCTGAACAGAATTGTTTATAATTAAAACACTCTGATTCAACAGTTAAATTTTTTGATGTTATGGATATTTTTCGATATTCTTATTGAATTAAACATTCTTTTTTATTAGAAATAAAAATGTGTATTCATTATTTTGTTTTTAATTTGGCCCAAATTACACGAGGGCCATCTGCACTAGCCGTCCCAAATCTAGCAGGGTAAAACCAGAGGGAAAACAGCTAATCATCACCATCAACCGCCAACTCTTGGACTATTCTTTTACAAACGAATAGTGGGATTGACCGTCACGTATAACACCATATAGGCTGAAAACATGTTTGGTGTACTGAGGTTTCAAACAACGACCCTCAGATTACAAGTCGAGTGCCTTAGCTATTTGGCCCACATTTACTGAAATTTAAAACTATTTATATACACACTGACCTAATAATAAATATAGAAGTGAAAAACAGCTGTTCAATAAGCATATTTTATTAACTTAAAATCCTATTTAAGCCGTTCTCTCTCTCTTTATTCTTTATTAGGTGTTAAAATACAAGAAAACTAGACTGTACACGAATAACTTTATCAGAATAAACCTACTTGATAGTTGGTAACTATTAAACAGATATTTAAGACACATAGCTGTTGACTAAAGAATCATACAATAGAGTTGTAACACGAAAATTTAACAGCGTTTAATTAAGCTTCGTAGTTAATTTTGCGAATGAAGTATCCACGTTATCCGTCATTTTTTTTCCAAAAAATATTCGCAAACTTTTACAACCGTATGTAAGTTTGGAAATTTATAATACTAAAAATCGGGTTTCAGTGCTAGGGTGGGTAGTACACAGAGGAGCTGTTTAACTCAGAGCTTAACAATAAATAACTTATATCAAAAATATTGAACTTTTGTTCAGTGACAAAGAGAAATATTTAATGGTATAATGATTATTTTAGTACTAGTTCATTAAATAAAATATATTTTAAGGTATTAATATTCTTTGTTCAATTTCAATTATTATTCTTTTAATATTTTCGATTCCCCTCGGTGCACTCAGCAAATAGCCTAATGTAGCTTTTTTATAAACACACACACATTTTTAATATTAAACTTATTCTTTGCCTCATGTGCTATATATTTATTTTTATGCATTGCTGACATGTTGTAACCACTAAAATAGTTGTTTTGTAATTTTTTTTTGGTAAATGTACAACTTGATATCAGTGGTGTAAGTTAAGTAATCCACTTGCACATTGAAAATTAAAATCACCCTATACTTTTAGAAAACTTTAAAATTCTCGACTCCGAAACCATATATTACGAAATTCTTAATACAAAACTTTCCATTTTAAATAATAATCCTGCCCCCCAGTGGTTCAGCGGTATGTCTGCGGACTTACACGCTAAAATCCGAGTTTCGATACCTATTGTGTAGCTTTGTGCTTAATTCAAAACAACAACAACAACATAAATAATAATCCAGCACTAAATAATAACATGAATTCATTCCTGTTGTCATTAATGTAATCAATTATCGTTGTTTTTTATTTGATATTTATTACACTTTTGCAGATACACTGTTTGTACTTATATTTAAACCTCTCTACATAATAATTTATTTTACCAATGCTGTTTAGTAAAGATGTGTATGCCACATATTTCATTGTTCGTTGCATTATGTTGTTACCGTTTAAATCTGTACTTTGTAAACTTACGTTTGAATACTCAAATTCGTCCAATGCTAATGTTGTTTTCGTAGCTCGATTATTAAGAACTAACTTTTCTTTAGATATCGTTTGTTTGTTTGAAGCTTAGCACAAACCTAAGCAAAAGTACCGAAATCCTTTTTCCGTCGTTTTAAGTCCACAGATTTTCCGCTGTGCCCTTGAGTGGCTTTTTTAGCTATTAACGCTGATGATGCAATTTAAGGAGATTTCAAAATAACACTATTAAAGATTTTTTTAATGTTACTGTGTTTTTAATATTAATAATAAAACTCTATTTTCCGCTTGAGGGATCAGTTGCAAACAATTAAATGTTTTTTTCAGTTATAATATTCATAAATGTGTAAAAAATACCAATATACATTATAAAATTGCCTTTATTTTACTTAACAAATAAAGAACTACCAGAACACATTGTTTTAGCTGAAGAAAAGATATAGTAAAAAGAATGATATTGTTTCTCAGCTAATACGACTTACAACCACAGCTTCTTAAACATAGGAAGGAATGAAACGCTTCAAAATATTTTGCTAATACCTTAATTTATCCATATAATATATATCTAGAATATATATTACAATTTTATATACCAAAACTGAATATAAGTTGTTACTCCAATGCTTAAAAACACATTTCAATGTGACGTCATTTTACCTAAAGTTAAAACTCCTACAAAGTCTGGCTTCGGTTGATTAATGATTGGTGGTTTTTCCTATTCAAGTATTTGTAAGAATTTTGAAATATATAGTACTGAGACAAATTGCTTTGAAAAGAAAAAGTATTAAATATCCTTCTGTTATATGCGGTGTTCCTGAATCAACAAAAAGTGCAAATGTGTAGATCCCACACTAACTTATTGAAGTATCGTATGGTGTCTCCACGATTAGTGTTTCTGGTAGCGTTAAGAGGAATGTATAGGGCCTAAAAGAAGTCATTTAAAGGAATCATTACCAAAGAAAGGCGTGAACTCACGATATAAATAAGTAAGATCAGCACCGGGTCCTTTTGTAGCATTTAGTTAAGGCTAACTTGGAACCTGTGTTGCATTAAAAATATTTGTCGCCTTCGTGAAAAATGTCTTACATCAATATGTCAGGTAAACATGATTGATAGATATATCTTATGCTTATATATTATTTGCAACAATATATCAACAGCCACAGTCTTTATCAATACACGCTTCGAAACATTATAATAAGTTGAAAATAATCTTCGAACTAAACTACTGTCAAATTATAACATGTTTAACCACCGAAATGAAGTTTTATTCAATGAGCCAGCAACATTTATCTCTAATAATAATAACGATTTTTATTCGTATACTTCGTAACTTTCAGGTTTTTACACGTTTCATACACGTGCACTTGCACGTTTCCAGGACTTTTTTACCATGAAGAACATACGTGCTCCCTGTAAATATAAGTCCAATTGCAATCTGTCCAACTATTTTTTGCATGTTATAGCACACTAGAGAATACGTTCAGCTTCTGGGAAAACGCATGACTACTCCAGTTATTTGAAAATGTTTTTTTTAGTTTTATCTTAGCATGATTACCGAACACTCTGAACTAATACTGCTCCATGCTCAAGGAACTGATGTTTTCGAATACTTGAAAATCAATTAAAGACTAATTTTGCTTTGGAACCAATTTATTTGTCGTTTTTTCTTACACTTAATTTCAGTTTGATTAATGTTAGATATTCAATTCTTGAACTAACATTTTATAATGTTAACCGATTTTATTTAATTATTAGTTAAAATGACTGAATTTAAGTGAACGCGTTGCTTGTTATGAACCTCAAGCAAAGCCACACAAGGGCTATTTGCGCTAGCAGTCCTTAATTTAGCAGTGTAAGACAAGAAGGAAGGCAACTAGTCATCATTATCCACTGCCATCTCGTGAGTACTCATTTACTAACTAGTAATGGGATCAACCACAAAATTATTATGCTCAAACAGCTGAAAGGTCAAGCATGTTTGGTGTAACGGGAATTCGAACATGTGACCCTGAGATAGCCTAAGCGAATACATTATTAACTTCATGTGTAAGTTAAGACGAATAGTTATTTTTTTAGTGTGAATATTACCTAATTAGTCATACGACTAATTCTACATCATCGTGAAAAGATAAAACAGACTAGTAAACATATTCATCTGGTGTGTTATAACTTACGTGTGAAGTGTGTATTGCTCGCTCAACGTTTCATCTGATTTGCTGTTTGTCATTTCGTATTAATGATAATTCTCCATTAGTGAAATAATTATTTCATTCCACAACTAACGGAAGCCTCATTCTTGATTTCTCCAAGCCAGTTCTCTTGGCTGTGGTTTCACTAGATAGTAGAAAGGGACAATGGGAATCTCGTTATTTCTTTTATGCGCGTCACTAATTAGTGGTCAATACTAGAAGTCTTGTTTTCGTTGTTCCCTTATCTCGTCATTGTTTTATTCTTCAAAAACCTAACTTCAGAAAAATATACTCAGCTAAGAGATAACACTATTTTAAAAACTTTATTGTCACATACTTTCTAGTTAAAGGAGGACCAATAGCTATATTTTCCCCTTGAAAATTTATTTAAAGTTTTGAGTACGAGTAGGCTGGTTTGTTTTGAATTTCGCGCAAAGCTTCGCGAGAGCTCTTTGCGCTAACCGTCCCTTTCGTGCCTTTCGTGTAGTCTTTCAGTGCTAAATCCTCACAAACATTTATTGTGCGCCATCAATAACAAGCGTGGAGCACATGATTACCTGATACTATTTTATTACCCCTCAGGATCTCTACTAGGCTACTTTCAAATTGAAATTCTTTTCGGGATAATTAGAATAAATTAATTGATGAGACTTAGGCTGTGGTCAAATCATCAATAAAAAGGGTTCTACTTCCTGTGTCCGGAACATGATTACATCCATAATCGGTCAAAAGATGACTAACTTATGAATTTAAGGTTTGTGTTTGAAAATATTCAGAGTCATTATATAAGTTGCTCTGCAATAGCTAAAATCACAGCTATATGTCTATTAATATACAAATAATAAACTATTCACCACGAGAAGCTAGGTGTTTTTAAATTAAGCCGAAGTTATGTAGTAATATTAAAGAACTACGCATGAAATTTATTATTTATATATGTATATTTTCAGCTGATATGAACTAGCGCCCAGTGGCATAGCGGTATGTCTACAGACTTATACTGCTGGAAGCTGAGTTTTGATACCCGTGTTGAGCAAATAACAAATTGCTCATTGTATAGCTTTGTGTTAAAGAAAAACTAATACTATTTACTTAAACTTGAAAAACCTTAATTCATGCTGTCAAGAAAATATCAACAATATAACACTCGATAGTGTAGTGTGGAGTAAAACAGGTTCCCTCAAATCCATTTTTTCTGTTAAGAATTCAATATTCGTAAGGTAAGTGACTGCTTTTATAAATTCTTTATTCCACCTGGTTTTTGCTCACTTTTGATTTCTTTTTACGAATTTTCTGGCTTCAAAGCTAAAATACTTTTGCCATCTGAAGCTTCGAAAAATAACGTTGTTTATCAAAAGAAACTTCGAAACTTTATTTCAAAGTACAAAGAAATAGGGCTGACAGGACTACACAAGTTTGAAATGCAAATCGACCCAACCAATCATCAAATAGAGAGAGTACTTCTTTCCTTTGATCTCAGAATTTCAATTTAACTACGAAGCACATTGTGCAAACAAAAACAGGAAATAAAATAATTCCATAAATCATAATCTTGGTCTGTCATCGCTTTTTAAGGCAAAATGCTATATTGTTCTGCGTGAATATAACTAATGGGTAAATGCTGTGATTTAAAAACAAAATAAGAAGTATACACCAGTTGTTCGAGCTTATTTCATGAGGAATAGCTTTTTCACGTTTTTGGACAAACGAAGCGTATAACCCTGCGACATAGTAGAAAACGTTAAAATTCTAATGCTGACAAATTGTGTTGAAAATTTTATAGTTGTGCAGCATTTTACATTTCTACTGAAGAATCCATCATTTAAAAATACGAGAGTGCATTTTATGAAAACTATTTATGAAATTAGATAAAATTAAGTTTTAATGTTTTATATTTATGTAAGAAAATTAAAAAACACGTTTTTTAAGGGTTTCAAATTAATAACCTTATATTTTATAGTAGATAATTATTGCGTGTCCTCTAATGGCGCAAGTTATAATTATCATTTTATTTCTAAAATGCTTTTTTTACTCTAATAAGAGATTAAAAATCGTTTGAAGAGAAATGTGAAGGCATTGGAAATATTTGCGTAATAAATATATTATAATTTTATAAGCAAAATCTTTGTGGCACAGTACTTCTAATGTGGATAAGGATGATCTGTTGTTGTTAGTTTCATTATCTTTCATAATCGTCTCTAGTGTTGAGTTCACAAACTAGAAAGATGGAAGTTAGATTTTATGTTAAGAATAAAAATACTTCTTTTTAACCTAAAGCTCTCAAATTTCATTTCCATAATGTATAGGAAATATAAAATGAGTATCAATAGTGTTTATTGTATTTTATGTTATTTTGTGTATTATTTTTCTCACCTAACACTGACAGTATATGGACTCGTTTTCTTTGAACGACCTTGTAACATCAAACGAAAATAAAAACGAAATAAATCAAATGGATGAAATTTGTTTAACTGATCGTGTTGACACACACAAATAAAATAATGGTTTGGGAATTGCAGAATGTGTATTGTCTCATCAAGAAAATTTCCTGCAGAAGTTTACCCCTATATATAGTTGATTCTCTGCCTGAAAATGAAAATGATAATAAATACATGCCAGTCATTATTGGTTACTTCACCAAATTGTTTGAAATATGAGTGCGTTCTGCCACAGATATTTTGGTTAAACGATTGATTTCTTTCTTTTTTTACCTGAATAAACTCAAATGGTTCAAGGAGTTAATTTCAAAGTCAGTGTTGGCATGGTTGTGTCAAGTATAAAGTAAAAATGTGCTCTTGATTTTGTCATTCTTAGATTAATGACTTTGTTGGCAAGGTACAAAAAACTGTGAAGATAATCCTACCCAAACGATTTAGGATGAGTATCTATCATATATCTTGCCTGTATAGTATGTATCTGAGTAACAGTCAATCGATTGCTTTAAGAATTTTTTATGTTTAGAAAGTGTATCTGGTAGATCTGGTGTACGGACATCAACACATTATAAAAGTACTAGAGTCCACACGAATATGTTGAATTACTGTGTTTTGCAATAGCTAAGATGTATGAGCTTACAGGGCAATAGAAATGTAAAATGGCTTTGTTTTTTATTTATTATATTTATCTTTTAGTTTACATTAGGGTAAGATTAAGTGTTCAGGTCTGAATTAGAGAAGTATTTAACAGTTAGAGTATTTTAGGATATTTCTTACTTTTTGATGTGGAATGTAGTTTTTTCATAGAAACAAAGTTCAAGACTATTATTAAATTAATGCATTAAATATAACAAATTCAGACCAAAAATCTTGACCACATCTCTACTGTGAAAGTGATTGGTTTGTAAAAGAAGTGAAAAAAGTGCTTTGCTGTTTCTTTCAAGTTTCTCGACTGCAACACCTCCTCACTCCTAATCAACTTTACCAGTCTTAAAACAAGTTTTTTGGAGAATGGACATTAATGAAAAATCACAGAGATTATACTCACTTTTAGCAAATGCATGTGTGTTTACCATGTTTTAAAGAGAAAAAAGACAAAGTAGTATATCCTCCTTAAAATACACTGCAAACTTAGGCTAAGACTTCTAAGTACAAAAAAGCAGCTTCAAGAATAAAGTCATTGACCTGTTGGACTGAGAGTTTATTTTTACTTGAGGACTTTCACTGTGTGGTTGGGCTTTTACGAGGAGCAGAGCTAAGTTTTTACTTATAAAAATATCAAATTGCATACCTACTTTATTTTAAATACACTACAAAATATAATAATATAATTACCAATTTGTTGTGAGTCGGACAAGAACATACTTATTGTGTTTGATTTTTGTTATAGTCGAGATTAGAAGTGTAAACAGACAAATTACAGAAGATACAAGATAAGAAGCTTTTGACACTGCTTGTAAAGAAGTTAGTTTTATTTCATTTTATGGGAGTATGATATACTAGCTGGTTACTCACCTTTTGCCATTGGACTAAGGCTCTGATCCTATGATAATCTAATATTGATGGAACATGAGATGACACTCCCAGAGGATCAGCAGTAGGTGTATAGAACTGTAACACTAAAACCAGCAGTTTGATATCCGTACTAGACTCAGCATACATTTCCATTATGTAGCTTCGAGCTTAACTACAAACAAAAGGTAACCCTGCATGCAAAGGTACATATGAAGCTATGTGAATGTGATATTCACGGGTGCGAGTATATTCGCCATGGATAACAAAGGCACTTTATGTACACCACAGCTGTATCTAGTTGTCTATTTCCAAGAAAGGGACGGATCGTAGCTGATTTGTTTGTCACTTTCAATATTAAATTTGAAATGGAACTTTTGACCTGCTACAGACTGAGTTGATTTGAAACTCTCAATTCTCATTTGTTTAAGGAGTTAAGAATACTGCAAATTGCCTTATGAAAAAATGTGGAAAACATTTGTAGAATGGATAGCAACTACCTGTTGAAGAAACACAAATGTAAAGAACGACGTTTCGAAAGTCTTTCGCTTTTCGTCTTCAAGTCAGTATGTGTGTAAAGTGTTGTTGATTTTTATAGTGTCCTGGAGGATTGTGGAGAGTGTGTTATGATTAGATTAATTAGCACTGTTTCTGATTGGAAGAGAGATTTCCTGTAAATTCAACCAGTGGTAGCCACAAGCTACTCACCTCTAATCAGGAATCTCTGTTTAGTGAAAGTTTAATAGTGTTAACGTAAACTGATTTTTTTTTATTTTGATTGTTTTCCAGAATTTGTCTGTGTCGATGATTCTAATTTTCTCCCAGTCTGTGCTGAGTCCAGTTGACGTGGCGTGCTCTGAACTGGCTGAATATTGTGTTTTGATGAGAATTTTACTATCTTTATGTAATTTTATTCTTGTCACAAGTTTTCTTCCTGTTTTTCCAACGTATGTATCGTTGCAGGAACATGGAATTTCTTAGATGACGTTTTTGAGATTCTCTTTGGTAGGTTGCTGTTTGTTATTTTACAAGAATGGACCTTAAGGTAGTGTAAAAGTTTCATTGGACTTCTATGTTAAATTTTTTGGCTATGCATTTGAGATTTTTATTGAAATGTTGCAGGTATGGTAGGTAAATTGTGGTAGTGGTGGTCACTTTCTGATCATTTTTTCTCTTATGGTCTATTTTAAGGTGTTTTTGATGAAGGAAGAGCTGTAATCATGCTATTTAAAACTCTCTACTATTTTTTGCGTTCTGTTTCATGAATGTCTTATAGCAAATGTTTGCTGCTCTCTTGTTTAGACATTGGATCATACTACATTTTATTGAAGTTGGATTATAGGACTGGAAGTGTAGGTATCTGGATGGCAAAAAAAACTCAAAGTATAATTAAAATTAATACTATTAAACCTTCACTAAACAGAGATTTAGGATTATAGGTGAGTAACCTGTGGTTACCATTGGTTGAATCTACAGGAAATATCTCCTGTAACCAGAAATAGCGATAATCCTGCCAATCATAACATGGTCTCCAGAATTCACCAAGACACTATAAAAGACCGACAACACCTTACACACACTGACCTGAAAACGAAAGTCAAAGGACTTTTAAAACGTCGTCCTCTACATTTGTGTCTCCATAATAGGCACTTGTCGTCCATTCTACAAAGTTTTATCACGAATATTCTGCCTAAACAATCTATCAAAGAATGTGAAAAATAGTATAATTGGTTAGGTGACTTGATGTTCAAATATTTGCCTTGTCAGATGCTGCAGAAGTAAATATTCACAACAATCGAAATGTGTGATGGAGAATTACTGTATGGTCTTAAAAAGTTGATTAAATCCACTTTTTCCAGAAATGGATTTTGAGCCATACATATTCATCGTAGGGACAGTATAATGTAGATATATTAAATTTCATATGAAATGTGTTTTTATTAGCCTGATTATGTTTAGATTTTAAACGTATGTATGTTTTCTCTTGTTTTATACTGTCTTGAATTTTTTATGATTTCTTTCAGATTGTTTGGATGTTTAATTTTCCTAAAAATTTTGATTTAATATATTTGTAATGTTTTGGCATCCTTTTGTTTCACGCCCCCAATGGCTCTGCAGTATGTCTGCGGACTTACAACGCTAGAAACTGGGTTTCGATAACCGTGATGGGCAGAGTACAGATAGCCCATTGTGTAGCTTTGTGCTCAATTCAAAACGACCTTTTGTTTTTCTCTAATTTTCATTGGATTCTGGACTTTTTATGTTAAACTTTCTATTAGGTGGCTTAGATGTTACAACGTCTTGCATATCATTTAATGGAAACGATTATAGCATTTAGCGACCTGTAGTTTAAAATTAATGTTTTCCTGTGTAAGACTCTGAGATAAGGAAGAGAGTAAACTGGAATAACTTGAAGAGCTATGAATTTAATTTTATCTTTGGATAGCTGTTATAAAATATATTTCGAGTTAGATATATTTACGTAAGTTTTTTAAAAATGTTCTTAAGTTTTTAATTTTGTATTTGGCGTATGAAAGGTAGTCTATCTGTAGGGATGACGAATATTTGTACAAAGCAGTAGTAAAAATGGATTATAGATTTGTATTTCATTTCTATTTAGAACAGTATGCAGCCTTGAATTCTGGTGTACTACAATTAAGATTTTTTTTTGAATTTATAGCCGTAAATCAGATGTCGTCAAATCCTTTGACGACATGCATTATGATGTGGATTCGATTTCATTTTTATGTTGCCCATTGCGCTATAGTCAAGTATAAATATGTCTCTTTTTGTTTTTTCTAATTTTTTAATACAGTTTTGTTTCACTTGTACACTTTTCATTGTTTTCTACTCTGTCCGAATTCGAAATTATTCTGTATCATTTGTAAACCAATGGACTATCACACAGTATCAAAATGCGGTTTCTGACGATGTAAGTACGAAAATATTCCGCTGTGCCACAAGGGGTCGAAATTATTCTGTGCTATACACTTCTGAAATCTGGTTTGTTTCGTACCATTTAGGTATTATCTGTTGGATATCAGTAGGAGTCAAACTATTCAGGGGTTTTATGAAGGTGCTGAATACATTCGAAACTAAACCTCTGATAGAGGCATTAACACTTTTATTGATTAGCAGAGAACAACGTTTCGGCCTTTCTAGGTTATCTTCAGGTCAACAAAGTAGAGTTTGAAACTGACTGTTGCCGGGTAAATGTCTTAGGGACGAAAGTATAAATAGATATGGGATTTTAGTGGTCGTTGCAGTTGGGTGTTAGATTATTAATTAGTATAAGTATAAAGGTGTTCCTTTATATTGGTTTTATGTGTTGTATGAGGAGGGTTTTATGACTTGTGTTTGTTTTATAATTGTTACCTACTTACGCACACCACAACTACACGGCACTCCCAAAAATCAGAAACCAGATTATGGGTTGACGACCCATAATGTCAACCTATGAATAATTTAACTATAACCTTGGTAAATATACAGCGTGAGCATTTTCTAAATATGTAACATCAGCCAGCTCCTTTTTCAAAGACTTTTTTAACTTTTTAAATTATTTAAATTTAAAAATTATTTTTAATCAACTAAACCATATAGCCTTAAATAGCCAGATTTGATGTAATTTCTCTCTGTACAGAAATTCCAACCACTGAAGGCTGCAAAATAGCTTTAGAACTTTATATTCAAGACCCAAACCCATTGATACACATCCCCAGCAACTATTTAGCCATCCTTATAGAATTCACTACCACCAAAACTAACTTTATGTTCAACAACCAAAACTATCTACAAATAAATGGTACACATACTACTGTGTTACTGGGAATCTTTGAAAGCTTAAATAATATCAAATAAGCTATTGAACAACTTTCTCTTAAAATAATTTTACCTTATTAGAACAATGTAGATAGTTTTCGTAAGCCTTGCATAAAAAAACGATCATACTTTTTTGCATGCGTTTGAATGTAAGTTACTAAAGATGGGTTACATATAACCCATAATGCTGTTCACTTTACAAGAAATATGATACGCAAAATTAATGGTATGGAATGAACACTTGAAATTCAAATTGAAGAAAAACAATCTACATAATTACCTTGGTTTTAGATTTATTAAAAATCATTAATTAAGTGGATTAAATTAAAATAATAAATTTTCCAACTAACTCATCATCAAATGTAATAAAAGACTTAAGAATAAGAATAATGCATGTCATACTCGACCTAATTATAATTACTACAAAAACTTTCATTATCAAAGTTACAATTGTTTTCCTTCCAATATCCGTCATATTTTTCTTTTAACATATTAGTTTATTAATGATAAGTCTTATTTTTGATAAACCAACAAATGTAATTCATTATTCGCAGTTGATACACTACAGCTCTGCGTATAAGAACAAACAAACACATTTCTATAAGAGAATAACTCAAACGTATGTCATTCTTGAAAGTGCTTTTAGAACAAAATATTGTATCTATAGCGAAACTTAAGCTATTGGCCGCATATCCTATTTGTAAAATATCTACCCGAAGGAAGACATATAGTATGCGAAATCTTGCAACTATCATCCAAGCTAAGGAAATAACTGTCTATCTTCTAACGTTACCACAACTCAAAGTGCGGGGAACATCTTGTAGTATCACACAGATCTTAACAAAGTTTACTTAGTACGAAAACTTCCTCTGTGCCAAAAGGCCAATTTAGTTCTGCAGCAAAATATATGTCAGTATTCAATTTTTGTTTGTTTTTTTGAGCGAATTTGAGCGATTGGTTTGATCGCTCATAATTAGTATACCTGTATAAAGAATGATATACACTTCTGTCGTTTCGGCAAACCCAAGAAGCTGACGAAATAAATTATCTTCATTAACTAATTTGAATTTACAAACAAAAGCCCCTTCATCTGTACTTGAAGAATTTAAAAGGACATTCTAGTGACAGAGTTTAAATTCGGAAACCTTTTATTTTCCCACAAGGTCGGACTACGTTCCAATTATAGAAAAAAAATATAAAGTATCCGCAGCAGGGGTATAAAATTTCATTTTTTTTCTATTTATCTTTATATACAATGCCAATATTATAGAGCGGAAAAAATACACAAGTTCCCGATTTTATTTATGATATGTCATTTTCGAATGTCTTTTTATTTTCTTGCAGCTTTCAATGTTTTAAATAATGTGTGTTTGTGTTTTTTCGTATAGCAAAGCCACTTTGGGCTATCTGCTCAGCCCACCGAGGGGAATCGAACCCCTGATTTTAGCGTTATAAATTCGTAGACATACATTTTAAATAAAGTGTGTGTGTTTTCTTACACCAAAGCCACAAAGGTTTATCTGGTAAGTACACCGAAGGAAAATCGAACCCCTGATTTTAGCGTTGTAAATTCGTTGACTTACCATTCAACTATTTAGAAATCAGCGCCGGCAAGTTATTAATTGCATATGAATATAGAGAGAAAGTATGGTATATTTGTAAAGTCATGAAATATTTTTTTTAGAAATTCTACAAATGAACAATAATTTTTATTGATTTACAGTAAAAATAACGTTTTATTACCCGACAAACCAAAATTTTAAAGCCAATAAACATAAAGAAAAATATGCATTTTGCGTTATTAAACTCAACCACTTATTTGAGTAGAGCTTCAAAAATAAAAATTTAAAAAGGGAAAATAAACATAAAGAAACATTTTTAGCATTTAATATGGAAAATGTGAATACTATAAAATTAGCCGAAATACTAGCTAGTAAAAAGTTTAAGACCGTACCAAAAAAGTCCTAAACAGGGTAGGAAAGCTTACCAAGAGATCTTAATAGTGAGTTACACGGCCGTTGTTGCAAATATCTTCAAACATTTGCTTTGGCATGGTGGATATAAACGTTTCCAGAAGGCTGGTTGGAATGTTATTCCAAGTGGTGAAGATGGCTTCACGAAAATCATGCACTGTTTGGAATTGACATCCATTTCTACAGACTTCACTTGCCATCTACCCACAAACATTTTCAATGGGGTTCAGTTCGGGCAAATACGCTGAGCCAAAAGAATCACGTTATTCGTCTTTAAAAAGTCCTTTGTCCTGTGGGCATTGTGGATTGCAGCGTTGTTCTGATGAAAGATCCAGTAATTTCCACACAAGCGAGAGGCTTCAGTCAATAAGAATTCTCTCTCCAACATGTCATCGTAGCCAGCTGCTCTTTGATACTCCTGTATAAACTAAAGCTCCAATGTTACATAGAAGGGGAAAGCACCACAAATCATGATGAAACCTCCTCCACTATATCGTGTAGAAAATGTCTCTGAAGGGATATCCTTATTGTGCCAGTAACGTTGGAAGCCATCTGAACCATCCAGGTTAATTTTTCTCATCAGAGAATAAAACCTTCTTCCACTTTTCTACGTCCCCTCTTTGGTGCTTCTCAGTAAATTTTAACCAAGCTATTTCGTGGTGTGGAAGAAAACGTGAAAACGTGGTCTTTGAAGACGTTTACAGTTAAAAGCCTTTATTTAGTAGATGCCGTCTTATTGTTCTTGAGCTGCATTCTGCGTCCGTATGGGCCTTAATCAGGTTCAACGATTGGCTGGAATATTGTCGAAAAACCCGTCGAATCCTCCTGCTCAACGCCGGCGAAATTTTCTTGGGCCGACCACTACTAATTCCGTATCCTTCAGGGTCTTTTAAGATATTGGAAACAGCAGTTTCACTACGCCCAATCTCACCAGACACGTTGAAACAGACCTTGCTTTTGCAGCTCGATAATTTTCCACATTCAAACTCTTTCAACGTTTTAGCCTTTGTCATGTTTTTACTCAATGCAACATAGGATATGTCAGAGGGAGATGTTGACAACGCTAATGCTTGAACACAAATGACTAAATTTCGTTACGTGTTTACCGATTAACGTTTCGTTCAGTATGGTCTTAAACTTTTGACCAGTTTGTATTTTGGCTAATTTCATATTGTTTACAGTTTTCCTATTAAATGCTAAAAACGTTTTTATTTTTATTTTCTCTTTTCTATCAACGCAAAATGCATATTTTTTCTTTTTGTTCTTTGGCCTTAAAAGTTTTGCTTTCAGTGTAAATACTAATCCTGGAAGACATCCATACATTCTTACTATATTCATTACTTGAAAAAAATACTTAAAACTATTTTCGAGTGTCATTCCAATAATTATTGGCTAATGTAATAGCTTTATGCTGTAAAAAGTGAAATGACGCTTTTGATCACGTTATAAAATAAAGTAGGATTAGTATGTGAAATCGTCACCATTCAAACTTAAAGCTATTTCCAATGTGATAGAATTTTGAATTTCATCCACATTAACTAAACCTTTGTGTTCAAGAAGCCATCTGCTGCTAACTTAGCTTTAATCGTAAACGAGCACAATAATATACCGCAAGTTAAACATAGATAAGATATTTATACTGACCTTATGAGTGGAAAACATTTCACGTTTATTAATGTTCAAAAACCACATACACTTATAAGACATCTTTGAAAACAAATACGTCAGTTGATTGATGTCAACTTTCCAATAATTCATGGTTACTGTATGTATCTGAAAACAAGACAAACATATTATCTTAGCAGCATTATAAAATACATAGAAGAAGAACATCGTATGGTAAGTTTTATGAATAGAGAACTGCAGTGTTTATGGTTTTCACAACAGTTGACATATTTTATATCACTACCTTGTAATTCTTCCACGGTGGTTTGAGAATACTTGATTATTTCTTCAATCCATTATAGCCAGTTTCAAAACCTAAAGCACATGCTACGTTTTTCACAAAAGTATAGGGGATAAATCTGTTGAAGCTAGTTACAAAATTACCTTATGAGATATAAGACTTATTTCATGTTAACGAAAAACTGATGAAGGTTGTTCACGGTAACATTTTTTCGAATATACGATATTTTTTCTTGATTTCAAATCTATAGAGAACACCTTGCTTGAGTTACACTTGTAACAAAAATCCTTGTCACAACGCTTGCTACACTACGCCATTTTTCAATAAAGCAGATGTATCTTTACTATCGTATCTAAAGTTTTAAATTTGAGCGAAACGTATCGCAGGCAATAAATCAATACCGCTTTTCAATAACTAAAAATATCATAATAATATTATACTCCACTGTTGACGTTAATAATTTTTAGATTCGTCGTGCTTATAACGGTAAGGTAATAAAATATCGATTATTGAAATATAATGAAGGAATAAATGGATGGCATTTGTTGTTTGTAAATGATTTTGAAATTATGCATATATATTTTACTACTATGATTTACTGAAATGACATGTAAAGTAAACTTAGTTATTTAGCATGATAAATATTATATTCAATAGAAGAGCTTACGAACATATTTTATTTTGCGTGACTGTTTATAAATTAATTTTCTTCACATTTATATATATACATACACAATAAATAAGTAATAAATACATTAATATGAGAACGTAAAGATCTTAGTTTATTTATTCTGTTAAAGGTTGTTGTTCTGAATTAAGCACAAAGCTACACAATGGGCTATCTATGCTCTGCCCACCACGGGTATCAAAATCCGGATTTTAGCGTGTAAGTCCGCAGACATACCGCTGAGCCAGGGGAAGGGGGTAATTCTGTTAAATATTTCTATCTTTTTAGTTGGACCTTTAATGAAGTTCATCGAAAACAATAATTCTTGATTTCTTTAAAGGAACATGGGTTTAAAAAAACCTATGAATACCTTTGTTTCACACTTACCCATTCACACAAATGATCTAAAATCAACACGTGTATTTCCATATAAAGGCTGCTTAATTAATTTATTTTCCTTTGCAATGATTTACAAAGAAAAATTCTTAAATTGACGAGCTGAGCTATTATTATATATTTTTAAATAGTTAATACACGTTGTTAAATTTGCCCAATTATTATATTTATAAGAGAAAACATAGTTTTTTCGTTTGTTATTAAGCGCATAGTGACATAAAATTTATTTGTGCCGTGCCCATCTAACCTTAAATTTAAGGTTATAATCCCTAAAGTTATCCATGGAGCCACACATAAAAGAGAGGGTGTACTAAAAATAAATTATTTATTTCTTAAATATATAAAAAACTTATGATTATAAAAATACATTTTAAAAGTAACTTTGCCCCCCACTAGTACAGCGGTATGTCTTCGGAATTACAACGCTAAAATAAGCGGTTCGATTCTCCTTTCTGGGCTAAGCAGATAACTCGATGTGGCTTTGGTATAAGGAAAAAAAACAAAAGTAGATTTTACAACTTATGAGACCTTGATATCATTCAAGATTAAAATTTAAATGAATTAGAATATAATAAACCTAATAATCAAATTTTAATATTTCTTACCCTTTAGATAACAGCTGTTGTTACTAAAATATTTGTTTTATATTTTTTAAGCAGAAATTGTATAGAAATAGAGCTGTGTTTTATAGACGATAAACTACCAACTTAAATATGTGAAACACTTTTAAACTCCTGCATTTAATTGTTTTAATTATTTATTTATTTATTATTATTATTATTTATCTTTTTAAATTATTTAATCACACTCATAAAATAACTATATTTAGTCATGTTGTAAAAGTGTATAGTTACAGAACATGTTCAAAATCTAAACATTTTACTTCTGCAAAAACTTTGAAAAAACAACTTAAAATTGAGAGAAATGTTTCTCACGCTCTAATATTTTTATCTGCAAAATTGGGAACCTTTGACAAAACAAAAACACATCTTCAGAAGATATTTCACAGGCTGATAAACTGAAATATGCTTTATTGACGTAGGAATGACTGTGCACAACACGGTAGGGCGTACAACGACACATCTCATTAGAACTGCATTGTTCAATATTGATAAAGCTTTATTTTGAGCCTTACGGCATGTGCGTTATTAGAAAATATTAGAGCTCTAATCAATATATCTTAACCAGCCAATAGTCATATCTTAATTACTTTATACAGGATGTATAAAAGTACCCAAATCTAACACTTAATAAACAAAGACATTGTTCTTTTACTTGTTTCAAAATGTTTGCTGTTGAAAAGATAATTCACAATTAAGACACCCTAAAGAACATAACGTTTTCTGACTGTAGCCTCATTATCTACTCCTGAAAAAAGGCTTAAGTTTTCAAGTCTTATTTATAATTATCATTTAGCCACCCCCTTATTTCTTATTTGCCAATTAATACATATTATTAAATCGGGTTTTAATAATTAATAATAATCATTGCCAAAAGACCCGACATAGACAGATGGGTTAAAGCGTGCGACTCATAATCTGAGGATTGCTGGTTCGCATCCCCGTCGCACCATGCTCGCCTTTTCAGCCATGGGGTCGTTATAACATAACAGTCAATCCCAATATTCGTTGGTGAAAGAGTAGTCTAAGAGTTGGTGGTGGGTGGTGATGACTAGCTGCCTTCCACTGCTAAATTAGGAACGGCTAGAACAGATAGCCCTCGAGTAGCTTTGTGTGAAATTCAAAAACAAAACAGAAACATTGCCAAAAATATATATGAATTATATGCATCGCTCTACATATTTCTGAATTCTCTTTTACACAGTTTATTTTGTCATTTATTGTTATAGATACTTCAAACGTTTGTTTTTCTTCACAAAAATCCCGGTTCGAATCCCGGTCACACCAAACATACTCGCCCTTTCAGCCATAGGGGTGTTATAGTGTGACGGTCAGTCCCTCTATTTGTTGGTAAAGGAGTAGCCTAAGAGATGGCAGTGGGTGGTGATGACTAACTGCCTTCCCTCTATTCTAACAATGAAAAATTAGGGACGGCTAACACAGATAGCCCTCGAGTAGCTTTGCGCGAAATTAAAAGAACATGAAAACATGGAAATGCATAAACGACCGTTTTGTTGTTGGTTTTTAATATAAAAAATATGCTAATGAGTCATTAAACTTTGCCAACGCCTTTATTATTAAATATATAAAATAATGAAATGCCTCGAAAACAAATAAGCTGTATCTATGCCACATTTTAATTTCATGGCAGCTCTAATTCTTTCAACAACTAAATAATTTGTAAGAGATACTGCTACTAGCTTTTATAAATTTCACAATCAAGGGTATGTCAGAGTAGCCAAGATTTAAAAAAAAAACTTATGTTATCGTTATTTCTGCGTCCTAGTAATTAATATTATTTTTCGTTAGACATTATACTATTTGAATATATGACCTAGCGGTCATGCAAAATTATCTCAATTATACAAAAATGTATCTGAAAATATTGTCTCGTAATGATATTTCATTGAACTTCTTGAATTGTATAATGCTAGAAAGCCTTATGCAGCGTGAACTAACCTTGCGAAAACAATAAAGAACAGTTTTGACATAGTACTAGTGACTCTGTAATAAAGGTCATCTTTGTTTGGTTTTCACAGCTCTTACAACTAGCCTTATACCAAAGTAAATATTAACTTCGGTGATCATTGTTTACCATTGAGTGTCAGTTGAACATTTTTCAACTTACATGAAGAGAACAAATATGTTATTTTGAAATGAATGTAGAGCCTCACCAAGTAGTTTTAGTCCATGTCGCCACGTCCGCTTACTCTCTATCTAGAGCCATTTAAAAATAATTTTGCAGCTTAGGATCCACTTTAATGGGATCTGTCGTAAGATTGACGTGACTAAATCACGCTACTACTCGATAAATTACACCATATTTCTTATAGCACACAAGCATCCGTTTCAATATCCAATTACACAGAAGTTCATTTGTATTGCATCCTACAATTTGACTGGCATGTCTTCGTATGAAATAGCAAAAATATCTGTGTGATTCTTTATCTGCTTCAACTTTGCAAAGGTTGAAAGTCGAGGAGGTAATCTGTGTGTATCTGATTTGTGTAGCTTTTTCGTGCAAGTTATACTTTCTAGTTATATTCAGTACTGAGCTTGGCTCGGGTGAACGGCTTTTGCTGTTGTTCTTTTCAGTTCGTGAATCCTTTTCAAAAACGTTTCACTTTGCCTACCACGAGTCAGTAACAATATGCATTGTTGCCAAGGTCTTTTTATGTTATTCTTATGATCCTTGTTCCCAAAGTTGATCAATATTATTTTGTATTTAATTGTCATTAAGTACATAGTATTTCCTTGTCTTGCAACTTCAGAGGGTATTAAACAATGTAAAAATATAGTTACATCACGACATGTACTGGCCGTGGTTGTTATGAGAAATTGTTAATTTGTTTGTTACAAATGGCTTTAATGTAACGTATACGTTACATTATACGTGGTATTTCTGTACTTTCATCTGTAATGCAGAATTATTAAACATGTTGTACGATTCCACGCTTTTGAGATTCATAAAAGAAACTGACTTTTTTATGATTTGGGTTAACGACTTTTCGTTTCCTTCTCCACCGATATTACAATGGTTTTAGAAGCTATTTCCAGAAGAAAATATATATGTATGTGTGGTATTCTTACATGATGCGGGTGAATAAAAACAAACTATTATTGCAAGAAAAAAAATTTGTAACCATGAAATGAATAACTTTATTTCAGCACTTGGGCTTAAAAAACATATTAAATGTGAGAAAGATTAATGGAAAAATATTTTTTTTTGGAAATTTTTGTCTGATATTAAATTTTTCCGTGTAACTTTTTGATCTAATAATATCAAGCTGGACACATTTTATTCAAAAGTAGAGCGCAGGGTTGTCTGAAGAAAAGTTAACATCGGAAATAAACCGAATTACCCAAATGATTACTGAAAGTGTACTTCACTGAAACTCTTTTTTACTGAGTTGTTGTTTGTTTTAATAATTTTACAAATAATATGTTTGTTTTTATATATTTTTGTTACCTATTTCTTCATTTAAAAATGTAGAAAATTAATACCCTCCGTGTAAGTAATTGTGCCCTGTATAAAAAAAAAGGTATAACTGAAATTATCTGTTGAGAGTTACTTTGTAACAAACATACTGACCTTTCCTTACATTGTAATGATTTGAATCTTGGTTTAATTTCAAAGTTTTTAATTGTTTGTCTTATTTGTTTTAATTTTTATGGTTGAAATGTTTAAAAAATATTTTTTGAAGGTGCAATTTTATTCGAAAGTTTTATATTTGTGTTAATATCAAGTAAGTAACCATTATTAACAAAGACTTTGAAGTTGTTTCTCTTAAACTACTGAAACGTTGAACAAAATTAAAATAAAATTATGAGGTTAACAATATTGTGTAACACCAAAATATATTTGCTTGATAACATTTCTTGTGATTAAGAGCGAAAATAAATATATTCTATTAATTCTCAAATGGGCCGGGATGGCCAGGTCGCACTTGACTTTTAATCTAAGGATCGCGAGTTCGATTACTCTTCACTCCAAACAGATTTGTCCTTTCAGCCGTGGGGGCGTTATAATATATCGGTCAATCCCACTATTCATTGATAAAATAGTAGGCGGTGATGACTAGATGCCTCCCTCCCAATTTCACATTGCTAAATTAGGGACGGCTAGGACAGATAGCCGTCGTGTAGCTTTGCGCGAAATTCAAATAAACATTTTTACCTCAGAATTGTAAATACTATTTTCTAAATTTAATAATCAAAAATAGATGCAATTAATTGAGATTAAACGTAATTATTATCTATATTATATTTTAAATGTGTCAGTAATTACTTAGTTACCTTAAGGTGTGCAACAGAAGTTCTGTTTGACAGTTGTTGTTTTTTAGCTATTCTTGTGCTATCTGCGATAGCCGTCCTTAATTTAGCAGTGTAGTATGCTAAGATAATCAATGTTACAAAGTTTCCGAATAAAGTTAATCAATAATGTCTGTTAAAAATATATAAGAAGGATTTTGCAAGAATATTTTTACTAAACTTATTGATGATCATGATTAAAAATTGAATAACAAAAGTGTTTAAGTTATAAAATGTAATTTTGAGAGTCAACTAAAGTAAGACCTTAGTTTTGTCCTTTTTTCTTTAGATTTTATTTTCAGCAATGATTGATTAAAGTTGTATAGCATTTTTGCTTATGAAATAAAGTAACCTCCCTTAATCTAAATCAGTTTTAACGATTTATCTTTTTAACACCTTGATAATAACACACAATCAACAAGAGATTACATACTTTGGATATTTTTTCTTGGAAGTTAATATTATAATAATTTGTCTTCTATGAGAGAAGAAGTATCTAATTTTACTCAATCAACTTTTATTTGGTTGTTTATTTTTGACATTTTTTAAACTGTCCCAAAAGGTATAATTTTCAATTTCAACTTAATACCACTTTACTTCTTATTTTGTTCAAAAACAAATGAAAAGTTCAAAATCAGGTTTCTATCGTATTAAACGTTTCTAGAACCAAAATCGTAATATCAGTTAAAAAAATTAGCGATCTATAAAAAAAATCAAATCCTTTATGTGACATTATTGTTGGGAAAATGTATTTTTATCATTGAACGTATGGATTCCGTACTAATGCAGTCTTTATATATTTTCTATTTGTAGTGATTAGGTTTACTTTATAAGTAAAATAAGGTACATCTTGAAGTATATTGTCTGTTCGTAAAACATTTTACTTCGCTATCAAGCTGCTACGCGGTCGATACATAAGCAGAAAAATCAACGAGTTCTCAATGGTTGATCTGATCGACACGATACAGTGTAGGCGCACCGTCGGCAACTGCAGTTAGCCCATCCATATCACTTAGTTTCGTCTTCTAATCGAAGCTTGGTTAGGATGCACTGGCTGACATCTTACCAACATTTCTTCTACATGAAGACACATGAGTATAATAACACCAGTTGTCATTTTGTTCGGATATTTGATGATTTATGGGTAATGGGTAAGTCATCAAAACATTTGGTGACTTAAAAAAGATAAATTATTATATTCTTGTACAAGTTTTCCTATCGGTGATTACGTTTTTGGTAGTTTTACAGTACTAACACAGTCACAGAAATATTCAGATATCTAAATAATTTGTACACTGGATTGATATATTTTGGATATTTTAAATAACAAAATATATATATATATATATAACTACTATATTAAAGAAGATTAGAGTTAGAATTGACTTCAATTAGAAGTTGTACCTTTTATTAACTTCTCCAGTGGCTCAGCAGTATGTCTGCTGACTTACAACGCTAAAATCCGTATTTCGATACCCGTGATGGGCAAAATACAGATAACCCATTGTATAGCTTTGTGCTAAATTCAAAATAACAACCTTTTATTATTAAACAAATGTGTTTTATGGTGCTTAGTATGAAGTTATTAATTTTCTCATTTTTTCAGAAAAAGAAATATTTAAGTTTGTTTGTTTTTTGAATTTCGCACAAAGCTACTAGCGGGCTATCTGTGCTAGCCGTCTCTAATTTAGCAATGTAAGACTAAAAAAACGGCAGCTAGTCATCACTACCCACCGCCAACTCTTGGGCTACTCTTTTACCAACGAATAATGGGATTGACCATCACATTATAACGCCCCCACGGCTGAAAGGGCGAGCATGTTTGGCGCGAAGGGGATGCGAACCTGCGACCCTCAGATTATGAGTCGCACGCCTTAACACGCTTGGCCATGCCGAGCCGAATATTTAAGAAACTGTTAATTATTTCTCATAAATTTCATTAATTGTAATATTTGAGAGAAATTTTTATGACTTTTTTTTTTCTCTCTCTGTCTCATACAAGTAAAGAAATATGACTCAAATACATTATAAAACTACTTACTTATAAACTTACTAGCGGAAACAATGTAAAAATATTTATTACTGTTGTTTTGAATTAAGCACAAAGCTACACAATGGCTATCTGTGCTCTGCCCACCATGGGTATCGAAACCCGGATTTTAGCGTGTAAGTCCGCAGACATACCGCTGAGCCATTGAGGGGCATATTTATTACTACCTCATGTTTGACTGTTTTTATGTGGAAACTACAAAGTTTTGATAAAAATTGAGACGTTTTTAAATGATGCTTTTTTAACCCATATTTTAATTTATAGTACTAGAAGTGTATGGAGCTTTAATTTTTAAAATAACTGGTATAGATCGGTTCCACAATTATATTAAATGGATCTAGACCACTGCAATGTGTGATCAAGAAATGACGGTATCATTTTATGTCATTTTTTCATTCTTCATTACTGTGAAAGACTTATTATGACTATGAGGTATCTCTAAAGACTGTCTGAGCTGCCGTTGTTTCTATTTAAGTGGTCTTGGTGACCACCAGCCCCAATGCCACTTACTACTTCAGTTATGTTTTGTGTGTTAGCAATTGTTACACTTCTAAGTAGAAAATTCTTGTTTTGAGAGTCAGTTAGTATCTAAGACATAACTAGTTTAAGGCAATTCCATTGCATATCACGCGATATAAAGATACAGCACATGGTAAAATTATAATAACATCTGATCCACCTGATGCACATTGAAATGGATGCACAAATCTCAGGCCTAGTAAATTACAAGGTTGTTAAATCAGCTTGGTCATCAGGGTATTACCAGCAATTAGGTAATCCGATTATTAGCGCAATGATCATATCAACTGTAGTTATCTCAAAATCTTTGAAAGTAACTGTAGTTGAATCGGATGTATTTATACTCTTCATATCCAGATGCCTTTGGCTTTAAAAGTAACAACACCAAGTACCATTTTGTTCTTTTCTTTAGAGGTAAAAAAAATTCAATGAGTGGTTCAACCAATTTTGTTTTATGGATGACTTCATTTTTCAATGAATTCCCTTCTTAAAATTTACTATCAACCACATTTTAAGCATCATTAGTTATTGGCATTTCTACAACACCCAATTTATTGCACGTTGCAGGCATAGATAATGAGTCTAGTCAATGCTAGAAGTGTTCTCACTAGAAAAAAAGTACACATATTTCAACCTTTTCGACCAAGATGCAGTTGTTATAGTTGAATCATTACATTTAATCAATTTTCTATTCACCGACATTACACTTATATATATCCAATCCCAGCGTTCCTGTATTGCCTGCAGTGCACACTTGATTCTAATTTTAAAAGATAGACATCTACTTTAAATAAACAACTCTATACAGATTTTACAGTAATCGTTTGCCTTGTCTTATCACTACCTGTTATACCTTCCCAATCATTAACAATTTTCTGTTGAGGACTAGCAAGCCGGGTGCGCACCTTGAGTAGTATATTACAATTTTTACATAAATTGCTCTTTTGAGTACTCCATTCTTAAGCATACTTAAGCAAATCATTCATTCTTATACTGTTTTAAGTCTCATGAACCGATATATTCATGAACGGTTTTCTTTGTTTATATCAATAATCGTATTGCACTTAGGATAAAAGTTTTTGTAGTAATACTATAGTTTGTCAAACAAGATAGTACAATGATGCTCAATGGCTTGATGAAAATGTACAGAATCTTGTTGACAATCAACATCAAATGGATCACCAAACTCATTACATATAGGAGTGCATATAAGTTATTGATGAATAGTTTAGTAGATTCATTTAAGTCTTTAATAAATTTGTCACGCATAGCTTTGCAACATAGAATGCCTTGTAATATGTTATTATTATAACTTGACAATCAGTCATTTTCGATTAAAAAATCTTACTGGGTGAAAAAGTAATATTTTTTGTGCGTGATTACTAAACAGTCGATTTTGTTTCACGTTACTGTCTATCAGGAACAGCTTTGGACTTCTTATTGTAAAACAAATTAATTATGGTTGACATTTCTGCGAGACATATAAGTATTCCATTATATTAGGTGTTAATGGTTTCGTAGAGTAAGAATTAATGTTCATCAAGTGAAAACCAGATAAACTTGTGACTCTAGACATTCCACCATAGCTGTGGTCTCAGGTAAGGATTGTGTTGCCAATTTCTGTAAGTACATTTACAGAGCTATTTCTTACTATTTGTGAATAGTGCTAGCATTTGTACTTGCATTTAAAAACTGGTACTAGATAACAAAAGATTTATTCACTGCTTGGAATTTATTTACGATTTCCACTTTACGTTCATGACCATTTCTGAAGTTTATATTTATACTATCAAAAACACTGGATGGATCTATGCTATACTTAAAACAGTTTACCTATTGCTCCATTTACGAGTTCTAGCGTCACGTTAATGATTTTTCCGAGCATATCCTTCAGTTAATCTTTATTAATATTTATTGTTATAAGCGAGCTGTGAAATTAGTGTCGTTACAGGATTTAGAAAGCTTGTAACCATTACTTTATAACTTATAAGCTTTTGATATAAAGTATCCAAGTGATAAAGTATTTTGCCGAATCTAGAAACAAGGAACGAATTTCTTTTTCATTAAGATTTTAAGCATTTCTCTGTTTAACTCATGATAAAGGTTAGAAAGTGATTTTAACACTTATTGTATTCTTCATCGTACGCTGATATGACTGATACACAACTTGCTTTCTTCCATCATCCTAAGATCTTCAGAAGTAGCATGACCAAGATTAACTCTAGATAGTGTAGAAACAAAGTCTTGTTCTTATTTCTCTTGCATATTTATCATCAACACATCATAGGAAAACAAAGTTTCACAAATTTTTCGTACACAATTTGGAGGACATCACCTGCCATGGGCCGATATTGTGGAGTTTTTATATGTTACAGTAGCAGTATTAGCAATTCATGAACAGTTAAGTCATTAATATTAAATGCAGAAATACTTCTCGATAATGCAGTGGCCAAATTTGCATCAGTTTCTGGCTGAACCTGTGCTGTAACAACTAATAAAAACTTAAATATTTCAGCATTGTAATCCAGAGCAGAATTTACCTGAGGAATCTATGTTAGTCTTGGTCTTGTTAAACGCCTTGAGTTGGTCCTCTTTCATCTTTCGAATCCTCTCATTCAATCTAATTGTTCATCATGATGAATGACATTTTCAAATTTTACCATAGCATCCTGTGCCTCAGTTACAAAATATTGCAATGGAGTACCAGTAGAAAAGTCAATGGTTTGTTTTTCTTCAGCATTTATCTCTGCTTTGATGTTCTTGAATTAATTCACGTACTAATTGTTCATGGTATTTTAAGTAATTCGGTAGACTATATTTACAATCATTAAATGCTTTATTACAATTAGAGCAGTCTTGTACTAGGTCATTAACTTCTCTCCAGGGCTTAGAAAACAACAACATGGAATAAAAGTATTTTTCTGATTATAGTTATGGGTTATACCTATAGTGGTTACCTGTGTATGACCGTATATTTTCTAAAAAGTTATCAAACATGTGATAAAATGTAACATTATCACTGAGCTGCTAGTTCACTGTTTAATACCAAGGTATAAAATCATGCATAATTATTTTCCAGAGCAGGTGATATGTTGGGATAATAAGTATCAATTTAAAAATTACGCAGTAGATTTTCAGGATAATCAGGCAACACATTTACATTGTGGTTTTTCATAACACTGCGATTGTGAACCATGTTTATATCAACCCCTCGTAATACAATACCTGGAAAGCCTGTACAGTGGAAAGCCTATTAATGTGTCACTGACTTCCAAAGTACCCTATTTCGGAAAACGACTCATTGTTGATTTGATGGAGTTTAGCCCAGTAAATACAGTATTGGCACTATAACTCAGCTTTAAATTTGAATTTTTTTAATATATTAACATAGAATCATCGACTTCTCTCCTATGAATTGCAGAGTCCTATTTCCTTCATAAGCAAACAACACTGCAGAGTTGTAGTCAGTTATTATAAATTCATTATCTTTGTGTGGAAAACTGAAAAGCGTGAATTGTCAGTCAACACTTTCTGGTTATTTATTCAACAACATTCTCAGAAAATAATATTTCCGTTTCATTTCTTGTGAAACCAAATTAATAGATGATTCTAATGCCAGATTTTGTTCTCATTTACATTAAACGGTAACTGTTGTTAGAGAGAGACTGGTATTTTGATGTGTGTGAGTATGTGTGTGTTCACCAAGGAAAATCAAACTCTTAATTATGGCATTGTAAATCCGTAGACTTACTACTATCCCACTAGGGAAACAGGTATTTTGATACGTTTTTTTTTAAATATTGGGCATAGGTTTTTATTTAATGTGAATCACTTATTTGAATGTTTATTGATTAACGTTTCTTATTGTTACCACATGGAAAAAAATCTGGGAGATAATAATAAATCTAACTGCTTGCAAAGTGAATCTAGTGCTGCTACATTAATATGTAGCATTTGGTTGGTAACGATCAGTAGCCTTTTTATTCGCCCCAGAAACGTATATTTTGTATATAGTATAGCTTGACACACATCTGCTTCCTCTTCTTACACATTTTCTCTTTTTAGTCTTCTCTGTCAGGAAGATGCTCGAATTGTACTTTTGTGTCATTCTCTTGCTTTATGGCAATTTAAGCAATTAATATCTATTTTGATTTTTATCATAACAAATTCAGTTATTCATTGGTCTAATGATAAATCTGATGCTGATTCTAGTAAATTAATATGATAAATTTGATCAATTTCTTGCAATTTACAAAAAGCCTAATACACCTTATGCATATCAAGTATGTACTGTCAAACTAGTTAAAAAGTGACCAGTCGTTGTCACTAGCTTGGTCACTAAAAATAACAATTTATTTAATTATAACAGCTCTTAGAAAAAATTGTGCATTGACTAAAATTAGTTAGTAAATGCGTACTGGCCAGGACTTTAAACTAATGTTAACAAATAATAAATATAAATATCAATGTGAATTATTTTAAATAACATAAGCAGGAAGAGAAAGGACCAGAAACAAAACTAATTCCAAATAAACCAACAACGCAATATTCCAAACTTACCTTTCTTTTAAATAAAAATATTTAGTAATAAACAATAATAATTAACTGAATATAACATTTGCTATCTCTTGACTGAGTTTATGAAGACTGTAGTCGAGTATTTATTCACTGTTTAGGTGATGAGATTACATCTCATGTGATCATAAGTTTACATAATATTTTGCTACATTAATAATATCTGTATGTTACCTTTGGGGAAGCTGGTACGAGTTTCACAATAATACATACATATTTATTCAAAATAAACGTGATCAACTAAAAGGTAAACTAACATTTTAATGTTACTAAAATTTTATTGATACAGAAAACTATAAGATGAATAATAAATAAATGATAAAAAACGATAACCAAAATATTGAATTAGTTACCTCACAACAATACAACGAGAAGCTACACATGCTTTGGAATCGATTTTTGAGGCTTGGTAGTTTTTAGTATCTATTGCAAGGGCAAAAGGGAGATGAAAAATCGAATCCTTCACACTGTTGACAATGTGACCAGGAGGTAATTGCTTCCCAACCAGTGTCTTCATTTTGGTTGTAGCATTAAATAATTTTGCCCGCTGAATCAATACTTTTTCATATTGATTCAGATGGACAATTTCTTAGTGAACCAAGTCCTATATTAAATCATTTAACATGCAGCATGAAAGTTATTCTTGTACAGAATTTCTCTATACAGTATCTAAAAATGTATTCCATTAGTAATGAATCATCAGGATACTCTTTCATCAGTTTCCAATCATCATCACCAATGTTGGGTGTAGTAATCAGGTTGCACACGTTAACTTTTGTAACAGAGTTTGTTACAAAATATACAATTATACTGGAAATGTTCTAAACACTTTCTCTAATAGATGTTAAAGCTGTTTTGAAGATTTCAATAATTTTACTTTAATACAAATCTTCAAACGGTACAATATAATTATTTTACTTTCCTCCTATTTTTTTTTTCCACTTTGCTGCAATGCACAGCCAAAGTCACAGATTTTGTAATCAATGTTTTTGACTCAATATAATAAACATATTGATTGTATTCCTGTTGTTAGAATAAGGAGGTACAAAATAGACGTAAATAGACGTTTCAAGACATAAGCATTTGAATCAAGTTGTTATTGTCTGTTGTATCCTTGCAAATACTGAACGGGCATATTTCAATGTGTGAATCATCCATTTGCTGAACACAGCGTCTGACTTCGTATAAAGTGCATTTATCAATTTTAGTAAATATGGTGAAGATATGCTCAGTTATTTTAATCAATTCAGATTTTAAAGTAGTTTGTTTAGAATTAAGCACAAAGGTACACAAGGGGCTATTCGTGCTCCGTGGACATCGAAACCCTGTTTTTACGGCGTGAGTCTGCAGACATGCGCTGCGTTACTAGAGGTGCGCAATTCAGTGCATATTCAATAGCAGCTACACTCCCACAAGCATCCTTATTACATAAAAGAAACTTAGTACAATCCATATATCCACCTTTGTCAAATGAAGCACAGCAATAAATAATTTATGAAGAAACAGAAACACTCAGTATTCGGAGTGTATAAGTTTCCCCACTGTTGCAAGTTAATTCATAGACCTTGCACAATTGCATCAACACCAAACTCCTTAAATGTTGAAAATTGTTAACAAATTTACGAAATGCTGCGCTGCGAGGTGCTTACCTGCAAAGGGTTTCCTAGCCATGTTCCTAACTTAGCTACCTATTGTACATCTTGTTATATTTTTAGGAATTGAATTTAAAACTACTCTCGTGATTCACATTTTTCTTGTAATTTTTCGTTTAGTTTTAGATACGTCTTTTTTTTGTCTTTACCATTCTCATAGTGTTTGTAATACCCAAGTAGTATAGTGTTTCTTTTCGTTGCACTGTTTTCTTCATAATATGTTTTAGCTCTTAAACAACCAGGATAAAGTTTGGTAGCATAAGCATATCACTTACAATCGGATCTTCTTTCTAGCTTGTATATGATTAGCATCTTTAGCGTATGGCTTCATTATTGATGGCAACGGGGGTCACTTTCAACATTGTTTATAATTGTCATTCATATTTACCTCCTGTATTTTATATTGAAACATGTTTGATAATAAATATATAAGTGCACAGTGACTTTTTGAACACCCTATATGATACTTATCCAATGCAAGACGCTTTACCAAAGTTGGAGTACTATGATATTTTGTTCGTTCACGATTTAGTATTGAGTTTATTTTATTGCTGAGTTGAGTTTGAATTAATTTTATAATATTTAAATCAAATACTTTTTATATGACGCCAGGAGGAATAGAACTGAAGTGATACGGGCCCCTTCTGTATCGGGGTTTGCTTTATACTTTTGTCTCCTAGCACTGTTTACCGCTGCACTACAAGTAGTCCACTTGGAAAATGCATGTACACATTAAAATGGGCCCATGTGTTGATGTTTGGTCCGTTATACCATTCTGACAAGAATATGCATCTAAAGTACACTGAGCTGCGGTAACTAGATGTCCAGCTGCTGAACTAATTTGTGTATTAACAAGTGAATGTCCATATTTTAAACCAGCATCTTTCTGTGGACATATAGAAGATATGAAAAGCTAATATTTGTTGTAAAATTGGCAGGTATGTATTCGTTTGTCATTTTTTAAGAACATTCACACTGCTTTCACACTTAGAACAACATGTGTAAAGTAACCAGGCTACTCTCACAATATTATAGGAACGTAACAAAATACAGCACTTTTTTCTATTATATTGCACGTATTTCACCACGTAGTTTGCACACACACGAATGAGCAGAAGCTATATCATGCTTGCAAGTACCAAAGTTTAAGAATATTTTTTTTTCCACCAGTGAACCACCATTGCTTAATATAAATAATTTTCTAGCTAATTGTACACATATACCTTTACTATAAATGTAATTAACAATAAGACATCCTTGTTAGTACAAGTTAATAACACATTTCAATAGTGCGTAGGCCCGGCATGGCCAAGCGTGTTAAGGCGTGCGACTCGTAATCTGAGGGTCGCGGGTTCGCATCCCCGTCGCGCCAAACATGCTTGCCCTTTCAGCCGTGGGGGCGTTATAAAGTGAGGGTCAATCCCACTATTCGTTGGTAAAAGAGTAGCCCAAGAGTTGGCGGTAGATGGTGATGACTAGCTGCCTTCCCTCTAGTCTAACACTGCTAAATTAGGGACAGCTGGCACAGATAGCCCTCTATTAGCTTTGTGCGAAATTCAAAAACAAACAAACAAACAATAGTGCGTAATAGTCAAAATTTCGAAATAGACAACGCCTGACAGCCAGCAGAAACTACTTACAAACATTTCATGTTACTAAGAAAACATGAATAAACTGAGAAGAGTAAAGCCTCCTCTCATAATGTGTAAAATGAATAATGGTCGAAAACAACGAACTTTTATGGGTATATAGCTAGTGCAAACTACAGTGCGCATGAGTATGCAGACTTTTTGGTGTATGGAAAATAAACTTATGAGTTAAACTTATAAACAAATTTATAAGCTTGGAGAAAGAAGCATTGGTTGCCAACAAATAAATAAAACTAATAAATCTCGCGTCTCACAGCAACAGCCAGTCTGAATTCCACTTAACAACGCAGGTAATTTAAAATTTTACAGGGGTGGGGAACTCGAGAAATAAAAAAAGTCCAGCATTTTACTAGAAAACTATTATTATAATTCCACGAAGGTTTGTACATAGACAAAAGTAAATGGGTACCGCTTATCCTTGCATAGTTTATAGAAAATTTAAAATATATATTTTGTTTTTGATAAACCAGCCTTTTTGGTCACAAAACATTATTTCAAGGCGCTGTTGCTAATAGAGTGAGCATAAATTAGGTAGTTTTGTTTGTTTGTTTGCAATTAAGTGCAAGGCATCATAGCGGGATATCTGTGTTCTGCCAACCACAGGTATCAAAACCCGGTTTCTAGCAATGTGAGTCCGCAAACATTACGCTGTGCCATTGGAGAGCTTATGAAATATTACTATTAAAACAATCGGACTAAGACTGATATAATAGTTAAAAAAAAGTTTGCAAATTTAGCAAAAACGCAGTAAATGAGGAAAAAAGTGAAGATTGGCTAGACTATATCTCAAAAATGGTTCCAAGAGCTCTTTTCGTTTTTGGTGTGCTACATACTGGTAATTTTATGGTTTAGAGTCTCTAACATCAAAGATGCAGCTTTACAAAAAGTTTGTTTTAAAGTGGCTGATTTTGTTTCGATTCTGAACAATTTCCCACTTCCATTATAACTGATTTGTGTGATTTGGTTTGTTTTGTACAAAGCTACTCCAGGGCTATCTGAGTTCAAGATTAATCAATCTTGAACTAAATAATACGTACAAATATTATACAAGCATATTTAGATGCTTTTAAGTACGGCAAAACGTCGCTGTATTGGCGTATGAAGCGAGAATAACTTTTGTTTTAATATGTATTCGGTGCTTGATTAGAAAAACTCACATACCAGAGCATATGCAATAGAACAAACCCCCACACTAAACCGAGACAATACTTCTATTTACAAAACCATTGCGATGAATCTCAAAATGCTTCCTATTACCACAAATATAGCAAACGAATATTTGAAGATTACAAACATTATCAATATTCCAGTCACATTCTATGTCAAACAGCTATTGATTGTGAGGAAAATGGGAGAAGAAACTGAAATCCTATTTGATTATACGCCTTTCAGCTCCCTGCAATGCAGCTCTAATGGATCTTTATGCCTTTCGTTTCTAACGTCTAGTCTTGGGATCAGACGTCTACCTCCAGTTAAAGGCCTAAAAAAAGACTGTCAAGAGATGTTACGTAGGTTCATTTTCCCATTCTTTGCACAAGCTTATTAGGATGAAGTTTTTGGTGTTAAATCTCATCTACAATGGACACGAGGAATCCGTGTAACATCTCAGATAGTCAATGCACATCAAACTCGTATTCAAAAGTTTTAAATGACTGGGTATAAATACATGACCCTGCTCATGCATTCCTACTGGACATACCAGAGTTGTGTTGTCTTATTACAAACAGCTTGTATTTTGACAACAAGAACTCTGATTAAGACAAATAAACTAAAATAAATTTATTGTGATGTTTGTATTATTCAGTGGAATCTCAGTTATATTTCTTTACAAACTTCTTATTTGATCTTTTTCTCTGCTTGGCCCGGCATGGCTAGGTAGATTAAGACGTTTGACTATTAATCTGAAGGTCGTGGGTTCGAATCCCCGTCGCACCAAACATGCTCGCCCTTTCGTTATAATGTAACGATCAATCCCATTAGGGACGGCTAGTATAGATAGCTCTCATGTAGCTTTGCGCAAAAAACAAACGTTTCTGTTTACTAACTTTTGAAAGTATTTTAAAGCACAACATTATTGTTATTATTATTCCCTTGTTATTGTTAATTGCTGTATAACCATCATATGTATTATTTTTATAATCCTAGATATTTTGATAGATCCTTCTGGTTTGATGTAGTCAAACCAGGTTCTATTCTAGCCAAGTAAAAATTTTTCAAATCGACATAGTTTGCTGTTAGGGTAAATACTCACATATAATCGAGTACTTCTACGTTAAGATCGACACGGTCAGATGATTTAGGCTCTTGACTTCTAATCGAAAGGACGCGGGTTCGATTTCTCGTCGTACCAGACAAGACTGTAATATTTAATTACAAATACCAGATAGGAAACAATCAGCTCTGAGGATAGTAGTTTCACACGCAGCATGGAAGTTGAAACATTGCCTTATAACGTGTAATTTAAGCTTCAATGATAAATTAATTACATTCGCTTCTTTAATAGAGAAAAATATATTTATTTGTGATATGGAGTACACGTTATAAAGAAAAGTTTACAAAAGTCTCAAAAGAAAAGTCTTAAAAACTGCTTTTAACAAAACTTGCTTATGTATTATGCCATCGGAGACATCGGTTTTCGACTTTCGCAGCCTAACCATAAGCTGCAAGTTACGAGGAGTACAAGTTCTCCAGTGTATGTGAACAATTCCAGTTAGGAAAATGTATAAAAATCTTTGAAGGTGAAACACCTATTTCCAAAAGAAAAGTATTCAGTTTTTATGATCGTCATCTCTAATTATTTTCAAAGCACGCACACACCATGTAGCCCACTATCAAATGTTTTCGCAGTTCCTAATATATCATGTGCTCTTTATTGTAAAACTATCCCTCAAAGTATTAATGCATGTATTCACAAACTTTAAACACCATTCTTTTTATTCACAATACACGGTATATTAGAATCACAGAAATTAATACACAGAAAAAATTCGTCGTCATTATCTTTTTAAATACTGACCTCAAAATAATCATTGAAATGTATTAAAGACTGTACCATTAGTGGATTTAACCCTTCCATACCTAACTTAGAACATTGCTTTAGTCACATATGGTCGGGTATTTTACCTTTTAAACTTTTGTGTATGTGGTCTGTATGTACAGAGGTTGATTTTCTTATATTAAGACGCTTTTGGAGCTTTGCTATCTCCAAGGTCTGATGACCTTGCATGTTGACAACAGCTTTGGAGAGTAGTCATAATTGCAAACGTATTATTGTAATGGTGTAAAATCAAAAGTACATCACCTCTCATACTTACTTTTCATAGGTTATCTAGTTTACAGAAACAACTATTTATAAGTGCCCGACTTAACAGTCCATTTTTTTATAAATCTATATGCAATCTAACCAATATATTTTATATAGAATACCATGAATGTCCATTTCATTTTCCAGCTCTTTGGCATATGAGACGGTTAAGGGGGAGGTACGAATACTTATATTGGTGAACCAATAAGCTGTTGAGTTCCTTTCTATGTGTCCTTCATAATGTTGCACGTGGTTGATTTGAGGTACGTGGAAGACTTTTTCCATTAAACTGTACTCTAAAATGATCATCTGTTACAAGAAGAATACCTTTCTCACCAATACTGGTGTACGATTGTTTGCACGTCTCTTTTCGAATAATCTTATTATCTCAAGTCGCTTCATGTTTCTTTGTTTTTTTAAGTCATTGAAAACAAGAGTAATCTTCATTTTAAAACTGATTGGATTTTTATGATTTGAATGTATGAACAGTTTGTGTCGTTACAGGTTGTTATATGAAATGCCGCCAAAATGTAATGTTGTTAGATTTTTGTTCCGTCGTGACTTTCTTATTTGCATATCCCCAACATACACATTCTTGTGCAGTGAAACATTTTTAACAGTAAATTGGCGAAGAACAATTTATAACCTTAATTATTGTTTTATTTTTTATTTAAAGAAAAAAAAATACATACTTCAACAGGTAAGTTAACTCTCTGTTACAATATGTAGTATGTTCCAGAAATACAACAGTTATTACTCTTACAAATCGTATTGATCAATTCATTTGTATAGTAACAAAATTGCTTTCATATATAATATATATTATATATTACATGAATGTCCAAAAGTAATACCTACAGGTCGTAAACATATATTAATCCTTTAATGTAGGAAAAGATTTCGCGTACCAAAGGCTAGAAACTTACATCAATTTGACTCTGTGTATACCATCCAGGACACTGTGCAAGTTGATATGACTTTCGATTTGTTTCTCCACTGTAAATGTTATATGGATTGCTTGGTGACGAATATACGATTGAATTCCAATGTACTGCACTTTTTAAACATTTTATTTAAACTTTGGGAGTAAATAAACCAGAATTCATTTTCTCTTTGTTCTTTGCGGACGAGAATTCCAAGTATCTTTGCCATTCTACTATGTAGACGTGGATTTGAAACCACTTGAGTTTACCCTCACCTCATAGACAAGAGACTGACCAAATTAGGTATGATTTCACATCAGTTGCGAATCAAGTTTTTCTTAGCTTCATCAGTTTTATTTGTGTTACCTTTGCTGTCTAGATTAAATGTAGTTTCTATGTAACTACGCAACTTGCGTATTGTAGATAATTTTAAACTTGTCGACTGGATATTAACAAACATGGCATCAAACGTTGAGTTTACAGTTTAATTAATTTTGTATTTTTTTAATGTAACAGTAAAACACTTTAGGATATTGACCACTACTCATTTTTTTACCTCCTTTTCATTTAAACTCTTGTTATATGTAATTAATTTTATCTCATAGCAATTCAGTATACGGTTGATATTATGTTATTAGTTATACAGCTGCTTATGAACGTGTGACTTTTATTTCTAAAAGTTAATATTATTATTGAACTATTCGGAGCCATATCGTGTTTCTATTTCACCTTCTACCACCAAATACTTCACTTTATTTATTATCTGTTACTTTCTGCTCCATGTGTATTCTATTTAATAATTTTCATATTTTCACTGGAGAGCCAATACTATAGGTATTTATTCAGCGACTTAGATATATCTTCAGATTTTCATACATTCTTCAGTTTCTTCATACACATTAGTTTTTAGCCTAACACTTTATAAATTTCTGACGCTTGACTCAAAGCTGCCTAAACGATGTGGTAGTTAATTTTTTTAGGTGACACATTCCTCTAAGGTGATTGTTTAATGGCTTTTCATTGGTCGCAATGCGTGGTTAGGGAAAATTATTAAAACTCCATAAATTTAAACTGATGCTGCTTTGTCTGAAGAAAATTAATTATAGACCAATAGTAAAGCCACAAGCTATAGTTCTTGCTTTACCCAAGGAATATGTATTATGCTGTTTCTCAATTATTACTTGCACTAACAGTATTGGTTAAACTGTTTACTATATGTACTTTTATTACTTTTTATTTAACTATTTCTTTTACTTTTATTACAGACTGTTTTGCATCGTAAGCTTCTGAGTTAGGGACTTCTAATGCAAATGGTAAGAAATTAACGAACAAACCTTAACTTTTTTGAGGTGATCAAACTTCTTGAGACTTTATTGTTAACATTATGAATAAAAGCATGTTTAATTAGCTGTATTCTTTATCATGCTGATTTCTGTTTTAGATTCAGTCAAAATGGGGAGCTCTTGTTTTAATCCGGTGATAGTTAATATTAATTGTAATTAAACCACATAGAAATCAGAATACGTGATAAATGATAATAATTTCAGTCCAAACCGTCGTTGATAAGCTCGACAGTTATTTAACAGAAAATGCTTTCAAGAACTCTGGAAGTCTTTTATTGAATATCACAGTAAATTTACATCGGTAGTGGATGTGGATTTGAATTTATTGTGTCAGCTATTATTCATTATTATTTGATACATTTAGTTGTTTTAGTTTCAGAGTAATAATTAAGAAAGATTGTTATTACAGTATAAATTAGCTTTATTTGATAAATTTTATTTTGACATTTATACTTACCATTCACTTAAAACAAAACTGCACTGAATATGTCAGTACGAAAAGGTTAATAAATGCTTTAATATCTAATTACATACATTATTCTTAAAGAAATAATAAAAGAAAAAAATGTTTATAATAATTCTAAGATTTTTTTCATAATGTATTTAACGTTCTGATTTATTAAAATCAAACATTTTAAATGTATACGCCTGACTTCTTAAGTTAGATATTACGCGAAATTTAGAATGAATTTTCCAAGTCAAAAACTACACCTGATTGTTAATCAAACCTTATGGCAAGTAACGGCTTTGTAACGTGAAGCAATTTCAATGTATTAAATACTAACATTTTATTTGTAAAGAATATTGAAACTTTATTTACATACGTTAGAAGAACTGCTAATTACAGCAGCGTATTCTTCAACTTATGCATTATACTTTTTCTGAAATAAATACTTATATCTCAACAGAAATCAGCCTAATGGTTGAAGGTTAACTTTTAATAAAGAACCTAAGTGATTTGAACACAGCTTCACGTACTATATAGTTTATGTATAATTAAATACTTTATCTTTTACATAACTTCTTCTTCTGTATAGATCGAGATGGTGAGGATAGTTTATCGTGCCAATGAGTCAATTATGTTGTTGTTTGTGTAACTATCGAACTTAATATTTTTCGTATGTGGAAAAGTTTTAAAAAATAATGTGTCTCCATCTAGTGGTAAAATAAACTACTCTAGAAATACAACTTATAATAGGTAGAATAATAAATTATCTTGCACCAAAATTTTCTGTTTCCTAGAATACCAGCACCACTTAAGCTAGTTAGTTACAATGTACTGAGCATGAGAATTATTTTTAATTTATATCAAAAAGTAAAGAATTCAAACAACATTAAACAATTAGCAATGTCATCAACTAATTCACGTCGAACATAGAAAATTATATTTATAAAGTTTTAAAATTAAAATATACTCTTTAAATCCTTCTAGATAATGGGCATAATTTCTTTAGATGTGTTTTGTTTCTTAATCGTTGTTGAAAGGTAAAAGTCTGTATCTTTTATGTACTATTTTTAAAGTTTTGTGTTTTAATCGCAAATTCGCCTTGTCAATATATTGAATTATTACCCAAATTTAAATACATCTAAGAATAAAATGAAAACAAAGGATTTCGTTTTCAAAGTTATTGAATAGAAACTGATCTTTTTATGATGTAACGTTTTCATTTCGAAAGCTAACATTTTATATTAATTGCTTACAATTAATTCTAGAAATATTTAGCAAAATATTTATTTGCTCAAAATTAATTTTAGAAATATTTAAGCAAGACATTTGGAAGTGAATATACCAGAAATTAAAATATTTTTAACTGCGTTATGTCTAAACGAGTTTAGTCAGTTGATACAAAAAAATATAAAAAATGATTGTAATACTCATTATTGCAATGTATATAACAGCCCTGCAAATTACTATTAGTATTTCCTTTGTATGTGTATAATAAATATTATGGAACTGTGACGAAAGTGATGTAAATTTGTTAAAGATTTCGTGTTTCCAATTGCATCTTGTTTTAGGTTTTATTAGGAGTTGGTTAAATATTTAATTGTAAATAACAGAAGAAGACACTTCGTTCACGATTGTGTAACATTTCGTTCAAAGCTTAGCTAGATCTGAAATTGCTTTTGTAAGTAAAAGTACATCACAAACTCATTTACAGTCTTAATGACTGCACTGGGACTAATTAAACAGAATAGGCAATCGCAAAATTGTTGCACACTACGGGAACAGTAAAAGTTGAGTTTGAGGATGGATTTCGTTTGGAAGTAAGCAGAAAGTTACACAATGAGCTATCGGTGTTCTGCCAACTAGGGGTATCGACACATGGTTTATAACTGGGTTAGTTTGCAGATATACCGCTGTGCCACTGGGGGGATTGGGGATGAATTATAAGATGTTACCTGAGAATTTGATGTTAATATTTTCAAAGAAATCATTTTGTGATACATATTGCTGATCATTTTACCAGTACATCAATTGGTAATGATTGTATGGTATGTCGAGCCTTAAATCCACCTAATGTATTAAGGTAAATTTTACAACACAGTTCAATAAATAAAACCTTTAGAATTTAGGACAGTATCAATATAAATTGCAAGATTCTGATAAGAGTAAGACTGCTAAAGTGAATTTCGTAACTTTGAAAATTGACAATATCACACTATCATGCTTAATATGTGAAGAAAAAACAAACAAAACAGAACGACAATTTCCAACCCGTTGTTATAAAAGTGTTTTTATTCATGCAGGTAGTTCAGCTAGTTTTTCATATTATAGTGGTTTATCTTATCACATTTTATACTGTTTTTTTCACGTTTGCGGGAAATTTAACAACATTATTGTAATTGATCATGTGATTAGAAGTTTTACAGACTAACATAACCTTTTCAAAACTTTCACTTATAAACTTTAACCATCTTTGAAACTGTCTCTTCATAAACACTGACTTTTGTCTGCACTCTTGATAATGTCCTGTTACTTGACTTCACACCCAAACGGTAACATGTGTTGCAGCTATTTATCTCCGATGCCACGATTTCCTAAATTACTCTGCCTGAGCCATTTAATGGGTGCTCATCTGTCACAATACATTTTTAGGAAGGATAGAGAAAAGATCTCTTATGCGGTTATACTGATGCTAGGCTGTTCATTGAATATTAACTCAACAACAACACTTGAAACCAACAGCTAGTGTTTATGCATTCTGAAAGTAAAGTATGCGCTATTTTTCGTGTTTTTTTATATTACTTTCACGGACAATATTGTTTGTAATGCTTGATATATACACCTGTATTTTGGTTATGATTAAGTTTTTATTGTAGAAATCGTTAAGCATTATGTGCTAAATAGGTACTAGATAATTATGTTCTATCCTGCGCTTCGAATAATCATCTGTTGATATTTTTAGAAAAGTCCACAAAGCACTTTTTTGTGTGTTTTCTTACAGCAAAGCCACATTAGGCTATCTGTTGAGTCCACTGAAAAGTATCAAACGTCGGATTTTAGCGTTGTAAGTCCGTAGACTTACCGCTGTACTAGAGGAGAGACACTTTTTCGTAGTGGTAAGGATCAATGTACGATCCTGGGTCTTCTTGTCAGAATGATTAATGTGCTATCAAATTAAGAAAAGTAAAACCTGCTAATTACGATAAGAACTTAAGCATGTCAGTTATTATTCTTATCTTGTAATGGGAAAATGTTTGAAAATACTATGAATTGATCAAATCAGAATTTTAAACATTTCAACATTTAAATACTACTTATTTTTAAGTTGTTGCTATTTTTTACAAAGCTCCATCTTAATTTTTCTTATAAGTCCGTATTCATTCAGAAAAAATAAAGTATTGTTTCATTGCACAAAAAATATCTTAAATATAACTATAATAGATACACAAACACTAAAAATACTCATTTGTTTCAGGAAATATATAAAAGCTCTTTGCATAACAAGTGCTATGTATTATGGCTGTAACATAAAATTGTTACACAAAAGTTAGCCAATTTACTACCCTCATTGGGAAGTTTTAAATATTCTACAGAATAGTATTAAGAAATAATAATTTTACATGAAAATTAAAAACAATGAAGCGATATCTTCTGTGAAAATAAAATTCTTTGTACTATTCTACAGAATAGTATTAAGAAACAATAATGTTACATGAAAAATAAAAACAATGAAGCAATATATTTTACGAAAATAAAATACTTTGTTTTACCTTATTTACAATAAAGATTTAAAGCTTTAGTAATTAAAATGAATTACTTAATTTAGATCTTTTCTATCTAATTGCAGTTTGCTAAAATATTTGTTTATTCGATTTAAAAATAAACATAAGAGAAACTGTAGACTTTCGATGGATATAATATACGGACACTTCTTAAGATTTCATGGCAAAGAGTTTTATAGGAAAGACATCGAAGAATAAACACCTTCTATAGTACAGAGCGGTGTGATTCAAAGTTTTATCTAATGATACATAAGTTTCCATGTGTTTCCTTTACCAAATCTATAATATGCTTTCAAATACTATTTTTTTAGTGTTTTAAACAGCACGTTGTTTTACAAGTCATGTACCAAAGTTTTGTCTGAGTTTAGGCATCGCTAGAGAACAAATCATATTTTAAAGGCCTGAATATCAGCTAGTCCTTTATAATTTGGGAAAGAATTGATCCAAGCAGAACATACCTAATGCATTATTGATGAGTCTCAGAACTGAGAATATAGAAAAAAAACAAAAAATGGTTGGAAATCAACCAGGCTGAAGTAGGGATGGACAAAACTGCGCGCTAGGCAACACAACTTTCTGAAGCTTTCACTTACAAAACAAGACCTTGCACTAGTTAGTGCATAGTAGAGGCAGAATATTTTGTTTCTCTTTGCAGAAATAGAGCAGAGAAGGCGATTTCTATGCGTCAGTTCTTTGCTGATTTTACTTCGGTAAAACATTAAATCATACAATCCTTCTGTTGACGTAAAATAAAAAAAATCTAATTTCCTGCGCTTGTCTAAATGTTTTCAATCAATTTATTGGGTAAGACCTTCTTTCGAATGTCAATTAGCCGACAACAATGCCAACAGCTCTTGCTACAAAATGGTTTAGAAAGTTGCCAAAATCACATACAAGTGAATACACGCTCTGTTCTTGCAAACACAGAGAATATTGTTTTTGAGATAATTATATTTACTTTAAACCATAAAAGAAATCGGTGTTAAGTATTTAGTTTAAAATTCGCGGATATACAGAACAATCACAAATTTTATTTAAAGCATGATTTTCGTGCAACTCCTGTGTTTAAATAAACTATTTCCTAATCACAGTTTTCTGTAGTGAAGACTATATATGATTTAATGGAAATATAAATACATTTATTTACACACACACACACACACATATATACATATACACACATTAGGATTCATTCAGCAAAATTGTTAACTCATCAATTTCAAAACTGACTCAAGTCAATTTCAATGACTTGTGCCTTTCAAATATAGAGAGTTACGCAAATACGGAGAAAAATAATTTAATTTTTTAGCTAAATTTTAGCTTTTAGTTTAATTAGCTAGTAGAATTACTTGTCTCTAGAAAAACAAGGTAGAAATATGCATTTCAGTGAAAAAGAAAAAATGAAAATGTTTTCCAACAGAGTTTAAAAAAAACTGCCCTCCCTTCGCTAGTGCAGCGGGTTTACAACGCTAAAATCAGGGGTCGATTCCCATCGGTGGGCTCATCAGATAGCCCGATGTGACTTTGCTATGCGAAAAACACACATAAAACGTTTTAGGTACAGTTAGACAGTGTTATGATAAACACACCAAACATGATCACCCTTTCAGCCGTGAAAGCGTTATAGTATGACGTTCAATCTCATTATTCGTTGGTAAAGAGTAGCCCAAAAGTTGGCGATGAGTGGTGATGACTGGTTGCCTTCCCTCTTATCTTACACTTCTAAATTTTGAATTGGTATCGCAGATATTCCTTGTGTAGCACTACGCGAAGTTAGAAATAAACCAAATCGAACACAGAAGAACAATATTACTATTTCATATATAATTTTTAAATTTCTAATAAAACATATAAAGGTAAAAAATAAGAACTGAAAAATGTACTCGAAAAAGTACAATTCGTTTTCATAATATATTTTCGTTTGTCAAAGAAACTAAAATATACACAAATTTAGGGTTGAACCAAATAAAAAGTCTTTCCATTACACCGACCATACGGACGTTTATCATTCCACACATGATACGTAATTTCTAAAGGTGAGTTTCTAGATTTATATGCTTACATATATATAGACTAAACAATAGAGCTTATTCTGTGAGCTTTCATTGTTAATACATTTATTGTCAATTTTTGATTGATAAAACAAGAAAGAGTGTGTATTTTTCTTATAGTAAAGCCACATCGAGCTATCTGCTCAACCCACCGTAGAGAATCGAACCCCTGATTTGAGCGTTGTAAGCCCGCAGACTTACCGCTGTACTAGCGGGGGACACACAAAAAAAGGAACTAAACTAAACTAACGTGGCAGGGGTTCAGTTTAGAGAGAGAGAAATCAAAAGAGTTCTCTCCCCAACCGGGTTGTTCAGGAACGTTGTGGTTCTTCTTTGTCCCCTTTCGTGGATTGTTATTAAGATTAAGTGGTGTGTTTTTTAATAAATTAATTATTATTATTATTATTGAAATATGTTGTAAGGTGAAATGTATTTTGTTGGTGCACTTGATAATTTGTGTAGTGATGCCGTTAGTTTGTTTCTGTTTTCTGCTTTTAGATAATATTTGAGAGAAAGTTCTGTTATTCTATCTCTTATAGTTGGTAAATTGCTGATTTGGTGTAGATAATTTGTTGGTGTAAATGATGGTAGGCTGAATGCAGATTTTAATATTCTGTTTTGTTGCACTTGGATTTTCTGGAGTGTGTTGTTTAAAAAAAAGAAGAAAAAGGCTTTCTAATTATTATATACTTTTTTGCAGTTATGAAATAAATAGTAGAATTTATAGAGTTTATAAAGTAACCAGAATATATAAAATTTTCTTTTTTGAGCCATGAATACCATCTTTTTATTTTAAAACTTTTCTTATTAATTTCATCTCAAGAACCTTCATTATAAAAGTTTATCAATAATATTTCTACACACCTTTTAGAATTGAACGTCACATTTGTTGCGTGAAAAAAAAAATCGAATGCAAAAGCATTTTGAAGTCTGCCTCTCAGAAATAGAGAAAAATAAATTGTTTTATCAAAGGTGTTCTAAAGAGAATGAACCGGCCTTTGATGAACAAAAAATAACATTTAAAACTTTGAATTCAACTATGATAAGTGGGAGAGTAGTGAAGTTTTGTGTATATCTATTTTACTTGTTTTCAATATATTATTTTAAAACAAGTGATCAGTTTGTGGTCCATGTCAACATGTCACAGATACTTGCTGTAAAGAACTGAGCCCTCAAAAACCTGATGATAAAATTACATATGTTTATGCAATTATTGATTATTCAAAACAATAAAGGCCAGGTATGCCAGGTGGTTAAGCCACTCGACTCGTAATTTGAGGGTCGTAAGTTCGAATTTCCGTCACTCAAAACATGCTTGCCCTTTTATCTGTAAGGGCGTTATAAAGATTCGATCAATCCCGCTATTTGTTGGAAAAATAGTAGCATAAGAGTTGTTGGTAGGTGATAATGAGTAGTTGCTTTCCCTCTAGTCGCACACTGCTGAATTAGGAACGGCTAGGAAAGATAACGCTCGTGTATTTTGCGCAAAAATTCAAAACAAACAGACAAAATAATAAAACACAACAAATTATTATTTTTATTGAATAAACGTAAAATCCAGCGTAATCAGAACGTAAAAAATTGCATAATAATATTTATGTTGGATAAAAACAAACAAACAACTAAGCCCAAATCAGTTTTGAGGATTGTTTAAAAGTCAAATTTAGTTTTCAGAAATAAATAATAAGAAAACAAATTTATCAGGTCACAAGATATTTTCTTCCAATTTTGATTATTAAGGCATCAAGAAAGCTGACTCCTTGCATTTGCAGCTGTGACGTGTAACTCATGGGCAGCGCCTCGTTTGAGAACTCAGCAATATAAGACTTTTTATTACACAGTAAATGCGCGCTTCTTTGTTATCCTAATATTTCAGTAAAGATTTTGTAATAGATTTAACCGTGTTGTTTCAACACGTGTTCTTTTACATTCTTACTTGAACAATATTGAATAGTTACTTCTATAACTATCAAAGACAAGAAATTTGTTGTAAAGATTTTAGAAAAGGGAATGTTATATTTGAGAGTTCAACACAATCCACCATAATATCGAAACAGCGTATTAATCCAATAAAATAATAATAGATCAAGCATAAATACAGTGTAAATGGAAAGTAATTGCGTGTTTGAAGTTAAACCACTATGCCATCCATAAGTATCCAAACCCGATTTCTAGCTTTTTAAGTCAGCACACATACCACTTGTCACATAAAGGAATGTCCCCCAGTAGCTCAGCGGTATGTCTGCGGACTTATAACACTAAAAACCGGGTTTCAATACCTGTGGTGGGCAGAGCACAGATAGTCCATTATGTAGCATTGTGCTTAATTTAGAACAACAACAGAAAGGCATATGGAAAATTAACAATAATTTATAACTACAAAAACACATGGCGGTGGTTGTTGATAACTAGTTACCTTTTCTCTAATCTTACATTGCCAAATTAAGAACGGTTAATGCAGAGGGCCCCAGAATAGCTTTGCGTGAAATGCAAACAAACCATGCCTTTACATCCAGTCATTGTTTATCTGACGATCATACATCATCACAGCAGCCTTATAACATAGTTCCATTGCAAGATGATCCATTATAAAATTATCATATTCAAAGTTGCTTCCCACAGTGATAGTTTTAGAGCACATTTTTAATAGTATGAAGACACAAGAAACTATAGGAACTGTTCTGGTAACATGAATAGTGTATATTAAAATAGAATAGAATAAGTACCCATTTTTAGGACTATTTTAGGAATACAGTCCTTGAATGCGTAATACGCCAAGAAGCCTTGTCAGAGTGAGCCGATCTAAACATTGTTGACTTCATTCCAGGCCGAAATCATTACTGTTATCTGGAACAAGAGGTTGTTGCTGGTACTTTCTCGAATCATTGCGATGCTCTATGTTGATCCATATTTGTTTTGCAATGTCATTAAATACGAAGAAAATGATATCCTTAACGACATGAATGTATAAATATTATGCATTGGAAAAAAGCTGTTACATATCAGTCCCAAAAGTGTTACATTATTGATGGCACCATATACCTTAGGCAAATTCAACAAAGCATCTATCCACTGTGACTTTATTTTAGATTATTCAAAATGTTTGTTTTTTGTTTTTGGAATTTCGCACAAAGCTACTCGAGGGCTATCTGTGCGAGCCGTCCCTAATTTAGCAGTGTAAGACTAGAGGGAAGGCAGCTAGTCATCACCACCCATCGCCAACTCTTGGGCTACTCTTTTACCAACGAATAGTGGGATTAACCGTCACATTATACACCCCCACGGCTGGGAGGGCGAGCATGTTAGCGCGACGCGGGCGCGAACCCGCGACCCTTGGATTACAAGCGCACGCCTTAACGCGCTCGGCCATGCCAGGCCATATTATTCAAAACAATTATAAAGTAAACTATTCAGAAATAAACTTTAAAACAGTAACTATGTTTGTTTTGAATTTCGCACAAAGCTACTCGAAGGCTATTTGTGCTAGCCGTCCCTAATTTAGCAGTGTTAGACTAGAGAGAAGGCAGCTAATCATCACCACCCACGCCAACTACTGGGCTACTATTTTATTAACGAATAGTTGAATTGACCGTCACATTATAACGCCCATACGGCTGAAAGGGTGAGCATGTTTGGTTCGACTAGGATGCGAACACGCGACCCTCAGACTACGAGTTGCACGCCTTAACACGCTTGGCTATGCCGGGCCCATTTTCTGTTCTCTGCCCACAACGAGTATAGAAACTCGGTTTTTAGCAGTGTGACATAACCGCTGTGCAACTTGCGGGCCAGTAACTATGAGCACCACTTATTATTCTGAAGCTGCAAATCTGAATACTAAACTTGAAAATATAACTGCTTTTAACTCCCAGGATTCGATATGAAAAAATAGAAATATCTTATTTACAATTAAATCTGTGATGACTAAACTATTAAAATCGAGTCTGCTTATTCTTTGGACTCAGATACAAAGTTTGTTAAGATGTATAAAAACATTTTGATATATTTCGTCACACATAATACCTTTAAGTGTGTCATATTCGACTATTTAAAATTTCTTATATATTTTATATTTAGTTATTTTTAAATACATTTTTATTAATTTCTCTTCTTTCTGATGGACGTAATTGTTCAGATATTTTTATAGTAATGTGTTGTGTTATAATAAACATGAAAATATACTTAATTAGTTTATTAATTCTAAAAAGAGACATATTGATTCAAGTAGAATTATTTATAACACATGCATATTGAAATTAAAGTTTGTTTGGAGTCTATAATCAGAGTGCACTAATTATTCAATATCATTATTGATTCATGTATATTGGAACAAATTTACTGTTTTACAATTATCAAGTCATCTCAAAGTAATTTCCGAAAATATAATACAGAAAGTGTATCATAATTTCTAACTTTATAGAAGGCTTTAAAGACTAAAACACGTAGTAGGACGTGCATAAAAATGTTCAGACAAATAAAAGAAACTAACCCAATTTCACTTTCAGACCATTAATCAAATAAACCTTCTTGAAGATGTATGTTTCTGAGGCATATAATTCTTTATGAGTTTAAAAAAGGTCAAAGTGTAGCAGAAGCTACACGAAACATTCAAGGTGTTTATGGTGTGGAGTCTCTCATTTAAAGTATGTCGAAGGTTATTTCAGATCAGGTGACCACAGTTTCAATGATGTACCACGTTCAGGTCGTCCTATTGAGTTTAATGATGAATTGCTGCTGGCTGCGCTTGATGATTATTGTACTGTAACAGTTGAAGAACTACCACAGAAGCTTAATTCAACCCATTCAACAGTTCACTGTCATCTGCAACAGCTTGGAAATGTGTTAAAACTTGGACAATGGGTTCCTTTGATTTAAAAGAAGCCAACATTAGAGCAAGAATGGACATTTGCAGTTTTCTGCATTCTCATAAACGTAACACACCTTTTTCAAAACATGTTAATGACTGGAGATGAAAATTGGATATTTTATAAAAATGTTAACTACCGCAGATAATAACTTAGTGCAGGTAAACTGGGTAAAGAACAGCCCAAAATGGACCTTCACTCAAGAAGAGTCTTGTTAAATGTTTGATAGGATATTGTTGGTGTGATCTACTTGGAGTTGTTGCCATTTAATGTAAAAATTACATCAGACTTCTGTTGTCAACAATCAGATCGCTTGAATGTTGCACTGAAAGAATAAAGGCCTGCTTTGATCAATCGTATATGTGTTGTGTTACACCAGGATAATGCACGGCCCCATACAGCAAGGATAACATCTGCAAAGATTGAAGAGCTAGACTGTGAAAAACTTTAAAATCCTCCTTATTCTCCAAACATTGCCTCATATGATTATAATTTATTTCGATGTTTGCAGAACTATCTTAATGGAAAAGATCTTTGAACACATAAATATGTCAAACTATCCTCTCTGTATTCTTTTAATCCAAACCCCAACAATTTTATAAAAGTGGCTTTTAGAAGCTTGTGAATTGTTGGCAGAAAGTAATTAATAACAGTGGAACATACAGTGTTGATGGATAACATTAAAAGTGATTGAAATAATTTCTCTTTTTTTAAACCTAAGATCGAACATTACTTAAGGGATGACCTGATAGCTTAATACATACATTTGTTTTATGTATATATTGTTGACATTTATTAAGCAGGTCTCACCCGTTCTCTAAATTTGTAGAAAAAGCGAAGAGGGCAAGAACCAACAGTATGCGGTTTGCGTAAATATTAGCTTGTTTTCGAACATTATTGGTATGTTATTGGTATATAAAAGCAGGCCATCACAAGACGCCAAGAGACAGTTTTATATTTTTGGTCAGTTACACTTAGTGTACTATAAGCATCGGATAAACGTTTAATAATCGGGATAACTACATATATTTGACAAGGAACCTTCATAGCTTTTGCAAATTACAAACTTCAGTGAATTAACAACAGAGGTTAGTATTTTTACGAGGACATTAAAATCTCTGTAAATAAAAAGTCAACTAGCAATAAGAAACAGCTAGCTAACTTATGCATGTGACAATATAAACGACAAATTATTTGGTCATGTGAACTTGGGCTACGATAAAATATTGAGTTCCAGATCAGATAACAGACTCGGTACACTTTGTGTATTTGTAAAACCCTTCTCTGCAAACCAATATTTATAATTACTATCATTATAAATTGCACTGTTGTTTGTATATTTGTGCTAAGAAAGAAAATTTTTTATCTCAAGCTTGTTGGCAACTATCATAAATTTTATACACAAAATTTACATTTACGTCTATTTGCAATCCTGATATGTAATACAAAAAATTGGGGAGATCGCGTCCGAGATCGAAATTAGACACAAAATTCGTTCTAAATTTAAATTCAAACTTAATTAAATTTATAATTATCATGGAAATAAGATTTGATTACTTTAGATTTTTGAACCACCCTCTCTTGAAAAACTATAGAAATATAACAAAAGTAAATTGCTCAAAATTCCCTAAAATTAGAATTAAAGGTTAAAAATCAGTGAGAAAAAATGAACTAGAAAGAGTATTGTTAAAATATTAGTCGATAATGATTTGTTGTCTGGAGAAGTTTTTAGGAAATACTTTAGTGTCTCCACTAGCCAACCACAGTTGAGTAACAAAAAATAAAGTAGAAATCTAACTTAAACAAGGCTGCATTTAAGCCCAATAAGAACAAGCCCGTATCAAACCAGAAAGAAGATGAAAACATCTTGAGGTCGAATAAACTCGTACCAAAATTGAAAGAGAAAGTAAACAGCCCAAGGCTGAACAAGCCTATATCGAAGCCAAGAAGGAAATAAGACTGAAAGAAATGGAAATTAAACTTAACTCCCAATGACCAGGGCAAAAATGACAACTCTAAACTCAATCGATATATTAAAATACCACCATTTAATGAAAATGAATTTGGTAAGTTCTTCCAGCATGTGGAGAAGGTTGCCCAACCCATAGACTGAACCACCGAGAAACAGTCACCATTATTATAGAGGTTTGAGTCGTGAAGCCAAAAAAAGCTTATGTTGCTTTTTGTGTAGAAGACTGGATAAATTATAATAACTTGAAGCACCTATTTTCAAAGCATACGATTTAGTACCAAAGGCTTATCGCCTAAACTTTCGAGTTTATCGCAAGCAAGATAGGCAAACTTATATGGAATTTACCCACAAAAGAGAGATTTTATGCATATAGGAAAAAGTTTTGAAAAACTGAGATATTCATGTCTAATTGAGAGATTTAAAGGTTGTCCAAGCGACGACCTCAAAACTAATATGAATGAAAAGAAAGTGGAAACATAGGAGGAAACAAATGTTTTTATCAATGAGTAAACTTTAATACATAGGACCACTTTTCATAAATGAAGTTCCTGCAGGCTCAGCAAAAACTTGTACTTGTTCAATACACTAAAATTGAGGGTTCCTCTAAAATAGCTCGGCATAACCAGGTGGGTTAAGGCGTTCGACTCGTAATCTCAGGGTCGCAGGTTCGAATCCCCGTCACACCAAATATGCTCGTCCTTTCAGCCGTGGGGGCGTTATAATATGATGATCAAACCCGCTATTTGTTTGTGAAAGAGTAGCTCAAGAGTTGGCGGTCGGATGACTAGTTGTCTTCTCTCTCGCCTTACACTGCTAAATTAGGGACGGCTAGCGCAGATAGCCCTTGAGTAACATTGCGCGAAATTCAAAACAAGCAAAAAATTCTCAAAAATGCATTTCATCTTGTTCGAAATCTTTAGACACTCATGATTAAATTTCACCAAAGTCATCAAGACGTGTCTATTATTTTTGTAAAAAATCTGGTGATATTATATCAAATTTTTGGTGTTTGAAAAAAAAAAAGAGGCAACACCCAATGCGTTTGTGTCCACATATAGACGTAATTTCGCCCGATGTTGTTGAGTTGGCTTTGATATAAAGGCCGATGTAGTTATAAAGGAATTTAGGACATTCGTGCCTTTTAGTTCTGTGTTTTCAATAAATGACATTGTTAATATCATACCAATAAGTATTTTACGTAATATTGTAATGACTCAGTCGTTTATGTTACAAAGTTTACCTTCTTCAAATTAGTGTTCTGCTTCTGGTTGTTGTTATTGCTCAGGGTATCGAAGGTGACATTATTGTTCTTTCTTTTCATAAAATTTACTTAATATCAGACGGGGTTTCGGGGGTCTAACAACGGCAGGTGGGTAAGATACTCGATTCGTAATCCGAGGGTCGCGAGTTCGAATCCCCCTCACACCAAATACGTTCGTTCTTTCAGCCGTGGAAGCATTATAATGTTTTAATCAATCCTACTATTCGTTCGTAAAAGAGTAACCCAAGAGTTGGCGGTGGGGCGTGATGAGTAGCTGCCTTTCCTCTAACCTTACACTGTTAATTTAGGAACGACTACCGCAGATAGCCTTCGTGTACCTTTGCGCGAAATTCAAATCATGTTTAGCTTGGGGACCAGTTTTGGCTGGAGTAAGACATTTTGTGCAAATCAGGCGTGTATCAAGAAAGAAAGTTGCGTATCAATCTTTTTGGCAAATATCACAAATTTGATACACGTCAACAATTAATTTCTAAATCAAAATTAAAAGATCCAGCTTTTAGAAATTGTTATACCTAACATAATAAATTGGCAAATCCTCCGAGGTATATTATAACATATAAATTAATAAACTATGGCTTGTCTTGGGTGAATCATAATTCCAAGCAATATTTATGTCATTATCGTGGTTTCGAGATTGCAGAGCTACTTTCAGATTTTTCATATTGGTTATTATTTTCATAATATTTTCAAATACAGGTGTTTCAAAAAGTTTTTTATTAAAGTGTATTTCAGTAGGAATGACTTAGATAGATCTAATACCATATGATGAAACAATTCATTTCAGATCTTTGAATTGTCAGGATAACAGTAGCAAGAACTTTTATTATTCTGATTATTCAGCTAGAAGAGAGATTCTTGATTCTACTTTACGTGCGTTTAACAGAATGTATGAAAAATGACACAAATTATTTTTCCCAGTAGGAGATTCTCAAATTAAAGAAACCTTCAGTGTTTCTTCTTCGAGACTCAAAATTTTTAAAGTACTTCTATATTCTAGGAGCAGCAATAGCCAATATTTATACTTAGTAAAATCTTTACAGATGGAAAAAAAAATCATGACTTCCTAACTTTCAGAAAAGTTGCTTTATTCTTTCAGGGGTAAATGGTGAAACGTTATCCTGCATCCTTTGAAATATTATGAGCGGTCTTTACATACAGCTCTTCTCACAACTTTGCTACTGTATACACAGCATTGAGGCTGTAAGTTTCTTGATTTTTCTAATGAGAAATTAATCGCAAAAACTTACAATATTTATTCTATATCATTCTCAGTTTTACAATAGACTACCTAGAATATTTGTGCACCTGATAATCAGTTATGTTTATTCTTGTGTCGTGTATGTGTGTGTTAATGCTGGCTTTGTTGTTCCAAAATTATTCCTTCACTGATTATACCGTTGTATCGAGTCTCATGCCACCAGAACTAAATGATGGCTTACGTTTTCTCATCAAATAAAATGTTTTCTTTTCGTATTATGATATTTAAAATGATTTCCCTTTAGAGGTATTGAGAACTATTATTTCCGGAGTTCCAACACTATTGCTATCATATTTGTCAATCGCCTTTGTGTAACATTTAATACTAAATCCCAGCAGTCTTGCTGTTCTGGTTTTTTGACTCTTTGGAGATTATTGACACAAAGCAGCTGGGCTATCTGCGGCTAAGCAAATAATAATGGTTTGGTTTTTGGAATTTTCGCACAAAGCAACTCTAGGGCTATCTGTGCTAGCCGTCTCTAATTTAGCAGAGTAAGACTAGAGGGAAGGCAGCTAGTCATCACCACCCACCGCCAACTCTTAAGATACTCTTTTTACCAACGAGAAGTGGGATTGACCGTAACATTATGACGCCCCCGCGGCTGGGAGGGCGAGCATGTTTTGCACGACGCGGGCGCGAAACCGCGACCCTCAGATTACGAGTCGCGTGCCTTACGCGCTTGGCCATGCCGGGCCATAGCAAATAATAAAATATGGAAAAATAACATGATTATGAAATGTAAATACAAGTCAAGCTAGAATAAAAGAATGTTCATAATTAGACTAAAAGTGTTAAATAGAATATAAAAGGTTAATGACTGTTACGTATTTTTTAATGTTTTATATTCTTCGTAGATTAAACGCAACAGAAAAACACAGATAACAGCTTGTATAATTTATTACACTAAACTATTAGCAAATATAACAGATATAACATAAATTATATGATAACAGTGTCAGATATTAAGTTACAACATTCGAAATGAATTACAAAACAAAATAAAAATTAGTTTCAAACTTCAAAATTAATCACAATACAAAACGGTACTGGCCTGTATCTAATATAATGATCTAAAATGAAAGTATCAAATTCCAGTCTAGGGTGTGAATTTGGTCCCACGAAGTAATTCCGAAACAGTTCACAGTTCAATGAATTCGCCGACTCTCAGCACAAGCAGTAATTCAGATGTATCGTAGAGATTGACGAAATAATATCACAGCTTCCGTAGATCTAACTTCAGACACAAATCCAAGTTGAATAATCACAGCAAACACTTAATCTTTCTCAAATAACTGACTCTCTTCTTTTATTCGAATAATAACTGATGTCTGAATCTCACACTTGTTCTTCGAATAAAACTAATGACTGAATCTATCTTCTTTTTTCGAATAAAAACTGATGACTGAATTTCTCTCGCGTCACCTTCTTTTATACCGATAGGCCTATTTCTCGAACAATCTCGCAATTTCCATACAACTCTAGAGCAATCCGCGCGTGTCCGTTCTTGCACGAGACTACAAGTCTAGACACAAAGTCCCCAGCACTCATTTAGAAACATATGATTGGTCTACTTAATTCAAGAAAGTTCTAAATGTTACCCTTAATAAATAACAAAATATTAGTTTAAACTTCGAAACAATAATATCAATATGGAAAAATGAATAATAGAAATGAAAATTTAAACACAACAACGACATGTTGTCGTTTACAAAATATTTACACATATACATAACAATGACCAATAGCTCGTAAAAAGTTAATAACACAAAATAATGACAATGGTCACACTGTTCAGCATAAGAGGTAAACCCATAGAAAAATATGCTTAAAATAGTGCCATCGCCCAGAGTCGTTATTACGGTACAACAGTAAAACGTAGGCTAATGTAACTTGAATGCTACAAATGTAATACATTGGTCAATCAGTCCCAGTTAAAAGAAAATGATAAATTAAAAACTATGATCAATGTATAAGATTTTTCTGATCCTAATGGAAACAAGATGACCAAAAAACAAGAAAATGTTTGATCTGAAAAAGCTTGTTAAAAGGTTGCTTACCCCAAGTCGATAGCCAACTGGTACAAAGCCGAGACTTCAGTACATGACCATAATCCACATATAAGATAAGCATGGTTGTAAGGACACAAGGGTGGACGGACTTAGCCGCAATGTCAGTGAGCTCGTTTTCGCAAATACCAATATGGCCAGGTATTTCCAAAAAATGGATACAGATGGAATAAAAATGGACAGGTCGGTTTTGAATATCAACGAGAACATGGTGGGAACTAATACTAAGCGATTTCCAGGTCAATAGATAGCTAAGGGAGTTGGTGTAAATAGCTCAATTTGCATACAGCACAGCTTTTACATGATCCAGTGCAAGAAAAATGGCAAAAACTCGACAGTGAACACAGAAGCTTTAAAGCGGATTGCCAACATTGAGTTACAACAAACCACGAAGATCCCACAGAGTGATCTGATCTCAAACCATCCGTATAAATAAGAATGAAAGAATGGTTTCAAAATGCTTGAGAAAGAGAAGCTGGTACTTCAAATCGGGAGTATCTACGTTTTTCAGATAATATAAAGAAAGACAGAGATGGTAATAAGCCTTGATAAGCTAGACTAATCAGTAGAAAAAGCAACTTCGTCTGATAGCACACCCAACTCAGCCGGCTATGTCTGGATACGAAAGCCAAAAGATGCCAGATCATTTATACCAAAAGTGCATAGCTCACTGAAGAAAAAAGACACAATTCCGGCTGGGATGATGTGGTAAGTTTCAAAGTTTAATGGCATACTGCAAAGAAAGTTGACAATGTCAGAGGTGAAGATGAATTCGTAGGAGTCAGTGTACAAACTCTGGACTGGATAAGAGTGGAAAGTCCCGTTCAGAGCTGAAGAGTTATATGGTGAAGGTGGTCCAGCATCTTTAAGATTGAAGTCCAATAAGAACAATAGATGAGTTTGGAGTGAATGAAGAGACATTATATACTGAGCACAGAATTCAATTCATTCTCCAACAGGTGAAAGAGAGAACTCGGAGGATATTTGGTACCCTTGTACACTTGATATGTGTCTGCTTGATGTGAGGAATGAAAGTCAGCTTACAATCAAAGATGAGTGCTAAGAACTTTCCTTCATGGCCCACGAGAATGAAAACCTTTTGTTGTGGTCAACTTCAAAAAGTGATTTGGAAGAGTATGAAGCTGCCGTTCATTAAACCTTATGTTTAATGACCAACATGAAATGTGGCAGTAATTGACAAAGAGTTTATTAGCAAGAGCAGGAAAAAACTGTAGTGATAGCACTAGTTGTGATACTGAAAATTGTGACACTCAAAACGCAGCCCTAAAATACTCTAAGTTTCTGTGAAAAAGAATGAGAAACTGTCAAACCTGTACAGACTTGGAATTTCTCATCTAGGACAACATTCCAGATAAAGTTGGATAAATGGCCATATAACCTAAAGGAATGGAGTTACCACAAAATTCCATATCTCAGTGTAAAGTACTAAGCCTTCTCAGGGTTAAAGAATCCAGAAACAAAATGTTCCTCCTTGAGGGAGGATTTCTTGATTGACGTTTCAAGTCCAAATCAGCAGTCAGCGGTAGAGTGTTATACATAAGGCTCACATTGATGGATAAGAAGAAGTAATTCGATTTGTAAAACCGAACAAGATGAGCATGAACCATCATTTCTGAAATTTTACAGAGACAGCAAATAAATGCAATTGGACGACAGTTTGAAGGAATATCAAAATCCTTTCAAGGCTTTGAAAAAAAGAGGATAATAACCCAGCACAAAGCACCTGTAAAATATCCACCTGCAAGATATCGTTAAAATCAACAATAAAAATAACAAGAACGACAGGAAAGAGGTGATGTTGCGTCTACTAATGAACGTCATCAGGTCCAACTAATGGACTGCCAGACCACTAATGAGCAAGCTCGAGTTCCACCAATATAAAGGTGCCTTTATAGTTGCAGATATGATCAGCCAAAAAAAGAAATAGGCGACCACTCTGCTAAATATATCATGTTCAAGAGGGCGAGAAAAGAAACAGAAGTGCTGGATGCACGAGGAAAGCTCTCACTGAGATACTCAGCAATGCTTTGTATAGCAGCAATTTCCTAGCCATTTGAAACCAAGATGGAAATGGGTTGAAAATTATACTTCCTACTAATCTTCCAAATTTTGTCCCACATGATTGTAGAACTGATGACAGAAGAGATGCTGGTTTGACCTTAATCCTAGATTCCTTTTGATTTTGACGCTTAACCTACCAGACATAGGCATGATCTTGCTGGTTAGCAGTGCAGTTCATATGAGTACATTACCTATAAAAGATATTCCAGGCCCATTTTTGAGCTTTCTTTGCTTCCTTACAAGCAGGATTACATCATGGACAGGGATACCATGGAAAATATATCAAGATCTTAAGAATAAATTGAGCAGCTGCATGAACAATACAATCAGTTACGTCACTATTATCATGCTGTCGTCCGTCAATAGCTGAGAAATGATGGCAGGATCAAGTTCCGAGAGAGTATTGAAAAAGGGTCAGTTGGCCTGATTGACCTTCCTTTCATGAAAGCATGCGAGTCAGGTGACATCGACCATGGCTAATCTTTTCAAATGGATTATGCCCTGTATCACTGTCACTAAATGAAGATCCCAAAAATTGATAATGTGAATTAATAATTATTTTACTTCTCAAGGCCGAAAAAGGTGGACCTTAGCAAACACCAGAAGCCTGAGTTGAAGGAAGTGGAACCAGGCAGTCATGGGAAAGAATGGTGAGGATAGGGACAAGAACTGATGCTGGCTCGTCAAATAGCATATTCGTTGGAATATAATAGTTTTCACAAAGTTTAAAAATGACTCTTATGGAGGTAAGAAAAAGCTGTCTGCAATCCCAGTGTAGCAGTGGTATGTAGTGCAGAAGCATAATTTCAAGATGGATTTGGAATAGGCATGAGGGTAAAAATATTGTTAAGAGTTTAAAATGCTGTACCTCTTTCTCTTCCATCCACTTAAAGCAAGAATAAAAGTAAGAGGTGTAGAAATCACTACAGTTAATTTAGTGTAGTTTGCAGTTTGTATTCGTGAGTGTAGTGGTCTTTGCCACCCCAGAGGTCACATTTCAAAGAAGTACAACATGACGCCTTTTAACATACAAACTGCTGACACTGAAAACATTAGAGAGTGTTAAGAATGCATTGCTGTACCTGACAGTTCGGTTGACATGCCTTGAAAGAAGCAAGTAGACGTGGTAACATAAATGATAAAATTAACACATTTACTTACACGAAAATTCAATTTTCGTAAATGGTGATACAGAGAACAGGTGAAATGCCTTGGATAGAGAAATCAAAGAAGATCTTTTACTTGGGGATTTCCTTCAAATCCCTCTCAATGATCACTCCTGAGGAGAAATATAAGGAGTAACTTTAACATCGATATCTCCAATGGCTTCATAATTTAGGAGGAGATTGCTGGGTTTAGGGGTAGATATATCCATCAATATTTATTCAGAATACGGATTCTAGACAGATAGCCAGTATGCACATATAATTCCTTCTGAATGAAGAAGATAGACATTTGTCATAAGGATTTATCAAAAAAGAAATTAAAGACTAAAAATCGAGGTACAAAATCTGATGGTGTTGGCGACTGTGTAACAGAATCATCTATGTTTGGTCGTTTACCTAAAATCTGTTGTATTACTACAGTATTTTATTTATATGGCAAAGAGATTTTTCATAATAAATAGCCAAACAGTAAGAGTCAAGTGATCCTGAGGAGCTACCTTAAGCTCATTCAATTACATTGAAGGCCAAAGTGAAGGTGTTGGGGTTGAAACTCACAACTAATTGGATCCTCTCCTCCACTTCACAGTGAATATGTGGGTGGACATTCAAATCCCAGTGAAGGTAAAATGTAAAGATAGAACATTAGAACATTCACTGGAGGTTCCCTCATGACATATATCCACAACGAGGGGTTCGCTCTCCGAACAAAAATCAGCATGTAATTCGTGTTTGAGATCTTAACATTCAATTCATATTGTTGAATCTTGCAGTCACTGATTTCATTGGATAAATATTTCAGAGATTTGGGAGTGAAAATAGGTTAGTCATTCTCTATTATATAAATCCTATACACAGGTAGAAGTCAACAATAGACCATTGACATTACTCATGCAGCTGAGTTTCTTAATGAAAAATGCATATGGATTGTTACTCTCAATAGTTCTAATAGTGAACATTTCATTGGCCGACTCAGGTTACTTTTAAATCATGACGATATCCAGTTCCTCTGTCTGTAAAATAGTTTCTGGGTTTAAAGTGGAAACTTTCTTTTCCTGATTTGAACTCGATTTTCTTCAAGGCTGTTTCAGTGCTTAGTTTTGTATGCTCTGTTAATAAAAGTTTTTATTGAGAGTATTCAAATAGAGAACATATAATTTGTAACAGATTAGTACTCAAGCGAAGAATGACATATCACTATCATCTTTCATATAAAATTTAATTTTACCCAAGTTTGTCTCTGTTCAAAATTATCGAGTTAACTTTATGTATTGCATTTCAGCTTACAAAAGAACCAGTTGGAGAAAGTTCTTTTCCATACCGCCATATTAATATAAATTTATCAGTACTGTATAGCTGTTTGAAAGCTACTGAAGACTATGTGAAGCTGTACCTACTTTCTTTTATGTCAGAGGATATGTATCCTACCAGTGATGATACCTTTAATTAATTGATGGAAAATCAGTCAAGGTGACTAAATAAAACATTTACAGTAGAAAATGACATCAGTTTTATTGTTTTTGTTTTTTTAAATTTCGCACAAAGCTACATGAGGGCTACCTATGCTAGCCACTCCTAATTTACCAGTGTAAGACTAGAGGGAATGCAGCTAGTCATCACCACCCACCGCCAACTCTTGGGCTACTCTTTTGTCAACGAATAGTGGAATTGACCGTAACTTATAACGCCCCCATGGATGAAAGGGCTAGGATGTTTGGCGCAAAGGGAATGCGAACCCGCGACCCTCACATTAGAAGTTGCACGCCTCAACACATTGGTCATGGCGGGCCTAATAATATTAGTAATAGGACCTTAAGTCAGTGTGGTATTTCGTTGTTAAACAATTTCTTCTTGGTTTACGTAATTTATTTAATGACGTTATTCTCACAGGCTGTCTGCTTTTTCGATTGAAGATATGTCAACGTAGTTTTTATTTCTAAATTAACTGATTTTCCTTTTTCTTCAATTCATCTTTCTATTATTTTATATTTCGAAATTTTGAAATGTACGATAAGTTCATTGCATTTATAATCTACGTAATTTATCAATAATAACACATCCAACAAAGACTGCTTTCATATTTAACCTTCAGAACCAGTTCTGTATTTTTCTTGCAAGTAAAGATTTTAATTTTATTAAATTTCAACTCAAAAACCCAATGCAGTGTCGATGATTCAGATCATGGGATATAGTTGGTGAATATTATGATGGTTCATTGGCTTTCATTCATAAGAACACTTTCATTATCAAATTTGAAAAAAAAAACTTATTATACATTTCATCTCTCACAAATAAATTTTAACGTGTATAACCTATAAAAAAGATGAATGTTTCAAGGAAGAAAGATGTGGTGAGAGATGAAGAAGTAGCAAGAGACTATCAAACTATTCTAAAAGTTTAGTCCAATTTCTTCAACATCATGCTAAAAATTTTAAAACCCCGGCAACCAAAGTGATGACATAACTTTTCATCTTATATTTTCAGCTACACATTATTTATTACTCTTTGATTTTACTCACTATTGAAATTTTAGAGGGTCTTCTTGCCTTCTTCACACAGCACCTTTACTCTCTCCTTTTGAGAAACTTCATTGTATCTTTATAAGCATTTTATATACTAGCTGAACTTTATTTTGGCAGATTTCTCTTTAGTTCACTGCTTGTCAATTTAATATTTTATACTCTGTCCTTATATATAGGCTGTACCAAAAATATTCTAGTCGTATATCATTTTGTCAAATTTCCTTTATAATTCTTATTGAAATATACTTAGAAGTATCAGAATTCTATCAAATATTTCGAACACTTTGTTATGTTATTAAGTAATCAGGACCTACCATCTTTCTTGATATTTTAGAATTTTCTCAGTTATCTTTGAATTACAGTCATTGACAGTACATTTACGACAGAAAGTGTTCATATACCTGCGTCCTGAGCAGATTCTTGCTTATAACTTAAAAAGTATCACGATCAGGCTGATAGACGTATGCTATATTATAAATATTATACCAACATACATCTACAAAAGTTTTTTTTTGTAAATTAAACAACAAATAAACTGTTTTATAAATAAATAAGACTAGACCAAAATCGAGCTTTTCGGCCACTATGATGTTCGCTATATTTTCCGTAAGGAGAAACGAAATCTTCCACAGAACACCGTCCCTAGCGTTAAACACGGAGGTAACTCGAGCATGCTATGGGTTTTTTTTATCTCTTCTAGTGTAGGCAGCCTTCACCGTGTCAACAAAATTATGAAAAGAGAAGAGTTCGTTGATATATTACGCTCTTATATCAAAAATGAGGCTTGGAACTTGCGGCTTGGCCGTCGTTAGATCTTCCACCACGACAATGACCTTATGCACACATCGAAATATGTGCAATTCTGGTTGCAGAGGATCCATATAAGCGTTCTGAAGTGGTCATCGCAGTCGCCCGATCTCAACCCAATTAAAAATGTTTGTCATGCGTTGAAGACCGGGGCTCATTAGCGTCATCCAAGAAACTAGCAAGAGTTGGAGGTCTTTTGTAAAGAGGAATGGAAGAAAATACATGTCGAGTACTGTCAAACGATCATGGATAGCTATAAAAAGAGATTACACCAAGTAATTCACTTGAAAAGTTACACAACTGACCATTAAAGTAGACACAAGAACACTTTTTGACCCTCCTATGTTTGGTTATTTGTTTATAATCAATTAATTTGTTGCTAAATTTACATACAAATTTATGTAGATGTGTGTTAGTATAATATTTATACTATACTTTATTGTCATTATCCTCCTCGTAATACTTTTTAAATTATGAGGAGAAAACTAATTACGTCGCAGGGGTACGAACACTTTCTGTTGTAACTGTATTACTTGGTGTAGAGAATTTGAACTTCGAACTCTTAATTTTTTTCGTTGTTCAGAATTACACTGTCATCAATATGTACACATTTCTTTAATTTGTATTCTATTACCCTTTCAACTAATTTTAAAATTTTCAGTCAGCTTAATGCCTTTAGAATTTTCACAGTTTAGTACGTTGCTTTTTTGTTTGTAAGTAGCACACCACCATTGTGGCCGAAAAGCTTGATTTTAGTCTCGTTTAACCAAAGAATACTTTTCCAATAGGTAAAAGGTTTATCTACATGCTTTCTTGCACACCTCAATCGTGCCTCTAAATGAACAGGCTTTAAATATGGAGCTCTACGAGGACGGCATATTTTTAACCCAGAAGAGCGTAACATGTTGGTAACTGTAGAGGTGCTTACTTCAACCCGTTTACCTTACCAGTTTTTGTATATCAATACGTGTTAAACGAGGATTCCTACTATCTTCTCTGAGAGCCTTTCTCTTGGTTTTCTCTGCAATTTTTGTGAGGCGTCCGGAACGAGGGAGGTTAGCGGTTGATCCTGTAAGCTTATAATTGACAATTATCCTTTGAACAGTAAATTTCGGCACATTAAGTTATGTAACAATACCGTAAAAAGACACACATGACTTGTATTTTACAATAATTCCTTTTTCTAAATCACTGAAAAGTTGTTTCCTCTTCGAAATGATTACCAAGCAGATAATGACGGAGACGGCGCTAAATTGCCTGAAGTAAATTTTTTGCTGGCTAAATTCTAATAATTATGAACCCAGTGTCTAGTGCTGGAATGGTATAATGTTTATTTGCCAAACTAAACAAATTTTTACGCGAATATCGGTTTTTTTACACGTTTTGAAATGTATGAACACTTTCTTCTCCTCCTATTTATGGTTATTTGTTGAGAAGAACTTATTTGTCATTCAATTTACATAAAAAATATCTAGATATGTGTTAGTATAGTATTTATGATATATCATACTTTTATTAGCCTACTAGTTATATTTTTTAAGTAATAGGCGAAAAACACTCAAGACGCAGAGGTACGAACGAACACTTTCTGTCGTAACTGTTCCTTTGAGAAATTTCCGATTTTTGTTATAGTAATGGATGTTTTGAGTAAGGCAAAGAATTGAATGCTTTGGAACATTTTCATTGAAGATGATTTGGTCATAGCAGTTGGTAACGAAGAAGGATTGCAGAAGAGGTTTAGGATGTTGCAGGAAAATCTAGAGAGAGAGAGACATGAGTTTAAGGTAAATATCGACAAAACAGACATGATAGTAAGCAGAAAAGAAGTTAGAGAAATGTTGAAGATAAAATATAGTTACAGTTTTGACACAAATAAATGAAATACATTTCGGTTTCTAAACTGCAACTGTTGAATTTTAAAGCAAAATTTACAAACCAACAGTTAGGTCAATTTTCTTATATTACACAGATTCATGGGCTACAAAAAGAAAGAGAACGGAGGTATTTTAAAAATGATTGAAATGGGAATCTTAATGTTTGTAATACGTTTTAGAGAAAGAATAATAAGTGGTGACATTAGAAAAAGTATTGAGATCACAGTAAAGCAAGGAAAGTAAGACTAAGATGGATTAGACATGTGGTAAGTATTGAAGGAGAATATGAAGTGAGAAAACCATTGGCAAAACCAGTGGTGGAACAAAGAAGTAAAACAAGGAAAGCACAGTGGAAAGACGTGGTATAGAGGGATATGAAGGAGATCACTGCAACTCTAATAACATTCGTAAAAAAGAAGAACGTTGTTCTATAGATTATTAATTAGATCTATTTCTGTTATAATATTTGTGTAACTGTTTGACACCAAGTTAGCTGACTAAGATTCTTAAAACTGTTTACAAACAGTGAATAATGATATGATTTACAATATTGTAGGCTGGATCACTTATGTCTCACTCAGTACTATCGGTATGTTACGAGCTCACTGGTTCTTCACGCTATGGAAGAGGATAACTCTGATGCTCCTTTACCTTTCTATAGTTTTATTTTTTTCAGTTTTCTGCATTTGATATAATTCTGATGATGATCGCTTTCTAGTTTATACCTGATATCTCATGTCTTTATAGTCATCATTTTGGGACTCATAGTTGTATTTTCGTCTATAACTGATTTTGTTTTATAAACTTTACATTTTTATAAGCATAAACGGCGCGAAAGTGCTTCACAATAACCTTTGTCATGTCACGCTTCCCAGTTTATAAATGCTCAACAAAACATTTTATGTTTTACTCAGGATGTCTGGTGTATCAAGATAGATGTGAAATACATTCCCAAAATTTGTGCATAGTGGAAATTATAAAAATTGAAGTTCAGAAAAAATATCTATTTTTCACAAAAGATTTGTAGTTAAAGTAGGTAACAATGATATGTGCTCAGAACGAATGAGCGAAAAAGTGAATGAAGGTTCACATCTCGAGAAAAAGGGTATGAGAATGATTTCCAAGGTCTCGTTTACATAATTCATATTAAAATGGATAGAGTTGCTAATAAATCATGTATTCGGTTGTTTAATGGAACAACTTGTCTTCACACATCAAGGAAGAACCATTCTAAACTTTTCATGTTCACCAATCCATTCAGTGTAGAGCTCCCTAGATATGTTTTGACATCCATGATGGTTTTAACTATACTTAATTTATCACGATTCACAGTAGTGGCTCATAAGAGGAATCACCTATTTGTTCTTTATTATTATTTATTATTGTTCCACCAGCCATAGCATAAATGGTTGTCGGTGTCGTAACAAAACCTAAAGATTTATACTAATCGCATCATTGCTCATAGTGTAGGACAAATGTTAGGTTTATTTTACTACCAAACACATAACCGTAGCTGTATAACCGCTTACACGCAATCGTCTTAATATAGTCTGTAGTTTATATGTACCCTCACAATATACTACATACATAAGTGTATAGTTAGGTGCAGGCTATGGATGTAATTTAGTACTTATATGGCAGGCATGCCGCATGTAAATTGGTGATTATTAATTCATTGTTGCAACTGTATTTATTTCGTGTATAATATGTTTATACACAGGGTTCCTGTCATTTCAGATGTGACACTCCTGACAGAATCATGTTTTTTATTCACCACTGCATAAACTTCTAAGCATTACACAAACCTCCCACAGCAAAAATATTTAAGCTGTAATTTCAAAGATAGCACCAAGCTCAATTTCGAGTTTTGCTGTAAGGAATGGCAAGAATCGTGCAAATAGAAGATGAATAAAATGATGGCGGTTCTAGACAAAAAAAGACAGCAATTTTTTTATTGCAGCATGATGTCTAATACAATGGTTTTGAGTTGCTTTTTTATTGTTGTCTTTTTCCAATTACAAACTTTTAGTTCATAGCTCCGTCATTACTTGGCTGATTTGAAATACAATTACAGTTTTGAGCTCAGTAGGTAAAATCCCTTTGATTGATGCAGCTTGCCACCCAAAAAACCTGGTAGATTAGTTTACTCTAATTCTGCCTAAAAAAATTACAAATTCCAGGCAGGCTAGTAGAGATCCTGATGATTGATAAAATGAAATCAAGTATATAAGTGTGACCATACTTTCTATTGCTGGTGCACAAAACTGTAACTACTAAAAGGGAAAGAAAATGTATCCTAAATTAATTTACTTTAATCTTGCGTAAAAGTAATTCAAAAGCCACTGTTATTGAGAATGTCCTCTTATTTATCTATATATTTCATTTAAAAATATTTAGTTTCGAATAAAGTGTGCAGTAGCTACGGCTTACCAGATTTTAAAGTTTCACAGTGAAAGATGGTCGTAAAATTGCATCAAAAGACTTATCATTAGTATAATTATGAATTTTTCAAAATCGAAACAAGTAAAGCAACCTTTATCACTACGTGATTATAACACGTGTTCCGTTTTCTTTAGTGTTTTAAATCCTTGATTTCAAGGATTTCAACTATCTGTCTTGTTTTTATAGTTCGTGTCTGTTGTAATAATATTAGGAGATGAAACGTGATCATTTGGTCATCTCAGAAATCTAAAAGCTTACTTAATTCAATATACTTTCCGTTTGAAAGTTTAATCATGTTGTTGAATGATACAAAAGTTGTAGATAATAATATTTAGCAGTTTTATAGCTTTTCTAACGTACTACTTATTGGTTCATTGTTTTCTTTTTCAAGAATGTCTCGTAGAAACTTACAGAGATATAGTCATCTTCTTTGTCTAGCATGGTCATTGAGTTACATGTTTTTATACTCAGTTTACAATAATATATACACAATATTAAATATTAATGTTTAATCAGATTTCAATCATCTTTAGTCATTGTAATTAATTATCCAATTAAACTTCAATTAACACAAAATAAAATTATGAAATGATTGCTTCTATTTATTATAAAATTCAGCTTAGATAGCCCTCGTACAGCTTTGCCCGAAATTAAAAAGAAACCAACAAACAAACCAAAACAATTATAAAATTATTCTTGGACATTCATGTGAGATCATAAAGAGATTTTTTTTTTTAGTTTACAAAGTAGAATTCATTTTATTTGATACTGGGAAGTGTCGACAAAACATTTCGATTGCATTTAAGATTATAGATTGATCTCAAACGAAGTGAATGTTATTGTGTAAAGTGAAAAACAGGCTCCTTAGAAGGTCAGAGTTAAATGCAGAAACTTGGAACGTAAAGTATCGTAGGTTTGCTCTACGGAAACAAAAACCAATACAGTTGTTCTTTTTAATTGTAATTATTTATGTAAACTCAAAACTATATACAGTTTGTCAACTGATAATTATTTATAAATTTCCATTTAATTTCAACTAATCGAAAAATTGGAATAAAAATCGTTGGTAATTCACTTTGTAGATAGTTCTAATTAGGAATACTGGAATAATTAATTTATTTATTCAATCATCGAAAAAAGGTGTAAAATATGAAATATCTTGTTAAATATGTGGGAATTATCTATTCAATATGATTTATTTTACGAATATGTAAACATTAAACACTTAAATCTTGAATAACTCATTACATACAAGTGAACGACGTTTGGATTTTTTATCGATAGATGGCAGAAGGATCATTAGTACTGTCGCAAACCGTGATGTATATGTGACGACAAGAAACCCACTCGAAGTTAAAATGTATCTCAGGACGGCTAGTATGGGCATTAACACTTCTACTAATAAAACTTTCGATCGTGCTCGGGTTATAAGGTTTCTATTTTATTTCTATCAATACTTTTTGAACTTTCACGTTTTTTAACATCATGAGTGTATGCATTATTTTATATTTAAGCTAAAATATGCACTCTTGCCAAATTTAGATATACATACACATAGGTAGATAAGGATAATTACATAGATTTCTAAGTCTCAAATATTCCTTTACTAAACAAATTATTTTAATGTTTTCATTTTTAAGTTGGATTAATTTATTATTGTCACCATAGCTGGAATGGTATCAAACCAGTAAAAACATAAACGTACAAAAATATTCTATACCAGAAAACAAATAATGAGAGAACATCGAATTCTTAAATTTATCTTATAAGCTAAGAAAAAAAAAACACTGAAATATAATTTGAAAAGTCGATATAACATTAATTATAAGAATATTGCATGCGCCTCCTTGTGAAAACGTATAACTCGTTCAGTTTAATTTGGATCTTGAAAGAAGATAAACCCACAGCGTTACAAGTTATGACTATTTGCCGATCTGAACCGCATTTATCGTGGTTATCATTTACATATGTTTATGTAATGATGTTACCTGCCCTTGGCAGGCAGCAGTTTTTAATAAACGTACAAACTGTTGGAGCTGCAGAAATTACAGAGAGTAAAAATTTATCTCAGAACGGTTAGTATGGATATTAACACTTTTACTGAAGCAGAGAACAACGCTTCAACCGTTTTAGGTAATCTGTTGTGGCTTTCATTTAAAACAATTGTTGTTGTTGTTGTTTTGAATTAAGCACAAAGCTACACAATGGGCTACCTATGCTCTGCCCACCACGGGTATTGAAACCCGGATTTTAGCGTGTAAGTCCGCAGACATACCGCTGAGCCACTGGGGGGTTTCATATGAAACAAACATTGGTCTTTTATATGCAAAAACGGCTCGTTTGGGTTCAGAAAATATTTTAAATAGAAGAGCCGTTTATGCATATAAAATTCTCAACAAGTGGGTTTCTCGACATCACTGATTGAAACATTGGTCTGTATGTGTTTGGCATTCTTGCTTTTATATTATTGGTTCGAGAATCATGGAACTGCGAAATCTGAAATGCATCATTCCGTTGAAAAGCTGACCTACCTGAGATACATTTTTAATTCAAATGGGTTTCTAGTCATCAAGAATTACAGGAAGTGAAGAAACTCATAGACGTGTCAATCTTATGATGGTACACTAAACATACTGGACTCAGCCACCGTTATCTGCACAATAATGATAAATAGCTACGGACTAAATATGTATTTCAGATCAGCTAAAAGGTTAACAAATAAATTCCTCAGTACGTTTTGAGTACAAGAAAATCAACTTCTTTTCTATTCTAAACTTCCATTGAGACTTTCTTCATTAGCAATAACGACATGGGTGCGTTATAATTGGCAACAAATCCACTATGCAAAATATTGTCACGAGCGCAGGTGACTTTTATTGTTATATGTATAATAATAAATATCCTACCTACTCTTTTGATAGCTATGCTGCTTTTCAACAATACAAATTCGACAATCCATGTAGGACCTGTTTTCTGACAATCTTATTAAGTTTGAAGCCTTAATATTACTCGCAATTAATGACAGATTTTAACGAAAAAGTTTCGTTTTGAAAATTTGCAAACTTAGCTTACTTAATCGCGTCATGAACTTGGGTATTTGTTAATAATTCAATAAATTGTTTTGTATTTCGTCAACGTAGCGAAGATAAGCTTTTGTGTATCCAAGTTCTTATTGATCTTAAAATGATTAGCTACAATAAATAAAACCCAAGAGAAATAAGAAGTTATGAAAACTTTAAAATGCTAAGTTTACAATAAATAGTTTTGTCAACTGCATTCTCGTTTTCAATTTCTGTATAATCATACGAGAAAATAAAACTATTAGCACATAAAACAGTGCATTGCATTTGAACTTTTCCATTAAATTTCCCTAACTATATTTTTGTAAGGGTGGTTTTATTTAAGAGATTGATTTCTTGAAAGGTTGCCGAAGGCTGTCTGGAGCGGTCACCGGTTTATTTGTTTGTTTTGTTTGTTTTGTAATTTCGCACAAAGCTACTCGAGGGCTATCTGTGCTAGCCGTCCCTAATTTTGCAGTGTAAGACTAGAGGGAAGGCAGCTAGTCATCACCACCCACCGCCAACTCTTGGGCTACTCTTTTACCTACGAATAGTAGGATTGACCGTCACATTATACACCCCCACGGCTGGGAGGGCGAGCATGTTTAGCGCGACGCGGGCGCGAACCCGCGACCCTCGGATTACGAGTGCACGCCTTAACGCGCTCGGCCATGCCAGGCCATCACCGGTTTAAACCCCATGGTAGTGTGTTGTCTGCTAATTACTCAGTACACAGGATGATGAAGACACAATTTGTACCACTGTAACGTCAGTAGAACAATTATACATTCTGTATGAAGAACATGCAGCCCAGCATGGCCAGGTGCGTTAAGGCGTTCGACTCGTAATCTGAGGGTCGCGGGTTCGAATCCGCGTCGCACCAAACATGCTCGCCCTTTCAGCCTTGGGGCAGTTATATGTGACAGTCAATCCTCCAACTCGTTGGTAAAAGAGTAACCCAAGAGTTGGCGGTGTGTGGCAGCCTTCTCTATAATTTAATATTGCAAAATTAGGGACGGCTAGTGGAGATAACTCTCAGGTAGCTTTGCGCGAAAATAAAGAAACAGCTAGAATACTGTACGAGATACGAACTTGAAAGGTAAGAAATAATAAAAAAAAATTGTTATCTTAATTTTTGTTTTATTTTTTGAAACAGGACACTCTCGGTGACTATGCGGATGTACATCTATATACAAAAGTACTGAAACTTATTGAAGAAAGTGGATTTAGAATATTAAGGCCTTTTTTCACTCTGCAGTGTCCCGCGATCACTCAGCGCTAAGATGAAGAGTTTGTGATGATAATAATTGAAGCTCCATACCTGCAGTAGCCACAGCATTGCGTAATTTTGCACTTAAACATAAACAAATAAACTTTCTGTTGTTTATAAAATACTAACGTGTTAGTAACTTGCTAAAACTAACATAAATTTTCTATTTGTAACGATTATTTAAAATTTTATTCGCTTCAAATAAAGATGAGATGTTAGATTAAATTTAAAAGACTACCAGAATTACACCAAGCATTATGTAGAAAATGATCCCACATAAACAGTTACAAATAATGTAAACGTAAAGTTTATATACAGATATATATTACGGAACATGATCATTCAAAACTAAATATTAGGACATATAGTTAATGTTTAGCGTTAACCTGTTTATTTCTAAATAGATGTATAAGTACTTGGTTAACCTTAGGAAATGTTTTTTTTTTTCTAATCAACAAAGTATAGGCTAATGTTGAAGCTAATATTTTGCAGGCAGCCCTCTCGTACACTTTCTACTGCAGTATATAATTAACCTTGTATCTCCTTATACTCCCACAAAGAGTTATATTTCAGGCCTGAGTTTAGTAGCCTCATAATTTTACATGATTGCTTTATTAGTTCCACCCTCTTGGCAGTAGCGTCGGAAATAGCTGTACATGGTCGACGTCAGAGGGCATCACGGGGATAAACTACTGAGTTTTACTACCACAACGTCGAATATTCTACTCATGTAAACATAGTGCAGTAGTATAGCATGAATTCTAAGGTTTTATAAATAATTAATACCAGACATACTTCTACGAATAATTTCTGTTTGAATTTTCTAAAGATGGTTTATAGACTTAAGTCACAGAAAAAAAAGGCATACTTTAAAGCGATTTTCATGTCTTTCATAAAATAAAATATTTTTGTAGATTTAGTTTGAATTTGTCTTTCATATATTTAATTTGGAAAGTTAGTCACTATTTATGAGTTTAAAGTGTTTATATACATCAAAAAATGTTTTGACTCGGAAATATATAAACCAAAGTGTAAAATACAAGTTTTAAGTTGCATCAACAATCGCAAGTGATCTCATTCGACGATTACAACAATAAAATTAGTGGTTTGATTTCCTTCGCTGGAAAAAGAAGATAGTCTAATGGGGTTTTGCTATAAGAAACGCACTCATTCGACCAAGCCTTCCTTGTAAACGTATTTTAATAAAACGTTTATTTGTTTTATGCAAAGTTAATCAAATAAACTTAGCTTATTAAAATATAAACAAATAAACACACCACAATCATTAACATGATTGCTATGTAAATATTTTTCCAGTTTCTCATATAATTAAATGTCACTTCAAAATGAGAAGTATGCAACATCCCATATTTATAGATTTTTCTCAGTTTTCATGAGACTATTTTGATATTTAACATAAGAAGACAGTTGCAAATATTCACAGCAGCTCAAGTTGAAATATTCTAATGTTATGTGAAAATAAGACATCAAAGATATCGCGATGTCCTGAACACTATAATATCAGTGAATTTAGTAAGGTTAAAAATCGTAATAAAATGTACATAATTATGATGCAGTTAATATCTTAAAAATGCTTTTACACTCTACAACTCTTACTAAAGACGTTAAGCTTAATAAAATACGTATTACGGATAAAGCAGTGTATATAAAAGAGGAATTGAATTTTATTTTGCTTAAATCATCCAAAACACTTGTGCTTATAAAATAATATGTATAGAATAAAAAAAAAACTTTTTATTCAGATCATAATCTCATGCTGAGCCAAACATAATCATTTTTGTTGGGTTTATGAATCCATATGTATATAGTTATGAATCCAGAAATGAATTATCTTAAGTACCTTTAGCTTTAATCTATACTTGTATATTTGTTGCTGTGAATATTTCTACTAATAAAGGATTGGTATGGTCACATTCTCAGTAGTCTTGTAATGGTGTAAGTTATGTATCAGGTACATTTTGTCGTAAATAAAGGTAAACTATTATAAAGCATAGACTTACCACTTTTTTTAGGTAAGTCTCTTCACAACAAAATATTTGCTTCTACGACGCCTTAGCATTAATCCATGATTTTGTTCAACCATCTTGAGCTTTAGGATTACATTATGTTGTATTCAAAATTTCGGAAAATTTAAAAAAATAATATAGAAACATAGAAAAAATTAGCTGCTTAATTATTTTTCTCTCAGACTCTATTATTCGTTAATAAGAAAAAAATAATATTTTGTTTGTCAAAAGTTCGTTGGGGGTCAGGAATAGTTTTCAATCAATAAAATAATTATGAAATGTCACATTACAAAGTTTATGTGCACTTGAATTATTACCACATTAGTTTCAAGTTATTTATACAGATGGTGAGAGAAAGGCCTTATTCTGTTTATTCGCAAAATAATTACAAAATCTTTGGTTTACAAACAGTAAATACCTTAAGACATTGAGTCACAATGACATGCATATGTGAGGTAAACGTGATTGACTCAATGTCTACCTCAAGACAAAACATCTCCAGTTCCGAAAAATTAAAACCCGTTAGTACGTATTAGCTATGCAGAAAGTGGAAGTCTTTTAAAACTTTTTTCTAATAGTAACTAAAACCATTGGCTTTCTCAGTGACATTTTAACGACTCAACCATCGTTTAAAACTTAGATAATACAAATATATCATCCGACCAATAAGGTTTTCTTTGAAAGTAATTAGTCTCTCGGACGTTTTTCTTTTCTCTAGTTCATTTCTTCCAAAAGCTGTAGACACCAACATGCTTTCCACAATCCTCAACATGTTACAGGGCTAAATTAAAACGTCTTCCAGCTAATGAAATATAGCATTATCTCACATACATCGTTTTTGTTTTTAGTTCAATATTATTTCTTGCTAAATATATTGTAAAACTCATGACAAATGACATACTGGCGATTGAAAACCGTAAAAGCTAAAAAACGATGAAAATCCTTTATTTGGTTAATCTCACATAAATCTAAGGAGAAAACAAATGACGGCTATGAAGAAAAATCCCGAGTTTTAAAACTTACCCATCCTGAGAGAACCACATATCAATATAAGTACAACGAGTATCATAAATTTTATTCAAATAAATTTGCACACTACACAATAACCTGCTTCTCCTGTTTGTAGAAGTTTCTTTGTTTTGAATTTTGCACAAAACCACACGAGGATTATTTGCGATAGGTATCCCTAATTTAGTACTATAATCAAGCTAGTCATCACCACCCACTTCCAACTCTTGGGCTACTTCTTATCAACGATTGTTGAGAGAGATCATCAAATTATAACGTCCCCACGGCTGAAAGACCGAACATGTATATCGGAGATCCAACGCCATTAACCAGGTTGCCAGTTCCTAGCCAGTAGGATAAGTAGTGCTGATTTGTCTATAACATCACTTAGTGTAAATACTGCTTCACTATATCGTACTCAAATACCACACAATATATTTAGCTGACCACACCTTGAGTACAACTTATTTTGTGGTACACAAGTATCCTGAGATTCACCAAAAAACTGTCAGTTATCAATATGCAGCAATCAAAGATAATTGTTTTAAATTTATGTATTACATCAGTGAAGAAGAATTGCAGATTACCGTGCGCAAAACATTTATAGCTTTTATGGAAATGTTCATTAATATATAATTTCTTAATATTACTCGAAAATTAAACGCAATTAAGCATTTTAACCAGTGTTTATCAATGAATTCATTACTGTATTAAGTAGTAGAACTATTACAGCACTTTGTCAGTTAAGAATTATGAGCTCGGCATGACCAGGTGATTATGGCACTCGACTCGTAACCTGAGGGTCGTGGGCTCGAATCCTCGTCAAACCAAATATGCTCGCCCTGTCAGCCGTTTGGGCGTTATATGTGATGGTCAATACCACTATTCGTTAATAAAATAGTAGCCCAAGGTTTGGCGGTGTGTGTTGATGACCAACTACTTATTCTCTAGTCTTATACTGCTAAATTAGGGAGGGCTAGCGCAGATAGCCCTCGTGTAGTTTTGCACGAAATTCAAAACAAACAAACAAACAGAAATATGCCAGATATGACCATTTATTCCAATTAATCTGTTGTAAGTTAACTTTTTGAACTTTATACAATCAAGTATTCAAGTAATATAAAGAATTGTTGAGTAACTTAGTATCTACGTTAGAAAACATAGAATAATAGAAGTGATGTAAGTTTATTAAACAAAGTTGTTTAAATGTAAATGTATCACAATTTATAACAAGTTACGTTAAAATCAAAGAAAATTAAAAGTAACAATTTTTTTTTCGTCGTATAATTTGCTCTGTTCCTTCACTTCAATAGTGAGCTACCTGTATATTAATGACATAAATAAACAACGTAGTTTCAGCGTTAGTTGGTTTAAAAATTAGGGTGTGGCCTATTCTTGTCAAGGAAAGTTTAACTAATGAATCTAAAACGAAACCACTGATTAGAATAATTGTCTAGGAAGGAATATTTACAACTATTGCAGTCAACTTCCTTAATTAGCAGACTACAGAATACAAACAAGCTGAGAAACAAGTTTATTAAAGCCTGAGGAAAACCTCTGCCATTTCAGATAATTAGGTCTATTAAGAATATACAGAAGAATTGGTAATATTATTTGTCCGATTTTTAATGCTTTCTGTTCATAATATTAAACGAAAATACAAAGAAAATGTACGAAAATATATGCCAAATGTTAAAACTTAAAAGTATAAATGATCATTGCACTCAGTTTCATTCTTCAGAGGAAGCTTGCATTCACTGCATATTCATGGTAGTGTGGGTACATATTATGACTCAATGCAATTTATAAACAAATAATAACAAGAAGGCCATGCAACTGCTAGCTCAGAGAAAAATTTCTATATTTGATGACTCATAGCCATGTATTATTTTTGTGGAATACCCCGAGGCTGTAATTGTGCGTATTAGTACGATTAAACTGAATTATACAAAAGCTTAATTAGTTTTACCGTCTGATGGAACCCTAAATAAGTTAGAGAAATTGACCAAAAGACTGACGTACCACCGCTACATGATTTATTAACCTGTTTGCTTCTTATTGGCAAAAACTTATACAAAGATAATTTGTAGTAATCGTCCTTAATGTTTAACTGATACATTAGAAGGAAGGTAATTAGTGAATACCACCCACCATCAACTCACGAACGTTTACAGGAAAGGGTATTTCACCAAAGACTCTAAAGTACAAAGAGTAACTATTTTTTTTTTTTCGTGAGTACGGTTTCAGGATGTAAAGTATGGACCCTCGTGTTTACAGTCTGACCTTTATCCAATAGGTCTTACATGGCTATTCTATGCAGCTTACGCTATCTTAATTGAATAAACATGACTTATAACTATATTATTCTTGACTAAAAATTGTTTGAGCGCTATTGCCTTTCCTTAGATATATATATATATATCATTTTGTTCTTTATATCATTATGTTTTATTTGCAATACGTTAAAAATGTTAAACTGTTTTCGTGTTGTTAATTTTCTAAACTGATGCCACAAGTTATTTTTATCCCTTCAGGGATTAACTTTAGAATTTAGGTCGTTGATATAATTTAAAAGTTCATCCATTCAAGCTAAAATTATTTAACATATTTTTAACACTATGAATCTTCTGTTATCTTCCATTATCATATTGCCAGCCATAACACCTGCGAAAACTGTGGATGATATCCCCACTTATCCCAGTTAAAATTAGAGTTCACATTAGTCATTCAACTCGACAGTTTGTATGGACGTTTTAATACCTGAGATATAAAAACTTATTAGTTATACAACAATATAAAATTATTGTGTGTTTTGTGAAGAAGATATAATAATCCCTAGAGTTTAAATTGATCTATTAGAAATTTATTTTCTGAGGTTTGTTTGAATAAATGAGAAACATAATCAGCGATTATATTCACTTTTATTATGCTTCAAGCCTACAAACCTTTAAAAGCAAACTATGGTTTTATATACAAGACTTTACACATGACCAAAGCTTTCAGCTACACTGTTTTGTCAAATAAATATTTTTGCTGGTACCTCGCAAAATCTAGAAAACGTGAAATTGTGCGAGTGGATCAAAACTTCGTAGTTTCACTCCTCATTTAGGCACTTTCTAGAGCGATCTTGTTTATTTTAGTTTTGTATAACCTGAAACAATCCTTATTAGCCATTAGTAATCTTTTGTTGTTCTTTATATTTCACTGTTTTCAACTGTTGATTCTTTTGTTCTTACAACATCCTCACAACATTTTTAGGTGGTTAATATCAAATGTAAATGTGAGTTGTTGTGGGCTAACCATTTACAACTGCTCTTACATTTTAGGGTTTACTGTCATTTCACATTTGAGCCTTGTACATAATAGTTAAATGATAAACATTGCACTATATTTACATTCTTTTGTATTCTAGTTTTATTTATATATCTAATATACACAAAATGATAATGTCCTACATGTTCTTGATCATTTCGTTTTAATTAAATGTTCTATTACAAAATAAGGAGGCTTGGTATAGCCAGTTGGTTAGGACACTTGATTCATAATCTGAGGGTTGCCAGTTAGTTGTTGTATTTGTTGCTTGAATTAAGCACAAAGCTACACAATGGGCTATCTGTGCTCTGCCCATCTCGGGTATCGAAACCCGGATTTTAGCGTGTAAGTCCACTGACATACCGCTGAGCAACTGGGGGGCATTGCCAGTTAGAATCTACCTCACATCAAACATGTTTACTCTCCGTGGGGGCGTTATAATACGAAAGCCAATCCTACTATTCGTTAGTAAAAGAATAATCCAAGAGTTAGCTGTGTGTAGTGATAAGTAGCTACCTTTTCTCTAGTATTACACTGATAAATCAGGTACGGCAGTTAACCATCATGTACTTTGTGCGATATTCACAGAACAAACAAAATAAGGAAATGAATAGCCTAAAACTTAGGATATATTGTTGGTGGCTTGATACTTTTGTTTAAACTTATAGGTCAATAGGTTAACTTAAAAGAAATTCATTGAATCTTGATACATATTTGTTCATCAGATAGCCTACTTTAATATAAAAGGTCATTTTAGTTGATATTCCATATCTCTTGCGGGTATTTACTTTTGAATTGATTGGCTAGTATGTCATCTGTATAGATATTGACTGTATCATAACATATTTTTATCAGATAAGCCATCTTTGTTGATATTGTTTGTATCTTTTCTTTAAAATGATAGGTCATTTCTGTAGAAATTGCTTTTTATATTTGTGAATGTTTTGTTTTGAGTTCATCTTTGCAAAAATTGCCTGCAACTTTATACATATTTTGACTTCAGCTAATATGTTTATGTATTATCTTTCTAGAATTTACGTACGTATTTATAGATATTTCGTTTTAGTCGTTTTAACAAAAATTACTTGTATCTTGGAACATATTTTGTTTCTAGCTGAAGGTCAGTAGATCATTTTTCAGAAATTAATAGCATCTTGACACATACTTTGTTTTGTCCTTCTAGGTCAGCTTCAAAGTACTATTATAAATTTTATATCAGTTATATTCATCACTTGAGGCAGATTTGTTTTCAGTTGTTCTTTCCACTTTTTCGTCATCAAAACCAACGTCTTTCCATCCACTCCTCTTACGAAGCTCCCACTGCACAATCTTTATATAAGCATATAACTTTGAGAGAACATTAAGGTTGAGGCACTGGATCTTTTGTCAAATACGTTATTTCCCTTGGCAGCCTGTTTAATGTTTTTTACACGTATTAAGCTTGCATACCACGTGCAATAGATTTATTTTCTTTTTGGTATTTTGTTAACTTTTTATTTTTTGGCAAACTGTATACAAGTAATACAAAGACAGATATACCTAGAACATAAAAACACCCTTTTTGAGGTCCGGCATGGCCAAACGTGTTAAGGCGTGCGACTCGTAATCCGAGGGGCGCGGGTTCGTCTCCCCGTCTTGCCAAACATCCTCGATCTTTCAGCCGTGGGGGCGTTATTATGTGACGGTCAATCCCACTATTCGTTTGTAAAAGAGTAGCCCAAGAGTTGGTGGTGGGTGGTGATAACTAGCTGCCTTCTCTCTAGTCTTACACTGTTAAATTAGGGACGGCTAGCGCAGATAGCTCTCGAGTAGCTTTGCGCGAAATTCAAAAATAAACAAAACAATCTTTTTATATTCAACAACCATTTCCATGCAATTTTTCTTCTATTTAAAAAAATAATTAGATATTTAATAATCTGTCACAAAATAAGGATTTTCACTGATAAATGATTTTATCAATTTCATTAAATCTTGAAGACACGTACATTCACTACTTTTGTTCAAATTAAAACTGTATAATTCAAAGAGAGATACCAGACAGAAACTGAGTTTCAAAACTGAACTTTTTGCAGAGCAAGATAAAACTTGGTTGCTGTCATTAAGATACCCAAAGAGCGATATGGTAAAGATGGAATAGTTTCTTTGCGTGACTTGATTTTCTAGTCGGGTTGTATATCAGGATTTTAAAGATAGTGTATTCTATCCACTGCATATATGGCATTCTAACGACCTAACTTTGTGTTTACTATATTGATGTCCTAAACGACGTAATTACTTCTCTAAACGTTCTTTTTTCTTCTTCTTTCTTGAAAAAACAGATAAGATATTTAGCAACTATGACTGTAAATTATTTTCAGCAACAGAGAACGTTAGTGAAAAGATCAAAGATATTTTTTTTGCATTTGCTTCGAAAGTTTCCACTTAAAATTAATGTAAAAAGAAACAGATATCAATAGGTTTTTTTCATTTGATTTGTTTGATTTATTCGTTTTTTGTGGAGTTAGAGTGACCTTCAAAATAGTAAATAAACAAATTTTAAAATGTGAAAATGCTCGCATGAAAACAACCATCAACTTATTTATTTTAATATATTGTTATAAAATATTATTATTTTCCAACACATCACATTTGTCACAGCAGGAAAGGGGAAATTCGAGTCATGTCAATAATTTGTACAATAATGAACCCGAATAATCTTAACTGCAGTGAAAGCAACAATTACTGCGATTCACCATTTTTAAACAGTTATAGAAAAGTAATATAAATACTGAGTTTCAATAACCGTTGTGGGTAGAACACAAATAACCTCAATGTAGCTTTTAGCTTAATAACAAACAAATAAAACAAAGGAACAAAGAGAATGTAAATTTTGATAATATTTTACATCTCAAATTTTACTTTCAGATTGAACTGAGCTAGACACATAAATATTTGATTTAAACACTAGATAAATATTTATTAACTGTGTAATTTGATATTAAACAAATATATGTCAATTGTTACTATTTAGAAACATTATTTAGGGAAAACAACAGTGATAATATATATATTACTTCTTGTTTTGTTGATCTTAATTATCTTTTCTGGAATCAACTTGTGCAGGATGAATCCAGGAACTGTTTGCAAAAAGTGAAAATACAAATAGAAAATTTCTGTTTTAAAACTTTAATATTCATATTGATTGTTTTTGTGAACTTATGACAATTTAATGGCTAATAACTGTATTAAAACATTTTAGTCTTTGGTATTTTCACTTTTGTCATTTTCTAAATATGCCCATGGCTTGAACTTCTCCTTTTTAAAAGTTAGCACTATCAGTTCTTTACTTTCAATCAGGGCATAACAGTATCCATTTGGTGTAGTATTTGTTTCTTTACAAAATTAAGTTTTCACGTGCATCGCAAGTCTGTTTCATTTCTCCTTATGTGTTAATACCCTTGTTTTGTTAACACGCACACACAGAAATTCACATTTAACAGATGATATATTAAATTCCATAAGTCTTTACTTCCATTAGCGATGCCACGCAATCAGATATGTACGGAGTTACACCCGCCATTAAATGTTTTAATTTTCTCAGCGAACAGTTTTTTCTATGTTACATATTAAAGTTTATGGTATGGTTTGTGATCATCTGTACATATGTATTAAAAACTCTATGCTTCCAATTGTCCAAGCACACAGTAAAATATATGACAAATAACTAAAATTAATAAACTGTCTGAGAGTGTTATGGCAAAAAAACAGGTTTGACCTTCTAAGATTGTGGACTTATTCCTTGTTTTTTCACTTATAAAAGCTATTTTCAGATAAGCTACAGCAAAATGCACATGAAACTAAACTTAATTTACTCTACAACCTGCTTATTTTAAGAAAAATTAAGTAATATATTTTGTGTTCTTTGGCATACGTTATTATACACTCGCCTCATTTCTAACTTCGTATAACAGCCTTTTTTCTCTCCAAACTTTTATGATGAGAAAGAAAAAGATCTTGGGGTCAAGATTGTCATTTCTCACACCGCTACTTAGTTGTCATCTAAGGTGTTATTATTGGTCAGGCTTCTTATTTGTGATTTAACTCTGCTTGTTTGGCGAAAAATTACTAGGTCAACATAGCTGTGATTACAATATGCTGTCCAGGTTAGCTAACTTATGTAGTAGCTAGTTAGAATAGAGTACCCGCATAGATCATAAAAAGGCAAACAGGTTTTCTAATGATATGTAAAAAGTGTGAAAACCAATTAGTTTACATTTACTGAAATATCAGTTTGTTGAGAAACTAGTTGAAGCCATTCACAAGTCTTGATATCGTTAGCTGTTGAGTATGGAGGAAGGTAAGAAAAAGAAACAAACCAATTATTAATAGTTATTCATAAAACAATATCCTTATCCACAGATTACGTTCGTTTTAAATATACTACATCATGTTGTTGTTTTTAATGACGCACAAAGTTACACAATGGGTTATCTGTGCTTTGACCACCAACGTTGTTGCAACCCGGTTTCTATCGTTGTAAGCCCGCTAACATACTTCTGTGCCTCTGGGAGGCACTGCATCATGTAGGAAATTGTGTAGTAGGAATCAAACATACTTATGTATATCTGCTTTTAACATAACATTAATGAATAATTATGTTACGACATGGCTTTAAATGGAGAGAAAATTATGCTTCTATCTTTGTATCTTATAGTGAGCTAAAAATGTTATAAATGCAAAACCCTGATTTATCAATCATCAAATTAGGCTCTTACAATTATTATTTTTTTACTTATCCTGAAAATGCGTTTTAACAGAACACATTAACACACAGTATGATTTTTTCCCAATTTAACAAGGTGAAAAATATTTATTTGCAAATATTTTAATACGTTTTCCCCTCGTATTAAATTGTTATAGACAATTATATTAAAAAAAATATTACAACTTTGCGTTGTATACAAAAATTACTCAACTTAAACTTAATAACATATATTTTATATTAACAGATAACACTACCTAGTTTCTGCACCAAATACGGCATGAAAACACAGAAACGTTAAAAGTTATAAGCTGTTATATTAGAAAAAAGTATATTTCTAAACTAAACATAGACCTCAGTTACTGTACATAGTGTGTCACGATGTTTTACAAATAAATGTAACGCTTTCACAAACAATGATTTTGCAGATTCAAAACCATTTAATCTTTTATATTGTTTATAAACCTGAACATGACTATAACACTTATTTCAAAACATAAATGGCAAAAATCTTTGTTTTAGCTGTTTAATTACATTTATCGTTCCTTGTTGTCACAATAATACTTAAAGTTTGCAACATTATTTAACGCCTGATTTTCATTTCTCACACGTTTAGTTTTTATATACTTAATTGTGAAATTGTGCAAAATATGGAAAGTTCAAAGAAGTATAACTGCTAAAAATAGCATTATGTATTTTTATTTTGGTCATTCAGTATATAGTAAGCAGTATGATCACCCATGTCTAATTATTAATTAGTTACATTTTCTTATTGCTATGTTTCTATTGCTAATTTTCTGCTATATTCTGATAAAACTATTTATGTTGTAACAGTGATTGGGATTTAAGCTTGGAACTTCTTGTGAGAGGGAGATTGTTTTGCAATATATTCGTCTGACTTTTGCATAAACAACGTATGTTAAATTCCATTAGTGTGGGGAAAGTTGCATCGTAAATTGATTTTATGAACTTTTGAACAGTTAAATAAAATTAAAAAAACATAAAGAAATTGTTCACAACAATTTGTTTGTGCTCCTTATAATAATACCAATATGTAATATATAACAGTAGCAAAAGATATGGCTACATCATAGACAGCTGGAGATGAAGGGCAAGTCATATTTGTTTTTTTTTTTTTAAAGTACTTTCAGTATATAGAGATATACGCTTTCAAAATGTTATAAAAGTCTCACTATTTAAAAAGGTTACAAAGAAAGGGCAAATGTGTTTTAAAACATAAGGTTGTACGCTCGCAACAGCAGATCTAAGATTGCTTTGAAATATTATAACAATTTCATTTAAAGGGATATTGTTTAGTTTTGAATTTCGCGCAAAGATACATAAGGAGTATCTGCGCTAGTCTTATGTAATTTACCATTGTAAGACTAGATGGAAAGCAGCCACTGCAAATTCTTGTGTTTATCTTATACCAACGAATAGTGGGATTCACCGAATAATTATAATGCCCTTACGGCTGAGAGGGTGGGCATGTTTGATGTGACGGGGATTCAAACCCGTGGCTCTCAGATTACGAGTCGAGCATCATAACCACCTGGTTATTGACCACAATAAAACATTTTTGTTTTCCGTTGACTTTTGCTGAATAATCAGTTTATTTTATCAGAAAATAAAACAGGTTTTTAAAGCATTTAAATAGGCATTTGTAAACATTTTAAGTAATATACCAAACACGATGATAACACTAATAAATTATTCAAGAGCTACTGAAGCACGATTTCTTATAATACTTTCAACACCCGTATCTATAAATAGAAAATTAATTCAGCTGAACATTTTTTTGTGTTTTTAATGACGTAAGAAGTTTAAACCCCATATGCTATTTCCAAAAAAAAAAAATAGAACACCCAGAATTATGAAAGTTTTCTTTATCAATACATAGTTCTTAGAACATTTTTATAGAGCTTTGAATATATTTCTATTTTCAATGCAGTTGTGTTAATTCGTCTCTTAAGAATACCGTTTTTCTTTGAAACAGTGTACTAAACATAAAGAAGCATGGTGATCAAACCTTATTTATAGGGGCATAATTATGTTTTCCCCTCACAACGAATCATTCAGGCATCAATATAGGACATTTAGCTAGTGAAATATCTATAAAAACTACAGATGCTCATGGATCAAAATATTTATTTCCATTCTTGTTTTGATACAAGTTGTGATAGAACTTCAAAGCCTGTACCTTATTAATAAGTACTAAAGTAGCGAAAGAAATTAAATCAGATTTACAAAGTGCACAAACGAAACTGCAATACAAATTAAGTGATTTAATTTGCTTTTGCTACTGTTTTGTGTTCTATCTCATTTATTTATCTTAAAAAAATATTTAATCTGATTCATCATTATCGATTTTCAATTTGTTCAAATTTCTTTATCTAGAAGAACTGAACAGAAAAATATACAATGATTAGATAAACATCAGATGGGCATGTAAAACTTCCTTTTTCTCACTTTCTCTCTCATTTTTATATCTAAACGTAAAATTTATTTTGTACAAGCTGAGGTATTCGTTTTTTGTCCAGGTTACGAACTATATGCAAATATAGGGTGGATGCTTTTATAAATATTATTAAAAAGTTGTAACTTTTACACAATGTTTTATAACAGTTCTCACTCACAATGTATATACTTAAAATATGGTGTACCTTGTGCGATGGTCATGGTGAATTTGTAGGAAAATACAGCGGCCAAAGAAGTGGAGGTAGGGGAACGTTCTCCTTCTCGCTTTTTACAATCACCTCTTAACGTTTCACATACTATTTCAAGTTATTCATTAACTGACAATTATTGGCCATATTTGTGTCTTACGGACCAAGCTTTTAAAGACACAGGTCAAAGTAAGAAGTGGGTAAAACTAAAAAAAAAACGATTTGAAAGTTGTTGTTGGAATAAAAACTTTGGCTGAATTTATGTGTTATTATGATAGTGGCAGCCATTTTTTTCTTTTGCATCCTCCATGAGGAGTGCTAGTTCATTCCATTAAATATCTATAAGACGTTTTGTGTACCTTCTTCACTGGGTGTATGTTGTAATAGAAAATTTAATATTTTTTGCGTGTTGATGTAATATGCGGGGCTATCTATTACATGTTTGTGTGTGAGTTTTTCGTATAGCAAAGCCACAAAGGGCTATCTGCTCATCCCACCGCAGGGAATCAATCCCGTGATTTTAGTGTTAAAAATACGGAGACATACCGCTGTACTTTGACATACGTCAAAGCTAATAAGTGCTCGGTAACGTTAATAATGAGAGTAGAGGGGTTGCGAACTTTAGGTAGCATACGCCTTGTTCCAAACTATCATCCAATAATATTTGGTTAATTTTAGCCCAGTGACCTAAGGGTAGTTAGATAACGAACAAAGAGACATACACACAAATTGTTATATTATATATAGATATATATATAATTATTTGTTCTATCTTATATAAATATGGTTTCTCTTAGCTCTGTATACTTCTTAAATATTGTAAATGTTCAGTTGTAAGAATAACATCTTTCGTACAGACAATACTGTATGAAATATTGTCGTACAGCGTATGTTAAATGCAATAAAAAAAGATTTGAATCTACTTTGTGATGTTTCTAGTTTAGTTCAACATTGGAAATTGTTGGACAACCTCAAAATAATCATTATATTTACATGCATATACTGGTTTCACATGAATAATGTCGTTCTCTGTGTTTTCTCTATTCATTGATAATATTATGTGTATTTATAATATATATACATGTGCGTATGAATAATAAAAATTGTGATCGAAATTATATTCTCCATATGAAATGTAAAGTCAACCATTGACAACAAAAACGAGTTCGTAACAATACATGATCTTACGTTAGACGTAATTATTCGGCTGTTTACCAACCTATGAAATGAACCCAAACCAAATAAGATTAAAGCAGCTATATATATTTATCTACATCTATATGAAAATAATATATTATTTATACATGTCGAACTTCAACAAAAATAACACGAAGTTTTTACTGTTTTATTTTACGAGTTTCATGTGTGAGTGAATTTCAATTTTTCTATACATACACACACACATATTCGGATGTTTAGAGAAAGGAAAAGACTAGCAAAATATTAGTAACACAATTTCGTAGACTTGGTGAATATCACTTGGTATGTTATAAAAGCACGCTATACTGAAACACACTATAAATGCAACAGTCTAAGTTCTACATTATCGGACACATGCAACATGCTTACACTGGACATATTTGTTAACTGTTTGAGCAGTATTGTATCGTAAAGTAACAAAACCACAAGCTTAAAACGTCTGATTTCATATAAATACCAGATGTTCGGTGTGTTTCTTTTAACTTCCTTATATAACAAGCTTAATGTAAATGTTTAAAACACCCACAGAGAAACACACCTGTGTTGAGTTCATTACGCATAATGATTTGCTAGCGTGCCGGTCCTGTTATTATAATCGTTTCAAAGAGAAAGATAGTTCTGAAATACTGTTTTCAGGGTATATATTTTCTGTCAATAGAAATCTTCTTATATTCATAAGGTATTTTTGTTTGCTAATTTAATCCATAATTGTTTTTCTCAATGTTTCCCAGAATTACGAGCATTGTTTATTACTTTTTTTCCAAGTATCTTTTGAATTATTTTAAACTTAATTAATATTGTTTAAGAATTTGATACTACAAAACACGTGGAAATATAATAGTCAAATGGTAATTTATAAATATGAATTTCCAATGAATCTTTATATGTGTTTGAAAAAGAGGTTCGCTTAAAAATTTATCAGTGTTAAAATTAGTCAAAATGTATCGTTAGTGATCGTTGCTGTCGAACTATAAATCGGTAATGCAATAAACTGTTTTTGAAAATATTGTTTTCGAAATTATGAGCCAAATGGAATTTACATTTAATATAATTTTCAGCTTTGGACAAACATCCCTGCTGTGCTGGACTCTTTTATGGGTTTATAAATACAGGGTGTAAGACGACTAAAATCTTACCAAACATTTTGGTAATTTATATAACTTTCAGAGATACGGCTTCAATCTTTAGATTGTAACTAAAGCCACTTAGTTTAATAATATAACAATTTTCTAACAAAACATACCGTATTTTCCGGTTAATAAGCCGAGGCCAATTTTAAGCTCTGAAAATGATGGTTTTTGCTTATTATCGCCCAATAAGCCGAACCCATTTTTAAGAAGTGACAAGTTTCCTCAAAATGAATGATTTCTTAGTCTCGTTTCAGCGTCAACATGCATGTTGTGTGTGATCATTGGCGTTCTGTAACAAAGCAGAACGTGTCGTATTGAGACAGAGATGGAATCAATATGTCATTCGTTATTGGCTCCACTCACTGTAATTAGGTAACCAATAAAATTCCAGAATTTTTACCTAGTAATTAAAATCACTAACCCAGGGTATAAATACCATGGTTATGTAGTGGGAGTTTATCATTGTACCGTCAAAAGCCAAAGATGTCTACACCTGCAAAAAAAGAATGCGTTATGATGCTGCTTTTAAGCTGAAAGTAGTAGAGCTAGCCTTAAAAACCTCAAATGTGAATGCCGTTCGCCATTACGGTATTTTTCGGTCCAAAGCTGGTGATCGGCCAATAAGCCGACCCCAAAAAATCAGCTCCAAAATTTAGGGCCAGTAATTCGGCTTATTAGGCGGAAATACGGTAATACACAAAACCTAATTTAGCAATAAATATGAAACAAATGGGGCTTCCTTGTCTCATACGAAACAAATAAGTACAACTCTAAATAAATACTGTGTGGATCATGGTTGTCGTAACTGTCTGTTCTAACTTGACATTATTTTCATATTTATAATATTCTTAGCATACATGTCTTTTTTCACATGCGTAATATACACAATGCTAACTGAGCTATGTTTTATCACCATTTTCTCACGTTTTTGGGATCACCAGATTTGGCTGCTTTCTGTCAAAACCTAGATTAACTAATAAGAGAATATACTTCGAGTGTAACTGCTGCTACCCACCTCTTATCATTATATATATATTCTGAAAAAAAATATCTTTGGTTTTATTTATAACAAAAAAACACATAATGTTGCTAGAGAGACTTCTGTTCTCGAAACTCGTGTTTTGTGTGCAATATGTGTAGCCAAATATATATTTTTCCATATTTTTTTCAAACGAATGCTCCTTCTTAAAACACGAATGAATAGTGTAATGTAAATAATATAAAAGTCGCAGTATATGCATTTACTGGGCTCATTTTGTTGTTGAGGAAATAAAAGTTCTAATGTTGTGGAAGTTTGAATGGCGTGTAATGTAGGTATGGTGTTTCAAAAGTCACTGCACTAGTATAAGGAAACACTGTATAAAAAGAAATATCCCTGTTACAGTGTGACAGATATCGGACCTATTTTTACATCTGACCTAAGCTCGTTTCAACATACATTTACAAAGGAAGGTATTTCTGTATGGTGTACCTTGAATGTACGAATTCTTATCAGAAACAGTAATACCTTATTGCATAAACAGTCACGGACCATTCGAATATTTTTTTATATATATAACTCGGCCGCCGAAACTTCTGTTTCTCTGGTCACACCGTTTTTAAAATCGTGGATTTACTTATATTTTCTCTGTAGTTCATTCGCTTGTTTCAACTAGTGGTGTTAGTTTGGAATAACGTATTTAGTTTTATTATTTTTCTTTCTTCTCAGCATCTTTTAATACTATTATTGCCCCCAGTGGCTCAGCGGTATGTCTCCGGACTTACACGCTAAAATCCGGGTTTCGATACCCGTAATGGGCAGAGCACAGATAGCCCATTGTGTTGCTTTGTGCTTAATTCTAAGCAACAATACTATTATTACTTTAATCAAAATATTTGTTTTTTACAAATATTACATTTTATCCTTACCGAACAACTCGAAGTGGCACTGTCTTGAAATTTTAAGTGTACACAGGAAATTAAACGGGATATGGCATTGCAATATGACTGGTAATACTTGTACTTATAAATCTTTGTTTACTACCACATACACACGCTACAAAATTTCCAGGAAAAAATATTTCCTTTTTTTCAGATATTCGTTTAAACCTAGTCAAGGGTTGCTTGCCCTATTATTTCTTAGTTTTTAATTGATAAATTAGAAGGAAGGCAGCTAGTCAATAACACCTATCGCCAACATTTGGAATACTCTTGTTTCCAAGAAGAGTTGAATTTGATCGCTATCCTCATAACTTATTCAAACTCCAAAGTACAAATTTCGATTTTTTTAAATTTTGCTGTAAGTGGATGCGACGCAGGACTTAAATATCCGTAGTAAAAACATTAAACATTGGCTCACGCTCGGCCACTGAGTGAGAAGAACATAATAGCAAATCGACGAGGCCTTTTGCGCAATACCAGAGTTCATTAGGTCGGCTGGAAATGCAACACGCAAAGTCTCGATCTAAATTCTCTTCATATAAGCAAATTACAATATTTCAGTTATTATGCTTTACAGCACCTTATCACGGCGAAGTCGCTTGTTTTGATTTGTTTTTAATTTCGCCCACAGCTACACGAGGGCTATTTACGCTAACGGTTCCTAATTTAGCAGAACAAAAAACTAGCAGGAAGGCATCTGGTCATCACCATCTCTTGAGATTGGCTGTCACATTATTACTCCCCTACGGCTGAAAGGTCAAATATGTTTCAATGGGCAAGGATTCGAACATGCGACCTTTAGATTGCAAGTCAAATGTTTCTAACCATCCAGCCATACCGGGTCAATGCTAAAGTGGGATCAATTATTACTCAGCGACTAGTATCACATAGCACCGCAATAAGATAAATAATATTTAAAAAAAAGAAAAATATATATAAATTATTTGTGTTGTTGTTATTTAATGTCACATAGATACTATTTGAGAGATCATGCAACCCGGCATAGCCAAACGTGTTAAAGCGTGCGACTCGTAATCTGACGGTCGCGGGTTCACATCCCTGTCACGTAAAACATGCTAGCCCTTTCAACCGTGGAAGCATTATAATGTGACGGCCAATCCCACTATTCGTTGATAAAAGAGTATCACAAGAGTTAACGATGGATGGTGATGACTAGCTGCCTTCCCTCTAGTCTTACACTGCTAAATTAGGGACGGCTACAACAGATAGCCCTGAAGTAGCTTTGTGCGAAATTCAAAAACAAACAAACAAACAGATAGATCATGTTTCAACAAAGTAAAACATTGTATATCACAATAATTGACAATATTTGCAGATGCCTTATAGAGTAAAAGTTCTAGCTGGAGAAGAAAGTTGCATTTTTCTGCTAAAATAATATGTGGAAGCAGTATGAATTTATTTTACTAATTCCAATTCAAATAGCTGTATACACACACACACATATATATATATATATATATGTATAATATAATGTTGTAATAAGGGTGACTGATATAAAAGAAAAACTCCTTTTGTAAGGCGGTAAATTAAAATTAGAGAACAGGTGTCTCATTTAGGTTACGTCAGAATTATTCCATTCTCTATCAATGACCCTGTACGGTATTTTCTACCAGTATTTCTCAATAAGATAGTTGATATATGTACCAGTGAGGCTTGTGGATTATATTATAATGTCACTTACGTTTTCTTTAATGGTGTGGTATTAGTTTCCCGAACTATTTTGTAGTTTATCAAGAAACATCACAGATGTGTGCGTGACTGTGCTGCTACTTGGGGTTTTACATTCAGTTGTACCACTCCTAAGGAAAAAATAGTTATAAGATGGCATTGTTTTAAACACCTGTAAGGCGTACCTCACACTGTCATTATGCCAATTAATTTTTTTTTAAATTCACACAACTGTGTATTCTAATTATGAATACTAGTTGTCGTCATTTCTTATAACATATCAATGCTTTTGTCTAAGAACAAACATCATAACTTTTATGAGTCTTAGACCACAAATGTATAACAAAAACATTCATGCTATTATTTCAAAGTGGTGAATTGAAAACCTTACAACAACAAAAATGATTGCGTGTGGGCACTATTTAGCGTCATTCAATGCATAATGTTTGTAATTTTATAAGCATACCAGCTTCTTAAGTATCTTTAAACTGTTATATTCAAGTTTTTAAATGTCATCACAATTGGAGAATTATTCATATGTCAATTCTGGGCTACATTTTTTTTGTTGTTTATTTGTTTATGTGAGTGTGTATTGCAGTTGTTATTTAGGCTCACTATCTTAAATTCAACAGTTTATTTTTATGCGATATATCTGTTTGTTTAGTTTTCCAAACAAATAGAACTAAAAGTTGATCTATAAACTGTCTATGTTCTTACTTTACTTTTCTGACGGTTTTAGTTAAAAACAAACACGTCAAACAATACAAAACAAAACGTTTAATTTTTGTTCTTGGTTTAGAAATACAAGTTTGATGGCCTGTACTAATTAAAGCGTTTCTTACTATCCGCCTTCCATAGGAAGTATAAAAATAGATTAATTTGATTATCGCATGCAATTGTCTGTTTATTAGACTGTAATGGAAATTTAAAATTGATAAAAGTTATTTTGTCTCTTGATGTTTACTTCTGTAAAGGAAAAACTACTCGAATCCTAAATAATAAGAACCTGAGTTGGACGATATTTAAAATTAACTTTTTATACGATCAGACAGAAACAAAAGCAATTAATTCAACGCTGACGTCGTTCTGTACTAGAATGTCGGATTTCGATCGCCTTTCTGAAAGTTATATCTCGCTAGATGGCGCTACAACGATAAGTTGTTTCTTTGTTTTTTTATTTTTTGACATTGGGAAGTAAAGCTGTATCTCGCCTATCTGTTTGCCCCATTACACTTCAGTCAGTGGTGGTCGTGACTGCACAGTGTGCGGTACACAATACGAATTTGGGGGGTTGGCACAAATCAAGCTTGTTTAGTTTATCTCAGTAGCAGTTCTGATTCACATTTTGAGCTATTTCTGTGAAGAAGGGGAATACCAGTTAAGCGTAACAAACCACCGGAACTTCTTCATTAACCTATCTATCATAATCGCATGACGAAGTAACAAGAGAAGGCGTATTCTACAGCAGTGCAAGAAAATTATTATTTTTTTGCGTGTACACTATGTTTGATAGTGACAGAGCATGCACCTAAAACATACAAAAGCAGTTGTTTCGTATAATTTTGGTTGTAGTTATGCATCTATGTTCAGCTTCTGATATATAAGGACTTCGAAAAGAATAATATAATATAAAAGACAATTTGTGAAAAAATCATTGTCGTGTTCAGAAAAATGATCACAGTTCACTATTTGCTTGCAGTTTGTGCTGTTACCTACCATTGTTTTGGACAGCAAACAGGTAAGTGATATTATATTACTTTTGTCAGATGCGGCAAAAATAATCTGTTTTCATTTAAATATGTGTGTATATATATATATATATACATATAAATGAAAAAAATACATAAAAATTGACACAAGCGTAGAAGAAATATATATATATATATACAAAAGCAATTAATTCAACGCTGACGTCGTTCTCTACCAGAGAACTATTTATAATAATTTATTATAAAGATAGTGAAAATGTGTCTACTGTATTATTCACATTTCATAGTGTGAATTATTCAGGAATAATAGTTTTTCTAATTTATAAGTATACCTTAAAATAACACCGATGAGAAAGATGTCAGAAAGCAAGAAATTCAGTGTTTTTCAAGCCATAACCTTTTAGTATATATTTGTTGTAAAATGGTTTGTAGTAAAAAAATACACCATACTAAATTTATGTCTCTTCTTCATGTGTATATGTATATATATATTTCTTCTACGCTAGTGTCAATTTTTATGTATTTTTTTTATTTAAATAGCTCTCCTACTTTTCAGCAAAGATATTTGCTATAGATTAATCACGGTGAATATATAACCTAATAACTGCTATTCCAAAAGAACAAAATATTCACCTTAGTCGATTATTACTGCAATGTTTTACTTGGCACAATATTAAAAAAAATTAAAGAAAATGGCAAATGTGTATAGAATCAAAGTTTTTATAGAATAGATTTTATTTTCATGTTTCTGCCGAAAGGACGCACTACAGTTCTTGAAATACTAAATTTAGTAAAAATGTTAACAGTTTTCAAAAAAATATATATCGTTTTTACACAGCCGTATCAAACTCGATATTTCCACATTATATCACTTATTTTTTCGATTATAGTATTCAAAACATTGTTTCTGTATATGTGTATATATATATATATATGTGTGTGTGTATGTTATGAACATGCTATATGATGCAACTGTAATACGAGTATTCAAAACACTTGTGTTAAACTACTGAAAAATTATTTTGTAGATATATAATGCCCGCAGTCAACTTGCTTTTTTCTTTCTAGTAACAAAAAATATCATGAACACTGTATAATATACATTTTATCAGAATTATTTGGTTAGTAAACATGCATATGTCTGTTCGGAACTAAAGAAGTATGAGAAATTGATATTTCCTTATAACACCATATCGCTTTGAATTTTAGTTGCACTGTTGTATTTATCCAGTCCGTATGGATAACGGAGTTAGAAATCCATCGACACAAGCCGTAATTATAACTTGCCTTAATTCTTTATTAGATTGTTTTCTAAAATCTATTAAAGTTATATGCTAGTTTTCTCATATATGGATATAATATGGAACAATTCATTGCATTTAACTGTTGAAAACAACGTTATATACAAATAACAATTTTAGTAGAAATAAACTATTACAACGTTTTCTCTCTCCGTATTCAGTCATTCACGTACACAGCTAATTTTTTTTACTCGCTAAACAAAAACAGAGATTTATTTTTTAGTATGTTTTCTCTACTTTTTCTAATTTATACCTTAAAATAACACCGATGAGTTATGTGTCAGAAAGCAAGAAATTCAATGTTTTCAAGCCATAACCTTTTAGTATATATTTGTTGTAAAATGGTTTGTAGTAAAAGAAATACATTATACTAAATTTATGTCTCTTTTTCATGTGTATCTGTGTGTTTACATTAACGTATTGAAACTTGAATGTAAATACACAAGTAATATACGAATTACTTCTTTTAAATATCGTCCCATGGGGACTTAACAGTAAGATTACGGTCTCATAACACCACCATCGTGGTAAACAGAACGCAGGTAGCATATTTTTTAGTTATCGTTTACTGTGTTAGTATTATGTGTTACTCAATATGAATTTTGGTACTTCAAAAATTTCTCTTGTAACTGAATCAATAAGGGTAGGCATATGTTTCATTTTATAATTATACATTTTCTAGTGAGAATATGATCATATCTATCTTTGAGCTGTTATCTAATATTTGTATTTCTGAGGTAACACTCTTTTTATGTTCAGGTTTTGTTGATTTTGTTTTCTAGTTCAAAAGTGTCTTTTTCGCTCCTATAAATTTATTCGGATATATGTATACAACTAACTCTGTTATACAAAACATATTTATTATCACAAGGATGGGCCATTTATAACTCATGAGTATTTGCAGAATAGAATAACGTACTCTAAAACATGAGTAATATTCAAGTTTATTTTGCATAGATGTGTTTATAAACGACGTAAGGGGTATGTGTTTATTATAAATAATTGTTCAAATATCCACCTCTGGTTCCTCTCTCTCCAGACAGAGAAGAATTCTTATAACAATAGTTCTTTGTTAAACCATCATAGTTTAATCATTCAGGCAATACTTAAAATATTTAGAATTTTTCTTCTTTATGTTTTAAAACTTAACTTCTGAATCAACTTTAATAGTTAAAGAACTTTTTGTTTTATAATATTTTCTCTGTGTCCGATGGTAAATAGGTTATGAGCAACACTCGTTCACATATGAACACGCATACACACATATGCAAGTGTAATACATAATACGTTCAAAACTCAGTCTACGAAATATATATATAAATGCTTAGGTATAATTTTATTATGTTTCTTTCTTTAAAACAGCATACTTTCATATCATGTCTTAACAAAACGCTATCGATTTTCACTGAGATAAGCTCAGCTATTAGAAAATCATATTTCAGAGGTTATTTCATAGTTAACACCCATAAAAAACACTATACAACAAAACACTATACAACAAAACACTATACAACAAAACACTATACAACAAAACACTATGCAACAAAACACTATACAACAAAACTCTATACAACAAAACACTATACAACAAAACACTATGCAACAAAACACTATGCAACAAAACACTATACAACAAAACACTATACAACAAAACACTATCAATATAAACACTATACAACAAAACAATATCAATATAAACACTATACAACAAAACACTATACAACAAAACACTATCAATATAAACATATAAGCAGCTTGAGTGCGTTGTAAAATCCCCAAACAACGGTATGAAGGAATATTAGTGAATGTCATTATTTTAGTTTAATTTTATTTGATAAGATACACATACTTGCGGCTAATAAACTGAAAACAACCACCGTGTTAGTGAGTTTACGTTTCTGTGTCCAATTAACTTATGCCCATTACGGTCATATTCATCACTACGTGTAGCTTTTTAATCTTTCACATTACCACAAGCGCCTTCTGGCACAGCGGTCTGTCTTGGGATTCATACTAGCTTCGACACTCGTGATGGGCAGAGCACATATATCTCCTTGTGTGTTGTAATTTTTCACTAAATTCTAAACAATAGAAAATAACACCATGAATTACAGAAATATAAAAGTCAGAAGTAAATATTGGATAACATTTTTTAAATGCTCTTCCCTTTTCTCACTGGAAAAAAGAAAGAGAAAATATCTATTGATATAATCTTGACTGAGATGCATTTATTCGCATTTTATAGTATCAATGTTTAAATGTTATCGAAAAAAAATCAATAACCCGTATAGTAAGTAATTTCTGTTACTTCTGAGTAAACAGATATATATTCTTACCTTTTATATGTCATAAGCTTTTTAGGAAACATAACAAATACCAAAGTCAAGATATATTTTAATATATATCGATTGATTATATAACTTATGGAACTAGTGTAATTATTTATTTTTGAAAACTCATTGCATAAAATGTAGAGTATCATTTTTTAAAATTTCGCAGAAGCATATTTGTTTCTCTGTATTGTTATCATACTTATGTCGATGAGTAACTTTAGTTCATTGGATAGATCATAATTACAACAAAGTTTTGAAAAAAAAAGAGAGAATTAAAGCTCAAATAACTTGTGTATGTTCTGTTTCCCTGATTATGTAAGTACCAAGTCCACTTTATAAAGCAGACCATAATACACTAATACCATCTATACATAAATTTGTATTCGTTAGACACGACCAAACCAATATTATTCTAGGCACCGGATCAATGTCCACACATTTTATCATCGTTTCAGATATATAGCGTCACTTTGTAGAAATTGTACTCCAATCTGTAGCAGCCTTTATGAACCACATAGTTGAGAGACTGGCATAATTAGCACCTGAGACAAGGCGTGTGTTATCAGGAAAAGCTGGTATGATGGAGAAAAGCGATAAGATTAAGAGAACCCCTAATCTCCCATCTGACGTTATAGCGCTTATGTATATTACATATAGCACTGATTGGTGATAGGGTGGTGGTTTTCTCGCCTGATATAATGCTTGGTAATAGAAATACTATGAACATTAACCAGATGCTCGCTGTAGAAAAGTAATTTCTCAGATATAGATGGAAAAAAAAATTTAGAAAAATAATGGACTATTCTGAGGCCTTTATTGTAGATCATAACGTGTATCTTTGTACTATACTGTATCTTGTATAACATATTCATTCTAAGTAAAGACTTTTACTTACGAAGTCTGATTGAATTGTTATTCTAGTAAATAGAGGATTTAAAAAATTATATTACCAAAAAGCTAAGCATTTCTGTAATGATATTAGAAGTTTGTAACGGGTTAAAATAGATTCTGGATCTGTCGTTACAAATGCTTCCTTCTTTTCATAAAATTCAGAAAAAAATATCGACCGTAAATGAACTGCTTTCAAAATTATCTTAATTCTTCAGGGCATCTAACTAACTGCTCAAATTTTACTGTGTATAACGTTTGTGCGTTAAAATTTCATGTAGACAACTTCCAAAATATGTAAATTTTTAATACAAATCTAAAGCAATGACTGAAATATTTATACATCATTTGATCAACATGTTTTATGTATTCTCTGTCACTGTGAATGGAATAAAACAATATAGTATGCTGGGCAGTATTGTTATCAAGTAAGAAGGGTGACTTACAATGATACTGTTATCAAGAGAGAGAGGTGACTTACAATGATACTGTTATCAAGAGAGAGAGGTGACTTACAGTGATACTGTTATCAAGCGATAGAGGTGATCTAAATAACGATTTAGAAACTTTCGAATTATGTACCTTGAGAAATATGAACAGCATTGGTAGTCAAGAATGACAATCGAAGGTTGAAAACATAGTTATCAAATTTCTTCATTCTTCAAACAGGGCAGAGTTTTATTCTAAACTTTTCAACTGAAGTGGTTACAATTATGAATTTATCTTTAGTATAATAAAGCGCAAGCTTTTCAAAATGTGCACAATGATTGGTTATTTGATTCACAAACAAGACTTGGCTTCTCTATTAGATAAGATATTATAAAATATTAATTTAAGCTAAGTAAACCATAATAAAAATAGAAGAAAAAGGTCCGAACACTGTACATTATGTGTTAAGTTTCTTACTAACATTGTATGATATATATGATGATCTATTGCTCACCATATGTAAGATTCACCAGGTATATTTAAAGGCTTTTATGCGAGTTTCTTCGAAAAAAAAGTCTGCAAATATGTAATAATAAAATGTTCAGATGGAAATATATTCTGGTATCTTGTACTAAATCGTATTACTGATTATTAGGTATAGCTACTCTATTAGAATTCACACTTCCGGAATAAACAAAAGCAATTGTTTTACTAAAGGATAATAAATAATTTTGACTTTTTAAAGTACCTTTAGCTCAATTGTCCTAAATGCTTACTCCAAGAATTGACGGCCTCAAGTGACAAGGGATATTTTTTGCCGAATTACAGCGCTAGAAATCGGGATTCGATACCCGAGGTGGGCAGAGCACACATAACCAGTTGTGCAGCTTTGTGCTTAACTCAACTAAACCAATAATTGACTGTTAGTATTGTTCCGCTATTCCTATCAATGCAGCAATAGCATTGACTCTATGAATGTAGGAGGCAATAGTAGGTTGCATAGTAAAATTACGCCCCCCAGTGGCTCAGCGGTATGTCTGCGGACTTACACGCTACAATCCGGATTTCGATACCCGTGGTGGGCAGAGCACAGATAGCCCATTGTGTAGCTTTGTGCTTAATTCTAAACAACAACAATAGTAAAATTACGTAATTTAGAGACACGATTTTAAATAGTTTGCGAAGTAAATTGTTGTGAAATTTATAATTTAATTTTTTAGCACTGCAAATGAAATACCAACAGCTTTGTCGTATGCAAGGACGTAAGTATATTGCTATTCATGATATTACAAAGAAATAAAAGTACAAAGGCTTTAGAAAACTATTTATTTTCAAAGACTAAAAATTTATACCAGCCTTTGTTATAGAAGAACATTTTTATTATTACTGGGTTAATAACAGCACCATTTATTTAGGTGTTTAAGTGATGATAATACCTAGTAAGTTTTAAAACAGTTTGATATCAGTTATTAATAGCTTTTGTGATTGAGTTTTATTGTAAGTAATGATAAATCTATATGTATTATTTTAATCATATTATTGGATAACTCAAAGTTATCAGTGATCAATACCTAGTTTAAAGGTGCTGGTTTTGTGATTTATCTAGATAATTGATTTTTTTGACCTGCAGAAAAACAATAACATAAAAACACATCTATATATAAGTAATACGCTTCCGTTTATCTGTGATTAGGGCGCTTGACTCATAATCTGAGAATCGCTAGTTTGAATCCTCATCACACCAAACATGCTTGCTCTTTCAGCTATGAGAGCTTTATAATGTCACGTTCAATCCTATTATTCGTTGGTAAAAGAGTAGTCCACGAGTTGGCGGTGGGGAGGGGGTGATAACTAGTTGTCTTCCCTCTAGTCTGACACTGGTAAATTAGGAGCGACTAGTTTTTGCGATATCCAAAAAACAAAGAAACTGTCCAAAAATTTTCTCGCAAATTTCTCAATCAAACACGCTACAAATCTCATATCTTTAGAAAGGCCTTTATCAGTGGAGTCCAGATTATGTGCTCCCCTCTAGCACATTGGAATGTCTTCGGACTTGAGCCACTAGAAACCAGGTATTTGAACCTGTGGTGAGCTATTTCCTGAATTCAAGAATCAAATAAATAAATCTAATTGCAAATTGGCTTTTACAACAAGGATCAACTTCCTTGTATTTGATTAGCCAAACTTATTAATGCAACGAATATGCTACACGATGACACAATATCGTTGTCATTAGGTGACGATTAGCTTTAATTTCAACATTAATTTTTTTAGTTGCATAGTCATTTATACAAATAATTCTTAACCCGCGTGTAATTCACTAAAAAATAAAAGAAAAGTGCACTCGTTACAACTGCTATGGGATTTCTCGACTTATTTAAGTCAAAACTACGCATCTGCAGTTCGTTCAAAACCATATGATTTTTACTTCGTGCATTTTCAGCTATGTTTGTTTTAATTAGATCTTTATACTTATTCTAGGTTGCAATAATTTAGCTTTGGTTCATCATAGACTTCTATAAATACATTTTAGATACTTTTTTCAAGAGTGCTGTTTTATCATTCGGTTTGTGAGTTTCTTCGCTTTGGTTCGTGAAACCGTGTCATTCACGAACGTCCATAACTGTTTCACACTCTGTAAACTGTTATAAGTAGCAGTAGTTTATTGTTTACTTTACAATTTTATATGTAGTTTTATAAAATAAAGTTACATCTACAAGAATTTGCCTCTCTGTCGGCATTTTTTTGTTTTCAAATAAATCAGGTTTTATCATTCTGACACAAAACGCCTGCAAGAAAGAGTAGTTTAAATGATGTTCGGGAAAACGATATAGTAAGAAAAATTCAAGAAAGAGCTTAAAATTATCGCAATTTGTTTGCGGATCACGGCTAGCATTAATATACATATACTTTTAAAGCGTGTCAAATCCCTAAAGAAGGCGGATATTGGGACTTTTTCCAAAATCAGTGATTACATTTCATTGAAGTATATTTTATTAAAAAGTCGTAATAATGTTCGAAAGTTCAAGCAAAATATTGTTTATGTTGTAAATAACTTAAATTGTGTTTTCATTTCATAAATGTTTACTAAACTAAATTAGTTAAAAATTAAGCATGGTAACAGCCCATGGAAATGTAAATGCAGATAATTCATTCAGTTGGGTTTTACCATATGACCAGTCATGTATGAGATAGCACGTTTTTCTGTTTGACTTACAAAGAAAAAGATTGAAGAAAATATTTCTAGATCTTTTGTTTTGGTGGTCATTTATCGAAACATAAAAGAAAGAGTGTGAATGGGTGGTGTCTTCAGGGGACATGTATGATAAAATTTGCCACAAATGAAACATGTTTAGTTTGGTTTAGATTTTACGAGTCAAACGCCATAACTACTTGTCCATTCTGGGTCAACATGAAAAAGATTTCAAGTTTTAAGCCAATTAAATTTAAAATATCATGATAAAAACTTATAGATCAACATTTACGTGATTAGTTGTTCTTCCACTGTCTTAATATTATCTAGTATAGATACATATATGATTTTTAACTAACTTAACATAGTTTTTTATAATGATTAGGGACATTTACAAATAAGACGTTGATAAATTAATATAAATGTTTAATTACTCGTGACATTAAACTTTTAAAGTTTATCCTATTATTTTATAGTTTGGAATCATTTTATACCCATCGAAGCAACTACTTCAGTTTTTTATATGTAGTTAGTCATGTTAATTTCATGTATGAGTTATGAAAACCCGCAATCGTTTCAAAATATTTTGTGATTTCTTTCACTTTTCATCCACTTTGAATGGGAAAAGTTTGTGGTTGTTTTTACTGAAACACACGTGATTGAAGCCGTTAAAATAATTTAAACTAGACAAACATAGAACACGGTGACAAAAAGCAGCTTTTTTTCGGTCAGTAGTGAAGAGACTTTGAGCACAATTCAGATAAATAATATGGAAACCAAGTCATATAAAACAAACTGTTCTATATAATGACCATTACCCGCATCTCGCGACCGTTGTGAAACAAGACCATTGCCAATTGACCCAATATGGATGTTAAGACAACAATTAGAGTTATTATCATAACCAAACAAAAAGGAAGATATATTTACATGTTTTGCTTTAATGTTGAAAAGACTTGCTTCGATCAAACAGTAAATGTAGAAATTCGTTTGAGCAGTGGTTGAAAAGTCCAGAGTTAGCAGTGACGTAATTAGGTGTATGTAGTATTTATACACGAAAAAAAGTGGAAATTATATTCTGAATATCGACAGGTTCGTATCTAAAAAGACACGTGAGAATAATGTACTGTAGGTGACGCCGTTGTGTATGACCATTTATGTAGATCTTAGTTATAGCGTGAGACAATATTAGTAAGAATGAATATACAAACTGTATAGTGCTACTATAAGGTATTTCTATAACTGTACAACATATTGAATTTTTGTTCTTTATCTCTATCATATATTTCATAACAATTAATATACCACGTGACGTGAAATGATTTGTTGTGCAATGATTGAACAAAGAGATAAAATTCCCTGTATCATTCACTTCAGTTAATCGGAAATATTCTAACTTTAACAACATATAAAAGGAATATCTCAAATATGTGAATTAAATAGAATAAAATTATTATTTAGTATGACGGTTATACAAATTGACCATTTTCAAGGTACGAAGAGTATGTTCACGTTTTAATAAACGGCATATGCCAATGAAATTTATTCACTTACCATAAAAATTTGGAAAATGGCTTTGTTAAAAATATACCATTATTTAACATACCCTGTTTATTTGGCTGAAAATTTAATGAATAGGAATTTTTTATATTTTTAATATAAGTTATATACATATAAGAGTGAAGAACTGTTTGATGGTTTTAAACCGACTCCAGTGTCATTCATACATGAAATGACTTATTTTTTGTGAGGAAAGATGAAAGACAAAACTCGTTTTCCCTCAAAGAAAAGACATAACTTGTATGATCCAGTTAAAATACCTGTTACTGATCTTCAAGAAACAAAATCACCTGGTTGAGGTCAACGAGGAGTTCCGCTGTCATGCTCAGATCGTCTGACTCACTAACAAAATTATAAACAAGATAACTCCTCCATATAAAACTCCTCAGAAATCATTATTGTCTCACTGGATATACACCCATACATCGGTAGACTCAGCAGATAGCCTGGTGTTGCTTTGCTATATACATACACCCATACTAAAATCGAACAACATAAGCATTGGTTTAGGAATTTGAAATATATTAACAATGTTCTGAAGCTGCGTGTATTAAAAAATTAATACAAACAGTTGATGCCTGCAATGTTTTTACTACTGACGAACAAGAAGAAAAGATAAATAATATTTTCCACAAAATGCAATAAAATAATATAGTACTAAGCTTTGTGGATATTCATCCATATGGACTTTCTTTTCTTTTGAAAAACTGTGAGATATATCGGAAGAAGCTATCAGCTTATGTCAGGAGTTCACGTCATGAAAGAAGTTTCGCAGATGTTAATCTGATAAAGAAAATATAGGAGCTGGATAAAAACTATCTTTATTTTTCATACCTTCGGTAGATTCCTTTCGTTCGATGCAGCCTCTAACATTTGAGGCAATAATTGGATATAATTGACTGTCTTGCCGACAATCACGTCACAAAGCTCATGGGTGCTTCAGTCTATTGAATGGCGGGAGCGACAACCAAATGGAAACCAAAGAAACCTGACAAAATTGATTTTTACAAAAGAATGAGGCCATCGTCTTTGACTTTAGAGCAGGAATACGAAGATGCTTTTACGCTAAGTCCTAGACTAATTAATCTAATTTAGTTTTTCACAAGATAAAAACATTACTTTATTCAAAGTGATATACATATATATTTATCAAGAAAATCAAAGGTCTCAAAAGACTGATACACTTCGACAAAGTTTTCTTTCCTGAAATTATTAAATGGATCTGCTGTGTGTAAAAGTTATGAGTTCCCGATTATTTATACCATAAATTATTTCATAATCGTTTTGTGCTATACGCTTACTGTCAAATATTACACAAAACTACTGAATAAAAAAAACTGTTGGTTTTATTACAGCTTTTTTCTTGACTAGTATTTTTGTTCTACAAAAGGAAACAAACAATGATTATATTTTAATAACCAGACGGTATATATATATATATAGTTTTGTTTCACTACACACTGATAAATTTACCGCTGGCTCCGAGGGCTATCTGTGCTAGCCGTCCCTAATTTTGCAGTGTAAGACTAGAGGGAAGGCAGCTAGTCATCACCACCCACCGCCAACTCTTGGGCTACTCTTTTACCAACGAATAGTGGGATTGACCAGCACATTATACACCCCCACAGCTGGGAGGGCGAGCATGTTTAGCGCGATGCAGGCGCGAACCCACTATCCTTGGATTACGAGTGCACGCCTTAACGCGCTCGGCCACGTACAAAACATTAATAAAAGAATAAAAATATGCCGATTTTGCATTGCTTTAAAATGAAGGAGTTATTAGAGTGTGAATCACACAAATTACAAAAAAATATGTTGCTTTTTTTAAATCACATTTTTCAGAGTGTAAACGACGAAAATTTATGCCATTAATTTAAGTGTTAGAAGTAAATTCTGAATAATTACAGAAAGCGTTTATTAGTTTGCAGTACGCAACTTGTAACTTATAACTCAATTATGGAAAAGATTCTTATATCTTAATTATTTTTTTCTTTTCTAATTTAATTCAGTTTTAATTATTAATTAAAAATAATTGTAAGAAAATGTGAACGTCTGAACGACAAAGAGTTTTGTTAATATTCCTTACAATTCATTAAATTACGACGCATTGAAATAAAGTACTGTTCTTACTGAATCATGTGTACATATATATATGTTCAATTTAGTGTCGTTACAGACGTAAATCTGATTTAGAGATGAACTTCTCATAACAACATGTGCTCTATGCACTTTTGACCTTGGTTCTATATTTCTAGGAAACTCCCCTTTTATGAAGCCGGAAATCATAACTCTAAAAGAATAATTATCTTCTATTTAGAATCAATAAACAAAACAAAACTAGTGCGGGAACGCCCAGTGACAATGATGAACATTTTTATATGCTTGTATATGCTTTGACAAACATTGTTATGTTTACATAGACTTACTCAGGTAGGGCGGCTTATGTACATTACTAGAATGGAGTGAATCATTCTGAAGTCTAGCTGGAATAATAGGTTGCGTTTTCTAAAATTAATTGAGATATCTCATTTGCCTCGATTGAGTTCATAACAGTTAAAAAGCATACGCGATCTTGCTAAACAGAAATGTCGCCCAAGTGTTAAAATGAAAGATAACAGTAAAGAAAATTTTAAACCAAAAAGTTGTACATATCAGAAACATCCTACTCTAACATAAAGTATTCAGCGCTCAATAGAAGTATGCTGTAGTTTTTGAAAAGTATGCCATAAACATTGTGAATAATCCATTAAGATATAATCTGAAACTTCGTGTATTTCCAAGATAATATTCTTTAAAACAAATAAACAAAAAACATCTTCGAATTGAAAAGCTTTAATTTATTTAGTTAGATTGTTTGTTTGAGTGATGAAAGACAGGTACACGGTAGACTAGCTGTATTTTGCTCATTGCAGGTATCAGTTTGGTTTGATTTGTTTTGAATTTCGCCCAAAGCCATACGAGAACTATCTCCGCTAACTGTCCCCAATTTAGCATTGTAAGATCAGGGGAAAGATAGTTATTCATCACCTCCTACTGCCAACTATTGGGCTAGTGTTCTGATAGAGGGGATATTTATTTACTATTTTAAGTTTGATTATTTTAGAGATAAACACAAACTTAACTGCCCACCACGGTAATCGAAATCCGGTTTCTAACGGTATAATACTATTATGAAAACATTGAAAATCTCGTGTGTTTTTTTTTATTGTAGAATAATATTCAAGTCAGAAATGGTAATTATTATATTTTTTCAGAGTAAACCTACTTTGGATTAATTGCTGTGTCGAAAAAGAAAATTGAACCCTTGATTTTAACCTTAAAAATCTTTAGATTTATCGTCGTTCCATCAGGTGGCAAACATTAAGAAATACATACTATACCCTTGTTTTTTTATTATTATTATTTGACTGTACAATACCAACTGTGATCATTGAAACACAGTCAGTTGCAATATGATTTACCCATAAGCTCCTGCGGTGGGAGTGAGGCAAAAGGGTAAAAACTAAATCATAACGATTGTCTTTTTTTTTTTTTTCAGTGGTATTGTAGATCATTACCAGAAACATTTACATAAATCCAATAAACTAATGTGATTGGTAACGACTAGATGATCAGTTACTAGTTTTTCGAGGTATTACTCAATGTGATTGATTTTAAATTTTAAGATTATTTTCCCGACGCCTTGTTTTCTTTTCCTGGATAAACATCTTTTTTTTTTTTTAAATTCTCGAGAGTAAAGTATAATGGTTTGTTTATTTGTTTTGCTTTTAAATTTTGCACAAAGCTGCTAGAGGGCTATCTGTGCTAGCCGTTCCTAGCTTAGCAGTGTAAGACTAGAGGGAAGGCAGGTAGTCATCACCACTTACCGCCAACTCTTGGGCTACTCTTTTGCCTAGTGGGACTAACCGTAACATAATAACGCCTCCTCGGCTGAAAGGACAAGCATGTTTGGTGCGACCAGGATTCAAACCCGCGACCCTCATATTACGAGTCGAACCACTTAACACGTTTAGCCATGCCGGGCCAAGTATAATGGAAACAACGGTTACAGATATTCAACTTTAATTTGTTATTGGTGTTGTACGTTATTTCTCTTCAAATTTAACCTAAATTTTCCTTTAACCTGAAAAAACGTATGCATAACCGTGTTCTTTCCAAAACTTGTTGAAGTTTATTTAAAAAATAATAATTGATAGTAAACGAAGTCTTACATTGTCATTCATACAATGTGATAACGTTGTTTATACTTTTCTATTGAATAAACGAAAAATATAGTTGGAGATTGATCTTAAAAGAATTATTAATAAAACATATTTTATATATACTGAATATAGCTTTGTTTGTTTTTAAGCGCAAATATATTATGTATTCGCACTTACTAAATAAAGATATGGTTGTTATTAAGCAAAGATATCAAAATGAACTTCTGTGGTTTGTCCACCACGGGCTTCCGAAACTGAATTTTCAGTGTCACAAGCTCTTGAGCTACTGGGATGTTAATGAACAGAGATGTTACTCTTGCAGCATGTATACATTCATACACGTAAATTGATAAATAAGCTTACACAAGTATTATGCCAGGCGGTCAGAGGGCTCTACTTCTAACCTGAGGATCGCGGATTCGAATTCACGTCTTACGCTGTCTTCTAGAGTTACACTGCTAAATTAGGGACCGCAAGTGTAGATAGCCCTCGTGCAGCTTTGCGTGAAATTCAGAAACAAACAAACCAGTATTTTATCTAATAGTAGACTTGCACTCGGTGATTCGCCAAGTTTTTTATTATTTTCAAACGAATTTTTCTGAACATTGTGAAATATTTCTTTGAAAGAAGTTTGTCTGCACTTTTAAATGCAACCTATTGTTCTCACAGGTATCTAGTCTTCTGCCAATTATTATAGTCTGCAGGAATCATTACTCTAGCACTTATGCCTACATTCAGTCTTGACTAAAATGTTTTCATATTTTGTGAGAAATAAGATAATTATTGTCAACATAGATTGCAAATGTATTAAACACATATGTAATTTGTGTATGAGACAGGTAGTATGGATATTATGAACAATTTATTTCAAGAGCAAACAATTTTATTTGACACCTGTAACAAAATGTGTAACACAGTGTATCACTCATTACAACAAAACTTTATCAAGAGATATATAGCTACAAAATATAACTTCAAGTTATTATACACATCTTATGTAGCTTTTTATCAGTTGATATCAAATATACATTACTTGGTCTGTCTTCCTCGTTTTCCAATAACCACTGCAAGGCAACGTGACATGTTGTCGATGAGGTTACTGATGTAATCTACCATGATGTCATACAAGCATATCAACAGAAATTGTTAAAACTCAGCTAGCATAGCTGGTTTAGAGTCGAGTTAGCAATGTTTCGGCTTCTTTCTGTTCAACAGTTCTCAATGGGATTAAAATCTGGAGACTTTACTGACCATAGTAATCTTGTAACGTCTTCCTCGTCGAGATAATCCTGAACAATACGCGAACTGTGGACAGTAGCATCATCAACCTTGAACACAAAGTTATTGCCACACATTATCTCAGCATATGACAGAAACATCGTTTCCAAGCGATGCTTGTAATAGGTGGCATTTACATTTTCCTTGAGAACATGAAGGGCAATTATTTTACCATGATGAATACATGGTGAACCGTATACTGTACCATCTCCTGTACATTTCGTGTGGGAAAGAGTCTTTCCTCATCTTTTTCCCAGAACAGAAGTCCTATCATTAGGTTCAACAAACTGGAAACATAACTCATCTTTAAAAATGACGTATTGCCAATATCCTAATTGTAAGTTGTCATGATGTCTTGCTCCACTAAATCAGCAATAGTGGTGAATAATAGTTGTTATCGGTTTACAGATAACTCTTTTTTTTCAAAATAGCCTTGTTTGACTTGTCTCTTTTTCACTGTTCTACTAGTTCTTCTAAAATCAATATGTTCATGCCATTCCTATCATAAGATGTTGCGATACTTCTTTTGACCTAGATGTCCTAACCTGATCTAAATACAGTTATCTCGGACAATAGTCTCACGGCGTCTTCAACAAACATTTCTAGAACAACATTTCCGATAGTTCGACCATTCTTCAGAATTCTGGACACAGTACGCTGGAACTACCTACTGTTCTTGCAATTTTCATTTGCTACGTACCATTTATGAAGGATTAAAAATTTGACGACTTTTAACTTCTGAAACATGAATACGTATGATTATATACCAAGTACAGATAAATCGTATAAACAAAGCGTCGGTATGTTTCAAATAAGATTTTACTACGAAGCACACCCTTCTGTACAAAACAGATGTGTATATGTGTATTATAGAACAAATGCTCAGAATAATTAATATAGACCAAAACAACAGCTCGTACATGTTTTTCTGGTCATTCACAACTTTTTCTGTTACTACTCGGGTATTTGCTTAAAAACAACTCTATGCATGTAAACAATAACAGTTCGCAGACTTTGGGTCAATACAGTATGTATAGTTAGAATGAATTTTCTTATTTGCACCACTCGAGCAGGAATATTGTATTTATTTCAATAGGTAATTAACGCATGGGAAATTGTCAGAGAAAATATGTCTAGTTCTATAACTTCAATTAAACTCTCTGAAAGTTGTGTTTAACGTACTTTTAGTGATGCTCTATAATTTCTTTCCGAATAATTGTACCCCAGCATATCGTGTGCGAGTCTTTAACGCCCCTCAGTAGCTTAACAGTAAAATTAGACTCATGGCACGAGAAACCTGGTTTCGTACTCGTTGCGGTCACAGTACTGCTCATTCTCAGTGGCGAAAAATTATAATTCCACTCTTTCTAACTTCTCGCCTCAGCTTATGTTTGAAGTAATTTATGTTACATTATCATCAACATTATATTTGAATAACAAATTAATAGGATTTTAATACTCTTAAAAATTAGCCAAACGTAATGAGGGGTCAAACCACAATGTTATTACTCAGTTATGCACTAACGTAATAAACTTCTGTCATGAAAATAAATCGTATTGTTTGTCAAAACCTATACAATCTAAAGTATGAGCTTTAAACACTCCAACTTTTTTCTACATTTTTATGTTAATAATAAAAATACAACAGTCATAACAGTTATAATGTGACGGTCAATCCCACTATTTGTTGGTAAAAGTGTCGCCCAAGAGTTGACGGTGGTGGGTGGTGATGACTAGTGGCCTCCCCTCTAGCCTTACACTGCTAAATTAAGGACGGCTAGCACAGATAACCTTCGAGTAGCTTTGAGCGAAATTAAAAAAAAAAACCTTTACGATTATTAACAACGCGCAGAAGAGCAAGTTAAATTGGAACTTCAACATTTTGTAAATGAATTCAAGATAATAAAGAGATTTTACATGTTTTTGCATATAAAAATTCTCAACAAGTGGGTTTCTCGACATCACTGAAAGAGATTTTACGTTTCAATGAAGTAAACAAGCTAAGTACGCTCATGTAATAGTTGAAAATTAAAAAAAACAACTTTCAGGTAATTAGCATGATAGAATAACTGTTAAATGCACTTATATTTATCATATCTATCTCAATATTTAGATCATTATTTAATTTAAAGGACTGCTGACAATTTTAGAATAACGCTCTACTTTCTCTCGTTTGCAGGCCTAAAATTGGTGAACCAATAATTGGCCAGTTACTGACCTATTTAGAAATTGTATCGAAACCTCATAATTTGACATTTCAAACACAATGATTTTCATGAAGTTAATTTCCTTCGATGAAACCATACTAATTATGTAAAATAGGTCTTCACACACTAAACTAAGTTTACTAAATTACTACCTCCAAGTACGCTTTTGAATCTTCAATTGATAGACGCTGAAAAAAGGGTACTATCACAAGGTTTAAGATTTTTCACTTCTTGGAAATTAGTATATGGAGAATATTTCCTTAAATCTGGGAATAAATTAGAACACATATTCATATCCATTGAAATTCACAGCGTTGTTCATTTTGACTGCGTACTCGAAATTTAACAAATTAAATTTATTAAATCGACTATGACTTAATGAGTCAATTTGTATTTCTATTCGGCCTGGCATGGCCGAGCGCGTAAGGCGTACGACTCGTAATTCGAGGGTCGCGGGTTCGCGCCCGTGTCGCGTTAAACATGCTCTTCCTCCCAGCCGTGGGGGTGTACAATGTGACGGTCAATCCCACTATTCGTTGGTGGTGGGTGATTATGACTAGCTGCCTTCCCTCTAGTCTTACACTGCAAAATTAGGGACGGCTAGCACAGATAGCTCTCGAGTAGCTTTGTGCGAAATTCCAAAACAAACAAACAAATAAATGTATTTCTATAGTTGAAAAAAAAATACTAGGTGGAGTCGTAATAAAGTGTAAAAGGCAGGTGCTAGAAATGAAAATAAACATGAGCTTTATAGTTATTATACTTGTTTGTTTTTTTAATTTCGTACAAAGCTACTCGAGGGCTATCTGTGCTAGCCGTCCCTAATTTAGCAGTGTAACACTAGAGGGAAAGCAGCTAGTCATCACCACCCACCGCTAACTCTTGGGTTACTGTTAACGAATAGTAGGATTGACTGTAATATTATAACGCCTTCACGGCTGAAAGGGCGAGCATGTTTGGCGCGACGCGGATGCGAACCCGATTACGAGTTCACGCCTTTACGCGCTTGGCCACGCCGGGCCAGTTATTATACAAAATATATATTATTGATAAGTTTCTTTTCATAAAGTCTCGAATTTTACACAGAATTACAAAAATAAGAATTTAAGTGCAGGAAAAAGAAAGAAATATGGAACTCATAATTTTATGTGTAGACCTCTTTTATACTTTCAGTTTGGTTTGTATTGAATTTCGCGCAAAGCTAAATGAGAGCTATCTGCCCTGGTCGACCATAATTTAGAAGTGTAAGACTGCTAGACAACACTATCCCCAGCCAGCTTTTAGGCTACTCTTTACCAACTAATAATGGAATTTACCATTACATTATAACGTTCCTAAGCTGAAAAGACGAGCATGTTTGCTTTGACTTTCAGACCAGTAACAAAGCTACTACAAAGAACATATTCTGACAAAGACAGCCCTTGTCATTTCTGGTAGTCAGTTCAAATTTCTAAAAAAAAAAACAACAACTTTCTTTCTTTTATACACATTTGGTGTAACAATTAATTTCCATCTGTACTGAACTTGTTAACTGTCAATAGGCCTGGCAAGGCCAAGCGCACAAGGCATGCGACTCGTAATCCGAGGGTCGCGCTAAACATGTTCGCCCTCCCAGCCGTGGGGGCGTATAATGTGATGGTCAATCCCACTTTTCGTTGGTAAAAGAGTAACCCAAGAGTTGGCGGTGGGTGGTGATGACTAGCTGCCTTCCGTCTAGTGTTACACTGCTAAATTAGGGACGGCTAGCACAGATAGCTTTTGAGTAGCTTTGTGCAAAATTCAAAAACAAAAAAAAGACTGTCAACAGATCAAATAATAATTTGATTTTATTCAACCATGAACGCTGACTTGTCACTTCATTAAGAACCCCCTTCTCCATGTGTATGCGACATACAATCCAAACTTTTGCACGTAAAAATACGTTGGATATTATAAATGCTATGTAATAACGTGAAATACAAAAATGCAGAAATGTTTTCATATCATAGCGACTTTGCGAGAGAACTAGCGATAGAAAGGGTAAAATGTAAAGAAAAACAGAATGATAATAGCTCATCTAACAAGAGTATCATTTTCGAAGACCATTTTAGTGACCGATTATACTGTGTAACACAAATATATATCAGTAGTATGTGTTATTTCTTAACTGTTTATGTTGTAAAAGTTCAGAAAATGGTGATTATTCCCTTCAAACTTTGCATTAGTGATCTCAATAAAAAAAATTAAACATTAACGTATTTTCTATGTAAAATTAGCAAATTTGCACATTTACATTCACATAAGGTTTGAATAAAACAACATATGAGTCAAGATTTACATGTATTTATACTAAAGTTATAAATGTTATAAAAGTTAGAAATGAGTAGTTTTCAAGATTTGCGTCTTTAATGTATATCACTTTCACGTGTCAGTCCCCAAATATAGTTTCACATCATGTTTTCGTTATACGCTTCTTGGTAGCAGCGTTCAAAGTCCAGTATATCTTGGTGAAAGCACTCACCTTGCTCCTATAAATATGCTCCCATGTTCTCTTTGAATTTTTCAAGATGAGCGTCAAGAATATGGACTTTCAGAGACATCCTACAGCCCATTTTGCCGTAGTGTTTCACCAGAGCCTCAACCAATTCCACGTAATTTTCGGTCTCGTGGCTGCCAAGAAGCCCAGAACAACTGCGGTAAAGCTTCTTCAAGCTTTTTTCTTTCCTACTGAGCTTCTTGGAGAATTCTATAAACTCCGAGATCTTCTTTATTTGTAGTCCAACGAAGACACCTGCTTTGACCTTTACCTTTGACAGATTAGGAATTGTTGTTTTGAATTAAGCACAAAGCTACACAACGAGCTATCTGTGCTCTGCCTACCACAGGTATCGAAACCCGGATTTGAGCGTTGTAAGTCCGCAGACATACCGCAGATCCACTTGGGACTTAGCTCATGAAAGAAGTCTTGAAGGTACTTGAAGATCGCAGACTCTTTATTAAGATCTGTGACAAATTGTTTCATTAGACCCAATTTCGGTTCAATGGTGGGAACAACTCCTTTTGGAGGTCCACTCGTGGCTCACACTTTACATAGGGGCTTTCAACAGAGAACTAGGTTCGTTGCGGTCTGTGCTTCCTGTTGTAGTGCGTTGCAGTGTCCTTGCTATTTAAATGCAAAGATAACAGCGAAATGTGGTAAAGCCTCCTTTTAGACCCATGAGGAATGCCACCATTTTGAAATCTTCGATAACTTTCCAGCCATACTCATTATACTTCAAAGCAGATGCTGTCACATAATACATTTTCGCACTTGTCTTAATAAATTGGCCACATGCATACCAGAATGAGTCTGAAGAATGCTTGCAGCTTCTTGATACCATCTCTGGTAAAATAAGATAAGTCTATATGTTCTCGTAGGCTCCTAGAAATAAACTAAAGTGATGAGTGGTGAGCCCCTTTACATATATTACTACGGAAAGTTCTAAAATTCTTGTAATTTCTACAACATTCTAGAAAGTTCTTGTAAGTTCGAGAAAATTCTCTATCAATTATTCAGCATTGAATCTACCGAGAATGTTGTGGAAAATGGGTACATTTGAAAATTTTATTACTGGGTCACAAAAGCAAAGTTTGAAAAGATAAATAGGTCTTTTCCATTTACTTCAGGCAAAAACAAGTGGGAAACAAGACTTTCTGCCCAGGAATAACAAAAAGTAAAAATTTTGTTACATAGTGTTAGTTAAGGTAATTGAATGGCAATCAAAAGAGAAATGTAAAGAATATATAACCAAGCAGAGTTATTAAGTACATTAAATTGTGATCAATTCCATCAAAAGTTATCTTGGAACTAAGTTCAAACCGCTTTTTAAATTCGAAATAAATTTAAAAAAATAATATAATTGCATGCTAATAATCTCAAATACAAACATGGAAACACGTCATCATTGGTGCTTAAACACAAATTGTTGTGAATCGATAGCCATGAATCTTTTTGTGACCTCTTTAGTTTTGTGAGAAGGATGAAACAGTGGAGAAAGTATAGAAATACACTTTTCTTTTGCTTTAGTGCCCCCCAGTGGCTCAGCGGTATATCTGCGGACTTACACGCTAAAATCCGGGTTTCGATACCCGTGGTGGGCAGAGCACAGATAGCCCATTGTGTAGCTTTGTGCTTAATTCAAAACAACAACAACAAGAACTTTTGCTTTAGTAGTGAAAGTAACGCAAATTTGTAATGGAGTGTGAAACATTAACGTAGAAAAGAAATGTTTCTTCTTTATCTCTTTTAGGAATGTAAATAGATCTCGACAGTACCTTAAGGCCATTCTTGAAAAAGCACAATTCACAATGCTGGACCTTAACCATGATGAAATAATAATAATATTGAAACGATTGACAATAAAATAAATTCTCTTTCCACATATTGTAATTTTTGTAAAGTTAGATTTTTTTTACATTTATATTCATTCTACTGCTTCTTATAACTAAGATCTCAGCAACTACGTTGAACCATCAATATTTTATAATTCAATCATAATAAATTTATGATTCGCTGAAAACTTATGTATTCAAAATAAAAAGACTGAAATGGACTGTTTCCCAATTGCATCAAGAACATCCCCCATTGGTACAGTGGTAAATCTGTGGATTTACAATGCTAAAATCAGGGATTCGATTTCTCTTGGTGTATTCAACAGATAATCGGATGTGTCTTTTCTATAAGAAAATAAACACACACGCCTCAAAAGCGACCTAAAAATTACTTTAAACCATTTTTGCTATGTATACGAAATATCATGAGATACATATTGCTTGGAATAAAAGTGATGAACTATATTAAATTAACACCGTATAAGGTGAATTCATTTTATAGTACTTTACAATAACCTGTAGTTTATTCAAAGTGGTACATCTTTTCTGTTTGCGAAACGTATATGCACATTCTCCTTCTACTCAATATGTACATGAGGGATTACACAGAAGTAAAGTTTGTATTAACAATTATTTAAACAATTATTTCACATATAGTTTTGAATTTGCGAGTCTCCAAATTCATCAATTTCTTCATTTCGGTTTAATAAAACTACAGCATAGCACATTTTATACAATGTCCAATATATTTTACCATATGAAACTTACATTATATAAATTACTGCTTGTTTGTTAATGATAAAAACCTGTTTACGTTTTTTCTTTTGTATACTAAAAAGTATCATTTATCTTATTTGCTGCTGATTTTTATAATAAGTTAAAGAATTTTTTTTTAAGTTTCCGTTTAGACCACCTACAAGTTTCAACTGTTTAAATTGTAATCTCATTTCCATTTTTTTAAAATTTAACATTAAAATATTGTATTAGAAGCCTAAATGAATTAGCTATTATTCTTGATTTATTCTATTCGAAAGAGTGGTGAAGAAAATAATATTACTTTTATTTTAGTGTGTGTTATATACATTGTACTTACGTGTGTTCAAATAACATGCTTTGTTTTCCAATCTCATCAAACGTAGAATTATATTATTACATATAAACATTTTCTACGTTAAAATGTTTTTATTTGTGAACTTTCCATTCTCTTACTGGAGACCTCATCGAGAAAGGAGTCATTAATCAATACAAATTCGTTTATCTATGAAACCCTACTTTTAAATAGATATCTAGACAATAACAACAACAACTGATATCTGGTAATGAAGTCATTAACCATATAAAAATTATAATAAATATGGAAGAAAAATTGATTATTCCAATATAACAAATACAAGGAAATTACAATTTTAGGTATTATCTATAAACAATAAAATAATAAAATTTCTAATTCTTCAAATAATACATTGTGAAATTAAAGGCTTAATTTCAAAACAACGGCCAAAAAGTACTCAATAATGCATGGACACCATTTATTTAAGACATAAAACACATTATTTGTTCCTGTTTAGATGTAAAAATTAAATGAATTTTATATTGAAACAATTTCATTTTACGATGTGTGTTGTTTAAGGTATGAAAAATTTATTTATTTGCATTTCTAAGTGTAACATATTTAACTGTTACATTTGTTACATTTAAGTAATAATTTTTTTATATATTCATCATAATTTCTGTACGGTTA